>JAJJXC010000019.1:0-600000 GCA_022432385.1 Xylariaceae sp. FL1272
TAATATTTTTAACATAAATTAATAGCTTATCGTTTTTTAAATACTATAAAACAGTTAATAACGTTAAAGGTTTTAATAAATATATTAATTAATGCTTAAAACTATTTTATAACTATTATTAAAATAATTTAAACCAATTAATACCGGTTATAAACTATATTATAATTAACGTCTTTTATAATTTAATAAATTTATAATTTTACGAATTTTTATTTCATTATTTTATATTAAACTGTTTTAATTAAAAATAAAAGAACAATAAATTTAATAAACGTTATTTTAGGAAATAAATTTTAGTAAAAAATGCTTAAAAATAACGAAAAGTATTATTAACGTTATTGCATTTATTTAAAAAACTATAATATATTTTTAAAACATAATAATATAGAATAGAAACAAATATCGCTGTAAACCACACTTTAACGTTTAAAAACCGTATATATATTATAAAAAAGTGTTAATTTTAAAAAGTTAATAAGCTATTAAATAAGCTTAACTTTTTATTAATATAATAAACAATATTTTAAAATTTAAAGACAAAAAAAAATTTATACTTATTAATTTCAAACACTCGATTATTAGTTTATAATAACTAATAATATATTAATAAGTTACAATTTATTAAACTTTTTTTATTAAAAAAAAGCGATTTAAACTAAAAAGCAAAAAAAACATTTTTAATAAACTTTTAAAATAAAAGGTTAAAAAAATACATTTTTTACAACTTTATTATTATAAATTTCAATACTGAATTAATTAAATCGGATAAAATCTTATTAATGTATAAATTTATATTAAAAATTTGAAAAACTTAACGTAGTTTATTAAAAGTTTTATAATAACTATTTAGCCTTTATAAGTTTTTTATAAAAACGAAATAATTAATTAAAAGCCGTTAAAATAACCATTTCGACCTTTTTTACTTTAATGATGATAAAGATATAACTATTTATTAAACATAATGATATAAAACTTAATAAAAATTAATAACCGTTATAAAATAATGGCTAAATTAAATAATTAAACTTATTTATTAGTAAAAATAATAAGAAAACGTTAAATTTAAAGCTTTTTAAACTATATTAAAAATACGACTAAAAAAATAAACTTATTATATATGAGTTTTATTATAAAGCCATTAGCTGACGTAAAATAATATATAAACTATATTAAAATTAAAAAGCTTTTAATATATTAATAAACTATGCGATTTTTAAGAATATTTCTTTAATTTAAAACGCGCTATTTAACCCGATTTTAATTAAATTATAGTAAGTTTTTTTAACGATTTATCAAGCGCTATATGATAGTATTCCTTTTTTTTATTTTATAAATCCTTAATTTCGCGGCTAATTTTTACCTTTATATAAAACTTTATAAAAAAAATGATTATATAACTTACTTTATAACACTTTTTATCTTTTTTATCAATATTACTACCGCTTACCGCCTTAATACCTTATATAAAGCCCATTTGTTACTTTATTTATATATAGCCTTTTTTTTTTCATTATTAATATATAATTAATATTTATATTAAAGCTTTGCTTTTTAATGCAATTTAAACGTAATATTAAATGCGATATAAAAACCGTATAAAAAATCTTGTTATATAATGTAAATTTAATAATAACGTGTTAAATTTTTAATAAACTAATTATATATCGTTTTAAAAACGGAAAACCAAAAACTATTTAAAGGTTAAAGTTTATAAAATAAATAAACAAATATATAAAATAAAATAACGTTAATAAACTTAAAATAATAATTAATTTTAAATAAATAGCAATTTTTATAACGATTTTAAATAAAAAAACGTTTTTAAACTTTTTAAACATTATTTAATATATAAATTAAAATAATACATTTAATTTAAACTTTTTTTATTAAATATTTAATCATTAGTTATTATTATAATTTATTAATTAAAAATAAAAATTTATTATGCGTTTATAATATAAATAGGTTTTTTTTATTAAAATAATATATATTAATATAATAAAACTATTAATATTAATAGTTTAAATTATTTTAAATTATTTTTAATTATTTTATTATATTTAATAAAGTTTTATATATTATATAATATTAATTATAATAATATTTAATTTTATAATGTTTATTATAAATTTTATTTTATTAAAATATAAATATTATTATAATAAATATTATGCGTTATAATTGTTTTTATTATTTTTTAATTTATTTATAATATATATTTCAATTTTTGTTAATTTTTTTAAATAATTAATTTCATAATTAAAACGCGTTTTTAATTTAAAACAACGGCGTATAAAAATCGAAATTTAGTTTACGCCGATTAAAAGCGCGTTATATTAATAAAGAATTTTTTTTTTTTTATATATTTAAAAGCTTAAAAAACGGTTATAAATTTAAATATATTATTTTAATAATAAAAATGGATTTTTTACTTTTAATAAATATTTATATTAAAAAACGGACTATGATTTATAAACATATTTTATGTTTATACTAGTTATAAAAATATATAAGAAATTTAATTATATTAAACAGCTTTATAAATAATAAAACGCGGGTTTTTTTAAATTATATTAATTAATAAAGTAATCCTAGCTTTTTTTTAAAAATAAAATTATATTTTAAATTATGAAAAAAACGCGGATAAATATATAAATATTAAATTGTTTTAAAAAAAATTTGGTTACTTATATAATCTAGTAATTTATACTTTACATTATTTATTATAATAATTAAAACGTATTAATAAATTATAAAAAACGCGTAATAATATATACGTTTTTATAAATAATTTAAAACTAGCGATTAAAAGATTTTATTAATAAATAATAACGTAATTACTTTTTTTAATTAATTTATATTAACTTAATACCAGTTAATATTAATTAATATATAATATATATTATATTATTTATATTTAATAACTTTTTATAAAAAAAGTTATATATATATATAATAATTTTAATATTATTTATTAAATGTTTTAATATTTTATTAAAAAAATTATTTAATAAACTTAAAAAATTTATAATTTATATAATTTTTAAATTATTATAATATTAATTATTAAATCTTTTTATAGTTTTATTCAATATAATAATGGTTTTATATAATGAATATAAATTAATATATACTATAATGTTATAATAAATATAATTATAAACTTAAATTATTTAAATAATTATAATTATTAAATAATATTGAATATTAATACTAAAAACTATATTATATATAATTAACGTTAGTTTATGATATATATATTATATACATTTTATAAAAAAGTGGTATATATTATTACTATTGTTTAATTTTATAATTAAATATTAATTATATGATTTTATTTATAAATATAATTATATGTTCTATTTAAAAAAACAAACTTTATTATATATAAATATTATATTAATAAAAATGTATACTTTTAAATAATAGGAATTTATTTTAATTTATTTTAATATTAAATTTAAATGGTTTTTTATTAATAAAATCGTTTATTAAAGCTTTTATAATCTTTTTTTAAAGTATTATAGTTTATATAACATAATATAAATTAAAAATAGTTTTTAATTAATAAATATAAGATAAATAAATATTTTATATATATGATTTAATTTATTTTAACCTTTAACTATTATTTTTAATAAAAATAAACTCTAGTCTTTTTTTAATACTATAAATATTATTAATATAAAATATAAGAATATTAATTTAAGAATTATATGATTATTTTATAATAAAAGTAATAAAAGCATTAATTTAAAAATGTTATTTTTTTTATTTATTTTAATAATAAAAATTTTTAAACTTAATATATATTATTTGTTTATATTAAAAATAATAAAAAAACCTGTTAAAATTAATTTTAACAAAGTTTAAGCTTAAAAAATATAAATACCATTTTAACGTAATTATTTTAATTATTAATTTAAACATTATAATAAATAATTCATTTAAATACGCTAGCTTTTATAATCTTATATAAATATTTAATAATATATATAATAACGTTTAAAAATATTAAGTTTTAATCTTTTAAATAAATAATTAAAAATAAATAAAATTAAAAAAATATATATATTATATAAATTTAAAACTATTTATATAAAGCTTTTAATAATTAAGTATTTAATGTTATAAATAAAACTTTTATATTTATAATTAATAACTTATCCATTTTAAGATATATTTATTAATCTCGGTTATACGGCACACGTTAGTTATTATTTTACCTTATTTTATAAATGTTTTAGTTTTTATTATTATTAAACAGATGAAAGAAGTCGCCGTGGGGATGCGCGATAGCTTATAATAAATTCAACGTGTATTATCTCTTAGAATGAGAAAGAATCTCTCGCCCATTATAGCTCACTCGCCTACCCATGGTAAATAACACCAATGGGATAATGATTTGGGGTCCCTTTGGCTAATTATTAGCTAAAGGTATTAAAGACTTTCATGGAGTAAATATCATGTCAGCACTGTTGAATGGTGCGACTTTACGTTTTTACGCAAAGTTACTGGAAAAAGGCATGGTTATCACGTCTGCTCCTTTGATCGTCACCATTAGCAGGTGGCGGATTGACCTCAATAGCTTAGATATCACGTCAGCGCTATTAGACGGTGTAACCTCTACGTATACGTTCTTCATCTAGAGGCATGGATGCAACCAAGGCACTAGCCATTAAGGTGTCGACTGTTTGCTACAAGCTTCTCTGCTGCCAGTCGTACTGGCATCTACCATACGAACATGGTATGCCTAGTCTCATCATGATGACAACGTAATTTCAACGCCAAGTTTCGTATAAAATGTTCCCCGGCAACACTGTGCGTTCATGGGTCGCTCCGTGTCTAAACGCCATATCACATATATCCAGACCATAAGGATTGATCTGCAGGACTTGTCCTCCACAGAGGCCCACCAGCTTATACGGAGGCATCGTATAACCGTCTATAATTCCTACCGGATTTCCGCGCGATGGTCTGAGAACTGCATTGTTCTACCCTTATTGTTCCTTGAAGGTGTATATAAGACGTCGCCTGATGGCCACCGAGTTTTGATATCTTGCAGTTTCGATTACCAGAACCAATCTACTTGGACCGCATCTACAAGTCCAAAACCGTGACCGAACCCTTCGACTCGCACTCTTCTTACGTTCTACACTATGCAGTCTATCATTGTCTTCTTAGCCCTTGCGGTATCTGGCACCAACGCTTGGCTCGTCGACTTCTACGTATGCATCCAAACACTCCATCTGTTGATGACAAACTGACCTCGCTCATAGGCAGTACGTTGGTCACAGTGCTTTAGCACGTTACTATGTGGCATCCGAGAGAGGCCGCCAAATGTTTTTTTCTTAGTATGAAAGCTAATTCCGCAATAGAACCAATGCAATGACGAAGTATCACCCGGCTATGTCGAGGGCTCGGGCATCAGAGGCTGCGAGCCAGTCGACAACGCAGATTGCATGAACGGCCACGCTGGGGATAACGCGAACGGTGACGGCCCGACGCTCTTCATATGTGGCTACGCGGCAGCGAATTGCGGACATGAGAACGGCTACACTAGTCTAGACAACGTTGGCGGTCACGCTATCATCAACGATGGGTCTAATGTGAAGAACATTGTCTCCTGGGGAATCACCAACGACCCCGAATGCGGGCCCGCTTCTTGAAGTTGGACGGCTTACAATTTTCTCCCGCAAGAGGTGTTAGGCGGAACAGATAGATATGACATACGAGATTCAGAATAAACAAGTGGATCATTAAGATGGGTTAAGTGAATACTTGCCAGTTGCTTATGAGTTGGTGTAACAAGTCGGTCTGTAGCCGTAGAACGACAAGCGTGTGCCAAGGGTAATATCGACAAATATCTTTTTCGGGGCAAGGCTTTGATTCCGGATTGGGGCGCCGAATGTCTTACATTACGAGGGTGGAAACTATGACTTTCATTCGTGCAAAGATTAGCACGTATAATTGGCTGACCCAGCTGAGATATCCGCTTGCAAATGTGTGCGATGCGTCGGACAATACGCAGAGTTGAACCACCTGACGTAGTATACGAAGCACAAGAGCCTTTTGAGGGGAGGGTTTGTCGGACACTGGATTCAAACATCTTCGTCTTTTAAGTAGTGGTCCGGTAGCCTGGAGATTTCCCATGCATGCATTCCCCCATCCCTTGGTCATGCCCCAAGCTAGCATCCAGAGACTGCGAGACTTGAGCACTATTCGATCGTGCTTGCTGGCTCGTAGAACACTACATAGTATCGGATTTACCAGTGTAGCAATTGTCGAGGGAGTACTGTGCGAACAAGCGGCATGCTCATCCAGTTTCTCACCCGTGTATAGTGATTGTTATATTCGGGTCCATGAATGATGCAAACCGTCCACATGCAGAGCCCAGGAAGGCTCCTTCCGGCTACTGCCGGTCTCAGCATTGACGGTTTAACCACCGTGACCAACATGAGCACTGCTGGCTGAATACAGGTAATGCGAGGGTTCGGCATCACGTAAATGCTCCATGGGTCAGATCGAAAATCTTGCGATAGAAAATTACCCGGTATGTCTTGCTGGACCCAAGATTGTGTGAAAATATCCAGTCTGAAAGGGCTGAGAGAAAGTCGAGGCAACGTTCGTCGGATGGTAATGCCTTTGCACCCTCTGATGGGTTCGCGCCTATTCTAGGCTCTCGCGATCTCGAATCACCACCGGGCATGCTCGGAACCCTGCTCAACGCCCCAATGAGATCGATTATGCTAGAGAGGATATATAACAAAAGAAGTCCGAATTGCTAACAAAGCCTCGAAATTCATGATATACATGACTAGGCGACGAATTCAGCTTACCATACAACGAACGTATTGATGGGTTGATGAATTAGAGGGCCATCATCCGATCTCTCCTGGCCTCAAAATGCCTATTAAGTCATGTACACAATACTGACACTATCCGCACCGATACTGCCTGCACATTGACGGAGCGAGCCCATGGATACGGCTGTATATTTGAATATAAGCTCGCGGAGAGTGTTACTAAGTTCGACAACGTGAACCACTAGGCCAAACCTATAGTACGTGATATGCAACGACTTTTGAGGCAAGCGGCCGTTGGCACGTTCCGGAAAGGAAAAAAATTGTAATTTTAGAAGTGGTGTCTGCTATGAAACTGTGAAAAGATTCAGACCTGCTTACTTATGTTTAGAACTACCTAGTTGACGAGGAAAGTAAGTAGGCAACGACATAGGCGTCGGTGGGGGAGAATCTGTAAAGTGAACACTTCACGGCAGTCGAGCCACCAACATAACGAGATTACTTTATTGGATGCATTATACTACTGTACACGAGGGTACAGATTACGGAAATATAACGACTGGGAGAAATAGACTACCAAACATCGGGTTAATACACTCAACCTCACCTTCCGAGCTTTGGAAGTGTTTCTTGATAGTTCAACACCGCCGGGTGTGCCACACACCCTGGTTCGATCAGTCCAAAGTCCAATCGTACACGCTTCTCAATATCCGGGAACGGACCCAGCGGAGTGATGGCAAGAGGATTGATCGAGCCATGGCTCTTCGTGTACTAGAGCATTGTCAGCATGCAAGAGCAATCCAAACCACACCGCCCAGCTTCACACTCACATTCTCCTTAATGTGCTTGAAATTCGTAGTTTCTCGAAATCCCGGGACATTCCAGTACAAATTCTTCAGCCACTCATGTGTAACAGGATAATTCCCACGGATCGTGCCAAGATTGCACTTGAAATGCTGCACATAAACAACATCAAAGCGGATGACCGTAGCATATGCCAACACATCAAGCTCAGTCAACTCCTTACCGAGCACATAAGGGCCGCCGTTCCGATAGATAATCTTCTCCAACTGGTTCAGCGCAGCAAAGACTGGTATGAGACCCTTCTCATACGCCTCCTGATTCGGCGCAAACCCCGCCTTGTAAACACCACTATTCAGATCGCGCGTCATCCACTCCGTCACCTCGTCGATTTGAGCCCGTAGATTCTCGGGGTATAGGTTCAAGCTTCTCTCTTCACTGCCCTCCAGAAGTATCTCGTCGAAGCCCCTCTGCATCCACCTCAACATCTCTAGGCTCTCATTGTTCACAATGGTCCCCTCCACGGTATCCCAGAGCATGGGGACACTGTAGCGTCCCTTATAATCCCTATCAGCCCGGAAGTAGACTTCATGTAGATACGCGGAGCCGAACAAGTGGTCCTCGGTTGCCCCCTCATAAGTATCATCCGGGCCGTTGGCGCCGGGGAATTGCCACCCGGGCCAGCCCTTGTCGTCGCCTTTGGGATAAGCCTTCACGATAGACAGGGGAATGGCTTCGTCAAGGCCTTTGAGATGGCGAACGATATTCACTCTGTGCGCGAATGGGCAGAATAGGCCGATGTAGAGATGATACCTCCCAGCCTGCGGTTGGAAGCGTAAGCCCGGCGCTACGGAGGCATGCCACGAATCCTCGGGCCCGGCATGGTGCGGCTTTACTTGACTGTCGCCCATTCCTTCGAAGCACCCAGAAATAGAAGAGAAGTAAGCAGTATTAAACTATAGAGCGTCTAGAGTGCAGCAGCTTGCGGGGTATCATGTGATGGTCGGGTCGAATGATGTCAAAAAACTGCCCGGAACACGGGCAGCTGGCCTGCAGCTAACGATTTGTTCCAAGAGCTGCTCCGCTTTGGCCGTTACTCCATTCTGTGAGATCACCATTCCGTTAATAGGCACCTATATTGTAAAGAAGCAACTTGCTGTATTACATATACTTGCAACGAGCCATCGCGACAAGAGATGATATACAAGTTCGCTTTACAGTTTCAATTCCACTAGCCGTCTAGCGTTCATAGCTCTCTCGAAAATGCCAGCCCTGCTGCTGGTAGGCCTTGCTCTGGATTTTCTCAAGTCTCGGTGCAGGTAGGAACCGGAGCTCGCAAGGGTGATTCGCTATATTTAGGGGAGTATTATCTATAATGAGTAACCATGCTAACCATACCGACCCCATTGTCCCGGTCCGAATTCGTTCCCATGATATCCTTCGCCACTCTTCTCATCCCCGACTACTCATCTACTCGTCAAGGCCTCGTTTCGCATCCTTTGCTTCTATTCCCTGTAGAACAGGCGGAGGGACTGGATGAGGCGGACGACCACCCAGGATATCCACGACTTCCTTCAACTCCATCCAGTGAGCATCAATGGGCCGTCTGTTTTTCCAGTCCGTCTCCTTGTCTTCTATTGTCTTCATGGCTGAGATAATCACCTCGGAACCACGAATGCCGATGACGGACGAACTCAGAGGCTCCTTGATCGTCTTGTCCGTGTCTTCGTAGCATCTGGGTCCGAAGCCCTCGAGATGCTGTATGCATTTGATAGCCAGTCTCACAGCACGACACCTATCCATCGGCGAGGGAACACCACCCTGCTGTACGTGGCCAGGGATGCTGTCGCGGGCCTCAAACCTATTACGTGCCTCGTCGCGTATGATATCGGCGATGAGCTTGGCATTGTACGTCTTGCTCGCTTTCTCATTGATGAGGACCAATCTGCCCGCTCTCGACTGCCCCTTATCCTTGCTGAAGACCTCTTTGAGATACTTGACATCGGCATTGAGCATCTCCAAGCTGATGCCCTCCTCGGGGATATAGACCGCACTGGCCCCTACACCGAGACCAGCCAAAGTCGCAACATAGCCCGACCGTCCGCCTTGCGTCTCGATCACGAATACTCGTCTTCGTGTGGCCGACGCAGATTGCTTGATTTTGTCGCAGTAGCTCACCAGCTCATTCAGACATGTATCAGACCCGAGTGAGTACTCGGTCCCGGGAACGTTATTGGAAATAGTGGCAGGGAGTAGAGTCATTGGAATGCAGAGAGAGGTATAGAGCGCCCTAGCTTTGCGGAGCTGGGACATGGCGTGGAAGGCCTCAAAACCACCTATCAAGAAGAGGGCATCGAACTTGTGCAGCTTGATGAGGTTGGCAATGTGCTCCATACCGGATTCCTCAGGTAACTCTCGGTTCGTTCCGATTTCCGAACCGCCTTTGCTGGCCCAACCATCCACTTCAAGCCAGTTGAACGGCCTCACTGCACCAAGAGGCTGATCTCCATGATGCCGAGCAAAACCGGCGAACCCATTGTGGATGGCAACGGCTTCGTGTCCACGAGATCGGCAGTACGCGACACCAGCCCGGATCGCGGCGTTCATCCCGCCGGCTGGCGCGCCTACATTTATGAAGCCGATTTTCATTTTCTGTTTCTTTCGGTCAGCGTTTGCCAATCAAGAAGGATTGCAGATCAACTTGACGTACTTCATCCTCTCTTAGCTGATGTTGCTCGCCGAAGCTCATCGATGTCGTCATCAGAAAAGAGGCGTATTGCTCGGCAAACTCGGTGTCTCGAAGGCCCATAGCCTCGTCGAATTTCTGTGCGTTGATGAGTTCGGCTACCCTATCGGTTTCATGGATGGCGGCCATCATGGGCTTCCGGATGATCTTGTTTTCGTTGATGGCGATAATGCAGCTCTCCGTCGTGGGTGTGGCCTCGAGGACGGCCTTGACGGCCTCGACACCCTGTAATGTAGCCACTATACGATCGTAGCTCACAGCAGTCCCTCCGCGCTGGACGTGACCCAGGGTGGTGATGCGAGTGTCTAGAGCCAGACCATTCTTGTCAGCCAACAAATCTTTTACCATGGCCGAGGTGATCGATTTGCCATGGCGGTCGCGTGCACCCTCGGCGACAATGACGATAGTCTTGCGCTTTCCCCAATGACGGTGCTAAATGCTTGATCAGCTCTGCCTCTGGCAGGGTCGGCGCGGGCTATGATGCCATGTGCTCACCTCTTTAATGGTATCATGCATCTCGTCCTTCCAATTGTCTTGTCGAGGTTTCTCTGGTATGAAGATGAAGTCGGCGCCGGTGGCAACGCCAGCCATCAGAGCAAGCCAGCCGCAGTGGCGCCCCATGACCTCGATGACAAAGGCACGGGAATGGGATGACGCGGTGGCCTCAATGTAGTCAACCATCTCGCAGATGCGTGAGAGGGCCGAGTAGCAACCGATGGTGGCGTCGGTGCCTGAGAGGTCGTTGTCGATGGAGCCGACAAGGCCGACAATGTTGAGATGTTGGTATGGCTCGACCTGCTCCTGTGACAGCTCCTTGTCCTCAACGAGCTTACGAAGGTGCCTAGGCCAATTCTGACGGAAAATGTTAGCGCCAGTAAGGGAGCCATCGCCGCCGCAGACGATGAGGGCGTCGATGCCGTTCAGGATCATGTTCTTGGCCGCCTTGCGCTGGTACTCGTCCTCCTTGAACTCGAGGCACCTGGCAGTGCCGATGAGAGTGCCGCCTTCGGAGAGATAGCCTCGGACGTCCTCCCAGAACATTGGGGTGATGTCGCCTTTCACAAGTCCGGCGTAGCCTTCTTGGACGGCGAAGGCGTCGCAACCCATATGGATAGCCATGCGGACGACGGCTCGGACGACAGCGTTCATGCCGGGGGAATCACCCCCGGAGGTCATGACGGCAATCTTTTTCTTCGGAGCCATGGTGTGAGTGGTTGTAAAGTAGTATGTAAATTGTTATGTGATGAGCAAAGTGAAAACAGTCTGGCTACTTTACGACCGAGGGTTTCTATAGCATTGAGCTGCCCGCGTGGGCGATGGTCGAGAAAGACTCAAGCGTGGACAGTGGTGAGACTACGTGGTGCGTATCGTGTGATGGTTGGATGTTCTGAAGAGGACTGGTTACAGGAACGTGATGGATGTCGAGGTCCTTTAGGAGAGAGAAGACCGGAGGGGTAGTAATGGTGTTTGGGGAGCGACACACGGAGGAAGAGAAGGAGATTGTGTCGTGGGAGAGAACAACGGCGTAGCTCGTGGCTTCACTTTGCACGACCGAGCACCCGACGTGTACTATCCGCTTTAGTAGGATCACTCAATCAATAAGAAGCGTTCGGGTCGCAGATGACGAGAGGCGATGACAGAGCCAAGGTGGGATGATGGTACGATGCAGAAGCTCTTATCGGGCCTTATCGGACGGCCCTCTCGCGTGTTTCCAGGCTCGAAGCTGCCGCTGTGAGGTGTTTCGCTTTACGACCACTTGCTACCTACCTTCATACCTTGTTACCTCCTGGTCCTCAGCTTTTTCTCTATTGAATTTTTAAGCCTCAACCCCACTGCACAAAACGTGACAATATTTGAACCGGGCGGCTGGTGAGGTCACGACGGAGCCTCGCAAACGGCAATTAACTCTGGACGGGGTCCTTAACGCAAAGCTAGCAGGAGACGTAGGGCGAGGAGGGGCAGAAGGAGGGGCAGAAGGAGGGGCAGAGAGGTGGTGGGAGCCGTACGCAAAGCGGCTACCTACTCAGCGCTGGCTGGCCTTGGATTGCCCTCCCGGAGCTGAGCGCAAGGCTCCTTGCATGTGCAGCAGTTGGGCCGCCGAGGGCCGCCAGGTGGGGTGACACCTCCGGGTAATGGGCCGATAAAGTTTTTCTTCCTTTCCACTTTTGTCTGCCAGTCTTCACCTTCAGCCATCTCGATGATCAATGCTGCGAGCATGGTGCCCTGTCCCACCTGCATGTCATGACACGGTTCTCTGTTTTCCTACCATTGCCAACAATTATGTCGTCTGACAGGGCAGGGCCCAACGGAGACAGGTGCGCGTGGCAGCGTGCCCGATGGTTGAATGACGGGGAGCAGGTCGGTATGCAGGTGGGAGCCGAGCGCGGAACATACGAGTCGTCCGGCGCGCTTCGGATGAGGTAGTCCCCAAACATGGAACCACAACCACAATACCTAGCTGTATGGGGCGAGCAGATGTGATGGAATGAGGATTAGGTGTCAGGGGTATAGTGAGTTACTTTCCCAGAAGCATGATTGTTCCATGTACTGTGACTGAGAGAGCCTCGGCTTGCGAGTCTGGTTCAGTCACTAAGGTACCATACTTCATGGATGAAAAGGAAGTCGGCCTTTGCCGAAAAGGTCAGGCAGGTCCAGGCACTCAGTGCTGCTTACGGGCTATTGTTGAAGAGCACATGCAACCTCTACCCAACCTAAGGTATAGATCAGGGTTGTGATATTATTCACTTAGTCTTAGTAACTAAATTAGTAACTAAGCTTAGTCTTAGTTTTAGTCACCCTAATGACTAAACTAATTAGTTTTAGTCACCTTTATGACTAAACTAAGGTTTTTTAGTCATTTTCTTAATAACTAATTAGTTATTAATTGACTAAGGTTTTTTTATTAATAATAAAAATAATATTTAAAAAAAAATATTAAAAAATAGGAATAAAATAGTAAATTATATAGTAAAAATATATTAAAAACTAATTAAAGATTTATTTAAAATATATAATTTTTAACTTTTATTTATAGGTTTTAAAATCGATTTATTAAAAATTATTATATATATTTTAAAAAGTTATTATTAAAAATTTAATTTTTTATTAAAATATTATTAATAAGAATTAATAAAAATTAATAAAAACTAATATTATAATATTATTATAAATTTGCTATTTTTAATCTATATTTATTTATTTATTAATTTAATTATTAATTTATTATTAATTTATTATTAATTTTTTTATTAATTTTTTTATTAAAAACTAAAATAAAATTTATTAATTATTTAATTATTAATTAATTTATAAAATAATTAAAAATAAGATATCTAGCTTATTAGTTAATTATAAAAAATTAAAAGCAAAAATTTATATAAAGTTACAATAGGCACTTATAGGCCCTAATGCCTGCTAAGTAGGCGCTATACGGTATATAGGCCATTATTAAATGCAAGCTACCAGCTTTGCATACTACATCTTTTTTAAAGTTTTAACGTAATTAGTAATAGTAGCCTATACGCTAATTATAACTTATAATAAAAATTATAAAAATTATTTTATTTTATTTTTATTTTTAACAATTAATATTTATATAGTTTATTTTTAATAATTAATATTTATATAGTTTATTTGTAATAATTAATATTTATATAGTTTATTTTTAATAATTAATATTTATATAGTTTATTTTTAATAATTAATATTTATATAGTTTATTTTTAATGATTAATATTTATATAATTTATTTTAATAATTAATTTTAATATTTTTATAGTATTATTATATAGAATTAGTTACTAATTAGTTACTAAGACTAAAACTAAGTTTTTTTAGTCATGACTAAAACTAAGACTAAGTTTTTTTAGTTAGTCTTAGTCAGGTTAATGACTAAACTAAGACTAAAGATCTTTAGTCTTAGTAACTAATTAGTTACTAATTCCACAACCCTGGTATAGATAGTACCTATAAGATGGTGTTGTCTGGGATGAGTTCAGCCACAAAACAAAGAGGGTCGGCCAGCCACCTGCGGCCAGCCACCCTGACCCTAAATTAGGTTAAGACAACGCAAAGCAGGTACGGCAAGCGCCTTAGGTAAGTACATCATGTGCTCTGCTCTTGAAGAGCTTCAACGCAGCTATCCACCGCCATGCTTGAATGACAAAGGCCGAGCATTATGGGATAGGGTAGCAGACTGCAGCTCGGTAAGCCACCTTCCTCCTCACTGGGTATTTTGAGGTAAGCCGTTGGGTGAGAGGGCTACCGGCTCCTCTTGCGCGCACCTCTACTCTCATTCTCTCCCTGTTCGACCTCATCGTGACAAGGCACTGCCCTTATTTGGCAATCGACATTCATAAGTTGCGTCAATGGCGGGCGACGGCCAGGCGCCTTTTTCGTTGCGGCCGTGGCCCATTGCCGACAAGCAGCCCAAGAATATCGCCGACTTCATCGCCCGCGTTAACGCTGTCCCGGACGGCTTCCGCAACCTCGACGAAGCCGCCCTACGCCAGCAGCTCCGCGAGCAGCAACAGCGGGGGCCCGACACACTCGATGCCGACGATGATGCCGACGACGGCGACGAAGCCGACGAAGGTCTAGACGAGGCAGACGCCGACAAGGCCAAGACGGTCGTTGTTGCGCGCGACGAGTTCCTGCGCAACATCGAGTTTGCTCACCAGTCGGCCATGCTCGCCCTCGACACCGTTTCGCTGCTGCTGTCCAAAGAAGCCCCCGTCCAGGCTAGCACCACCCTCTCACCGGCTCTTCGCAACACCGTCGGCATCGGCACTCTGGGCGCCTCCAAGCTCAGGGAGCCCAATGTGACCGAGGCTCAGAAGCAAGACGACCTCGCCGTTGCCACGGGATGGAAGCTGATGGGCGTTAACACCATGGTCGACGGCATCCTCGCCGCCGCCGAGCGTCTCGAGCGCGAAATGGAGCTTGAGACCAAGTACTGGGCCGACGTCCTCGCTGTCAGTGACCACGGCTGGTCTGTCTGCTCCCTGCCCCACGACCCGCACACCCTCGCCGTTCGCTTTGGCTTCGCCGAGTCTGCCCCGGCCTTCCGCGACAGCAGCATCGCGCCCCTCCTACGCGACACCGACGGCACCGCCACTCTTGCTCTCGGCAACGTCGGCGGCGGCGCACAGAGAGTTCGCATCACCGTCACCAAGGGCGGCCAGGTCACCGACCAGTCCCCTCTGCCTCTGAAGCTGCCCGACGACGCGCCCCTGAGCGACCGCGTGCGCGAGGCCAGAGACACCATCTTCCATCAGGAGCTGTGGTACGAGCTCAACCGCGAGGCCCGCATCCTCCTCGCTTCCGGTATCCGGTATAGTGGCTCGGCCATCACCTGGGATCAGGACGACGACACCCAGTATGTCTTTACCCTAGAAGACTTGGTTGACGATGAGGTCGCCCCCTACGCCAACCTAGCCGCAGCCACCAACTCCTGCCTCGCCAGCTATTCCTTCATCCAGTTCCTCCTTTTCCAGAACCATCGCCAGAATTACAACCGCCGCACGTCGCCCACCCTCCTCGCACGTCAACTTCCGTCCATTAATGGCCCCTACCACATTCTTCGTCCCTTCATTTCCAGGCTGGGCTACCTGAAGGACGCCGCCGCTCTGACCAGTTTCCTCGAGCGACTCGTCACGACCATCCGACGGGCCGGCATCTCTACGGCTGCTTACTCGTCCATCTTGATGCCACAGATTTCCTCCCCCTCCAATGCCACACCCGTGCGCCTCACGCCCAACGGCGAGCTTCAATGGATTCACCAGCTCTTCCACGCCCTGACTTCCTTGTGCACCCTGACCATCACCCCGGAGGCCCGCGTCTGGTGTCACAGTCGCGCTGTCATGCACCCATTTATCGGCACTCTCTATGGCATGTTCCTGAGGCCGCCCTTCACCGACAGCAAGGATCTGCCCCGGAATCCTCTGGAACAACTTTGCCCGCCTTCTGATCCTCACGGCCAGCCATATCCCAATCCTGACGAGGCTACTCTCTACCTTTGCCAAGCCGCTGTACGCGCCATCTCCTACGAATGCGCACGCAACGCCGCCGAAAGGCTCGGCAACAAAGAAATCAGGTCGTTGGACGCCGTTGAGGGGACAGGCGTCACAGATAACAAAGGGAACCACGCCAGAATCGACATAGACATGGTGGACGGGAAGGCTATTCTGACGCTGGAAGCCCAGTGGCCCGCCAGAGACGAGTCGCATCCTCGTCGCTGGACCTGGGGCCCCGATCCGGAGGACGCCAATCCCGAGAGCATACAGACGGTCGTCACCAAAATAATGCGAGACAACGTATAGAATGCGTCCGTCCCTCCATTTCTACTAACTGAACACGATTGGGTCAGTGTTTTTGACGATCATGAATTATACGAAAGTGTCTTGTATTGCCTCGAGGGAAATGATAGCTGGGCAAGTCGAGAATAAACTGGGTTTACAGACACCTTTTTATCACAATCGTGCCATGTACTCCTTGTGCTTATACTAAGTCTGAAGTGTATATTTGGTTGACGATGCCGTCTTGGTTAACAAGAACAATGTCTTGCCGACATCGAAGTCCTCAGTCTCAGTAATAGCAGGTGGCAGGGTAAACGTGCGAGTCGAGCAGCCATAAGTTAGGCCCTTAAGCCGAGAGGTCTCCTGAATGTTCCCGGGGATATAAAGCGTGATCCCAACGAGAATCATATAACCGATCTCCCGCAATTTAACTCTCTCAGATCTCAACCACTTACAGTAGTAGACAGCATAGGACTCATGGAATCTGATATAAGTTTCGTGTAATATCTAAGTACCTAGCCACAGTGATTATCCTCAAGTTAAAGATGGAACTCAGAGGACTTAACCCTCGGCTATTCAACTTGCGTGCCACCAGCCAGTTCAAGTCAAACCCTATACGTGTTCACGTTGTGCAGTATTAGACCACTTTTTCATTGGGGACTTCCGTGACTACCTAATCTCATCCGCCTTGACAGATTCATTTCCAACAACGTTGAGAGTAGTCGTACTAAATTGGTAGCGCAGATGGAAGGCAACAACGTCGCGAAAGCAGGCGGCCTCATCATCCTTGAATGCTAAGATTGGTGACATAATCAAGCAACTACCAAACCGTAGAGTAATATCTTCAACCCTGCACACGGAAACTCTCAATGCTTGACGCCTGTAGTCCATGCGTCTCTGCCGGCTCTACGCTGCACCCTGCTTGACACACCAGCGCAGCGGGACAGCCGTTCAGGCAAGTTGTAAAATAAAGTTTTGTTTCATGTTGGGAACCAGGATGAAGCTAGGGGGTCGTTTCGGCAGCATTCTCGGGGCAAGGACCTACCTATAATTAGACTCCGTGACGGCCAACGTCCTGCCTTTTAGAGATACCGTGATATACATATGCAACACCTCCAACAGATGCAATTGGGCTGCCTGACCCAGGTGATTAGGGTACAGCGGGGCTGTAGTTAAGGGGGCATTTTGAGCAATTTGTGTTTGAGGTGATAAACGATTCGAGGCGCATCATTCTCTCACAACGTCGTCTACACAGGAGCCATAGTACGCAGCGAGTAGCAAGACAGGACATTAAAACGGAGAACTAAATTGATCTATGGTGGGAATATACACAGGAGCGATGCGTCGATATCACTTCATCAACAACGCAGAGAATCTACATCTCTTTTTTTCAAGCAACTCGACGCGCGCCACGCCAAGAGGGATAACGCAAATGATGATGAGATGGGGTATATGTATATCATTATATACGTGTCATGCCTAGTATTCAATATCGAAATAGAAAAGATAGCCTATTCTTCTAGTAGTTGTATCGGTAGCACATGGTGGTTCCGCTGAGGGTGTTGATGATCTCGCGGACCGTGACGTCGGGCCGGATGCCACCCATGTAGATGACCGTGTCCAAAGTTATGGCGTTACCGTTGTGGTCGGTACCATCAATCGTGGTGTAGCGGGAACCAGTGTTGGCAAGCTCCCAGACACGGTAGGCGCGGTCAATGAAAGCATGGTGGAACCAGAAGAAGGGCTCCTGGGGCGAAGAGTTGACATCCTCCATGACACCACCAACACCGTTGTGGCCGTATCCGTGGGGTCTGCATTCGTATGGTCAGCATGTGTGGCGACGGACTATTCTGTTCAGTTCTGGCGTAAAATAAACTCACCCGTTCTCGAGGCAAACCTCGTAGTTCTTGTAGTCGGCCATGCTAGCGCAGTAGTTGATGTAGCCAGTGCTGCACTGAGCGGTGTCCGAAGAGGTGCCCTTGCGGCTCAAGCAGTGAGTCGACTCGCCGGTGCCGGGTCCGATGTGGCAGGTGAGGCCGGCGAAAGCACCGTTGGTCACGCACTGGCTAGTTCCGCTCAAGGTTCCGAGGTAAGCGGTGCTGAACAGGTCGGAGCCGGAGAAAGCACCGGCGTGCTTGGTCTCATCAAACCAGACGAAAGCGCGGTCGAAACCGCACTCGTCACGGAGGACCTGCTCGAAGGTCCACAGGAAGTAACGGTGCCAGAGGAGGAACTTCTGGTTACCGTGGATGTTGGTAGTGTAGGACTGGTGAAGACGAGCAAAGTCCTCCCATCTGCTGGTTGAGGAGGAGAAAGCGCCCGACGGTGCCTTGTTTTGGAGGCACTTGAAGGCCGACATCAGGGCTTTCCTGTCGCTCGTGGAGTAGTCGTCCCACTCGTATCGGACGTTGGGGTTGGCGGCACATGCGGCAGCGGTTTCTCTGGGCAGTAGTCCACTCAAGCTTCCGTTCTTGAAGGCGAGCTCGGTCTCACAGGCGCCATCCTTGAACTCGTGGTTGGGATCGGGGTGAATGAACTTGGGCCAGGAGGCATACTTTGTCTGAGCGTCCTCCAAGGTGACCAAGTTGTGGCCGTAGCTGACGGGCTCGAGCAGAGGGGCCAAGACGCCCTTGAAGTCATTCACGATCTCGCTGATGAAGCTTGGAAGAGCGTGTGTGGTGGTGGCGCCGACGAGGGCGGTGGCGAGGATAGAGTATCTCATGGTGACCCGGCACTATCTACACACAATAAAAGGACTCGATATTAAGAATATTAGGCGAATGTATATTAATGGTCGGACGAAGCAACCGGGGGCGGCGAGCCAGCGAGTGACGTGAGCGAGCGACTGGAAACGAGTGACAAACGACGAGGTCGTTATATTGGGCAAGGCGGCCGAAAGCTGGACTAGCAAGCAGGAAAGTCGAGGATCGAGGATCGCCGCCGCAGCAGCATCATCTTTAAAAGAGAGCCCGGCGGAGATGGAATTGTTGGCGTGCGCCCCTATCCCGCGTGGGCCAAGCCAGTGCAGAGCCAGTGTGGCAGCGCCGGGACGGGGGTGTGCCCTGTGTAGCGGCTGGGTATGGTCCCCAAACGGGGCCTTGATCGTCATACCAGGATCTGGTGCAATTTCCAAGTCGAGCCACGAAGCCCCTTTCAGCGAAGTGTGCTGCATCTTGGCGGGTACGTGGTGCTGATGGCGCAGAGGTGGGAGCAACATGGACCGCCGCGCTGCCCCAGCCCTCACCAGCCCCTTGCTCTAACCCATGGCCAATCTCCTTGGCTCGCCTGGCGTGTGCTCGCTGTGCCAGTCGCTCTGGTCGGCCTCCTGCTTAACCGCCTGCTGCAACGGGCAGACGGTGCGGGACAGCTAGGCCAATTACAGTTTGTCGAACGTCGTCTTGAGACGCAAGCTCGGCTCAGGGCCATCTCGCGGGAGGAGGATGGAATTGATGAGTTGAGTTGCCAGAGTTCAGGACTTGTCGGTGGATGGCAAGACTACTAACTTAGAGTACCTAGGGATGGGATGGCTGAGACGTCCAGTCCCACCGAAACGCAACTCATTCGCCGTTCTACATAAGACACACCGCACGCACAACAGCGCGCTGCGTGGACTGCGTACAGGTCTGCTGGAAAAAGAGAACCGAAAAGGGCAGGACGAGGTTGGGTGGGCAGGGCTTACAGTGGGCTTCAAGAGTTGCATAGGACACGAAACAAAGTTTCGGATCTGGAAAAGAGCCGAGTTTCTGTTAGTATTGCTAAGAAAACTGGGTTACAACATACGACCATCCTCGACTGTGCCTCTCTTCTCAGGACGAGCCATCCCAAGTCACGCTTGCTTGTGACCTGGGCATCATCCGTTTCTTTTGGCTGCAAATAAGGTGATGAATGGCATCTCATGTCCGGCCCCGGTGTGTGGGAGAATGGATATGTCGGATGAACAAATCATCATGATTCGTACTATCTATCTATAGGTATGTATTCATTCAATCAGTCAATTCATCTGCTTGCCTGGGTTCCGTGTGGGCATCGCATTGCGCGTTACGCCCCTCCGTCGATGCCAATACTTCGTTCCGTTACATCGTCTCCCAACTCGTTCAACATACTGCCGACTGCCCATACCCGTCTTCTGCCCGAGCTGATGTGGTTCCACTTGCACGGCTAAGACGGCGCTGGAGTGCTCATTATTCTGCATGCACAGTGAATGAATCAATCGAGAGTCCAGTACAAATGGAAAGGCAATCAATCAGTCGGAGGAATATCCAAGCCTCGTATCGACCCCCTGCTTCGTCAAGATGGGTCTGAAACTCCTCACCAGTCTCCATCCTGCACCCATTTCTTGTCTTTCCCAGTAAGCTGTGATTGGCATCTCGCATTGAGAATCGCTATCACGCAACTTGGCAATTGCTTCATCGATCAGAATTGACTATGGACTATGTACCGCATTCTCAATGGGAACAAGTATAACATCATAATTGCCATCTCATCGCCCACCACCAAATATAAAGGAGGTTCAGTAGGCATTGGAAATAGCCCTTGCCATTCATTCACACTTGATGTCATATGCAGGCGTTTAGCACTCCGCTACCAAGTCCTAGCCTCGCTCACTAGTAGCCAAGTACTAGTAGGTATTCGCTCCATTCATCAGGATCGTGATACGGAAGAGCAGGTATGGTCTATTACTGCTTTCCTTGTTTTTGTCTTAGGTATGATGTCGATACACAGATGGACACTACGCCAGCAGACGAAGAGCCACTACAATTGCAACTCCATTACTGGTCACATCCGACATCATATGTAGAAATGCTACCAAGAGTGCCCTACGCTACGCTGGATATGCGTGCGACTAGACGCTGCCGCATCCCCGGTTCCTGCCACCGGTGAAGCGCTCACGAAACGAGGGCACACTACCCTGCCTACCGCCTTGAAGCGCGTATTTGGCTGTACACACCAACTCCAGGTTTTGGGCAGAGATTATCCAAATGCTACCATGTTAGTGAATGGTATTCGTGCAATTGGCCCATTCGGGGTGCCTGAAGATAAGCTATGTATCTCGGCAAGCAGGACTACGGTATGGTCTGATTCCAGGATATGATCAGATGAATTGACCGAGGTGTACCCTAATTCTGTCATTTCTCGGAGGCGGGGATGTCGCTATATGATCAATTCATTCATTATACATGCCTCAACATCATACTCATCACGCGCCCCCATACCACTGTCCGAAGCACATTTTTCGCCATCTCTAGTTCCACTTGACGAACACGAGCTTTCCTCGGCCAGAAGAGAAGTAAAAGGCGATATATGGGGTCAAGCCGGTCAAGCCGGTCAAGCCGGGTTTGCGGTGGCCGGAGCCGGGTCTCAGCAACAACGTGACGATACCTATGCCGTCACTGGGACTCGGATAGCCTGCATGTTTCTCCAACTTGGTCCCGATCCAGACTATTCAGAACCAATTGCGTGGTATGAAAGATGCTGTGTTCCCCGTGATCCTCGTTGGCTCAGTTGGTGCCACGAGGTTCATGCAACACCAGGTTTTTTGGATGACGAGACGAGACGAGACTATTAGCCCACTTTCCTGTCACTCTGAACTAGTACATCCCTCTCGGCAAGTGAGATCCGTAGCTAAGCTTTTCTTGGCATGTAATAGTCACCTCCGCAGCCTGCAACGATTCCGCTGGAATAATAACACGCGAGGTGGCAAAAGTCAATATGTCGCTGTTATAATTGGCCTGGATGCCATTGTATGGGTGGGCTCACCTCCTTGGATACTCAAACGCTCCGCTCTCGCCTCTCGCATAGCAGGCTCATTTTTGGAAATCACGCTGTCAGGTGTGCTCAATTTCGCTGGAATGTGGTGGCCATCGGATCTATTCCCAGGCTGGGCCTCGAAAGGAATAACTGTGTCACGGTGTACAGCATGCCTACGGCTGCGTTCGACCCTCGCGACTCAGGTGTGGTGACATCGCACGAGTTTAAGTTTTTCTAAGCCTCCGGATATAAGGCATCGAGCATTATGTTTACACTCTTACTTTTCAACCCATCAGCAAGAAACCCTCGTGTGTAATTTCAACCAAGTTAGCCCGAGTCCACCTTGGAGATTGTCAAAGCATAGATAGATGGGATTCCAGTATACTCAATAGCAGACGCCCTGACTGCATCATCGAGAAGGTTAGTGCGCGTAGACACAAATCTCAAGCATTGCTATGAGAAATAACAGGAAGCTCTTAATCCACCATATACTTTGGATTGGAGTTCTTCTGATCAAGAGACCAGGAACATTGTCTACACTCGATGGGCGATCCCATGGCCAATCAAAATGCCGGGAGAAAATGGCAGTCGGAAGATTGTTTGTGCAAAGGCCCGGACATCATGGGACCCTGATTTATAGGTCAGCCCGTAGACGGTTGTGT
This sequence comes from Xylariaceae sp. FL1272, assembly GCA_022432385.1. Taxonomy (NCBI): domain Eukaryota; kingdom Fungi; phylum Ascomycota; class Sordariomycetes; order Xylariales; family Xylariaceae; species Xylariaceae sp. FL1272. The sequence continues at coordinate 23,060 of JAJJXC010000019.1, forward strand.
CAGACGATCAGCAGGACACGGTAGCCATCATGGTAAACGCATCATATCATCAGATCTTAGGTATCGAGTAGAATAGCACCCCTCGGCGAAATTCCTGCGCCTTGTAGCAGGGCGGACACTGCAGTGACTACATATCACTCTGGCTAGATGCATAAACAGTGCACCTGCCTGTCGGTAGGTAGATGTGTCTGCCACTACCTCCTCTATGGCCCCAGGGAACGAACCAGTAACGAGTATTAGCTAGAAGTCGTTGACAACCGTGAACCGTAGGGTACACCTGGAGCTTTATTGTAGAGGTAGACCTGTGATGATCGTGCGAAGCATCATACACACCCCTCCGTACAATGTCACCAGCCTGAAACTCATCCCAATTTATTCCCTCCCAACCAATGGGGGATTGACTGTGGTGAAATGGGGAATCATAAAGTTCGAAACCTATTAAGGGGTATGTATGAATGGCCATGTTTGTATAGCCTGTGATCCAACACGCGGGAGCGTCAACTCTCCTCTAATGGTCCTGTGTCTGACTGAAGCCCCACTGATATTGAGCTTTCTTTGAGTCGAGTTGACTGGTTAGCTTGTAACCACTCAATATACGGGTTCTTTCAGACAGTGGTCTTGCAACGAAGTTGTTATATTCAACAAAGCGCCGTGCGCTAATGGCGCTCTGGGTACGAACAATGGTAGTCTTCCTGGCCATGTAGCTTATAGGCTCGAGGCGACCAGCTGGTTTCCATGCCATCAATGAACCGTACCTTCGACGATCGAGACCACGAACGTAAGTAACATATAAGACTCTGCTATCACTACCATCACAATCTCGCGGATAACCGAAGGTAGGTATATCGTCAAGATGTCACAAACCTCAGAGTCCTCCTCGCCAACCGGCAGACAATCTCCTACCATGTCAACATCTACATCAAGCGGTTCCAGCCGCCAGTCACGAGAGTCTGACTGGGATCGCTACTCCCTTCAGTCGATCTTGGACAGCTTTCGGCCGCAAACCATAAAGCAGTCTATCAGGACCCTTGAACACAGGCGCGCGCACCTGCTTCGCACTGGACAGATATCATATGAAGAGAACGAAGTCCTGCTCAATGCCTGCAGCCAGCTGGGACACACTCTAGAGTGCTTTGAGGTTTTAAAGAGTAGTGTAAAGAAGTTGAAGGGGGCGCAGCAGCCATGCACGACTCTTAAAGGTAATATCTCGGCACTACTTGAGATATTCGAATGTCAAGAAACTGCCGGACGGGACCTCGCCGACATGGTACCCGTGATCCCAGATCCCGTTTGGAACACGCCCGAGTTTATTGATGCTGCGCGCGTGTTTCCATCAGTTGGCGAATTCTGGGTTACCGTCTGTGGCGACGCTTCGACATCAACCGAGAGTGACAGTAGTTCCAAATGGTGGCCTTTTTCGTAGGATAAGGAGCATGGGTAGGTTACACAATGAAAACATTGATATTTATCTTTGTTAGTCTGATGCACGCCCATTTGTGGACTGTCTAAACGCATAGATGATTAATTGAAAATAGTGACCTTGATCTTTTGACTTGCACACGATAGGCTCTTTGCACTTCCTCGCCACTAGTCGACATAACCTTATGCTGAAGACCGAATCGCCGTCTCTATAGCTTCCACTGGCTGCACACATGATAACTAGAGAACTTATTCTCATATATGTCAGTAAACTTATCGACTTGACTGACTGAATGTAGATGCAGAGCCCCTGTTAGACCTTTAGTAAGCGAGCGTGCGTATGGTGCGAAGGCAACAAACTGGACCTACGGCAACCGAAACTCCAAGGTTGGGAATATGTTAAGAGACAAAGTAGAAAGAAGCATGGTATTCAAATCGTGACGCATCTACCGTCGATAAGTGCATTGACACTAACCCGCTACTCAAAGTACCTTAATAAAGACCCCAACTGTTAGGTATGCTTGGTGGTCGCCAACACAAGCTAAGGCGTACCGCATAGCCTTTCCATGATCTGCGCAGAGACAATGTCACAACGTGGGCAGCTCAGAGGAACAACGAGACTAATATTAGTTAAAGTAATTTGTGTCATCTCAGGGCTTGGCTGCCACCCGCATATCCAGGTAATTTACAATTGCTCACCCTCCAATCTACAGTGACGTTAAACGGAAGCTTGTATATATGAGATGACAGCAACATCGTAGATACGCTACGCTCTGTTTTTGTTGGGGAAACAACATAAAATCGTGCCACCTATCCAAAGGTATTCCGACATTTTAATACTCCAGAATACTCAAAGCATTCCGTCTCGGCCGCCGCCACGCAGGAAGAACCCCCTCGTCCTGCCCTGCGTCAGCAGTCTGTCCCAACCACCTAACCCTATCAAAGGGGGGAAATATAGGAAACAAACTCACCTTCCCACTAAACTCGCCCTCCAGCCGTCTGGCATTAACGCCGGCTAGGTACCTATTCTCATCGAACAGATCATCAGGCATGACATAGTCCATTTGATTCCTCGCTTTAATCACACGCTCCATCGCCTCCTGCACATCACAGATAGCCTTCGCCATCCGCGTAGCTCGTTCCACGAGCTGCTCAACATCGCCGTATACGATGAACTTGCACCGCTCCCAATCGATGTCCATGTCGTTAATCAGGAGCGGTAGCTTAGCAAGGCTTTGCAATGCGATTTTGAGGTCTTCTTGCGCGGCTGCGAGCTTATCGTCAACCGTGTCCAAAAGAGAGGCGCCGAATCCAACCTTGCAAAGTACGACCTGGTACTCGAGTACGCGTTGCCTGTAGCTGGAGATTATTAACAATACGTCGTTGAGGGCGATACATTCATCAACAAGGAAATCTCCGAAGGTATGCCCTTCTAGCCCGTGTAATCGTAATTGGGGCTCGAGGGACATTGTGCCTGATGAATAGCTACGTGGAGGATATCTTTGCGTACATGAAATCCTTCAGGAAGCTGCCTATTTTCTGCACGATTTTGAAGCTCGAGGTGAGGATGATGGAGCGGCACGCACAGAACCCACTCGGTGGTCGTGTCGGCATTCGTTTATAGATATGAGTTGGCCCTCTTGGCCCTGTCTGTATAAAGGCGCTGTCTTGGGTGGGGTGATAGGGCCCCTTTATATCCTGCTTTGTTTCTACGATGCCATTGTTAGTCAATGCTCTTACTGCTGCTGTCCTCGTAACAACCCAACAGGGCTCAGCATGAAAGTTCAACAATAGTAGAGCATGTCTTGTGACATTCTCCATCCGAGACTGGACGCCATAGCTCAACTCGACTGTGCGCTTTGGTTTTATCCATGTGAGTAGCGTTGTCATCTCCGCCGAGGATTTGCCTTGTAAGAGAACGACATTGGCAGCCAGAACTCCAGTCTCGCGAAATACTGAGCACAAGCCTGGATAAGTGTACAACGAAGTACTAGATCCTGATAGCTCTATATCGCCGATGAGCGAAGGGGGCAAATAGCCCAATGTGATATCAACTATCTACAGTCTGTACCGTCCCGACCATGCCGTCCCAAATCAAATCACGTCAACCTCTATTTTAATGTACCTCAACGCAAAACACCATGCCGTATGGATCTGATACTCCCACCTAGGTTTGTTTTACATAGGGGCCTTCCAGCGCGTGTTAATCTGCTTTTTCCGAACCTGAATGGGCGCATGGAGGTTAGCAAACCAACAGTAAACAAGATTTGAAGGCCACTCATGGCGTAAATCCGTGGAACGAGACCCCAAAGGATGCAGTGGGAGCAACTCACCATGGGTCCCAAAACCGAAACACCAACAAAGAGAGCCAAAACAGTGCCTAAAAGGGCTACTTTGTTGAAGCCCTTGCCGAGAATGTCAAAGGCGTGGCTCGGTGCCACTCTTGTGCCAAATACATCGATGCCATAAGCAAAGACGAGGCAAGTACTCTCCAATATGGCTGGTGCCGTAATAATGTCCTCAACGCCAATCACGTCTCTCAGATGGGTTATGGTCAGCCGAGGGTCGAGTTCAACAGCCGGCAAGTACTTGGCCAAACCCTCCTCCATCTCGGCCGTCGTGGGGTCTCGGCCTACGGGTCTGCGGGGCTCCAAAAGCATCTTGGGCAATCCGATGATGGAATGGGCTTCCGGCATATAGGCTAGTAGCTGACGGACGGTCACACCTTGTCGGGTCTGCGTGACGGCGAGAGAGGTGATGGGGCCGGACAAAATGAACGTCTTGGACTCTACAGATGGGAGGGCGGGCCCAGTGTGCGCATCGACGGGATCGAGAGAGGAAAACGTGTCGGCCTCGCCGAGGACGCCACGATCGTTGGCCAGTTCAGATTCGTACAGATCGAAGACGACGACCTGATAACCCTTAAGCTGTTGCTCCTGGTTATCGCGTAATGTGTATTGCCCAAAGTATGTGCACAGGAACCAGTTTTCGGCGATGGCGCAGCTGATCTCTTTGCCCGCGTCAACTCCTTCCAGGGTTGACGAGGTGAGGACTTGGCCCGATACTGTGTCTAAGAGATAGACGGAGAGCGTAGAGGCTTCGTCATTGACAGCCGCTACCACCAAGGTGTTCGGATTCAAGTATTTATACTTGACAGTCCGGTCTCCCAGGACGCGGCCAATCGAGGCAATGGGATCATGTTGTGAGCGGGTTGCCACATCCACAATGCGCTGCCCGGCTGGAGGCAAGAAGTTCCAAACGGGTACTGCGGATGCCACTTCGCCTTTGTTTACGAATGTTTGCCCCTGGATTTCATTCGCACCCGGACGAGTGACAACAGTCTGTTTTGGAGCGTATGCACTTATGACGTCGGCCAACTTGCCGTCTTGTTCGATGGGCAGCAACCACGGCCCGGCATCGCTGTCTACGGCGACGGCCCCATCCACGTGGGGCAACAGACCGATGGGCATGGTGTCGATGGTTTGGCCCGTGGACGCATTCACAATGATGAACTCGCCCTCGGCGCCGCGCACCGTGACGAAACCCTTGGCGTTATCGGCATAAATGGCCTTGACATCCCAGGTTGGGCCTGAGGGAGTCTCGGTCGACTTCTTGGACCAGAGAACCTTGCCATTATCGCCAGCATCGAGGCCATAGAGCTTTCCGCGCTTCGTGGCAAATACCACGAGCTTGTTGAAACCAAAGCTATCACGCGATAGTTCTTCGGTAGATGTTACAGTGTTCTCCGAGTCCACGATGATACTCAGCAGGCGTCGAGCAAGGGACTCTAGATAGGCGGGCAAGTACTGAAGGTCATCGATATGACGGTTTACGCGATGTACGTAGGCTTTGAGGGGGTTATCGTGAGCTTCAGCCTCGAGGACCTTGGCGAGATCTTCGGGCTCCGGGATCTCGGCCCAGGTCGCAGCCACAGCACCACTCATGCCCTCGAGCCGGGTCCAGGTGACGTCGCCGTTGACGATTTGGGTCCAGTCGTCCACGTCAGTGACCACAGCGGCCCTCACGGCGTAGCTGCCATCCGCCTTCTTGATTACCTCGGAAACGGCGCTGACAGCGCCGAGACTCCCGGCAACCGGCTTCAGAGGCCAGCGACCGAGAATGCCGTGCGAGGTGGACGCGGTGACGCTGAGGTCGTGGTCGGTGACTCGGGTGAAGTAGACGTTGGCAGCAGAAGAGCTGACAGAAAAGGCGTTGGGGCCGTCGAGCAATGGCAGCTCGTACTCCTTGGCGATGGCGGCGGTCTTGAGATCGATGTGATAGACGTCGGCCTTGCTGGCCCTCTTGGTGCGGCTGTGGACGAGGAAATGGGGCGACGAGTGGGCGGTGTGGGGGGCGTGGATGGCGACTTGGAGGGTGTCAGGGGGCAGGGGGAACTCGTGCTTGGTCTTGGTGCCGAGGACGTTGACCTTGAGCTTGTTCATGCTGTTGTCGGTCCAGGCGACGATGGCGGCGGCCGAGTTGGAACCTACAAAGGTTACGTCGTCGGGCTTCTGGACCTCGCCCTTGGTGGACAGGACGATCTCGTCGAGCTTCTTGCCGGTCAAGGTGTCGAGTACGATGACCTTGAGGGTGTAGGAGAGCAGCGAGCCGTGCAGGGTGACGACGAAGACCTTGTCCTGGTTGGTGCTCACCTGCAGGGGCACGTCGTTGGTGACGGTCTTGAAGTCCCAGACCACGCGGCCGTCAACGCCGCGTATCCTGCGGGCGACGGTGGCGCCGTCCTCTTCATAGAGGGCGAGCACGTCGTTGGTGACCTCGGTGACCTCGAGGTCGGTAACGTGGCCGGCGAAGGGCAGCGACCACAAGTTGCGGCCGGTGAGGGCATCCCAGGCGCTCACAGAGCTGCCGGAGGCCGCCGCCAGCCAGGTCTGGTCCTGCGCAGCGCGCAAGAAGCCGGCGCGATTCGTGACGTTGCCATTTAAAAGGTGGCGCCAGACAATGGCGCCGTTGCTCGGGTTGACAGCGCCGAGGACGCCGAGATCGCTAAGGGTGTAGAGCAGACTCGCCTTGTCGTCGGGGCGTGGGCGGTGGAAGAAGGTGGTGTCGGGTTGCGGCACGCCGAGCAGGTCGTAGTGGTAATCGATGTGGCCGACCTCGTCCTGGAAGACGGCGCGGACGGCGGCGGGCAGGGCCAGCAGCAGTGACAGCGACAGCGACAGCGACAACGACAGCGACGGCATGGAAAAGTGCATCGTGTCAGGACGCGCTCATCAACGGAGCAGAGGTGCTAGCACGCTGGATGCGGGATGGCGACGAGCTCAGGGCGATGTTGGTTGGGAGTTGCAAGCTAGCCGCGGGCGAGTAGGGAGACCTGTAATTATGACGTGGTACGGCAATCAGCAACTCCCACCAGAGCTCCCCGGACCTCTTGGTGTTGCATTCCATTTCACTGGTTGCATTGCACATCCGCACCACGAAACAGCCGGGTATACACGGACAGGGTAGGTACATGTATGTATCCCTTTAATTGCGATTTCAACTGCTGGTACGGATCTACGTAGCAGGGTTGATGGCGTGGGTCTAGCTGGTGTCTGATGCACCCAATAAATCGCAGCCGATATTTGCCTAGATGCGTTTTTATTGATTAACGATATCGATAACTATCCCAGTAAGTACCCGCAGTTGAAATCGCAATTAAAGGGATACTACATCTCAAGGCCAAAAGCTCCTTCAGCTGCGGGCAGCTGCATTCATCACGACCTCTTCATCTCACTTGGACGTCTCGATATACCGTATACGTCTTACTTGTCCTGCCAGTATCCGACAAGGATAATAGAAATGAAAGCTCACTCGGAGCCTAAGTACATAGGTAGCTGCCACATATCAGACCTTTTTCACCAGTGAGCAACGTAGAGCAATGGAAAGCCATGCATGCGCCTTTGCTTGACTAAAACAGAGCGAGCTAAAGAAGATCCCGCCTTATCGGCTCTCATCCTCAACCATAGATGGCAAACAAGTGACAACATGCCTTTTGCATATCGTACAAATCCCCTGAGCAGCAAACTCACTTGGCCATAGCTCCCGCAATGCAACTATTGTACACTCATATGAGTCCGACTTAAGAGGACCCGCTAACCTGTCCGTCGCCTGTGACTCGGCAAACGCAACATGCCACATCTTCATTATATGCGCGCTGCCCACATCTCCTGTCGCCTTCCAGGAGCACTGATGATACGTAGTCGAGGTTACAAAACAAAGCAAAAACCATGCCCGCAGTCTTGTGTTGATGGCGGTAAATGCCACACACGCCAGCCGTTGGCGATATCACTCCTCATCGACCGCCTTACTTCTGTAGTCGAGAAACACCCACGGGTCAGTACTTTGCAAACATGACTTGCATCATGGGGCACTCATGCTCGGCGGCCACCACGACGCACACCCTTAGGGGCTGCCTCCTTCTCCTTGGCTGCCGCTTTGGCGGGGCCCTTGGCTTTGCGTCCACCTCTGCCCTTTTTGGGAGCAGCCTCTTCTTCTTCTTCACCCTGCTCGGGCTCTTCCTCTTCATCGACGGGCGTGGGCTCTTTCTCGGCTTTGCGGCCTCGGCCTTTCTTGACGGGGGCGGCCACCGGTTCAGCCTCTTCCTCTTCGGCATCTTCGTCCTGGACCGCCTTCGTGGATGCGCGCCCTGCCTTCTTCTTCTTGACAGGCTCCGCAGCTGGCTCTTCTTCCTCTTCTTCGGCCGCCTTGGACTTGCGACCACGCTTCTTCTTCGCGGGCATCACTTCCTCGTCGTCGTCGTCGTCTTTGGCGCTCTTACGGCCACGCTTGCCCTTGCCCTTCTTGGCTGCCTTCTTGGGTGCATCCTCGCCCTCGTCCTGTCCACCAGTGAGCTATTGATCTCTGTTAAAGTTCCGGCAAGACACTCACATCCTCGTCGCCATCGGAGGCCTTGGCCTTCTTGGCTCGGCCACGGATGCTAGTCTTGCCGGGCACATTGAACTCCGGATCCTTGTCGTCTAGGTTAGCCTATCCTTACATCATGTATAAAGAACAAATGGCGCTTCCAAGACGTATGGTGGCGGCATCTTTTTACACGCAGTCATCATGAATCTTCAAATCGCCATGATGAATTAAAATGTCTGGCTTTGGGCGTGGGTCGGAGTCAATGAGAGATAGCATGAGAATACTCACGCCTTTGAAATCCTCGGCGTCGATGTGACCTTGCTTCACAACGCGCTGGATCTTCTCCTTCACGTCCTCGTCCCTGTTCCCGAATTAGCATAGCCGAGACGACAAACATGGAGGGTAGAGAGACTTACTGGAGATCCTCATAGCCGTCGAGTTTGTCCCAGTCATAGTCGCCATCGTCTCCGAGGACTTCCTGAAGATGGGAAACGGTCTTGCCCGAGACACAACCCCTTCAGCAAGATGATCAGCAAAAGCCCAGGCAAGGAGGCGCCGGCCGAACATACCAGTGTCGCCACTTCCAGCCGCCATGTTCACTGCCGGGCACGATGACCCAGACGCCGAAGCGAATCTCCCCTTTGAGGATTTTGGTGCCCGTGTCCTTGCATACCTTGTCTTGGCAGCCGGCACGGTTGTTGGGTGAGATCTCTGGGTGGAACAGTCAGCGGTGGAAGCAACTACAGGAGGATATGTCAAGTTCACGGTATGCATAGTGTGAGAGGGTGGAAGCATGGGATGAGAAGTGTGCAGCTACAAAGGGATAGAAGCGGAAGCGCAAGCACTATACAAACTGGACGGTAGAAAAACAGAGATAACATGACATACCAATGCGGTATTGTGACGACATTGCTGGTGTCGAATTGCCAACGAGGCAAGTCGTGGGTACGCTTTGATGGTCAAGGTTGGTGACGTTGTAAAGATATTGCGTCGAGATGGGAGGAGGGGAGAGGGATCGAGTGACACGATAATGATGCTGACGGGAGCGAGGATGCAAATGACGGGGAAATCAACACAACAGGTGCTAGTTCAGGTACAACTCAGACTCGAGGGACATGGAAGGGAAACAGATGAAGACAGAGACGTCGTGTTGCGCGTTTGTGGTGGTTCTCAGAGAGAAGGGGAGAAGGACGGAGAGATTAAGAACATTGACAGCACCTTGTCCGCGACGCGTCTGAAGGTCACAAATCAATGTTAGGTACCGTTACCTGGTGACTTGCATTCTAGGTATGTTGGTAGCGCAGCTGATGTCTGCAGGCAGGAGCAACCCCCCCTGCACAGTGTAGCGGCGGGCAGGTGGGCAGCCATAGGACCTTCCAGCGGCGCTGACCCGTCGGGTGCATGTACCTAGCAACACGTTACCCGCTGGAGCACCTCCCTGCGCGAGGCCCTACAAAATGCCTGGGCCCAGCTGTAGCTAAGAAAGAGGTAGGTACCGTTGAACTTTGAAGTCAGCCATCCTCGCCATTTTCAAGCAACAACGCGAATTGGACTACGAGAGGTCGCTAATAGCAGGGCCTAAGTGAATCAATAATCACCATCAATGCCCCTTAGGTTCGAACTGGCCTACGCGTCACTAACATAGGAAAGGCAGTCAGTGAAGCCACTCACGAATAGTCGTTCACTCAAGCTGGAATCCTTTTTGATCCCCATTTCCCCTGTTGTAATTGGTACGGCGCGCCTTTCTCAAATTGCAGATCTAGCTCTCCGTAGTCCAGTGACTTATGAGTAGCAAGCTAAAGGACTGGGGAACTCATCCCGCCCAAGCAACTGTGCGTAAGAAGAACGAGACAAATGTGTATCTATGCACCGGCAACAGGCTTTTATACTTCGTCACAAGAAGGGGCACCACCCGATATACATAGACGCCAGGTTCCTCGGGTTCACCGCTTGCTTGATGAGCTCATCCACTTGTCCTTCGACCCCTAGTGGGATACTCTCGTCCGGCAGCAAACCTCTGACCTTTCTCTTGATGCTCTCCACCACGCTCTGCGGGTTCAGTCTCACCACCTCGTTCTTTCTCTTCTTATCCTTCTGCAAGTCTAGAGTGGGATCGTAGATGAATGCCTCGAGGATGGTCATCAGTGTCTCCTCCTGTTGGCGGAGGATGCTCAGCGTGAGCTCCGAGCACTTTCGGAACGGCCCTTCGTACCCATAGATCCCCATAGCGGCCACCATGTTGTGCGTGAGCCGGAACGGCACCCTCTCCGGCTGCGCGAAAGTCAGGCCCTTGTCGAACAGACAATTGAAGTCGACGTGGAAAACACCCCCGTTGCCTTCCTCGAGGAGGACGTTCTCGCCGTGTCGATCTCCGAGCCCCAGGATTGTGCCCACCATCGACATGACAGCACACGACCGTGTATAACTCAATCGCGCCGTGAACCACTTTGACGGGTTGGGGAATTGTGCTATGAACCAGTTCGGAAGCACAGGGGGGAACATGCCCAACACACCCTCCGTGAAGATCTTGGTGTTCTTGTCGCCCACGATTGAATCCTTCATCATCTGTTGCAGATGGCCGTACGGGGGGCTGATACCGCGTGCACGGTAGCTGTTAAGTAAGATGTCACGCAGTGTCTTCAGTCCATCCACCCACTCGATGATACCGCACTCCTCGTTGAGGGGTACGACGGCGTAGGTTCGGATATAGAGTTGCCGTCGACTGGATTCCGCATCGCGTTTCAGTGATCGGTTGATCATGCTGTTAAACTCCATCAGTCGCTGATCTGTCCGGAGATCATCCTTGGGCTTGATCAAGAGACCATAGTTGACGCCGTTCGACCCTCGGGCGATGAGCTTTCGCGGTTTGGCTAAGGAGCCCAATACAAGGACCTCGTCGAGGAATGAGCTGATAGTGGTGATGTCTCGCGAGAAGGCTTTGTGCCGCTTCAAGTTATCCGTCAGTGTGGGCAGTGTCGCTGTCAGGCAGCTCTCGACCGGCACGACCAGGGGGCAGGGTGTGCACTTGTGGTTGAAGTGCAGGTCGCGGGTAATGCTAGCCATCGTCGTCCGATTGCTCTGGAAGTCTCCATTGTTGCACGCGAGCAGCAGTTGCTCGGCCAATCTCTCTCCCTTTCGCAGGAGCGAAGGGAGAGTGTATCCACCAGTCTCTGTCTTGATATTTCGCTCTTTGAGGTGAACCAATATTTGCTGACCTCTGGCCCGACGTTCGGACGTGGCTTGCCTGGACGTCATGATAGCAAACAGGTTCCAAAGAGCTTGGTTGGGGTAGGCTTCGACGACTTTGAATATGATGGCTTGCAGCATTCGAAAGACATCGGTATTGCGATGGGCGATACGCGCCACAATTTGAGGGAGCGCCGTGTAGAAGACGTACGCCGGCAAGCGGGCAAGATATTTTCGTAGACTGCCGTGGAGTCCTTCGAGTTGGATCTTGCGGCGGTGGTGAAGCTCCCGCGAGAGGGACACTTTGCCTTCGGGTGCTTTATCGACTTGAGCCCCCAGTTCAAGCCAAAGCGTCAGAATTCGGGGCAATGTCTGATACAGGTATTTTGTTCCGTAATTGAGAGATCTTAGATAATTCTCAATGACAAGCTTGGCGATTTCACCGGTTAGATATTCGTCACTTTGGTCATCTGGCTTCAGCGTTCTCTCAGATTCAAGAACTTTCTTATAATGCCGCCCCACGTAGTAGTGGCCTTTCTCCCAATTGCTGTAGATCTGAGGTACGGCTCTATATTGCTCCCTTAAGGCAGTGGCGCTTGTCTGGCCCGCGCTGTCCAGCCATTTCGCAAGCAACAATTTAGCTCGGGCGGCGAGGAGAGTCTGTTGTGTGCCGATATTCCTTTCCGACGAATCATTCTCGCTGAAACTCTGATGCGAAAAAGCTCTACTAGCAATGGCCCCCTGTAGCGTTTGGATGGCCTTCCTGTTATGTCCCTCTTTCCAGAGTAAACGTGCATTCTCTATTGTAGAAGATTCATCGCCAAGCTGCGAGGCGCGAAGGACTGCGTTGAATGACTGATGAATCGAGTTACTTTTTCTCGCAAGCCGAGCGCTCGAAAGCCATAGGGCGGATATGTCGGTGTTGGAGAAGCGTGGCCTTTTTTCATGTTAGAAAAGAATCTGCTCGCACAAGACTCGATGGGATACTTACCGCAATAATTCCATTGCTGCCCGGCGAATACCTAGCACAAACTGTTTGTCATTGACGTAGGAGCCGAGGACTTCGATACGCCTTTCCAATGACTTAAGTACCTCCTGAGGATGTTGGTCCCCCTCACTGCTGATGCCAACTATGAGCTCGAGGTCTGCCAAGACGTGAGCTCGAAGCATGGGTTCATGACAAGCTGCTACAGACGCGGTAGTCGCTGGTGTGAGCGACGCGCCAACCCTGTTTCTCATGGTTTTCACCACCTCGAGAAACCCCTTTGTCCATCCCTTTCGCAAACACAGCAGTGCTTGTGCTATAGACACATTGAAATTCTCTGTAGGGTCGCCTTGATATTTATTGATGAACTTCTGCATCATGTCCCATCTGGCAGTTGCCCACGCGGCTTCGACGGCGTATGGTATGACTCTATTAATCGTGTTCAACGCTGTATGCTTTTCAATGCCTTCCACGTAGTTGAGGAGCACATCTGAAGATAGGTTAGTGAAAAAGGCCACTAGCATCGTTACGCGTTTAACTTACCATGCTGACCAGACTCCTTGAGACACGTGAGTAGATCAATCTGGACATCTACGCAGTCGGGGTCTTCAGCAAGCTTGATTTCGTACCAGGTTTGGGCCGCCGTCCATCGACCAGCCTTTCGGTGACTTAACACCTGCTGCTCGATATCAAGTACTTTAAGATGTGCGGATAGCCCTTCAAGGCCATCAGGCTCGTCAATCTGGGAGTAAATGTCCTGCACTCTTTGCACCAACCGATCCCGGTCAACGCCCCTGTCCTCCATCTCATCCACCTCTGAAATATGCTGCTCAAGGTGGAACAGTGCGCGAGAGTAAGCCGAGCAGTCGATGGCGCGTTGTGATATCAACTCCGCAGGGAACGAGGATAAATAATTTACCACCTTCTCTATTCCCTCGACATCTCTGTCCGTGGCATTAGGTGTCGCCCGTTTTTGATGAACCCATTGCATGGCATAATCCAGGAAGCGGAAAAGTATCTGTGTCAATCAGTATTCTCTTCGCGTCGCTCATATTTCGTCCAGGAGCCTCACCTCGCAATAGAGTTTTCTATCCTCCTTCTCGGTATAAGAAGCATCGCTAGGGAGCTCATATCGAAGAACGTCGATTGGCTCGCGTAGAATAGCGATACGATCTTCTTCCACGATGTCCTCGGCAAGAATGATATGCACGATTAGGTAGGGAAATAGAAACTCGGCGATAGTGATATCTTTGACTCGGATCAGTCGGCACAGAGGCTCAAAGATGAGCATGGCAAACGGCGTCTGGGGTCTCCGAAGACAGTCGAGAGTGATATTTCTCATCCAATTCCCATACGACCTCCCAGGACGGAAAATTGGGTAATCGATTTTTTGCTGAACCATGGGTGGAAGGAGGTATAACGACGTCATAAAAGGCGTCAGAACTTCTTGCGCGGCTTGGCCCACTTTACACCATTGTCGGTATACTGGCTCAGCATCTCTGAGCGTTGGATTCTTGACGGCTTCTGTAATAGAGCATCTGTCAAGAAGCTCTTGCATTGCATAGGATAGAAAGCCTTGAAGTTTTGTGTCTGTTGCAGTCACAAAGGACACGACCAACACATTTTCTAGCAGGAAGAATCCAAATGCTGTTGCTTCGGCTGAATCTTCAAAGTTGCTGCTCACAATCATGCGAGTGTCACCCCGGATTTTCTCGACGCGATTCGGATCCAGGCAGCCCACTAGTCCAATGCATTGAGTACAAAGCTCACTAATCTCACTGTGAGCCCCGTTGAATCGCGATGCACAATCCATAAGTTGCCTAGACAGCTCGGCGACGATAGGCTCGGGTTGCTCACTAACAGCTGACGCTTGCAGGTAACCCTGGTGTCGTTGCAAGTAGGATGATAGTTCCCTCAGAGCTAGTAAAACGACACCAGCGTGTTCATGAAACAAACGTTCTCCCAGGTCTTTAAAGGCAGTACTACTATCCACCGGAGATCGGAATTTGCTGAGCTTGGCCTCGATATCAGCCAGCTCGTTAATATGGCTGAAGGAGGGAAGCTTATTGATAAATTTTGTCACGAGGGGTTTGTGCTGTTCTAACACGAAGTTGACGAGTTCTTTGGCAAGTTGTCGCGAAGCATCCTCGAATGACGACCAATGATGGCCAATCAGATAAAAGGTTGTTTCGATGATTAAATCCACCTCGCTCTCCTCAAAGAAAAATATCATGGCGCCCCAGCATGAAAAGGCAGCAGCGCGGAGACCATTGTGGGACATGGCAGCCATGGTGCATGCGGTAATCTAGTTAATAATTGTCAACTTAAAACGTTGATGGACCTGACCACTCGTTCGACTAACCTGTGGCCGAGCGATACGAACATCATTCTTCCCTGTTCGTATCATTTCCTCCATTGCTTTCAAGCAACGCCTGCGCTCGTAAAATGGAGCCCGGTCAGCTGAAACATCATTGATAACGTCTGTCAACTGGGCCATCAATCCTAATGCATGATGATGCAAAAACCGGCCCGTTGCTTGACTTTTCCTTTTACTTTCACCACTAGCAGCAAGAATCATGTTGGCCATTTGCTTAAGTGCAGAACGCATCTACAATTGGTCAGTAATCCAATAAGGTCAGAGGATTCAACCAATGCTACTGACATAGGCTTTTCGCGTCTCTTCGGCGTCCGCAATAGCTTTCAAGACGTGAAGAGTTACTGACAAGGGCTCAACTCTGACCAAGTCCACTAGTTTGAAGTCATTGAAATGGTGAGAGACGTGTCTGAGTAGGCCCGTCGCGTGCTCCTCGATATCAGGGCTCTCTTGGGTAAGGAGCAGGGCTAGAATTCGTCCTAAATTAACATTATCGACACAAGCTTGCCATGGTTCAGCATCCTTGCGGACTTCTGCGAATTTGTAAATAATCTCTTTCTTCCTAGTTAGAACGAGCCATGGGAGAGCGTATGATTGGATATGAAGGAGCAATTGTGACTGTGTTGTTTCCAGGACTTCAGCAAGCAACTGCGTAAGTTTAGGCTGCTCGATCATGTCTTTCACCGCCAAGAAGGCGATGGAACTCCAAAATGGCTCAAATAGTTGCTTGGTGGTTATGCCTCGGCGCCGGGCAACTTGTAGAATCTACATAGAAATTAGCTAGGGATAATGAGCGGAGGACAACATCTGTTTTTTTTTTTTTCCCGCTTACCTCTGTGAACGCAGTCGCCGATGCAAATGTACTGTGGTGACCCAGGTATTCCACCAACTTGACTAGTACTAGAATGAGTTGGTCATCTGGTATTACACTAGTCCAGTCAGCTTAGCTCTTGTTGTATTAAACTTATTGACCATACACTGCTGCTTGAGACCATGCCAAAATGCACGACTCAACAAATTCAGGCCGGCCTTGATCGGATAGGGTCCGAAGTATACTAAGCGCATTGCCCCGATTCTTCTCTATGACGGAGGTCTTGATGCCAGATTGGTTGGCCTCCGTAAGGAATACAGCAAGTGTCCGCCTAGACCACCATTAGTTTGAAGACTTCTAAACAGGGATGAAGTGATATTACCCTGCCGCCACACGGAGCTCCTTGACAGAGCTTTGCAGAGACTTTAGGCACCATTGTGCAGCAGGGGAAGACTCCATATCGAGAAATTCAGAAGAACTACAGTGTTTTGCAATGCGTCGTAAGCAAATCATTGCTGATACACGTGGTTTCCGTGACTCAGCAAAGCCAGGTGTCTCCAACAACGAGGAAAATACTTCCATTGCCGCCTTTTTCGCTGGAACATCTGTGCCAACTGAGGATTTGTGAAAATTGTCCAAGCTACGGCAATCGGGACAGTCGAACTCCAATTCGCCGTCTTCATATCTATGGATTATGACAAGCGTCTCATCCGCAGCACAACAGAGACACGCAATAAGTTGAGTAACCCGTATTTTGTCAGGATTTGTAAGGGCCGAGTAGTTCTCCCTGATCATCGTGTTAGCAAGTCAATTGCAGCGTCCGAGGTTGATTTAGGGAGCCCACCGAAGTAAAACACTAAAGCCAGTCAGGTTGTCGCGCGGCTCCTGCCCAAAAAACGACCAAAGAAGGTTCATAATCTTAGACAACAGCAATGGTCTGCCAAATTTTCTTCGTTTCGATTGTGGCTCTTCGGTGATTCTTGAGAGAGGTCCAGTGAGCAGACCTTGCACATACTGTTGAAGTCTCTTATCCTTAAACTGGTCTCCTTGTTCAACGGCGTCTACCAGTGCAGGTGTAGGGGTGCGTGACGTCCGACGGAGTAGCTCCAAGCTTCTCTGCATTCCATTTAGAATTGGAACGGAAAGAGGGTCGTATGGGGCACTCACCCATAGGTCACTTCCATGATTAGCGAGTTGCTCGTAAAGTATTGGCTCTTCCAGCATGGGGCTGATATTTGCCTGCACCAGATAGCATACAGGCGGGCACGAGGTACAAAACTCTGCTATTCTGATAATACCCGTACTAACAAGCCCATCATCGACTTTGATTCTTTCTGGTGTGTTACCTACTGCGTTCGCAAAATTGTCAGTGCAGAGATGGGTCAGAAGTATGACAGCTTTCTCTTGCAGTAATAGATCCATATGCTGTGGACGTCTCAATTTGTCTATTAGCTCAATGGTTTTTTGGAACAGCGGTGGGAAGCGAGACAGATAAATGTCCTGCCATTGAAGTCGCATTGCACGTATGCGCAGGAAAGCGTCCAACAGCCATGGCATCGTCTCGTCAGTTGAGAATGTGGAGGCGAGGCTTGAATGCTTGTTTATCAGAGGTACAAATAGAAGGGATAGGAGATCTATTGCATGCTGATATACTCGAGGCTTCTGCGTATGCTTCTGCGCGATGGCATATGTACAATGTTGCTGGAGGCGTATCACATCCGAGTAGCCTGCATGTTCAAAGTATGAGCGTCGAGGCAGGGCCAAACCGGGAGAGGCTTGCTCATCGAGCCTGATGGCCAAGGCTGGCTGGTCATCCAGCCAGTGGTGGATTGCATCCAAGCAGTGACGAAGATAGGCCAGGAAATGTGACACGTATGGCCACAAACTATTCGTGCGGGCGGAAGAACGGAACACTTGGGTAAAGAAGGATTCAACGGCGGCGGTCATGTCAGCAGAAGGGCCAGTGGTCAGGAGTTTCAGAACCTTTGGGAAAACCCATAGCCAGAGGGGCTCGGGACCTCTTAAGAGCAAAGACTCATCGTCAATGGTGGTCAGCAGGACGTCGGGGGTCTCGTTGATGGTGATTCTCAAGAAATTGATGGCCCTGGTGGCATCGAGGGTCAATTGGGTCTTGTTGGCAAAAGGCGCATCCCATTCGAGAGATTCCAGAACGACTCGAGAGTAGACATATATAAGCATGTGGTTGTGCTCTACCCGCTTCTCATGCGAGTCGAGAATGGCAGGGTTATTTTTGACCTGTTCTATGGCAGCGAACAATCTGGACAGCTCGGAAGTCTCATTCGGGTGAGATGGTCTAACCGAGGTGGCAATGTTATCAACCAGCTGGGCAGCCAAGGTAGACGGGGGAGCAGTATGGTGGTCCATGACGGCCAGGTCGACGATGACGGGCTGGGATTGACGAAGGCCATTCCGCCCGTGAGACGTTGGTGACATGTCCGTACCATTACTGTGTGCTAGACGACGACATCAGTATCTGGCGTTGGGCGCACACACAGAGAATGGAGAGGGGCAGTATTGAGATGGTGCCTTTGTAGACAAGGCATCTTACATAGATGGCGACGGATGATGAGCGCGTCGGGACGCGAAAGACGCTGTCGCGGAATCACGTGAGAGCAGTTCAATGGATGGAACCACTGGAACCTATTGCCCAAAGAGGCCCCTGACGTAACCAATAGTTCAGCTGTAACTTGGGTGCTACCTTTGCTAAGCTCGCTAAGATACAGGGGTGATGAAGCCAGCCTGCCTCGCCTGGTCGCTGCGCAGCCCACCGAACTCGACACAAAGACAGCCGAGTTGGACTTCGAGGAAGTAAAGTTCGTCCAACCTCAGCGACGGAGCTTTGCCATCATCATCAGGACTGGAGGTATAGTTTGAGTACTACCAATCTCGCTACCTACTCCGTGTTCATCCAGTGCATTTATCTACGATGGCTGTCTTCCCGTCCAAGAAGTATCGGAGTGCCGCCGAAGCCAGCACCTTCGCCGTCAAATACCGCTCCATGATGGCCAGACATCCCTTCCTCCTCTTCGGCCTGCCCTTTATGTCTGTCATTGTCGCAGGCTCTTTTATCCTTACTCCCGCCACAGCTGTTCGCTACGAGAAGCACGACCGCAAGGTCCGCCAGATGAGTCGCGACGAAGAGCTCGGCGTCGGCAAGGCCGGCAGGAAGGTCAACATCAAGGACGAGTACTATGTAAGCCGCCTTTTTGTCTTGTCGGCCCTTCTTCACAACATTGTCAATAATACTCACCGAGATCTGGTAACGACTGACTCGTCTTCCAGCGTCTGGCGGCCAAGGACCTCGATAGCTGGGAGCAGAAGCGCGTCAAGAGACTTCCTGGCGAGACCGACGGCGTGCTTTGAGTGTCTTTGCCGCAATTTCACCGCTCTTGGCCTCACACTATCGCCGACTCGCCTTCTGAACCTGAGCACTTCCGTAGCATTAGCAAGCGACGAACCGCCGTTTCTGCGAATCCGAGCTGAGAGAACCAAGCACCGTCTGGTCTCGTCCGACTGCTCCCTATGCCTTACCGCACAAGCAACCCAGTCCTAACACCATCTTGACAATGCTCCAGTGCCTCTATTAAATAGAGATTCACCGGTATTGCCTGGGGACGGGGGGAAACTCAATTCAATCCCACCCTCTATCAATGTCCAGCCCGCACCAACACTCCACGGTGTCGATCGTATTGCCTGGAACCTGCCAAACTCTAACTCGTTTCCCTCAAACTCTGACCTCGCGTGACCCCATCTATCTAGCTCTCGCCTGCGAAATTGGAATTCTGTCGTGGCCGTCTAGAATTGCAGATCAAGTCTAACCTCACTTGACTTAGTCTCTTTATGACATGAAGTATGCTTCAGAACCGCATGTCGAAGACACGTCTGATGAGACATCATTTCCTCAATGCCATGTTGCGTCGAAGCTTAGGTATTCGGCGTCTTCTGTATAGTACGCACACCATCTAAGGTAGCGGGTTGTCGCCAAGCAGGGCAAAGTGAGCGCCTCTGATAGTTGTTGCCGTCTGGCTTATCACATCGCCCAAGATGGATTGGGTTGTGATAGGCAAAAAGCTTTAACTCTGAAACAAGATCATATATTACCAGGAAACGCATCGTCACGTCACCACATCTTTACCGCGCGCTTTACTGTGCGCCGTTCACGGTGGTTGAGAAACCGTGGTGCGATTGTAAGAAAGGAGACCACAGATATCCATGCCATAGGAACAATAATACCACAGGCTAATAAGAGCGATACTCTATCTGCACATTCTCCCGTGATAATCGGATAATCTGAGGATCAGAACGCTCGTGCGACTACTGACGTACTCGGCGGCTAACAGATCGACCATTTGAGGTCATTCACTCGCCTCATAGAGCCTGTTGTATTGCACAGTCGCGCGGAAGAAATCCCCACAGCTGCTGATCGCCATGCATTTCCGTAGCAGAGTGAAACGGACCTGCCCCTCCATTTCCGCTTGATTCGATACGCGGTTCCATGATGCTTCGAGTTCACCAGCTGCGACGAGAAATGGCGACTGGATTGATCAGAAAAGCTAGTTTACTCAGTAGCGTGTGTTGACTCGTACGGGAGCCGTTGTGCCATTGTGATGGATGGTGCCTCGGGTAGCTCTACACTTCGGAACCAACGTTCATGCGTTACTTACCAACGGGTTATACCAGTCGAAGCAAGGATTTAGCAGCACCACACGGCCTCATCCCCCGCCTCAACCGGTTTTCGTTCAATGAACGCCGGGCGCCTTTCGAATCGTAAGAAACATGACTCTGCCATCTTCATGACTGTGCACACTCAAGGCCGTATTCCGAAAGCCGAGCGCTGGCATCGACACTGCAGTCGCCACTCCCACAAAAAACAAAACAAAACAAAAAAGAGGGGCGAGGCGGGCTTCAAGTTGGTGTCAGCCATGCATCGCCTAGTTCAGAGCATGACTTGAAGTGATCCCGAGATGAAATCGTTTGGGCTGCCACTAAACCCAATGCGCCCACGGGCTCACCAACGTAAATGCCAATCTGACCACCTACCATATCTACAGTTTGCAATTGACAGCCCAAGCCTTGTGTGTAATTCCATTAGTGAGTCGTCTGACATCAGCCATACGCACTATCTGCTGTGTCTAACCAGGCCAAGGAATGCTGTGTGGTCAAAGTCTCAGCCCGATGGGCGGCTGTGGGTATAATGGTGTAATCATGCTCTGCAACAGTCGACGCACCTCGAAGCTTTCATGCTTCGTTCCGCACTCTGCATATAGGTAGATCACCTCCAGAGCACCTCGTTCCGCTCATTCGTCAAAGATTCTGGCGGCATATTGCTCCGGAGGACGGGCTCCATGACTGCTGAGTAGAAGTGACACAATATTATAGCCAGCGCGTACACCTTCCCCCGATGAAGCTTGTCATGCTAGATCTCGAAGCCCGCAAAGGCGGGAATCTGTTTCATGGCGACAGGCCGTGGCCAAGTTCTATAATCGGCTCTGGTCTTCCCCACATTGGCCAGCCATGGTGCCTGATGGACAGGGATCGCCGCATCTTGGCACCCATCTGGCTGGGATGACAGCAAGATCGATGAGATCTCGCCCCGGTTTTTTCCTTGGTCATGCTGTCATCGTGATCACCCAGAGAGTTTGAGGTAAACAAGAAAAGTTTTCTCATATCAGCGCGCGAAGTATCAGCAGGTAATTCTGCTCATAGTTTAGTCAAGCTGAGAAATTTATCTCATAGAAAGCAATCTCGAGTGATTGGGAAGAGACAACTGTCGAAAAAAGAGAAGGTTACGAAAAGTGAAAGAAAGCTTCCATATATGTATAGGACTTTGCGGCGAGGTGTGACTCGAGTGACAGGAATAAACTGCTGCGGCCGCATATCCACATGGCTTTTCTGCCATGATCCATCCCACCATCACGAAATTGCTACCCCTCTCTCATCTCTGCGCAGGCCAATGTAATTCACCGTCACGAGCAAGACGAGGTCAGCTGCCTCACACTTCGTCTTGGTGCTCGAAAATCTCCATCCACCCACCCACACTCGCTGTGGTCTGGTGGGTCGGTAGCCCTGAGACAGCTGGTTCAACTCTCTCTCGTCCTGGTGCCTGGCTCAGGTCCTGCCAGGGCCACTAATTCAAGGAATTCCAGGACCATGACGCACTCCGTCTCTCCCGGAGGATCAAGGCTCGGTGTGAAGATTGTGCTCACAAGCCGGAGCTTTGGTCACTTTTGCAAGCTTTCATGCTACTTGCACATATTACAATAGCCTCCCTCCATTACGAGGCAGTGACCCAGTCCTGCAAGGCACAGGTCTCATACTTGATTCGGCACTAGGATCTTATCTACGCTGCTGCAGGAACCACTCGACCGGAGGCGGTCATGGGCATATTAATAAACTGCCCTACGCCCACGTAAACGGGAAGAGTTCATCCCATATATCTTCACTAGCTCTTCAGCCTTTCGAGGAGCATATTTTTTGTTCCTCGTGGCCTCAGGTCGGCAGTAGTACCTAGCCACACCTTACATATCTCATCTAGAGAAACTTCCTTTACTACACACTCCTTCTGCCGATTACTGTACAACCAGGAGATCAGGATGGTATACATTACCAAAACGCCGCTCTTTCACAGAAAGTCCAAGAGCAATCTGCTCACAAAATCAAACCCAGCCGACCAGAGACATCTACGCAAGTTCAGCTCAGCCAGTACCATCTCGCAGGCGTCTTCAGAAACCGGCCGAATGCCATATGACCCTCTCTCTCTTCATCCTCCCTTAACACTAAACACCTCACCAGCCATTCTACCCGAATATGATATGGCACGGTACCGAGAAGACGAGGCACGCGAGGATCGATTTTTCAACCAGACACGCCATGCCGACGACCACATTCATGACTTCGTAGAATATTCACCCATAAAGGGTAAAAATTGCTGGTTCGAAGGCCCGAAGGCACGGCCCTACATCTATGACCAGGATTCTCAATGGCCCCTCAAGGACTGGCAAGCCATCCCCCCCGGGTCGAGTGGCTCTGACTCACAGAGTGCCTCCACGTCGTCTTCTCCTACACGCTTCGCAGCGCCGAGGGAAAGGAATACCGACTGGATGGAAGATACCGATGTCTTCGTCAAGCGTGGACCTTGGAAACGCCAGGGTATCATCTTCCATCTCGACGACGAAGACAAAGAGTTGGAGGAGAAACACTTCGAGTTGCCGGAGGAGACAAACTAAACAACATTTTACCATGATCACCCCTTATCTATGACACCACACATTGTCACATGAATTACAAACACTATCAAACTGTCATGCCCAACCTTACATAGTTCACTCCTATCTCTTGCACTATCGTCACCAACAAGAGACGTACCGCCATCGTCTCTATCCACTTACACCTTCTACCTTTCCTGCTTTACGAAATATCACGAACTTATGGTCTATTATTGGGTTGCTTCGGAATGGACAAATAATCAGGCGTCTTAGGTGGATGCTACAAAAAACGGGAAAGATAAGGCCTGGGTTGTTGGACTCTTCTGTGTCCAAGTCGCTTCTGCTGTACGACCTTTGAGAGGTTCTTTGGAAACATATCGGTTGTAATCTACTGGGAATTGCATTCAAACTCGGCGCTCCAAGGGACTGGGATGGGATAAAGATACCAACATGAATTCAATTTTCCTTTTAGCACATACGATTTATATCTGTCAATTGTGGCTCCGGTGAACAGTAAATCGATGCGAACTAGCTGTGTCTCATCCGCTAGAAGTCTTTTCTATCTCACGTCCTACAGAACGTTTACTCACCTGTCCGGGCCAGGGCATTGCACAGCACATGAAACTAGCATAAGTTGTCGAACAGCAACCGCGCTACTTCAATCACGCGAGTTTGGAGGAAGGGCGTCTTACCCTATCCTGGATGCACAGCCCATTCTTTCACAAGGCCAAACCTCATCGAGATTACGAGTGTGTCTTAAGCTGCAGCCCTACTTAGGTCTCACCTCATCCGCCAGCTCTGTGCCAGCCCACATATCGGGCACTGTTGTCACGAACATGTCGTAGGTGAACTCTGGCCCGCCCCTCGGTCTCAGACGTTGCATACGTGGCTTTTACAATGAGTTCATGCAAACTGGAACCATCTGGTTGAAGATACGAACGCTTCCTAATTCATGTTTTCCATTTCCTTTTGCGGCTGGGTAGTATGTCTATTTCCGAGACAGCCGATGCAAGGGGTAGAGGAGTCTGCTCACGTAGGTCGCAGTCACAAGGCGCAGAGACCAAAGTGTTAGACGAGGCCATTGAGTTCCCGTCTAGGTATCTGTTGATGGAATTAACAGGTACTAACTCGCTGCTTTCAGCGTTTCCAAGCACATTGACCCTCGATCTAAGGCGTTCTGGGAATGTAAATAACCCAACCACCAGTCACACCCTGTATCCAGACGCCTCCAAGTAGACAGACTACGTGAAAAGCTCCTGCTTTCAATACGACCTCGAACAAAAAGAACTCGAGAGCAGAAACTCCATCCCAAGAATAAGCGCGGCATTGCGGTCAACAAGCAATCCACGAGTTCAACCGGTGACTATGTGAATAGTGCTCGAAGTCCTTACCTATATCCGTATCCAGAGGCACGATGTCCGTACCTGTACGCCCAGTATACGATTCCCCGGTATCAGATAAGGACGCCAGTAGCTAAGGATACATAGGCTCCCTCGTAAAGTGAAAATGAGAAATAAGGGAGGATGTGAGCACCCTAGGTACTCATTCCAGAAGTCTTCTGGGGGTCTCGATGGCTTCGATACTGGGGCTTTTCACATATTCATGCACATTATCATATACACCACCCATGCCTCGGGGCTTGCATACCAGAAGACTAAACAACACATTGTTACATTGTAGAACATAAAAGACGGCGGAGGGAGGGGCTTCGTTTTGAAGTTCCACGAAAACATCGTCCGCTGGTAGTAGGCTCGAGTACATGTAGGTCTACTGATACTGTCCATCTATCGGAACCGATCTTGATAATTGTGGAGCGACGAGTACTACGGATTACAGTAGGGACAATTACGAAACGAAACCTGCCCCTCCAACCCCACCATACAAGCTCAAACACCTTTTCAAACATCCTCGACCTACCTCCATTCACGCACCCATCGTGCATCGCCTTCGGGGAGAGAAAACCAAGCATGTCCAAGGCGTTTATCGTGACCGGCGCAAGCCGCGGGTTGGGGCTCGCCATCACGCAAATCCTACTCAACAAGTCCCACAAAGTCTTCCTGGTTGCAAGGTCTCAAGATGGCCTACAAAAGATGAAATCCCAGCATCCAGAATCAGTCGAATTCATGAGTGCGGATCTGGGCGATCTGAAAGTAAGCTCACTAATCAGAAGCATCTGATATTCCCGCGAGAATAACAAGACAGTAGGAAGCATCCAAGGTCACGGAAGCTGCGCTCAAGGCTTTTGGTAAAATTGACGGTCTGGTGGTAAATCACGGGACGTTGTCTCCCATCACTAAGCTATTCGAATCCGACGCTGAAGAGTGGAGGAAGGCATACGATATCAATCTATTCAGCGCCGTGGCACTGGTAAGGTTGCCGCCTAGTGGCCAAAAGCATCAAAGAGAACCCTAACTAATCACATACTCCAGGTGAAAGCAGCAATTCCTGAGCTACGCAAGTCAAGTGGTCGCGTGGTTTTCGTCTCCTCTGGAGCTTCAGCAGGCGCATATGCAGGTTGGGGCGCGTATGGAACATCCAAAGCGGCAATAAACCATCTCTGTGCGCACCTGGCCGTCGAAGAACCTGCCATTACATGTGTGGCAATATCGCCGGGAAAAGTTGACACGGCCATGCAAAAACAGATCAGAGAAGAGGGACAGGCCGGAATGGCGCCTGAAGTTCATGCCAGTTTCGTCGCAGAACACGATTCAGGGCTTCTGCTCAGTCCAGACAAGCCAGGCGCCGTGATTGCCAACCTGGTAATCGGTGCGACGAGGCCGTTGAACGGCAAACATTTGAGGTTCGAGAAAACTTACATTGCTGTAGTCTATGCCGTGCTAACTGCAAGACAGGTGGAATGCCGCTGAACTCGAGGCTTTCGGCTCGGGTTGAGAAGCGCTGCTGGGAAGAGACCTCACTGGGGACGCAAAGTCAGCCCTAGCCTTGACCATGTAGACAAACGCAACATGGGATTTGATGCTTCAGTCGAAAGATGAAAAGACGTTGTTGTATTTCCACATCAAATTCGGTGATAGCACGATCATCATAAGCAGCTAAAGGGAGAGTGAATAGACTTGAACCATACCTTACAGAAACTCGGTGCGTCACCATGCCTAATAATAATGAGCACTACAGATCACAGACTAAACTTTCAATCGAAATCAGCCTCGAATATCGGACAAGTCATGCTGTGCACAAAGAAATGTGTACATGTATGTAGAATCAGGATATAAAGGTAGTCCATCATGTAGGGTCGGAATTTGATAGTACATTTGGATAATTGGCATCATGCTACACAGGTCGGAGAGAAGGAGGTCGCTTGGGTGGGCACATACGCAGGAGAGGCTAGAGATCTTCACGTCGTTAGCTTGGATCGAGAAGACAGAGCTAGCAGAAGTGATAGTAGAGGAAAGACTTTATTCAGGCATGTCATTTGGCTTGACGTGTCGATCACCATGGCGCCATTTGTCATTAGGCAGTAAGACTGGGGCGACAACGAGTTCATCATACAAGTTCGGGAGGAGAGAAGAAAGTATCCCGAAACGTACCATTGCAGCCAGGTTATTGGCTTGGGGTTTGGCATAGAAGGAGCCGACACCCGTAGTCAAGGAATGCAGGCTCGGGATCAGGGTTGAGATGATGCTAAAACACCAGCTCCCTATCATGGCCGAAGGTTGTTGTAGCTTTGCGCAAGCGATCGCGTTGCTCGAGCCTCGAAGAAGATCTATCAGTAGAAAGTAGGTTGTCGCGAGAAATGACTATTGGCTGCCAGCAGACATAATGAGGATAGCATGATGTTAAGATGTGGTTCAGTCCAAAGGGGAGGAGTGATGGGAGGTGTGGAAAGTGAATAAAGGGAGCGAAGGGAAAAAAAGATTGAAGCTCCTAGGATAGAAGGAATAGGAAGCTAGCATGCGCACAATCTAATCGGACAAATAAGCACTGCGCCACACTTCCTGATGCTCTTGCCAGGTCCACTCCACTATCCCACCTCCTGCCCGCGCCCTTGGCAGTGGTAAGAACAAGCTTGAGCCACAGCTTGATAGGGGGACGGGGGCAGACAACGGAATGGGCAGCTCACCGACACAATTTTGATTGATGAATACCTACATGTACCTACCAAGACCAGCTGTCCGGACTTGGGTAGCAACTTGAGTACAAAGAAATACAGCCAATGCAGTTTTGCCGCAGCTAAGGTAGGTACCGTAGTCGGCCGTGTTTGGTGCTCTTTGAATGAGTCCGCCTGCACCTTAAACCCAACCTGACGCACCTCCCACATTGGCTGCTCAAGCCCACCTCAAATCATCCCTTGTCTTCGAGCCTCACAATACCTCACTCACTCAACGACACACTCATCTCATACATTTCTCCAACCTTTGGCTCACACTGCACTCCGTTTTGACCCAGCCTGCGCCCTTTCAGACCCCGATCGCATTCCTCTCTGTTAATCCGAAAACCGTATTGTTTATCCTCCACTCTTAGTGGCTGTATGCTCTGTTTTGCGACTAGGTAGCCCGTCCCCGTCTTGTGTCCTTATAAGGCTCAAGGCTCAAGGAATATTGTCATGTCTGACCACGAGTATGGAGGTAAGCTGTTTCTTCACCCGACTAAAGGCTCCTATTGAAGTCATGCGCTGCCAAACCCTTGCATCATCGCATCATCGCATCATCTCCGTCACCAGAGCAAACGCCACACACGATGCGCATCACCTAGCAAGTCGCTGCTGCCGGATTCACCATCGAAGATATTCAACGTCGGCCTCCCTATCATCCCACATTGTACCTACCTGAGCGTCATGTCGCATCTAGGTGCATGCAACGTAATTGATCTATATACCTGAGGCCAGTGCTTCTATAATGTATTTTGGGGACCATCTGTTTGCGCCACCCCAAAGACCACCTACCTATGCATCGGCAAGCACTCACTATCCTCTGCCTTAGCCAGCCGAGTTGGATCACCATCAGGCCCACACCTTTGGTACCTATTTCAAGTAATGAAGCATCAGTTTATCTGGTACTTCATCGTCTACTCTAATTTTCTAATAACTTGTTCTGTTTTATCTCGCCTCTCTCTTCATTTGTGGTTGATCTGCTTTCACACTCCCTTTTTGCACATGCTCTATTGTTGTGTTTCAGAGCCTCGATTCGACTTCTAATGCCCAAGCATGACTCAAAGTACGGCTGAAACACACGAATATTTTCCTTAACTACGCGATCGCTGCCAGTGTAATACATATGCTGACTGATGTTGTTCTCTAGGCAACGACGACTTGTCTCTGCCCAAAGGTACGTTCGCCACAGACCGTCCACCACCCGCGTGGAATGCCCACCTCGGCCGTGTTCAATCTGACCGGCCTCTGTCTGTCTCTGACCATGGACTAATACTCTGTTCTAGCTACGGTGCAGAAGATCGTGAGCGAGATTCTGCCTCCCTCCACTGGGGTGTCGTTCTCCAAAGAAGCCCGCGATCTCTTGATCGAGTGCTGTGTTGAGTTCATCACGCTCATCTCGTCCGAGGCCAACGAGATCTCGGAAAAAGAGGCCAAAAAGACCATCGCCTGCGACCACATCACCAAGGCACTCGAGACACTCGGCTTCAGCGATTACGTGCCCGCTGTTCTGGAGGCTGCAGCACAGCACAAGGAGACGCAAAGAGTTAGTCCATTTCACCACCCACTCTCTGGAAAGGCACCCCATTACTGACAGGGCGACAGGTCCGGGAGAAGAGAACCAATAAGTTCGAGGACAGTGGTATGACCATGGAACAGCTACTGGAACTCCAGCAGAGAGAGTTCGAGGAAGCCAAGAAGAAGCAGAGCGGCGAATCGTGAGCGGTCTGATATCACTTGGCTTAGGGTGCGCACTTTGCAGCTACGCTAAGCTGAGGGATCTGCTTTATGGGAAGGCGTTAGTAACAAGGCACGCGAGACTGCGCATTGGCGTTCAGGAGGGTGGGGGTGGGGTGTCTTTCTACCACCACAAGCGAGTTTGTAGCTCTGTTGCCTACATTCAACAAATCCAACCCGACCGAAAAGATGGTTATTGTCAACATCCGATGGTCCCTTCACTGGCCTTTTGCCCATGCTTCCCAGGCTGCTACGACATAATTGTGAAGAATGAGAATTCTTCTACATTTGCAAAGACGACGCGTACGCCCATCAGTAGTGTGAGCATGGTATAGGCATTGCATTAAGTAGGGCAAGGTACTTACTTACTGAGGATACTGTTCATTCTACTGCTGTACATGTACTTCGTTTCATCTGATACATAATATCTATGTTACCGAAAGGAGTATTTACGATGTTAACAAGTCAAAGTGTTATTGTCAATTCCAAGGAGTTCACTGTTGATTCTTAAGTGGATGCAAGTTGCCGAGTTGCTTGCTTCCATGGTTCGAATTGAGGGCACAAAGAGCTTTCAGAAAACGCCTTCTCCGATGCTCACCATGCTTCGAAGCAAGTTCTTGCGAAAATGAGCTATGCCGCGCCCGACACCGAAGATTTCCCACCATCTGGTCGAAAACTTCACAGGGGCCATGACCAAGGTCTGCGACTCAAAGTTGCCGTCCCTTCGAGAGCTGTTTGTCAATGGCATGGTCGAGTGCGGCATGCGTCCACTTGATATAATCTACATCAGTGTCGCCATCTTCGACCTAACTCCCGAGTACACCATGGACATCACGAGCAAACGTGATGAGGCCTTAGCTGAGACGTTAATCAATTGGGGACTTCAACAAGGACGTTATTCGGACCGCTTCTTGGGGCATCCTATCCACAAGGGGCCATGGGAAACTGCTGTGTTCAAGCCTAGTATTGTTTAGAGTGAAAACACAACGGTTTCGGAAGTCCACTCATGAAGTCCTTTCGGACTACTTAAAATAAAAAGTGACACTTCTCTCCCGGGACATCGTATCCAATCAATAGTCTCTGTCTTTGTCTGTATGAGAGGAGGATACCTTTTCCCCTTCAATCCAAACGGCGTGATATGTTTATGCTACCTAAGTGTAAGCACCTAAGACATGGCTATTGAGGGCAACCAGACCCTCTTGTAGCGCATGACTTCACATATTACTCGATTGATTTGAGAATACCTTTGCCTCCGGGGCAGTTCCAAATCAGCATTTTCGTCACGCATAGTCTGAATGCCTGGGCTATTATGAAATAACTTAGAAGAGTTGATGACTTTCAAGTTTGACATGTAAAGACTCTCTAAATCGGTTGTATCAAGTTTGCGTACAAGATTATGCAGCGTAGAGTACCGTCTCGTTGCGTGTATGCATAATTGCGTCAGATCTAGGCTGCAAGGAGTGCGACTTGACGAGACTATGCTGCATCGGCCAATTCCTCACACAGCTACACTACTTTCCGACAGCGACTGAGTCAACTAGGGTGCCTGACTGAAGGCCTTCGGGTGTTAAGATGTCCTGCAGGTGTTGCTATTGACTTTGCATGTGGCCCGTGGTACTGCTTCCGAAACTCGCCTGGTAGTGGTATTGAAAGCTTCAGCGCTTATTATATTCCTCACTTGAGTTGGCATCAATAGCTTACTGATGTTCAGGTAGGTTTTATGCATAGACTTCTCTGTACATGAGTTGAGGCATTAAAAGACTGCTCGACCTACATATGTCATATTGAGGCGCAGTTTGAAGGGTCTCGGGAGTGTGTGTTGTCTCAGCTGCTCGTGACCAGATGTGGCCTCACCGAATGCCTTTCAGAGTTGCCTTTTGACCATAATGGCCCAAGGCAGCCAAAGCCACAGGGCACATGCATGGTGGTTGAAGCTCTGTTGGTTCTCGTAGACCGGCAGGGGGGGGAGGGGCAGCTGGTCGCATGGTTGCCAGAGGCTAGCCAGCGATGGCGTGTGCTGCATTTCGGTCTCAGACTCTGTCTGCCCCTTGATGGAGCCTCACAAACATCTGGACTCGGGAGGCAGGGTATGCAGTTGATCCGCCTGGCCAGACCAGCAATGCCCAGCGCTAAGAGGGCTCACAGTATCCGTAATTATGGGCATTCCAGTCTCTGTCCAGCTGTCCAACCTCATGGAGATAGAGTCGAGATAGGCTCGAGAGGGTGTCGCTGCGTCGCAGCAAGTTGGCGAGCGGGAGCAAGGGCTTCCAAGACATGGGTCCGAGATGGGTGTCGAGGGGGGTGAGGGTGAGAATCCTTGCAGTATGACGACGTTTGGCTCCAGATAGATCCCCCTCCTCGGATTGATTTTTGCTGTCGGCTGTGTCAATGTCCACTTGACCTTGGCCCAACCTCTGGAGACGTGACCCTGTGCCTGACTTACTGAACCTTATGACTCTTCGTAGACGAGACGGCGCCTGAATCTCTTTCTGCCCGACCGCAGACTGTGGACTGCGGACCAAACCATTCTACTTATCGTTCCACACGACTGCGTTCTTTTTCCGCTGCTTCGTTCGCAACCGTGAGGGCTGCATAGCTCCCAGACGGGCGGCCCGCTGCATGGTCTGTTATAAGCGACTAGGGTTGCTACAGATAGCGTCGACAGCGTCACCAGTTCCAACTTCCAACTTTCCCCTCAGCATCCACACCCACCCCGCCGCCGTACATATCCCATATAGTGCCAACCCCGGCATAAGCGCGCGTGCGACGTCAGTATCGTTCCTCATCTGCGAAACACTCTGCCTTCTACGCTGTTCTCTCACTCTTCATTCAACTCTACACGGCAAGAGAGACGCACCGACACACCATCACATACCCTTTTAGGAGATCAGGCCACCCTTCACTATGGCGTACAGGAGTAGCCGGAGCGACTTCAGCGAGCGCGACTACGCCCACAGGCGAGCACCTGTACGCGAATACGACGATCTGGACATTGATGTCCGCGTGCGGGAGCGGGAGCGTGACGTAGACAGGACACCTGCTTTTCTTCGTGAGGATGTCCGCCGCACCGACGTTGGCCCCCTGGTGCTACGCTCTAGAGAAGTCGAGACCCTCGACAGGCGGCGCCGCAGTCCCAGCCCTCAGGTCAGATACCGAGAGCGCATCGTCGAGCGTGAGCGCTCGAGAGACCCAACCCCAGAGCGACGGCCACGATACTATGAGCGCTCGCCTTCGCCCGCCCAGGTGCGGGTCGAGTCGCGCATGGTCGAACGCCGGAGGGAACGGTCACCTACGCCGGATCGAGAGCGCGAGATGATTCGCCTGCGCATCGAAAGGGAAAGGGAGAGAAAGCCTTCGCCCTCTCCCTCTCCCAGCCCACCTCCGGAGCCATCTCCAGAGCCTCAGTTTATTCGAGGGCCAACTATAGAACGAGAGGTCATTACTCACTACAGAGACATTGATCATGGTCAGTGGCCTGCATCTCAGGCCGCGAATAAAAGAAGAAGTCTGCTAACAACCCTGTAGGTATGATCCGAGTCAAGCCGCCATCTCCTCCGCCGGCACCCCGTCGCGCCCCTTCCCGACCGAGGGTGAAAGAGACTAGGGAGACGGATATCGATATTGACATCTACCGAGATGAGACTGACATTGACATTCGTAAACGCACCCGCTCACGATCCCGGCCCCGCCAGCGTGAGGTCGAGCGGCCCCGCCCCAAGCAACGTCCCTCTTATTACGATGAGGACGACCTGGTCATTGTGAAAGGTCGAGACAAACTCAAGGTATCAGACACCCACAGGCGGCGGGCACACTCCGAGGCACCAAGACCCGACTGGGATGACGAGGCCGAGTACATCACAAGCAAGATCGACTCCCGGGGACGCATGGGCGAGGCGTGGCACGGCGCCACCAAGGACTGGACCATCGTGGATGTCCCGCCGGGAACAGAACGCGTCAAAATGGACGGCGTCGGTGGCGGCGGCGCCGAGGTGACCTGGCAAAGATACAATGGTGTGCGTAGGTCCAAGTTCATCCCTGAACGGGATGAATCTGTCGTCAGTGCCCCTAGCAGCAAGAGCGAGGCGCCACGCGAAACTTCTCGCGACCGGGAGAAGCTCAGCATTGAAATTTACAACTCCAAGGCACGCGACCGCGAGGTAGAGGTGGAGGAAGTGCACGATCGACGCATTTCGATACACGAGGGCAGCAGGGTCCCCGCTCGCAAACGTGAGGGCATGTGGACAGAGATCACCAAAGACCTCGTCATACGCGAGGCCATTGAGCGCATGGGCTATGATTACGAGGAGACGGAATGGTTTTTCTATGTCATGCAGTATCTCCGCTATGTGAGTATTGAAGCCGGCATTGCCCTATACTACAAAGAACAATTGCTCACAATTCCCTATAGGAGGACGTCCTTGAACTTGTTAACGTGTCGGATGATATTCGGAGACATCGGAGACATAGACAACGCGAATATGAAAGTGCTGATTTTTACGGCTACGATCACCGACATCGCCACCGCAAGTCTGTGCCCTGGGACAAGATTGACGACGAGCGTATCGTTGAGCGGGAGGTTATCTACGATCGGCCACCGCGTCACTACCGCTAATGCCCGTTTGGGAGCCGTCAAGGACCAACCAGTTTTCCCTGATCTGCTGGTCGTCCACTTGCTGCAACAGGCTGTGTTTGTATGCCAGCGTCGAATCTAGCGTTTGTTTGCGGATATTACTGGGAAATCCTTTCCTTTCAATGACAGGATTGGATACAGGCGCGACTAATGACTTCTCGCGGTCCACGCCAGACATTCATAATCGCACTTGGACTGATCAGCATGGCGACAGATTTGAGACTTTCTGCCTGGTTCAGGATATAAAATGGGATAGTGAGCGTTATGATACATGTTTACGAGTGATGAATCTACGAACAACTCTATATCACTTTTGGCCCGTGCCAGTTGTTATCATGTTCATAATCTTTTTCAGACAATATAGCGACGATTTTGCGATACATTTTTCCTTGCGCGACTCAGTGTCCCTATCTATTACTTTACCTTACACACACTACTCGGCTGTTGACGTATCCTGGATGTACCCGAGCCTGGGGAGGAATATAGAAGGTTAAGGGGAATCACAATGAGTAATCAGAGTAATCAGGCATGTTAAGAGTATAGTTAGATAGCCACATACCGATACGCGTCCTGTCTCACGCACTGTTTATACATGGCTTTATACTGCTGCAGGTCATTACCGTTGAAATTGTCGTGCAAATTATGGATGTGATTGGACAGGGTGAGGTGGGCTAGGGAAAGGAGGAGGGCGTTGGGAGCGCCAGTGATGATTGTGTGCTTCGGTACATCGAAAGAAAGGATAGATTATGTGACAGGATAAAAGTACTTCACCTCATGTCAATGTGTAGCATCTCTTACTATGGAAACAAATATTTGACCACTTGTTTAAGCATCGCATACACAGCTGATACCGCGTCTCGAATAGTTTAAGTAGCTAGGCCCTCCCGAATTGTACACGTGCAATGCACAGATGCAGGGTCCAGGCATTAAAAATCATCAGTGGTTAGATGAGTGCATCCATCATGTGCTGTGATCTTCTAATCTATGCCTGCCTGTTCATGTTGGTATCTCTGGCTGAACATATCACGCCCGATTGTTTCTGAGTGTGGAGGTATTCACTCAACCCTATACCTGTTGGTACCATACGTGTCTGATGCTTCCAACGTAACAAATACCGAGAGCTTACTCGTGAAGCTTATAGAAATAAAGCTCAGGGAACCCAGAGCAGTCGCCGGTCACCCACTGAGGTGTCGATTTGTGCAGAATTGCATAGCGAGGAGAATGGCGAACAGGGCGGATTAGTCCCAAAGGCCTCCTCGCCTCGCCCCAATGTCCTGTCAAGAGGGGCTCGTTCTTCTTGCTGATATCATGACGAATGGTTTATGCCACTTTCTATCATTCGCTGTAAAGTGTGCACCAAAGCGGCTTTTGCTCTATGATGAGTTGGGTCACCCCATCGCCGGGAGCTTGAAGGACCTGAGAGGGGATTCGCATACCACTGCATTTACCATACCACATCTCCGTCCTTCAGGGCAAGTATCAATACCACACATTAGCGCAATGGGCAGAACACCAAAATTGGTTCAGGCCCAACGAGACACCTCCAAATTTATGCCTATAAAAGCCTGGCCCTTTACTGGTGCGAAGGCCAAGGCAAATCATAATAATAACGACACGAAATGTAGTGCTGCCAGAATTGTATCACTGACAAGGGTCGCCTCTCAGCATCTGCCAGCATGAGACTTTTCATGGAAGATCATCTGCGTGACATTCGGCACTTTCGGTCTGAACATTACCACATATTTGAGGCATTTTTGGGGGTGTTGGTCGGAGTGTATATGTACCTTCGAAAGAAACCAACCAACGCCTTCGGGCAATACATCAATACCAACACCTTTGGCTCAGTGGTTCGGTCTTTCGTGAATCAAACATATGGGGGCTCAGCCGGGATTGCGATTAAGCCAGTAAGCGGCCAGATACGGTAACACATCGAATCGAAATCACTAAAAACACACTGTTCGAGCCCGGTCTCAAGCCGTCGAGCGCCTTTTCAACAGTACCAACAGTCGTGGTACGGGACGCCGGAGTCTGACGGCAGCGTAAAGTTGAGATGTAATTAGGATGGATCGTGGTGGCGAGAAGGTCACGAAGTCACTGTACAAGGTCTTTCGGCTCGGCTCAAGACGTAATGGCACTTGGCGGAATGGTCGGAGTGTATATGTACCTTCGAAAGAAACCAACCAACGCCTTCGGGCAATACATCAATACCAACACCTTTGGCTCAGTGGTTCGGTCTTTCGTTAATGAAACAGTGTCAGCTTGCATAGGAAGGGAAACAACAAGACATAGTTGAATAGGTATCGAATTTTCCCCAGGGCCTAGAGGTCAAGAAACGGTGCGAAATGCGACAGGCCGGAGAGCTTATTCCCACTATTTCTCTCCAATCCATCTCTCAGGGAAACCGACGTCGCAATCAGAGTTTGCGCTACGGCAACTACAACTTCATTCTGACTTCAACTGCTCGTATTAGAGTGCGGGGACGACGTTGGCTTCCACGCGGCAACGGCATAGATCTGAGCGAAATCCTCCCAATTCAATTCTCGCTCTCACATCATTATCCCAGACAGCTAGGATATGCAGATTCCTGTCAGCCAGTTACAGTTCGTCCCTCAACACCCCCTTGGGGATCTGACGAATTCTTTGGAAACCTGCAGTTCATGGAGGGCAGAGAAAGCTGGGAGCAAGCAATGGTGCGGATAAAGTAGCTCAATGGTAGTTCTACAACGGAGGCGTCGACTCTCCGTGGACTGTCCTCACAGTAAGTAGAGTTGAGCAGAGCCTTGGAGAGCCGACCGATCAATATGAAGAAGTTGTACTCCTTGGGTACAATCACTCGGGCGGTCAGCCGGGGCGAGCGAGCTGCTGTTCGCACTTAATTCGGGTGAAGGTTACATAAGACTTGCATCTGCGGCGGGTAGACTTGAGAGATAGGCGGATGCAGACTTTGCATGTGCAATGAGCCGCAGGGCCCACGCTCCAGTTGGGAATATTCACTCCTCTGTCATCATTCCGAGCTACAAGGCGCTCTTGCGAGATCTTGTTTAACCGAGGGGCTTCGTATCCTTAGTACTGATTCCGAAAGAATCCTTAGCTGGAACATCGTAGTGAACTGTTGTCTTCTAGAATATCGCTCGCTTCTACACCAGTAGAGACTGCACATTCTCGGGAGAGGAGGTAGCCTACGCCATGAGTTTTCTTAGCGGTCATAGGGCGCAAAATGGCCCCCTGGATGACGTCGAAGCAAACCGCGGGAATCTCTACGACTCTGACAATGGCGGAAACAATGACACTACGCCGCCCGCAACTCACGCCGGCAGTGGCAGCGGAAGCCGAGAAGGGGAGCATATCAAATTCGGCGAATTTCATATGCACGAACCACCAAAGAGCAATCAGCTCGGGGAATTCGAAGCACTTGATCGATACATCACCAACTATGATCAAGAAAGACGGGCCAGTCTTGCGAGCACTCAAAGGTCGCGCCAGAAATCCAAGTGGTGGCAGTTTTGGAAGAAGGACAAGCTGACACCCGACAATACCCCTGAGTCGGAGACCGATATAGGCAAGCCACCAGATAAGTGGCTCGACACTGATATCCACGAGGGCATATCCTCTGCTGATGTGTCCGTGAGGAGAAGGCGTTTTGGGTGGAACGAGCTGTCCGAGGAGAAAGATAACACATTAGAAAAAATGTTCAGCTATTTCACTGGACCGATTCTCTACGGTACATCGAACATCAAACTTGTGTGAGCTCAAATGCTGATCGGATTCTAGTCATGGAACTTGCTGCTCTTTTGGCCGTTGGCCTCGGTGATTGGATTGATTTTGGTGTCATCTTAGGCATTCTTGCTCTGAATGCCTTTGTTGGCTTCTATCAGGAGAAGCAGGCGCAAGACGTGGTATCGAGCCTCAAAGGCGACATGTGAGCAATTTCTACTGCTATATTCTGCCTAATCGGGAACCTTTTTGTAGCCAGTTTTTTCTCTCTCTCAAGGGTAAATCCTCTTGAAACATGTTTCGAGACCTTCAAAACCCTAGCAAACACGCCATAAAGGGTGACTACTAACTCGAATTGTTGCAGTGCGATGAAAGCTCTGGTTGTTCGAGACGGTAGAGAGCAGCAAATTTTAGCAAGAGAACTTGTCCCGGGAGATATCGTAAGTCTGTTCGTAAAATTTCGTGCGGGAGTTGATATCTTCTAACGGTGACGACTAGGTTATTATACAAGAAGGCCAGACCACTCCCGGCGACGCACGCCTCATATGTGATTACAACAGACCAAACGACTTCGAGCAATACAAAGAATTGAAGAACGAGGAAAAGTTTAGCGACGAAGATGACACTGGTGTCAATGGGAACGACAATAACGAGAAAAAGAAAAACGGCTCCGATTCCAACGGGAAAGAAAAGCAGCATGAAGAAGACGATTTTGACGATGCCGGCTCGACTCACTACGGCGATGCGTTGATTGCTTGCGACCAGTCAGCTATCACTGGCGAGTCTTTGGCTGTGGACAAGTACATGGGCGACCTTGTTTACTACACCACCGGCTGCAAGCGTGGTAAAGCGTACGCCATCATAACGACTTCGGCGAAACACTCCTTCGTTGGTCGTACCGCGTCCTTAGTACAGGGGGCAAAGGATCAGGGGCACTTTAAAGCCGTAATGAACAGCATCGGCACCTCCCTGCTCGTTCTCGTAATGTTTTGGATCTTGGTAGTTTGGATTGGTGGCTTCTACCGTCACCTCAAGATTGCAACGCCCAATGTTCAGAATCTGCTTGAGTATACTTTAGTCTTGCTGATTATTGGCGTTCCTGTTGGTCTTCCGGTAGTGACCACGACCACGCTTGCAGTAGGCGCTGCCTACCTAGCGAAACAGAAAGCCATTGTTCAGAAACTCACGGCCATTGAGTCTCTAGCGGTGAGCTTAGACCATTGGACACTTGAGTATAACCGACTAATCATCGTGACAGGGTGTCAATGTGCTTTGCTCGGATAAAACAGGGACTCTCACGGCGAATAAATTGAGTCTTCGCGAGCCTTTCGTAGCAGAAGGTCAGGATGTCAATTGGATGATGGCCGTCGCGGCACTGGCTAGCTCTCATAACATTGCGTCGTTGGACCCCATCGACAAAGTCACGATTACCACGTTGAAGAAGTATCCGAAGGCGCGAGAGATCCTCCGCCAAGGGTGGCAGACTGACAAGTTCACGCCGTTTGATCCTGTCTCGAAGCGAATCACCAGCGAATGCCGGCTCGGCAAGGATCGGTATATATGTGCAAAGGGAGCACCCAGAGCCGTTTTGGCTCTTGCCGATGTTGACGAGGAAGCACGGCGTAATTACAACTCAAAGGCGAGAGAATTCGCCCAAAGAGGCTTCCGATCGCTAGGCGTTGCGTACAAGAAGAACGACGACGGTTGGGTTGTACTCGGACTCTTGTCGATGTTCGATCCGCCGCGTGAGGATACGGCGCAGACGATCATCGAAGCTGCTCATCTCGGCGTACCGGTAAAGATGCTGACAGGCGACGCACTCGCTATCGCGAAGGAAACTTGCAAAATGCTAGGGCTCGGAACTAAGGTTTATAACTCGGAAAAGTTGATCCACAGCGGGCTGACAGGAACCGTGCAACACGATCTGGTGCAACGCGCGGATGGGTTTGCTGAGGTATTCCCCGAGCACAAATACCAGGTAGTCGAGATGCTCCAACAACGTGGTTCGTTGACTGCCATGACGGGAGATGGTAAGATGACGGATCTCGCTGCACCCAAGACTATTACTCACACTTTCTCTTCTTCTAGGTGTCAACGATGCCCCTTCACTGAAGAAAGCCGACTGCGGTATCGCAGTCGAGGGCGCGTCCGAGGCGGCACAGGCAGCCGCTGACATTGTGTTCCTGGCGCCAGGCTTGAGTACCATCATCCTATCCATCAAGACATCTCGCCAGGTATGATGAGCCCAGAGACACGGAAGATGTACTATGCTGACCCCTCGATAGATCTTCCAGCGCATGAAATCCTATGTCCAATATCGTATCGCTCTGTGTTTGCATCTTGAGATATATCTGGCAACATCCATGGTCATCATCAACGAGACCATTCGACCAGGTTTGATTGTATTCATTGCTTTGTTTGCAGATCTAGCGACGGTAGCAGTTGCTTATGACAATGCACACGTCGAGCCACGACCGGTCGAGTGGCAGCTGAAGAAGATTTGGGTTATCAGCGTCATCCTCGGGTTTTTACTTGCTGCTGGTACCTGGATCATGCGTGGCACGCTGTTCTTACGAGACGGCGGCATAGTGCAAAACTACGGGTCTAAGCAGGAGATATTGTTTCTCCAGATTGCCTTGACAGAGAACTGGCTCATATTTGTGACGCGGGGCGGACGAACATGGCCATCGTGGCAGCTGGTCGTGGCTATCTTGGGCGTTGACGTTCTGGCGACTCTATTCTGTCTATTCGGGTGGTTGTCTGGGAGCGGTGGCGGTGTAATGCGAACCTCGCCACCGGACCAGTTCCGGGATTCCCACAACGGCTGGACGGACATTGTCACTGTCGTTGTGGTCTGGGCTTATTCTATCGGAGTTACCATCTTCATTGCCATTGTGTATTTGGCTTTGAACAGTTTCCAGTGGGTTAAAGATCTGGGACGCAAGGACCGCAACAAGAAGGACACGCACATCGAGAATATCATAGGCCACATCAACAAGCTTGCCAGTAAGTCCCGTCTGCAGACCCTTTCGTTGTTTGAACGCGTGAAGTATCCCGAGCAGAGCTGACACAAAGTCCGTGAGTAGTCGAGCATGAGGCTGATCCCAGAACCGGCCGTGACAAGTACTTCATAGTCGAGAAGACGGACGTGGACGAGGAGGATCTGTGATATGCCCGGGGACACACCAAACACCGGACATCGGGACCGGCGCCCAAGGGATTCATGTATCCCGCTTTCACATTTCCGACTCTCTCGAATCAATTTACTAGAATAGGAAAGTGTAGAATACAAGCCATTTTGATTTCGGTGACATTTCGCAATTCTGCTGCATGTACGAGTATACGACCACGTAGGGGCCCCCGGATAGTGATTAGCAGTTGAGTGTGGTGAACATGTATCGGGTTCGTATTCGGATCTCGTTGGGGCTAGGCGCCGGCTGTGAATCGATGACGAAGGTCCACACGATCGTCGACCATGGGCCATGGCGGCCGTGGCACGGAGCCGAGACAGGAAGAATGTGGCCTCGGTTGGACAGGTGAGGTTATCCCGAGGGGTTATCTACATAGATCTTGGTAGTAAAAGGGGCAAGCGTCCGCAAATGATGGAATAAATCATTTTGCTATGCTCGCCTAAGCCATCGGGGTTGTCGTAGCCTCTGCCAGTTGTTGCAATTCTAATGGCCACGCCACTTAGTCAGGCATCAAGTGACCACGGCAGAGACGGCATCGAATACTCCTGACTGCAGACGCGAGTTGCGCTCAAGAGCTCCGAATTACGACTTGTACCAGGTGGCTACTTAGACGTATGCATGGCAAGGGTTCAGGATACCGGAATTGGGAAACGGAGTCGCGGAATTACACGTCGAGTTACCTACTCATGGATCTACCACATAGTGTTACAGCTCTACATGGCAATCATGAAAGCAGATCGCCGCCAGTACATAATTCTTTGTTGTTAGCATGACGCAAGTCTTGGCTGCTCTATGTATCGGCGTTGAACGGGCCCGTTCGTTGCAAGTCTTCCGTAACAGAACAAGCAATATGTGATTGCCTTGCCGCTCCGAAATGGCAGCCAATGTTGACTTACAGGCTCACAAGATTAGGTCTATGCAGCGTGCGGCATTGCAGCAATCTACTAGGATCCCGTGTGGCTTCCAGATTCAAGCAGCCTGTCATCTGCTAGCTGGAGCATCGCCATTCCTCGCATCGACACACACTATGCCCGGCTTGCGTCGATGTAGGGCACCGCCACACACATTTTACCTACCGAGACCTACACTTCGCGCTCGCATTCGCACTCGCCAACGCCAGGTCCTACAACAGCGCAGCCTACCAGTATATTGAGTATCTAGTATACAAAATATACAAAACAGTTGCCGGCATCTCGACGTCGCACTCTCCCACGCTACAAGCATTCATCACTTGCTCGGAATTCGGGCCAGCGACAAGACGACAACAGTAACAGTGAAACGCACTCGACCAACATGGCAAACATATCATTGCCAAAAGTATTTATGTTCTCTGCTACGATATCCTATCCTCTTGCTAGAGCGGACAACTCAACCTATCTCTATTCCTTCTCGCGCATATTCCCTCTCTGCTTTGCTCTATGGGCACTCGTCAAAGTCTTCATCTATCCCAATCTTCTCTCGCCTTTGAGGCATATCCCAACCGTGGATGGAGGGAAATGGTGGAGCCGTAGCAGTCTTCGATTATATAACGAATCTAGAGGACACGCGCAGGCTGACTGGTGCGATTTCCCCCTTCTTTTCGTCATTGTGGAACAAGCCTATATTGACTCGTCCCGGTAGGGCTCTTACCACGCCAACTGAACAACATGGTCTCGTCCGCTATAGGACCCTTTTCAATGCCGAACGTATCATTGTGACAAGCCCCGACGGCTTAGCAGAGGTCCTAACTATCAAGGCCTACCATTTCAAAAAGCCTGAGGCGGTTGTGACGGGTCTCAAGCAGCTTCTTGGCATGGGCATACTCCTTATGGAGGGCGACGTGCACAAAGCCCAGAGGAAGACCCTCCTGCCAGCCTTCAGCTTCCGCCACATCAAGCAACTTTACAGCTCCATGTGGGACATCTCAAGTCATGCTCTGAATGACTTGACCAGGGCGGTAGCAAACAATGCAGCCACAGGTTTCAAGGGCGCTCTCACGGTCGATATCAATGATTGGGCCAGTAGTGCAACGCTGGATATCATCTGCGTCTCAGGCCTAGGGCAAGATAGGGAGTCGGTTCTCAACAAAGACGAGACCTACGCCACCCTTCGCCGAACCTATAAACAAGTCATGCATCAAGAGCGGGCCGACGTCATTCTCTTCATGCTACGTGTTTGGATTCTTCCGGCCTGGGCTTTGCCCTTTGTGCCTGTCAAGCGGAACCAGGTCCTTACGCAAGCCGCCGAAACACTCCGGACTGTATGCCGTCAATTCATTCAGCGAAAGAAATTAGATCTTGAGAACGACATGGCCAACAAGTCGGAAAAGGATATTCTAACGGTAGCTTTATCGAATGGGGGCTTCAGCGATGAAGAGCTCGTCGACCAATTGCTGACCTTCCTGGCTGCTGGCCACGAGACAACGGCGACGGCCTTGACGTGGGCAGTCTACACCTTGTGCATTCATCCCGAAATGCAGACAAGACTCCGAGAGGAGGTTCGGGCCAGTCTCCCGGGCCCTTC
The DNA here is from genome assembly GCA_022432385.1 of Xylariaceae sp. FL1272. Classification (NCBI taxonomy): domain Eukaryota; kingdom Fungi; phylum Ascomycota; class Sordariomycetes; order Xylariales; family Xylariaceae; species Xylariaceae sp. FL1272. The sequence goes on from JAJJXC010000019.1 coordinate 65,807, forward strand.
ATCCACCTTGCCTATGGATGATTGTGAAGGGTTGACCGCGATCATCGATAAACAAATGCCGTACCTCAGCGCAGTTTGTCAAGAAGTCCTGCGCTACTTCGCCCCGGTCCCAACAACATTACGAGAGGCGGCCGTGGACACAAGTATCCAGGGAGTAAGAATCCCCGCAGGGACGCACATCGTCATCAGCCCGCGAGCGACAAACCGTGACGAAAGGCTCTGGGGCGAGGACGCGAAAGTATTTAATCCCGATCGATATCTATCACGGCCGCAAGAGACACATCATGACCCACTGGAACATGAGGCATACGAGGTGCACAGCAGCAAGACTTCAGGGCATAGAAGCAACTATGCCAACTTGACATTCTTGCACGGTCCGAGGAGCTGTATTGGCCAGTCGTTCTCGAGAGCGGAAATGGCCATTTTGCTGGCGCAGCTGGTTGGCCGATTCAGATTCCAGCTTACGGACCCGTCTCAGGCAAACTTGGAGTCGATCAAGCTGCGACGGGGGGCAACGAATAGACCAGCAAACGGAATGAATGTCGAAGTTGAACTGATTGAGGGCTGGTGATGCCTTGAGTTTGTTCTCGCTGCTTTTTCACCTGTCTCGGTCTTATTCGGGGATGGTTTGAGACCAATTTGGGCGTCTGGAGTATGGTGGGTTTACACTGACATATTCAGAACATGGCATAGAATGAGCGGAAGGCCTCTGTCTACATACGGCCTAATTCCATATATATACAGATCAGTAAAATTCTAAAATTCATCTGCACTCCGCCGTGTTCCGAACCTAATTTGCCTGAGCTCAGTCTGCTTCAAGTTACTCTGGAAAACAATTGCTAGGACTGCCGACTACATGTACCTATCTCCCTTGGATATTTGCTCGTGAGAATCCATTTGCGCACCCAATAATGCACCGGTCTTTCATGTCCAGACTTACAGGATCACCCTGGCTATTCGGATTCTGGCCATAGTGTACTAATGACCTGTAGCCTTGTTGTCTGAGGGAGTATGATTCAGGCACACATTTTCCAGGTCAACGTCAGGTAAGCATATCCTTTGCTTTCCCGATTTCTTACTAGCTTGGATAGAGCCGCCCATGAAAGCCATAGTACATGAACGAGAATAGGCCTAGTTCTCTCTGGGTACAGATGAAGGTCTCGCGTCTACATTTCACCAATCCTGGTTGGACTTCCTGCTGGTGCCAGCCTCTTTGATCTCACCGAGCGTTCGGAGTCCGTTCGGTATGTCTCTCGTCCTATCAAAGCTTCCGCCCGTCATAAGCATTAAGAACGCCGTGTGCTACTATTCTCGTCGAGGCTACCTACGACTGGAATCAAATCCCCTATTTTCTTTACAACCCCATCGTGGCATCGATCTGCACCTTCTGTATGGCCGCTCCTTTTGTTGGGCCGCCCTCTTTTGCAGCAGAAACGACATCGTTGACATCAAGGACCAATATCCGTTGAGAAGACACGCTTCCGATGTCTCGATCGATCTTGGCCGGGCACGATGATGGTCGACTGTATCTTGCTATTGACGAGGTGACGCTGCTCCCATGGATTCCAGCGTCGTAGTCCTGTAAGTGGACACTTTCTAGACACAAGCGTACAGTCCCGTCGCCGTCAGGCGCTTTCTGATGAATATACATCTTTATCTAGGAAAGTATAAAGGTGACGGCCCATACCCGTCTTTCTGGCAACAGTCTTCCTCTCTGAACAACGTCAGTCCTCACCCGTCATGATGTCCTTGAACTAAGTTTCCGCCTCCTATTACTCCCTCTCCCTCTCATCTCCTTGTCTTCACCATGCCTGCCAATCCCTCTCGGTCAGGTTCCAGAGTTCAATATTTACTCCATAACAACTGCGGGCTGATCTTCCTCGCTCTCATTCCCTGGCAATCCACTCCCCCGGGAGCAGATCTCTAGCCTTCCAAGCCCCCCATTCTTCACGGGCACATGGGCCCTGCTCAAGACATGTTTAGTGTCTTGTCTGCTCCACTTATGACACCACGCTCTATCTATGCGGACATAGTTCTTTATCTTCCTTCCATGCTCAGCGTTGCTGTTGACTTGGGACACATTCGTCAAGCTGGCCACCATGTCGCTGACTGTCTCATCACCCTATCGCCGATGTTCTGAGTCGAGCAGACTGACGATATCACCAGCGTACAACCTCATGTGATGTTGGCTGACGCATAGGAGTGGGTAACGGCCAAATGCATCCGTTCTTCGCTTGTTGGTCTTTTAGACACCCCGCCTTGGAATCAATCTGGCGATAAGCCCTCGAGCCACATAGTCAGTCTCAGCCAGGATCAGAATCTTATCGTCAGCTATCGATAGGATGACATTTCGTGTACAGAAATGGCGTCTGTCCTGCATGAAAATGGCCTCGTCTTGCCTCGTAGACTACTGCACTGAGGGGCCGAGGGCCGATATATTGCATAGGCATTGTCCAAGTTTGATTGGCTAGGCAACTAACACCAATTGTCAGCTGTTGTTCACCGAAACTCAGAGGATTGTCTCCAACGATCTGGATCTAACGGAACGAGTCTTTTCATGATCACAAGACAGGGAAAGGCTTAGCAAAGTTGCTGTGATCGTGACAACTACCTATTTCAACCACGGTTCCAAGCATGCCATACGATCGGGCCTTTCTTTCGGCTGATGGTGTATTGCCTAGGGACTAAGGCCACCAATGTTCAAGGATAGCGCAAATTTGGTGTCTATATCAGGACGCAAACCATGTTGGATCCAACGGCACTTTGACGGTCTTCCAAGAGTGCCTGGATCATGTCAGACAGAAACGGTAAATGTGCAACTAGAAAGCGCATGGTGAAGTGTCATATAAGAGAAATTCGATCCTCGCCCATATGCATCATTATATATACCCGGATATTTGGGTTTGGGGAACTTAGGACAGTCTTTGCCGTAAGCATTCCTTGTTACACAGCAAGTGCAATCCAGTCGGTTCTTGTCTCTTGATTCTTCTTGAAAGAATACACTAGCACCTGAGCTCACAGCACGGGGCCGCACGTGTAGTAGTTATCGCAGGATACGTGCAACTCTAGTCCTCCACAAGTGTTAGTGCAGACATAATGGAATCACAGCATAGCATTGAGCTGTATATGTTGGTTGCTTTGCTTTCTCCCCAGTTGACGTACTGTTCCCCTTATGGCAACTCTATCTTGATCGCCCACGGTATTGATTACTTCTTTATTTTGCTACCATTCCAAGAAAACTAATTGAGTCTTTCGTGTAACACCGAATTACAGTACCTATTGTACGTCGCTTTAGGATTCCTATCCATCGGAAATTGTCTGTGACCAGGTCATCTTATTCTATACCGCTACCTCGAGTTTGCATATCCACTTATACTGCACGAGGCCCTTTACTACTATTCATGCACTTCTCCTTCTCTACGTAGGATTGCATCACAAAAACTAGCTCTGACGGTCTAATTGTACCATGCCGTTTGTCGGACCTTGATCTATACGTTCCGATGCGTAAGTAGGGGACCTGGTCATGCAAGAATAGCGGTGGCTGTGCCTCATTTGTGGTAGCCATGGCCTCACGTCCACGACATACGGCCTCACAACCATCAAACGCAGACGAGGCCATGTAGAGTCGTGTCATTTCAGTATTTGAATATGAATATGTTGTTACAGCCGTGGTAGATGAACCGTTTGTACCTGGCCTCGCTTCGAAAGCCCACCGTGAACTTGTAACGATATATTATCTTGAAGCAAACCCCTCGCTATATGTGTCGTTCATCTAGCTGTTTATTATAAGGACACATCTCCTGTCTGTCTCGTATGGGGACTTGCCTATTCTTTCCAATCTCAATAAACATATTCTTCATCCTCCATCCTGTATCCTGCACCAACAAACATGCCGTCGACTTCCAATAGCTCCGTGTGTCACGGGTGAGTGGTAGAACCCTTAGGCGCTATATACTCTCTCTTCATGTAGCTATCGTATTCTTACATATTCACTCCTCCCCATCTAGCGCCACGCCAAAGAAGCCTGATCACTATTACGTCTGTTATCCGCCTACCACCCACTGCACAGATCCCCAGACTCTTCAAGCCTATCGCCTTTCCTCCTTTGGTCATGACCCCTACAGGCCGATGATGTCGTCCCCCCATGCTCCCAGGCACATCGAACGGGCGCATCAAGCGAGAGTTCGTCAGCAGACCACTGCCATTTTGTCACGTTTCAACTGACAATGAATAGTTAAAGATCCAGTGTGACTCTGGAAGTGTGAGGTTTCTTTTATAAAACTGTTCTATCCCGTAGTGAGTAGCTGGTAGCTGACTATAGTGCTCAGGGCCATGACGATCATGTGTGGGGGCGCAGGAGTGACAGACTACCCTACATCGGATCAAGATACCCTGAGATACTCTAGTCTCCAGGGGCCATGATAGTTAAGAGATGGTTTGGCGTGATGGGTGTTGATAGGAAAACTGGACGATGGGCACTATTTTTCTTAAGGACTTGCATCCGTTGATAGGTTTGACGCGACAGCAGGCGGGATACGCCTCGGATGATGCCTCCGAGGCAAAAATCGAAAGCTTTAAGACGGTGTGTGCCACACATTCAGTCCGGGCTTCTACTTAAGTATCGGTATGGTGATAGATGCGGAGACTGACACATTAACGTGGCACAACCCGTGTGGCACGAAGTTCTAAGACTCAGGTGCGAGGAATGAATTCTATACCAGTTACACTAGTTATAAACCTCAGCAATGTCGCACATGTATTGCAAAAAACACGTCTTGGCTACCCAGCTTTGTCAAATGAAAACGCTGTGCCCCTTATACGTGACCTGGAAACTCTAGTCGTGCTTATCCCTATCGTCATTGTGTTTCTCCTTATCTTCAGCCTTTTTCTCGGTCTCATGTTCTTGCCGTCGTGCTTTTCCTGCTTCTCTCCGTTCTTCCGTTCCCGTACTGCTTCTTGCTATCGCACTTCTTCTTTTACTCATCGTCCGCTTTTCCGTCGTGATGTTTCTCACCGTGCCTTTTCTTCTCGCTGTTTTTGACTCTCTTGTCCCGGCCGTCTATGCAGTGAAACATCATTGCGAATAGATGTATTTCGGAGACGATCGATAACTGTAGCTGGCACGCGTTTCAGTAGCTTACCCCGTAATACTTTTAATTCGTCTTGCCATCTGGTGCTTTTTTCCCAGCGTGATGACCATCTCGGAGGGTGACGGCGGCTCACATCAATACCTCTCTTCCACTTTGTGGCGATCTGCTAGGCATCAAAATCTGAACTGAAAAGGTCTGAGGTAAGAGTTAGCAGAGGTGGCACTTACAGGTTCCATAGTGCGGTGATCGAGAATCGCGACGCCACCCTCCATTGTAGGAGCGATCATGACATAGGTGCTAGCGAGGAGGGCTACGTTGGGTGTTAGTTTTGAGACCATGGCGAATGCACCACAAGGTAAAGAAGATATAGCTCGGATACTTAGTGCTGGAGATGCTTGAGAGATCAAATAGTGACAATGGAGTGTTAGAACAATGGGATCCAGCTTCTTTCATACGGCTCTTATACATAGACAACAGTGGTGTTAGACTAGGTCAGTTACGTAAGTCTGTAAACATTTGGTCAGCTTGGATACAAGAGTGGTTAGCGATGAATCTTCAGACCTGTCACTGGTAGCCTTGCAAACCTGATAATATGACTCCGCACGCCCGATATTGAAGAGTTGGTAATATACAGAAGATATCATCTTGTGTTGTAATTAGTCCTTTGACGAACAAGCGTAGAGTCGTAAAGCACTTCAGACGACAAAGACATTCCTCGCTGGCGGGTTGCATACGCTAAGCAATTGCCCGTGGTCACGGAAGCTAGACCATTTTATGTTATAAGATATCTTCGCCTGGAAATAACTTGTACTAGTGTTGCCATCCGGGGTAGGCGGTTTCTCGGATGAATATCAGCTTCAAGAGAATCCAAATCTTGCACGTCACATGTATAAAATACATTGAAATATGCGATATAGCGTACAATGTTTACGTTAGATGTTTGCGATGTTATCACAGCAAGGACGCATTGAGGTCCAGAATGACGAGCGCTCAATTACACATACAACGATCTAACACTGAACACATACATTATCCCATGCTAAACCCTCCTATCCAAAGAACTCATACCATCCATCCATTCAATACAAACATACACTTTGCCAATACATGCTTTCATCTTCCAAACCAAGCCATCGCATCAGCGAAAAAGAAACCAAGAAGTTAAGAAAACAATGAACCGATTGCGTTTACATCGTTGCTCATTTTCAGGGGAGGAGGTCATAAGTTACTGGGTTCTCCTCAAGGGATTGCCCAATGCCGGTACGCAGAGCTTGTTTAGAGCTCGTTGTGGGGTAAGAAGGTTGGCTCTCCAGGAACCCAAGTCTCAGTGGTCTCGTAGCAAGGAACATCGTCGGGGGCTTGGCCCGCGGGGTAGATGTATTGCTCCTGAGGGAGATCGGTCTGGGCGCTGCCAGGGCCGCCACCATTGCCGCCGCCATTGCCGCCACCGGGGCCAGTTGCGGTCGGGGTAGGAACGCTTGTGAGCGAAGCGAGTGGGACAATCTGGCCGTTGACGCATTGTTGGGCTATGTTTCATTAGCTGTCTTGCACAAACATTAAAGAGCAGAAGGGACGTACCGTAGTAGGTGACAACGTTGACAATGGCACAGTCGGCAGGTCCGGCGTTAGCAGCAAAGGTGATGTAAACCTTTCCATCCGGAGTCTGACAGAAACCGGCCTCTCCACCGGAAAACTCATCGTTGTACCAATGCAGAAGACCGTTGACGATAGAAAAAATGGTGCTGATCTCAGCTTCGGGGTTCACCTTGAAAGGAATGTAATCGACGCCGGGATCAACAGCGATAGGTTCTCCACCATTCAGGAGTTGACCATCAGTGACACCAAACAGGTCAGCGTCGTCGCACGACTCAGGACTAGATGGTCCAGCACCAGCAATGAAGCCTCCAGTATTGCTCTGGCGACGGATGTTCCAGATGTGTCGCTTCTGAGGAGGAGCGCCAGCCGAGATAGCAAGGATGATGCGGGTTCCGTCAGGAAGGGAGGTGATGCCTGGAGCAGCTGACTCAGTGCCAGTTGGCAAGAAGGTGAATGTACCTGTAGTAGAGGCGCCTGAGCCGCTGCCAGTGTTGGTTGGTGACGTCCCATTGCCACCGCCGGTGGGACCAGTGCCAGAGCCACTTGGTACACCACTGTCAGAAGGATTCCCAGAGCCAGAAGTACTGTCCGAGGGTTGGCCAGTGCCAGAAGGTGTACTGCTGGTCATCGTGACAGTAGATAAGCTGCTTGAGTCTGATCCTTGACCCGGAGATGACGGGGAGCCAGTGGATGATCCGGCATTGCTAGTCGAGTTACTCGCAGACGAAGGTCCAGATGAAGGTGCCGAAGTTGGCCCAGAGGATGGCCCAGAAGAGGTTTCAGAAGGACCGGAGGACGGGCCAGACGACGGACCGGAAGAGGGACCAGACGACGGACCAGACGACGGACCGGAAGAGGGACCAGAAGACGGACCGGAAGAGGGTCCTATTTCACGTTGTCAGTGACCCTTGCAACTCTTACGGTTACAAGATTGTCTTGACACGATTCTGGATAACAGCAGGCTGAGGTATAACAGTGGAGACAAAATAAGACGAGAACAATAGCTACTTACCACCAGCGCAAGAGTAAGTGATGGTAGGAGACTCAGTCGCAGTAAAACCAACTTGCCAATCACCCGCAGGTACATCGGCGTTAGCATAGAGAAGAGTACCACCGTTGTTATGACCGCAGTTCTGCTCCTCAGAGTGTGGGCAGGCGAGATTGCAATCTTGCATGAATTTGAGCGTTCGGGTGGCGTCGACGACGAGTGCATCGGCGCATTTACATTCGAATGTGTTGGTAAGAGGGTCTGATCCACTGCCAACCAGCGCAGCGTACAACTTGTCGTCTGCGTCGCAGGCTGACACACAGGCGTCAACGTCGAAATCTGCCTTGGCGATTGGACCACCACTAGGGTCAACAGGCGTATCAAGGACAGCACCCACTGCTTTGTCACTAAAGCAGCCGTACATGACGAAGTTGTTCACAAGATCGTTGTTGACAGAAGGCGATACCGTAGCGATGAAGCTCGCAGACCTGGTGATCGGGACGGCATTGGCGTAAGCCACAGTAGGCGTCACACGGTTCGCGATAGCGTCTGGGGTTTCGAAGCAGGCATAAGCATCAGCAGGAAGAGGATCAAGTGTCGCATCATCCGGGATGCCAGGAATGATGGGGATGAAGCATCCCATGAGGCCTGCATTGGCGTAGACAGGATAGGGTCCATTGTCTGGTCCACAGCAGTCGGAACCAGTGCAGCCACTATAGGGATCATTAGCGGTTGTTGAAAAGCCTCAATACACACATGTGAGGAGACCTACGTATCCGTTACGTCGCCACAAGTGACTGAGCAATCGTCTGTCATCTCGATCTGGTGGGCGCCCTTTCCAAAGGTGGTGCCGCACCAACAATCGACTCTGCGTGCATTTGTCAGTAAAACCGCAGAGGTTTGGATTGCGTCGCGTTACGTACTGAGCGCCATTTGGTTCCTTGTAAGCAAACGGCATGCCCAGGTCACCACAGTATGCAAGGCAGGTGTCCGAGTCGGCGACCGTCACCTTGGTAGTTGAAGCATCCGACGTCGGGAAGTTAGGGCCTTGTAGGCCGTTGAAGCAACCTATGATTTCGTATCCTGCTCCTAGATCGGGGTCGGCTTCCACAAGAGCCTCGTCCTCGAAGGAAGGGTCGACATAGATCTGAGCGCCGGCGCTGGAACCACAATACTCACGTCTGTCCCCGGGGCATGGATCGACGCCGGTCGTACATAAGGTGTCATCGGTGGGGTCGGGAACATACGCGACAAGAGTGGTACCGTCTGTTTCGGTATACGACAGAGTGCTGCCGCAGCGGCAGCTTTGTTCCCACAGGCCAGCAAACTTGAAACCGAAAGCTCGACAGGCCTCGGTACAGAAATAAGGTGTCACGGTGTTGTTGATAAGACTTCCAGCGAGATAGTTGATATCGGACTTCGTGTTGTCCCCATTGGGATCCCAATTGGTGAAGGTGAAAGGGAAAGGCGCCACGTTCGTAGGTGCGCATCCCAGATATTGGAAATCCTCGCCATCACAACCGATCCGAGTATCCTGCCAGTAAAAGGCTTGAGCGTCGACAACCGACCGCAAGGCCAGCAGAGAAGCTAGAGCCGTAGCTCCAGCCCGCATCGGCATCCCCATATTGGCAAGTAAGCCCCAGGGGCCTCGCAGCGCGTAGGTAATATGGATAACTGGCTAAGAAACGCTAGAGACAAGGGAATCGCACCGCAAATGAGCGAAAGGAGATCAATGAGCGTGATGGTGAGATAGCACAAAGAATTCGGGTTTCGAGCAGCTGCGAGAGCTGGTATTTGAAGTGTCGGCGCAAGCATAGGGGGCATGCCAACTCCTTCGCCTCCTTAGAAAGTCGAGCGGAATGTCTCGTGGAGGAATGCTCCGAGAATGACTGAAAATGGCAACGAGCTTCGAATATGGGCCGGTGGCATTCCCCCTGTTTAATTTTGTCCCATCTCACTGATCTCTCTTCGCCCTTGGAATGGCAATAGAGACTACCCGCTCACGCGATACCGAGTGTATCGCCGACGCTCTGTTGCCCCTGATGCAAATCCTCGACGAAGGCGTGCGCCAGCTTAGCAGAACAGTTGGCCTCAGTCATTTCACTACATCCAATTAGTTTCAACTTGCAAGCAGAATCGCCTCCGCGGCTTCACAAGGAGTGTTGTAAAAGATGGGCTTCATAGCAGAGACATTTTCTTGGTTGTCTAAGATCTAGTATTAGCGTCTTATACTGTAGTATGAAGGGCCAAAACCCATTGCCGAAAGATCCTCCCTTGGGCCGCCTAGCGAGATAGTGACAATACAAAAGCATTCAAGACGGGGGGGGCCAGCCCTTTTGAAGATTCCAGGGCAAATATGGCCATCTCGCCAGATTCTTAGCATCGGCGCCATGTCTTAGCGCCTCCATGGGGTTTGTTCCATTCAGCTAGAATTGCGTAAAGCTCCTCGCTTGTGATGGCCAAGTGGAAAGTTGTAGTAAGGAGACAAGACTTATAGACCTTGGAAAACATGTTCCAGACCAAGTATACCTAACTCCCTTGAATACGCCGACGTTATCCTCTACATGCATAAATCAACTCTCGAACTCCACAATTCTTTGTGTCGCGGTATTAGGCTTGTCTATGCCCCCTTCTGGGGCGATATCAGTATCAAGGAGGGTCTCGCTAGAGCCTTCTTGCCCTTTGGTAGCACCAGCACCGGCATCTGCACCGTCCAAAAGGTCTCTATCGGAAGATCGCACGCTTCGTCGCTCGGGGTCTCCGGCGTAGCCGCCGGAGGGTTTAATAGAAGTCTGATCTTCGTCCTCTTCATCGTCTTCATCTCCCTGGCCGGGAATCGCGTTTCTTTCTAGTTCATGCTGTGCTTCCTCCATTCTTCTGCGTACTTCAGCCGCTACACGTGATGCATCTGTGACAATATTATCAAGTACACCCCGCAGACCTCGACCCGCACCAGACAAACCTGGCGGCGGGAGCGATGGTGGTATGGTTGTCGACCGGTTGAAGTTCAAACTGGAGAAAGTGGTAAGGGACGAAGATGACTGCCTGGAGACACTTGGTAGACCATCCATAATGTGGAGTGAGGTTGGGAACGACGACTCGAAGAACTGTTCTAGTAGCTCATCCGCAAGGACCACCATGCGAAAGGTAGGGAGAGTAATATGTAAAGGATGGGTAGGGTCTAAAGCCGCATTTGCTTTTTCAGATTGGGCTTTGGACACGCTCCTGCCTGAATCCTCGCGTGAAGGCTTGCCGATGGCGGGTTGGACAGACCCGAGTTCGGGCTTCTTCTTGCTAGGTTTCGTGTCATCTCCGGGACCTTCCAAGGCCACCAGATCTTCCTCTTCCTCTTCTTCATCCTCATCGTCCCCGATGGCGAACGCATTATCGTTGGCTTTTTCATCGTCATTCGAAGTGATCAAAACCTCTCTTGCTGGCCAACTAGATCCAGCTTGTTCCGGAGTGTGATCAGGGTCGGCGTATTCAAAGCATCGTCTGATGAAGGCACTGACACTGGCCAGAAAGCGTTCGCTGACGGTGCCAGCTATAGATGGACTTAACGAAGAGCCGTCCGGACTAACCACCCCATCCAGATTCGCAGTCGAGTTAGAGGTATTGAGAGAACCCTCAAGCCCGCGTCTTGACAGGAACAAGAGAGCCTCGGAGATGCGTAAGATACCTTCTCGATCTACCTTTCCATCGCCGTCATGATCGTAAAGTTCGAAGAAGTAGGTGATGGTGCCCATGATGTCTTTCTTTCCCTTGATTTGCGACAGCCCGGTCACGACATTTTGTAGTGTCAAACTTGAGCTCGAGTCCACGTCCCACCGACGAAACAACCTCTGGATGAATTCGTGTTCCGCTGGTTCAGGACCCGTGCCCCAAGGCGAAAGTAGGTTGGGGTCTGAGCGTCTGAAGCTTCCAAAATAGGAATTGTGGTCTTTGTCGGTAGATTGATCCCGTCGAGGCGATGCAGGCGCATCAGAAATAGCCCATTTGGATATGTTAGCGAGGAACTCACGGAAGGCGTCGTAGTCCATCAGGCTGGTACTAGGGCCCAGACCGACTCGACCCTTCTCAACGCTATGATCATGATGGTCGGAGAAGGCCTCGTTGGCTCTCGTTCTACTCGCCTTGGCACGACGGCGCTGCTCCTCCTGAATGATACTATCACGCTGTTGCCGTTCGTAGAGAATACCGTAGAAGCGGTCATACAGAGAACCGAGCTCTTCCGGGCTCAAGAGCTTACTATCGGGGCCGAGATTCCTGATGGCAGTGCGTTTGGCGAAGTTCTCAATGTTATTAAGAACCGCGTCCTTGTTCTTGAGCCGCAGCTCTTGGATGCTACTGTGCGTAATGGCGGAGAATTCTTTAAAGGCAACTACCATGAGTTCTTGGAACCGGTTTATGGCCCGAAGTTTGGGATTCTCAGATTTGGGGTGCGCAGATTCATCAAGGCGCGAGAAGTAAGATTTCAAGACGGAGATAAATGCACCATCGTCGGTAGCGTCGAGCAGCTCTTCACCGTTGATACGTAGAATAGCCAGCCCTATTTGGAAGAGAACCTTGGGTCCTTCCACAAAGAAGACGTCCAAAACTCGGAAAGCAAATACCAAAGGCATAGAGTTGATGTAAAGCGATAGAAACCAAGGGAGCGATACAACGGAAAGCTGCACGTCGCTCTTGACCAGATGCTCCCACAAGATGGGCATGGTCTTCTCGACAAGCGACTCGAACACTTTCTGATCAAGCAAGGTACCGTACATGGTTGACGAGTAGTATCCTGGCACAAGCCGGTCACAGAGAGCGGAAAGCAAGAAGAAGGCCTGGGCCTCGGACATGTATATGAGAAGGGCGGCCACAACGATATTCATGGCCTGGCAGTAGCCAACTTCGGGGTTGATCCAACTGTAGGCGGTCAGCACACGGCGGAGCCTGTTGATGCCATCTTCGCTCTGGAAGCCAGGATACTCGGGTAGACTACGATTCAAGTCCTTTTCGATCTCGTCAATGGCGAGAGATTCCCTGCCGGAAAACTTGGCGAGGGTGTCGGTGTACAAGCTGGGTGTTTCGAGACGGAGATACAAAGAGCCCGAGGTCAACTCCCACATCTCTCCTCTCAGGCGGTTGGGCAAACCGACTCGGATGAGCTTGTGGAAGGTGGGCTGGCGTATCAGGGTGGCATTTCGACCATTATCTCTTAGATACTCGGCCCATAAGCGCATCTTTGCTCGATCCCTCAGCTTTTTAGGGTCGCCAGGGTATCTAAAGATCATACCGAGCCCCGCATCCGGAGACGGGACATTCTTCTTGTCCTCGGGCCGCAGTAGATATTCCGAGTAGCACTCGGATATGACCTTCTTGAGCTTGCCGACATTGCCAACGGCACCGCGGAGACCCTTCTTGAGGCCATCGCAGAACCTCTCACAGGCCTGGCGGCTGCCGGCGAGCTGTATGGTGATCCTCTGCTCGCGGAAATCCTTGCGGTCCTTGTCCTTGGCGGCCTCCTGAGAGATGGCGTTCCAGGTGGTGATGGCGAGGGAGAACTGGAAGTTCTGGCTGTTGAGGCGCTCGACGCGGCGGATGGCGCAGAGGGGAAAGGTGAAGCCGTTGCCGCTGGGGCCGGCGCCGTTGGTCTGGCCGGTAAAGGCGGACGAGGACGAGGTGGTGGCGGTGTGTAGGAAGCTGGAGGGCGTGGTGGAAAAGCAGATGTAGGCGTCGGAGAGGTGCAGGCGGCCGACGTAGCGCCAGCCGCGGTCGAAGTCCTTGTCGCCGTGAACGGCATTCGAGGGGGGGATGGTGAGCTCGGCGGCGATCTCGTAGAGGGGGGTCTGGGAGGAGGGCAGGCGGAATTGGTTCTGGAAGAGGGAGGCCTTGGAGGGGTTGCGGTCCGAGTTGGTGAGGTTGAGGCCCTGCATGGGATCAATCAGCTGCTGGGCGGCGGTCTGGGCCTTCTGGACGAGGCTGGTGAAGTTGTTGAACATGATGGGCAAGGCGGTGGAAGCCCATTGAACTCGGGTGCTAGATAGAGGTCGGTGTCGATAGCATAGCGCTTCGTCGCTTCGTCGACAGCGGCTGTATCGAGAGGCAGCGCTGGCAGCGGGCGTAGGGAGGGAAGAGTGGCGGTGTCGGTGAAGGTCGCGGTGCTAGATCAAGGACAAGCCACACGGGTATGTTTTATGTAGGCGAGGCAGGCAGGCAGGCAGTGCAAGTGAAGGAGATGAGGTTGTCGAGGGTCGTCGTCGGGATGTCGTGGGTTTGGAGGAGCTGAGGCAGGCGAGCAGGCACGCTACGACCACGAGCAGCTGGGTGTTGTTGCTGCTGTCCCGTGCAATCGACACACCGAAACGAAGCAACCCAGCACCTCGGGGCTAGCGTCCCGCAGATACCTAGCACCTCCATTGCACCCACCAAAGCTACCAGCCTGCCGCCACGGGATGACGGAACCTGCCCACTGCAGGCAACATAGAACCTAGGCAGGGGTTCCGGGTCGGGCTGCGAACGACCTCAGAGCAACAATGCCGATAACGTTATGGTAGCCAGCCCGGCAGCAGTCGGATAGACATCGGTCTTCCCTACAAATATGTTGTACCGCAGAAGCAGAAGCCCAGCTGTCGGGTTATCGAGGGTCGCCGTATGCTGACTTCGCCATACGCATTTTGATACAAGCAAGTAAGCAGTCAACAACTCTGGCCTTCATCCATCCTACTGCTCTTCAGCCCGTCCTCCTCAGATACCACCACACTGTACGGTGGGACGACGCCTGGGAAGGATAACCGAGTTAGTTAGCAAGGATTGAAGTTGTAGCCCACGCCCCTTCGTCAACCAAGTGAGCGCCCAAGATATATATCTCTTCACTCCCAACGTTGGCCAATGACCTGGTTGAGTCTTTGCTCGGTTTGCACTTGCACATCGGGGGATTCGTATTTCTTATAAGCCAGGAACCCCCTTGGTGTCCTGCACATGGCTCGGCTCATACCCAGCCTATTACTTACTACATGTAGTCGTGGCATCGTAGTAAAGACACACCTGCCTGACCTACCTCTATCCTGCTGAGGGCCTGAGACGCACGCCTTACACGCGCCCACTCTTGTAACTTGTCAACTTCCAGATTCGTATGCCCGGCATCTCGTCGCAAGAGTCAAGACTGCCGTCCTCGTCTAGAAATACACCTCGGTTCAGCGCTGCCCTTGGCTCATCCAACATGTTATAAGGTAATATGGGCCGCCGTCTCCCCGCCTCGCGAGTCGCTTGCCTCTGCCCGCCCACCTGGATCCAAGGCGAGCCAGGCCGTATCGAGAACCAACAGTCCCATAACGTCATTGCTCGATAGCCCGCATCTTGCCCTTGCTATCGTCATCCCAGCTCCTCGTCTTCGTCCCGCCGTGGTAGTAGTAATCTTGAATCATGGCCGGCTTTCTCATCGAAGCCTAAAAATTTCATTTTTTTGTGGTTTCCTCAGTTAGCTCCCATCGTCTCCGCCGTTTCGTCGACCACTGCTGCGAAAATCCAACGGTGGACTTACAACAGGTGTTTATTGCCTCAGCAACGTCTCTCGACACCACGACTCATCACTATGACTACCGCCTGATGGTAGAAACTCACGAGAGTGCTGACAAGACTCCGCAGTAGCACAGCCGCCCACTCGACTGCTCCCCGCTGGGTTCGCATTCCATGTGGATCTGACTTATGTGACCCTCTCAGCTCCTCTCCGCCCCCTCGTTGCCAACCGCACCGTCTCTTAACCTGTACCGCGCCGCGCCAGGCTGGTGGTCAGTTCCAGCTTCAATTGATCCCCGGAGTCTTCGATGCTGACTTCCGCCGCCCCCAGCGCTCCCTCCCCTCTCTGCCACCGCCGACGAGGCTACATCACACCATGGCCGCCACCGTGGCCCCCAGCCAGCAGCTCGCCTCAGCAGCCATATCCGGCGTAGGACAGAGCCCCAGCACCAGTTCCATCGCCGCCAATGTCGAGACTGGTGGGGTGTCGCAGCAGGCCGGCGATCGATCCGCGAATGCGGGGCCCAGAGTACCACCGCAGCACCAGCGAGTGAAACTCTCCGACTTCTCGCTCGTCCGAACTCTCGGTACCGGTATGTCATCCCTCATCTATTGCTGCCGTTTGTTTGGGGGGAATGGGGCGAGGCAGTATCGACATCACACGCAGATGAGACGCAGCGGGTGGGTAATATAAATATGTAACTAACGGTTGTGGCTTGCAGGGACCTTTGCTCGTGTGTGTCTTGTACGGCCCGCTGTGGGTTCCGATAAAGACAAGGAAAAGGTGTTTGCGCTCAAGATATTGCGCAAGACTGAGGTCGTCAAATTAAAACAGATCGATCATGTGCGGGACGAGCGCCGGATCCTTAGCGACGTTGCCGGCCACCCTTTCATCACGGAACTCATCACCACATTTTCCGATCACGACTCGCTTTACATGTTACTCGACTACATTCCCGGCGGCGAACTATTCAGCTATCTGAGAAGACACCGCCGCTTTCCGGAAGAATGGGCACAGTTCTATGCCGCCGAGATTGTATTGGTCCTCGAGTATCTGCACGAGCACCAGGGCGGCGTGGCATACAGAGATCTGAAGCCCGAAAATCTGTTACTAGATGGACAAGGCCATGTCAAGCTAGTGGACTTCGGCTTTGCCAAGAGGTTAGGGAGTAAGGATGACAGGCCGGTCGAGACGTATACGCTTTGCGGCACCCCCGAATATCTTGCTCCCGAGGTCATCCAGAATAAGGGCCACACTACTGCAGTCGATTGGTGGGCGCTGGGAATCCTCATCTACGAGTTTCTCACAGGGTACCCTCCATTTTGGCATCAGAACCCAATTGAAATATACAAACAGTATGCGACTCTGCGCTTCTTTTGCTCGACCTATACTGACCCCTGACAGAATTATTGAGAAACCAGTGCTCTTCCCCCAGGAACCACCCGTCTCCCCCAACGCACAACATATCATTAGATCCTTCTGTACAGTAGACCGCTCGAGGCGATTGGGCAACATAAGTGGCGGCTCCGCTCAAGTAAAGTCTCACCCGTTTTTCGACGGCGTAGATTGGGAAGCTTTATATCACCGCCAAGTTCGGCCCCCGATTCACCCCAATGTACGGTATCCCGGGGATGCGCAGTGCTTCGACATTTATCCTGAAGACGACGGGAAGCGAGACGCGTATACGGAGTCGATGAGATCTCAGTTCGATCATCTATTTGACAGCTTCTAGACTCGCCCTCGGACCCGATTTATGAGAGATTTCTTGCATCTTGTCTACCTATCTATCCCTCACGAAAATTCATTGTATTTGGGCGGCGTTCGAGAGCATCGAGGGAAAGCATTTGACGAGTTGATGATCATCGACTTCTCAAAGGGGTCCTACAATGAAAGGTAAATGCCCCAGAGTGAAATGGCGGGATCGGTAGTGGAAGTCTCCTGCGTTGGTCAAAGGGGCGTAATGTGAAATTACATGATGAAAATCTTCATACCGTATAACGCCATATTGTAATATAGAATGGTCATGGTTCAGCATTAAGTTGGATCGCAGTGGCGCCTTTAATAGGACAATGAGTAGCAATGAGAACATACTAAGATCAAAATCTGTAAGTGAGTGAAGTTTTGATTCATCAACTTGGGTTACCAAAATCCAGGTGGCATATGACCAAACACATACTCAGGTCTCATGCTCACATATATGATGTGCTTTAAAGGCATGCGGAATGGTTAGAAAAGTGACTAAGCAATGATGTTCTTCGCTCAGAGACTGGCGACTTTTCTAAATGTTGACACATTTTTCTCTTGCGGGATTGTCAGGCACGATTAGTCAGTACTAGGAAATACGATCGTAAACAAGTTCATCCCATTATGTCCTTTCGCGATTGATGCTATATATCGCCCTCTCTTAGAGTCACATACATCGATCGGAACACGACATAAGAAGTATTGTGCTGCGACGAAATGTAACAAGATAGTCGGAGTCTTGGCAGCAAATACATTTGTTAGGGGAGGTGCTTTTATAACTTACTGGGAAGCGCTCCAAGGTGTGGTCTCATGATCGACATCTTTCAGGTGACGATATGTAACTTAGAATTACATATTTCCCAAAATGACGTAACTGAACAAGCTACGGAAATAACCACACCGTTGCGTCTGCAGTTTGGTGCTATAGTAGTTGAGGTCTCGTTTACGATCTCTCTTCACCAGAGGGTTATGACTACTGTCAAGAACTCATTCGAGTTTCACGAAGCAATGCCGCCGTGAGCTTCGATGAGTGGTGGTGTTAGGAGTAATGAATGTTCGCATGTTGGTCTGTAAGAGACGTTCTTGATTTCCAGTTGATGTGATGCCAACGTGGAACTGGATTTATATTCCAGATATCACCAAAAAAAAGTGCGAGATACGGCACGCACTGAATTGTTGAATATCAGGAGATGGGGAGAAGAGTAAGAGCTTGATCCGTCACTTGAAGGGTACATAGTAAATCATGGCGATAAAAAAAAAGGAGATTTGTTATGTGCTTTCGTATCTGTGCGCAGGATCGGACAGAGCGGTCTATCCATATAATATCAAAATACTGCTACTGTTAAATATGTTTAGTTCACTCGTTTAGTAGATTGGAATGCGGACTAGCCAACCTGGAGATGGCTTCCCCGAAGGTCACCGGTCCAAAACCGCGCAAACACCGATAACCAGTTTAAATATTCTTGAATGTCGTGACTTCGGCTGCTAACAAATCTAGCCACGTGTGTTTCATAGGCCCCCATCGGTTTGATTTCACGTGTCTTCAACCCCTTTCCGCATCAATGTTTGTCCCTATCTACGGTTACCATTTCTGCTTGGTATCACCCTTTCATCGTTCTTCGGTGCGTTGAATATTTGTTCCAATCAACTGCTAGAATTTTGAGCGCCTCGGGTGATTATCGGCGTGACGTTACTATACACACATGGTCTCTAAACAGGGTATTTGAATGTTCTACTGCCGTTCGAAAGGAGAAGGACTTTTTGTGCCACCAGGAGACTTCGCTCCTCTCAACAAGGTTTCGAAATTGGCTCTTATTCAATGGTGCCAGTAAATTGGCGTTCGCCGGACGGCCTCTTCCAGAAGCTCACCGAAAATCGATTTTTCCTCATCCGTTTACTGTTGGAGGGAAAACGTCCAGAATGAGAGGTACATACGAACAAACTAATCTTGTCTCTGAGACGACGAGATTTATAAATAGTCGCCAATGGCCGTCACGACGATGCAAACAACATATCTCATCTTATGGTGAGCATCATTCATTGTTTGATGAAGCGGCTCGCTCAAGGATCAAAGACCAGCTGACAACTCGTGCGCTCGACGACCCAATCGCACATCATGAAGTACGCCCTTGTAAGGGCCTTCTTCATGCCCCATTTCTGATGAGATAACTTATTGAAAGAAAGGCTACGCGAGACGTCCAAGGTCATGACTTCACTCGTAGCATCGGCATTCGTTTCATCCCAATGCCAGACTCGCTTGGGCGCGTCAAGAAACATATTCCACCTCGGCTCGTCCAGGGCATTGGACCTGGTCCATGAATTCGTATCCGAGATATCCAGACGGGACGTAGGAACGTTGGGTAGTCAGTCCGCGGCGCAGGGGCTTTTCATGGTCTTCATCCGGCGCGGCTATATGAACAAAAACCGGTTTAGCACCTGTCATCGTTTCACTTCAAACATACGCGAACTCCTTAGAACGATAATTGGACAAGCTGATTGTAGGACTCAGCATCAGAATGGGTGATTACCAAAGCTCCTGTCTTCTATCGACTGCAACCTTGGGCACGCGGCCGTGGTGGTGCGGCCTGCCATGGCCCGGTTTGACGCAGACAAGCAGTTCTTCTCGCATGAATGCACATCCCATGCGGCTCTGTGCAATATTAATTGGACGCTTTGATTCGAGATCCGTTGTTCACGGTGTGGTAGGTTATGTGTTGCGGGGGAGCGGAGCGGATTTCATGCGGAGAGCGGATGTGACCTCGCTTCACAATACCTATACAGATACCTATGCAATGGCCCTACATCCGTACAGCAAGAATGTTTCTCTGCCGGCAATCGCCAGTCTCGCCAGTTTATCAAGACGAAAACGCTCCACTATATATAGACTGCGCATCTCTTGCTTCTTCGGGAGGTGACATGATCTACGCCAAGGGTATTTAAGCTAAACGGCGCAAAACCCTCCAACAGCAATACGATTCAGACTGGAAGGATCCATTGGGAAATGTTCTCCGTCATGAAGAGGATCCAGTGCTTTGTAATAATATGAACAGGTTGTGAATATCACCATGACCCTCTTGACCGCCTCTCTCCCAAGGAACTATTCATCGGCACCGACATACATATAGCGTAGTGTACCTTTGGTCAAACCCAGCTCTCCGTGCCATGCAGTTGGACATGAAACATACGCATGTACGCACGGATGACAAAAGACAAGCTGCTTGTTGGTCTCTCATGCAATCTTCCTTCGTCGTAGTTCTTGAGTCCCCAAGATTCCTTGCTTGGTAAACAATAACTTCCTATATATCAGAGATGGCACTATCAATGAGGAGTTGTTCTACTTGCAGATGTGGTTTCCCTCATTCTCGATTGATTGGCCTGTGGCTGAGCGTTGTCTTGGTATTACCAACCGCCGTATAAGACGCGTGGCCCTGTCTAGGTATGTACAATAGTAGTGCCGAAACAAGATTGTCTTGAGTCTTGACATGAGGGATAATGGTTATGACAGCGACGAGGTGTGAGCTCAAATTGACTGCGATTTCTCGGTGCCATCCGAATGCCGTCAAGGTAATTTCCTGCATTGGTAGCCTCAATCTTGTCAACTTTAACGCGACAAGGTTGACAAGGACCGGGTCGGAGCTTTTGCGCCATCCCTGACGCCTCCCCCATGGAGGTGGGCTCTGTCGTGAGGATACCTTGCGTACAAACGACCCATCATGAACTGTTAAGCGACGGGTTTATCGGTATTCTGCTACAGTGCTGGGTCTACAGATTAGCTGAAGTGCCGTTCCCCCTCGACATGGGTTGAAGTTTGAAGCGGCAGGTCCTGCCAGATTATTCAGTTGTTCGTCAAGCTTTGAAGCCATGTGACCTTGGAAAAGCCGTTGATTTGACACTGCTGGCCGAAATTGCCATTAGAGTTAACATTCGTGGCGCCTTGACGTGTCAATAGGCGACCTAACTAGGTCCTGCTAATAATTACCTACACGACGCCGTCGTCCAATACAGAGAGAGACCTCTTCCCCGCTATTACAGTATACAAACACGTACATCTGTTGTTTGCTCCCTTCGTAGATGCTCTGCAACGAAGAAATGTTTACATGCCTGGATACGTACGTGTATGAGACGAGACATACAGGTGGGCAGATTGCGTTGCATTCATGCCCTCTCGCGGTAGTTCTAGGCTCGCCAGAGAAGCCCGTCTCCGCTTCAAGGTCTGAAACAAAGTGCAGTATGCAGCCACCTTTCGGCATGTTGATCGACAGGGTGGCACTGGGCGCTTGATGGTTGAGTCTCGCGTTCCGATCAAATGTACAGTCACTCATAAGGGAAAATCACAATAATCCAAGGCACCGAGTGATGGTAAATAGACTGTCTTTAGCGTGGTTCTAAGTGCTTAATTAGCGGCTGTCGTTGTATTTACGTAGCGACAGATATCTCGTCGAAGAGTTCCACCCTGGCGATCGCCATGTTGGCTGTCGAGCTGTGGAGGTGAGAACGAACAGCTTGGAACTGGGGCCGTGGAGTCTGAACCAATTATGGATGCATCCCGAGGACGATGTCTCCCAAAGAAGCTGTGCCAGGATATCTCTACTGTATTTGGCACCTTCGTGGGACTGTAGCCAACTCTGGCCAAGGTGCTGACGCCTGCTAAGCCGGTTTTGACGCTGTATGTAGGGGCCAGGATGCCACGGCGATTGAATTGAATTGCGCATTTACCAGTGGGACATTTATACACAACGATAGACGACAGCCATGAGCCGAGCCGAGCGATGTACTTTTAGATTACATGGCTGTAATGCCCAAGGCTGGTGGTTGGTATTGTCGTACGCGAGTATACCGTCTCGACCGTACAGCCCGCCGATGCCCATGCGCCCCCCGTTCTCGTCTCAGGTCCACAGTGTAGTCTAACTGCTGGAGGAAATGGATTTGTAGAGATCTCGATATGGCCGCTCACTATCCGATCGCCATCAGAGCTCCGTCTTTGCTGCGAGTCTTCTGATAACTTGGTTCAATTCGACACAGATCAGGTTTCTGCACCATTCAGGCCCGCCAGCCCGCAGCTCTACGCTCATCATACATGATACACGCTGGACAACCGGCAAGCTCTCCTTCTTTTGCCTTTCCACCTTCGTGTACACGCGCGCCGTGTGTGCTGTCGTGTCTGTCTACCTTGCTGGGTTGGCGAGCTAGGTCGCTGCCGCTGCCGCTATTCAGGCCAAGGTCAAGGGCTCTTCTGACCACCAGTGGTCCTCAACACTCTTCACCACCCAAGACCTTCACCATTCTCCCCTTTGCTTGTCTCGAATGCCAAAGCCTGTTTCTGCACCTTGATGAGGACCAAAGTAAACCCTCGCTTCCTTGGGTACTTGTCATCTCATCAGTCATATAGTCGCTTCTTTGCTGCCCCGACTGCTCTCACATCTTCTGCTCCTTGTCAAGGCCGCGACTCTTCGTATTCCCGTTCCACCACTTCAGCGAAGCATACATACATATACACCAACTTGCATCGTACACCGCGTAGACAATGGTGATGCAAGCCATCTCGTGCATATCCTGACCACCATATCAACCCAGCTTAATGTAGACTATTGGCTCGGCTTAGCCTGTCCCGCCGCATCCCTCCCAACCCCATCGAGCCTCGTTTATCCTCGCTAGCCACACCCCGGCCACTATAGCTCATGCTTTCTGACGTCCAACTTTAAGCCTGCCACTCTGCTCTGGCTTTTTTCTGCTTGACATTCTCATATACATCCCGTGTGTTGTGTGGTTTTGTTTGTCACGCGGTCGATGGCTTCCGCGGCATGGATTGCGACGTTCATGTATAGCAATCTAACTGCCGCTCCTCGGCTCGAGTCTTGAGCACCTGCCAACATCATCATGGGAAACGCTCCCTCCGCCGAGGGCCCCAGGAAGGGCTCAAGGACGACTCAAAAGCTGTCCAAGCCCCGAACCGGCAATCCTGCTTCAGCTGGTCTGTTGAACCCGAGTCTCGGCGCTGATCTAACCCATCGTCCTTCCATCTCTGCCATAGGGAGACGTCTGTCGCTGCCGTACGGCTCAACCCCTTCACCTTCAACCCGCAATCTTACCGTGGACGCTCTATTGGGTGGGCGGGAAGAGTCCACACCAGCGGACCGTTCTTCACGATCGTTGTCTCAATCAAATTTGTCCCAGCGACAGAGAAGCCAGAGTGTGGGAGTTGCGCCCGCCCAACAACGGGGACGGCGCATGACGAGGACCAACTCGATTCACGCAGGCTCAGATGACGGCCAGCCTCCTTTGTCAAGGTACGTTACACATGTGCCATATACGGGAGTAGGCTGCAACTTACGCTTCCTCCCTGTAGTTCATTGTCAAGAAATGCGTCACGTACTTCGGTCAATTACGATCTATCATCATATGAGGCGAAGCGGCTGTTGAACTTGGTCCACGAAACTTCACTCGAGGATATTTCTATTGCATCTGAAAGCCAGTTTCAAGTCTCTGTCTCGCGAAGACAGAGCCTCACACGCTCCTATCAACCACCTTCTGGTACAGCAACCCCTCTTCCCCGAACCAATTCAGACGTTTCCCTATATACACCGATGCGAAGAAGATCATTGATGACTCCTGGACTGGCAACTCGTCCCACTCCCGTGGACGCTCCTGCAACGGTGACGGCGAAGCTTAGACATAGCCTTCCCGCCACACCAGTCATGGAGAATTCTGTTGAGAAGATGACAATTGCCATGCCCCCGGTCCCGACTCATCCGTTTGATCCTAGTTCGATACCTCGCGTCATAACCCCATGTGAAGGCGACTACAGGCAGACCGGCGCATTCAAACTTGGTACATTAAGGATTACAAACGGAAGCCCAGCAAGAACCCCAGCACGCGAAAATGCCGAGGAAAGTATGCACAGCAGAATAGGGCCGAGCATGACTGAGGCGTCAAGCGAGTATTTCGAGATGAGCGTCAAAAGGGAAGGAGAGCGACGGGGGAAAAGGGTCGATAATTGTATCAGCACTGCTATCGCATCAGGGACACTAAATAAGTCAGCTGGTGTGGTCGTTGACCAGACTACAATGTGTTCTGCGATATCACTTGTTACGAGCCCACTTGAGGCAATGCAGCCAAGTTCGCCGGGACTACAGACTACTAGCAAGCATACTGCTATGGAAGACGACTTGTTTGACGACGTAGCCACCGAGTATCCTGCAGAAGTCCTGGATATACGCATGGATCCTGATGCCAAGTTGCGCTCTTCTCGTCCGGGTTCTGCGATTGAGGGCACTAGACCTGGAGGAATCAACCGATCTGATAGTGGGATCGTGGCTAGTCCGACATTAGACACTCCTCATCAAGCCCTATCCAAAGCCGATTCTGGGTATAGCTCCAACGTGTCTCTTCGGTCACTTTCTTCAAAGCGGAATGAGAGTCCTATTGACCCTTCTCACACAACAGAAAATGCATCACGGCGAGCGAGAACCTTCCGGCTTGAAGAGCTGCCGCCAAGGAAGCGAGGGTCCCGCTCTAGCTCTAGCAGTCGTCCCGAATTGATGATCCAGGTGTCGTCGCCAGGTGATCCACCACCGCCAGTTCCGAAGGACTCTCTGTACGCACGCAGTCATGGTGAAACAACGCATAAGCCAAATCTGGGCCTGACAACAAATGTTCGCGTCGAGCTTAATAAGCCAGCTTTGATTTCAAGTAGGGCGAAGACAACTTCTGACAACATCGTGGGACCGTCGCAGCCTTCCCCCCTGAGTCCGAGTAGTGCGTCCACCGTGCCTTCACCTTTAAGTATTGGCAATGCTGCTCGCAAGCCAGGACGACTCCAGCGGCTTCTCAGTAGCGCCCGCGCCCCTTTGACTGTCCACCTTACGCATGCTCTAGATGCCGAAGTTGATGTTCCTCCCGTTCCTAAAGCAGTACAAGAGAAGCTACGTGAGCATACCGCAACATTACCGGACTCGTCATTGAATCTAGACATGGGCCCGAAATCTACTCTCAGTACAGCAACACAATCCGAGGCATCAACTCCCCATCTCCATGTTCCGACGTCACAAAAGACTATTCCTAAACTTCACGATCGCAAGTCGAACATCAAACTTCACTCGATCAGCTCTTCGATAACACGAACAGCAACTTCTATTCTGTCCAAGAACCCCATCAAAAACCCTTTGCATAACAAGACAAGAATCTCGTCCCAAGAAAAGGGCAGTAATGCATCTCCCCATACCTCAAATTTGAGTAAAGGCACAAGCGAGTTTGCCGTCCTGCGCGAAGATGTGGAAATTAACATCAGGTCAACAACATTCACCACTTCAGTATCGAGCGGTCGAGGGCGTACAGGATCCGTTTCTGTCCCGTCATATGAGATCCTTGATACGACAAGTCGGGGTGGCCAAGACCGGTATAGCAATCGTCCCCTCGAGAACAAAGCCGCTTCACCCAGACTTTTGAGGAAGCCATCCACCAATCCGTATGCAGCTTCGAAAACACCACCACCACCTGTGAGCATGCGGACAAGGACCGTTGGGCCGTATCAAGTTCCGCCACCATTAAGAGCGCGATCAACACCTCCTGGTCTGTCGCAGAAGTCGAGTCGAGAAAGCATTCTGAGCTATCATCCGACAGGCACCGGATTATCGCGGCGGACAAGCCAAGACTCTCTATATGCTTACACCCCAGCCCAAATTCGAGAATTCTTGAATGGCACCGCTCCCACGGCTGCCACCAAAAACGGCTCCTCTACGAGTCTTCAATCATCAGCAAAGGAATATAGAGTTCCCGATTGGAGCACCCAGCCAGACTCGGGTTCATGGCAGCGACCATCGTTTGACAGAAGTCGACGAAGCTCGCTTTCGAGCCAGAAAAGTGGGCGGAGCGTCTCCAGCCACAGACAGCCGGAGCTGCCAACTCAGCGTGCCCTTAAGCATTGCTCAAGCTACGATGGATGCTCGAACACCAGGCGGGACAACGGCCCATATCCATCGCTTCACTCGGACACCGCTGCGAGATGTTCGTGGGAGATCCAGCATGCCGCGAGCCAGCACGCTGAACAGTCTCGCCAGTCTGTTCCGCACATATCAAGAACTCATCTGCGTCACCGCAGTATGGATCGACAAGGGCCTAGTGCACCATATCGCATACTCCACAGCTACAACTCTCCCGCCTATCGCCATGTACCAATCTGGAGCTGATGATTTTATTTTGACGGTGTTCTCTTATTACTTGACTCTGAGTCGATACGATTTTCAACTTTCTTTCGCACACTCTGATACTGGAAGCATTTGCAAGCGTCAGCGAACTCGAATAGATTTACAGGTTTGATCGTCTCAATCCTTTCAAGCCTTTCCTCGGACCTTTGCATTCTTTCGCAGACGCGTGTTCGCGTCTCTACGGATTTCCTATGTTCTGATGGCATGGGCCATTTGAGGGGCCCAAGACGGCGTTTTGTTTCGTTGGGTACGATGACAGCAACAATTAATGACACCAGGCAACGGTCAGGAAACAGGATTTATACACCAAGAAATACCAGGGTTAGAGTGGGCTTGCATGAAGGATGCTGCAACAAGCAGATTTGATACCCCATTCTCCACACCTCTATGACATCGGGAGTCATGAATAGGTGTTGTACCACAATGACGCTCTACACATATTCAATAATAATGCCAATATGTGCAATGGATCAACAAGCTGCTGCATCAGCCCTACTCTTCTGCTACGTTGAACATTGCTTCGGTCTTTGGCCCGCTGTTATCATGAATGTCACCATCACTTAACCTTACACATCTCACCTTTCTAGCTTCTCTATTCTTGCCTGATCACAACAACTTGCCTGCCTTCGCACGGGCGGGTTGCTTTGTACACTGCGCTGTCCGGACTAACAAAAGCTGAAGGACCGCCAGAGCATCTTTCATTTTATTCCGAGAACGATCGAAGTACCCGACTGCTCGTCTTCTATTATGCTCCCCTATCTTTATCTCACCCTTGATCCGTTGTCTGGTTCTTACGACCTTCTATGCTTGTCCCCTAGAAACTCTTTAGATAGGGACATATGATGAATCAGAACTAACACGCCTCAAACTCTCTAGATTAGATGATCACTGCTCCTCGTTCAACCGACCTCGCCCGATAGCATTCGAGTCATATTTTGCTTCCGCAACTTCTTTGACCGATTCAGCCTTTCCCGTGGGAACGTTCTAAACGTCTTTGCCAAGCCTGCCTCGCGCTCCTCAACGCTATCGTGAGAGGCATCCCATAGCCCCGCATTGACCGGACCTGGCGCCACAGTATTCACTCGGAGGAGAGTCATCGAGGGCCAGGTTACGTGTCACTGGTGAATGTGTTAGGTAGGCACCAGGCTCGACATCCTTGAAGAGAGCATGCGCAATGACCGAGTGAGTGGAAATGCAACCCAAAGCAACACTCGCCCGCAACAAAAGCGTAACAGAAAGGCGAGCCCACATCCCGGCACTCCCCCCCAAGGCGCACAATTACAGCCCAGTGCGTGTAAAACATACTCGCCATCTTCCCAAACGTAAGATTCAAGCTCTTGGCCTTCCCCTGTCCAGCATCTCAGCATATCCAGCACCACCCAGGTACCTCGGTGCAACTTTCCAAGCACACCAAAGGAACGAGGAAGCTCAACTGCGCAGCTTCACCGCCATATCCGCCTCTAGATGATCAATTACGCTAGCATCAACAACCGTCAGAACAGCACAGTCGATGTCACCTCGCTCAGCAGCACGCGACAGCATTATATCGAGATCCTTCTCAGTTGTATAAAGTGAATTGACTAGTCCCGAGGCCAGTGAAGAGTGACAGATGAATACTCGGTCTCGATAGAGGATATGGTTCTGCCTGTCGGCGCTTGCTTGACAAAAATTAGTGACCGTGACGGGAAGATCTGATTTGATCGATGCTTCAACTACGCCTCGACCGATGCCCTTTAATACCTCGATTACGACGATGTGCTTCTCAGCGAGCTTGTTGGATTTGGCCGTTTCGTGTAAGTATGGTAGCGTACCTTGAAACTGGATTTCTAAGTGAAGATGAAGGTTTGACTTTCGAACTTATTTTACTTGACTATATTTTATCCTTCGGGCTTGTGGATTGTGGTTTTCTGCTTCTCTATCTCCACTGTGGCCGGCATCCGTCTTATACACACCAGTTGGCTGCCTACCGCCCATCATTAACATGTATATCGTATCACATACTGGTGGTTTTGGCGGCGCTTACCTTGAGATGCGCGAGCCTTGGAAGAAGTACGTCGCCGGCGTTGCTTACGAAACTTGTCTCACGTCGAGGACTTTTTAGTCGTCATATTGAATACATAGAGGGGGTGCGCGAAATTGAGCATAATGGCTATTGATAAACCTGTTTCTTTCCTAGAGAATAATGTGGTCAAGTCCTGCACATTCCTCATAGATAATCAGACCAAAGTTCGCTTCGAAAATATCGAGGTAATCTCCAGACCGGCCATGTTGGCCTTTAACGTGAATCCACGTGACGAACATGTGCTTCGAATCTTGCTCGGATCTGATGCGCAGTTCGAACTTCGCATTCTGAGTGCGTATCACTCACGTTTCTAATTCATTCTATCAGCACTGTCATGGAAATTCTATGACCACTGGGGAGAATGGCGCGCTCACTCACAAACTCATGTCGTACGTCCGGCCAACAATATCAAACGCAGACCATCGCGCCGTTTCATGGAGAAGCAATGAGCGTATATGAGCTGGTTCTCACCAAAACAATACGGTCCTGGGATTAGCTCAGCTCGCGACATGATCTTACGAGACACTATTGCCGTAGTCATCGTTACCTGGACAGCAAGAAGGTCTCTCGCAATGGCTGGACGATAAAGGGACATGTACTGTCAATCTAGCTGTGAATTCTCCATGTCACAAGCATTACAGAATCACGTATGGAGAGATATAATATGTGCAAGTCCTTCCATTGTTCAGACTAGGAGGTACTGTGTACTGGCCATAAGACCGTGAGACCATCTCCCTGTTTGAAGAAAAACAATCACGCAGTTTCTCATCCGAAATGTATAGCAGCTCATTCTCATTCTCTTAGCCAATCCGAAAGGGTATCACCAGTTCCTCCGATCTCCTCCGATTTTTCGTGTGTCGCAATTTTCTTCTCGAGGACATCGACTGTATCAATCTGCAATCGGTCCCGATCTGAAAAACCTCGCACTGGCCCTCATCTCAAAATCACCGCGTATGTTCATCCGTAATTGGTACGGCCATCGTTTCCCTTGAGCAATCTCGTCATGTGTGCTGTGCTGTATGTAAACCGACGCATGGTTCCTCCACTCGGATACCATCAATATGGTTACTGACCCGACCGTATCGTATCGCATGTGCATGTGCTTGTCGTCGGAAATCAGTGCTCAATCTGGTTCTCTACCAGAAACAAAGAAATCCATCGTATATTATTAGGGAAACCGAGACTTGTTTGGTTGTTGATCGTATGTACTGGTGCACTGCTATTCTTCATCGGCTGAAAAGATCAATCGCATGCGTTCTGCTGCTTGTAATCCACCATCATCTGTGCATTCTCTTCCGCACAGTTCATCGAAACATTGTTCGGACTTTCCTAGTGTAGGGTCTACTCCACAGGCTGAAGAGTAAAAGAAAGACATAGTGCAATTCGTAAAGCGTTCTTGAGATCGTCAAAGTGGCGATATATGAGGGGCTTGGGCGGAGGAGTTTATCGAGCGTATCTCTCACGCATACGGGAGTAGTCTGCCAACTGCGCCTGCGTTGGAGAGGTCTCACGAATTGAGGCCAGCGACGGATACTGATCCGGGTCTCGCTCGAGTCTGAATTGCTCGTAGAGACCACCACGGGTGTTTTTCTTCACGTTACAGGCCACAACCATATAAAGACCATCGTAGCGAAGTCCGGCCTTGGGTAAGCGTCCGTTTTTGTTCTTAGCCTTCTCCGAGCCACCACTCCGCAAGACTCGAACAGATTGTCGATGAGCCCACGATGCCTTGAGGGCCTTGCTGCCAGTCGTAGGGGTAGCAACGCGCTGTGGATCACGGTTCTCGTGGCTGTTGGGGGCGGAGTAGTAGAGGGTGTTGCCTAAATCCTCGTCGAGATCGTCATAACTGCCGGCGACAACAATGGAGTAGGCACCGCGAACTGTATCACCTGCAATGCCGGCGGTCGTAGCGCCGTGGGCGCCGTGGTGCAAGGCACTGATCTGAAACGGGAACCAGGCGCCGAGCTGCAGTCCGTTATGGCCGAAGACTTTGCACGACCTATGAGGCACCTCCGGGTTCAGCACATACGTGTTACCTCCGTTCTTCTTCTGCTTGATGAGGAGGCCATGCATGATGCCGCCCTCGGCAAACATGGCGTCATTGGCTGATGGGTCTACCAGCACCTGGCTAAGGGGCATGGCAGAGGGGGCAGCACGAGCAGCAGTTGAAGTGGTGGTGGTCGAAACGGCACTCGTTGGCTCGTCGTCGCTGTCGCTGCCATGGGGTCCCTCTTCGATCACGGCCGTGGCACCAAAATTGTCACTATTGTACATCTCTTGTAGTTCCCTGGCCTTGTTGACAATATCCTGAGGAAATCGAAACTCCTTTTTATACTTGTCTAGGAGAATCCGGTCCAATGCCACTTGAAGCTGTGTAGAGGCAGCAAGAGCTGGTGTCATCTGCGCCTCGGTCTCCAGCCACACAAGATAGCGACGAGCATCTTGATAGCGTTTTGTGAGCTCTTGGGTAACCTCGTCGGTCCTCTGTTTTGCCAAGAGAATGTTTCTGTTCTGAGATTTCATGGCCGGGACAATACGAGGAGAGGAGCAGGGGGGCATGTTAGCCACCTCGACTTTTTTGGTGGCACTATCAACAGGCGCCATGCTAATTACAAAGAAAAAGAGGGTTGATCAGTAACTTCACGAAGTAAATATATATATATATATATATGAGATAAGGTAGTACCTGGTGATCTTGACCTGGCCTAGCTAGATGGTGGCTGTCTGTTGGCGGCGAAGTAACCGCAGGCAAGACTCTTCTGTCTTTGGCCAAACAAAGTCACGAATAGGACAAGAGGCGATGCTTGTGCGCGTGTGGTTCCTTGAGGGCGTTGTAAATTAGCAATGTACATACGACGCATGCGATCAAGAGTAACGGAGATAGCAAGAAAGAGCAGGACGACCAACAGGAGGAGATTCGGGCTCGAGGCTTGCGCCGAGGATGTTTCTCTGTCTGAAGCTGCTTCCTCGCGATGGTATTAGTACAAGTGAGGGAGTGATGTGAGGACACGGCGAACAGCTTGGGATACAGATCAGAGAAGGGTAGTTGGTGTTGAATGAGAACAGTCTTTGCTCGGCCGTGCGCCACGAGTAGCTTCCTCGCGAAAGGAAATCCACCTGTGAGAGTTACAAGTGGTACTGGTCCAGATGCAGCTGGCGCCTGACCTCAAGCGTAGAGAAAGGGCGCGAAACGGATAGAATTGTGATGCTTGGTGAAAAGATGGTTTTTGCCTGGCCTCACGTAGTAACCAGCTGCTTCACCAGTGTTGTCTTGGGTGTTGCCTCGGGTGCATAATTAAACGGGAAGTAGCGGGCGGTCACGGTCAAGTGCAAGAAAGGAAATGGTAAAAAGAACGTGGGATGGGACAAGAAATGATGTTGCCGCTCTGCTCTGCGTCGTGGGCACTTCCTCACGTAGGCTTGAGTGAGCTCAGACGGAGCCAACTTGTGACTGGATGCTGAGATCGGACGAGGGTAACCATTGAATGACCACGACAGCCAACGTGCCTGCCAGATTATCAACCGACAGGAGTCTGAACACTGGCTCAAACAAGGCATAGCTGTGACTTGAAGGCATTCATTATAGAGAGACCCTATCTAGAGAACGCACGATGTCTTGTTCGTCGAGGTTCTTTTGCTCGTGACATGCAGCAGCATAACAATTGAAGTATGAACTTGCAGATTACCTAGTACTATATATGTTTCTCTTTAGATGTGTGAGTACAACAACCAACCCCTTGTACCTACTCTAGTGTATTTTGCAGCGACGGCAACCTGATTGAGGTGTCTGTCTTCCTTTGCGCTTTGGATGTGACGCACCAGCAGTCAATGGTGTGACGCATAGGTAGCAGTCAACGGTGTGACGTTTGGGTTTAGGTGTCCCAGCGGTCAGACGAGAGAGCCTAGGCCCTGAACAGCTTGCTGACCTACTCACAGGGTGTTGTGGCACAGACCAGTCGGAGTGTCGGCCTCCGGAATATATATGGTCCACGTGATGTATTGTATCCTTTTCCCTTCCTTTTAGAACGGTGTCTTAATTTTCTGGAATAGTGAGTTAAAAAGGAGAAAAGCTAAGCAACTAAAAAGAGGGGGAGACTTGCCTTTATATACCGCAAAAATATGGGTCTAGATTTAAAAGTTTAAAATATTAAAATATTATAAATCGATTATATATTAAATTTACGTTATAATATTGAATTTATACCACTTTACCTTCTAGATCTAGACAAGATCGGCGTATTAATATCTTGGCTTCTATTTGACCTGCCTAATATAGAATGCTTTCCGTAGAATTATAACTATCGCTGGGGCTGTAGTGATTTTACTGATATTTCATTGGTTCGCAAGGAACCGAATACGAGTTTGTTCTTGAGTGGGAGTCATCGCAGCCATTACCTGAGAGAACAGGTTATGGGTTTTTTGGCGAGAGTCTCCCGGCTTGGTTTGCAAATATTGTGGTCGTCATATCACTGGCAGCTCCACGTAGAACCAACTTCAACCGGTCGGCCGTCGCGACTAGGGAACAGCAGCATCAATAATGCGCCTGATTGTGACTATACAGGTTTTCTTGGCCTCAGTGTAGGTAGTAACCTTCAGTACCACGGGCAACAGGATTGATGACAGAACAAGCCGCAAGGGAACTATCATGAAGCACTTTGCTGGTCGCATTGATGACATTAGACGGACGTCTACATGGGGCAGCCACGTCGTGTTCGTCCTGAGAGAGCCAAAGCTCAACCCAACGGTAATCCAAGGTGTTTGACTTGTTGATTCATCATTGCCATGGTCATATTTACCGATTGAAAGTTTGAGGAGACAGGCATTGCCAACGTAATAATCTCTGTCAAAACGTAGGGGAATAGACATAAGAGTCACTCTTTGATTGACTCCAACTTTTCCCCTCATTCTGTGGGCTTTGCGCTCATTCCGGCGGTTGTCGCGGTTCTGAAATTGCAGAATTGACGAGAGGGATGAATTGAATCATGTTATCCTCATTGAAAAAACTGTCCTATGTCTGGGTGTACTATGCCGAAACACAATCACCCGAGGAAATTCTTCATGTTACCGCCAACATTTTTGACGTCGAGCAAAAACGTGTCGTGTCCGAACATACTCTGTTCTTCGCTGAGCTCAACATGGGTGACATTTCTATTGCCGGCATGCTGCAGCGCACTGGCGATTTCTCGCTGTTGCCAAGCTGGGAAGAGGATGTCACTGGCCACACCCATCACCAACGTTGGCATATCGCGTAGCGGTGCTAGTCCAGCAATGAGGTCTGCGGGCGGGCGGACATTGCCTGGTGGTGACGTTACAGATTCTTCCATTTTGGACTCGACATCTGTCTGCTCCGTGTAGGGCGATTCTGGGAGCGTCAAGCTGCAGGAGGGTCCGTTTTGCTGGGGTTGAGACCCGGATTGTAGCATCTCTTGCCGTTCGATTCTTCGCTGAGCTGCTGCTTGCTGATTGGCACGGCCAAGATCGAATAGATCCATCGCTTTGCTGACGTACAGAAGACTGTTGGGATCGTAGGTTAAGCAGAACTTTTCTCCAGCATGATCCAAATAGGTCTCAATAAGAAAATCCGGGCACAATGCCGGGGGCTTGGAAGAGTCGGCTCGCCTCCGCCCGAAGCGCTGCTCCCATTCCGGGCCTGACCGATACGTAACCGTGGCAATCTCTCGAGCCAACTTCATGCCTGCATGTGGCGGGACTTTTCCGTAGTAGAACCCCCGATTCCAGTTGGGATCCATCATTAAGACTTGTCGCTGGGTATGGCGCATGGCAATGCTGTAGGGATGGCTCCGTGCGCATCCACTAATCGAGACGACGCGCCCGACTCTCGAAGGGAATAGAGCACCTGCTGCGAGAGACTGCATGCCTCCCATGCTGGATCCGACGCTCGCGTAGAGCCTGTCGACACCCAAATGGTCGAGCAACCTGAACTGAGCCCTCACCATATCTTCCATAGTCAGGATGGGGAATCGAGTAGCATAGCGTTGGCCGTCGGCAGGATCGATGCTGCTTGGGCCCGTTGACCCAAAACAGCCTCCGAGGACATTGGTGCAGATGACGAAGTACTTGTCCGTATCAATACATCCTCCGGGGCCGATGAACTTCTCCCACCAGCCGGGCTGAGGGTTGCGCTGGGTCGAATGGGCATGCGAAGATGCGGACAGACCGGTATGTACGAGTATGACGTTGGACCTGTCGGGGTTCATGGTGCCCCAGGTCTCGTAGGCGACATCGAATTCGGGGAGGACTCCGCCCCAGTCGAGCAAGAGCGGGTCTTCGCAATGGAAGACGTCGGTCGCGCCGGTGGTGTAGGCGGGCTCGGGGCCACTGGCTAGGGACTTGGCTTCGAGAGTGGCCGATCTCGTCTCCAGGGCGTCGAGGCACGGAAAAGCCATAGCTGGATTCGAGGCCACAGTCTGGCTGGCGTCGGAGCGTCGGGACGGTTGAGAATGCAGCTTTCGCGCACGGCAATGACTGACCAAGGCTCCTCGAACCGGTGCTGCGGCTGTTTGACTTCGCAAGACTGTCTGGATATCCGCCTCTTGGACCGACCGCAGTGTGGCGCCGGCCCTGCGGAGGGCGGCAAGGCCACATCGTTGCGCATTCATCGCAATGGCAGCACCTTTCACTGTGTTCTACAGACCAGAGAATGTAGGTCACAGTATGGGAGTAGAGAAGCAGTCCGAGATGGACGAATTGAAAGGGAGAGGTTTAATTCATTTGCTGGGTTTGTCAGCACCGGAGGACGGAGAAGCGATGTAGACGGAACGGATGGCGTTGAAAAAGATGTTGATTAATATTCAGAGGACCCATGTTTCCCCATCTTCCAGTCGTCTAGATCGGTTGACAGATCGGAGGTCCAATGGTGGGGCAGAGAGTATCTCACCGTCGCCATTTCACAGCCGCTGCGACTGAAAGAATGTCAAGAGAAAAAAAGAAGACGTGGCTCACGCCGACGTGCATCGTTTTGTCGATCCATCTATTGTGCATGGGTGTTAGGGTGTATGACAGAAAGATAACTGATTGGTGAATGAATGTGAGATGATAACAGTGTATACTGTACTTCGCAGACTCTTGTACATGGGTTTCAAGTTGAGATCTAGACCAAAGATGCAAATTCCACTGCTAGGACTGGCTGGCTGCGGCTTGTCGTTCTAGAGGAATGCACCTAACTCCCGTCATTGTATCTGTAGATGATCTACGCGGCAATTGCAGGCCGCAGGAGGATCGTGGGGTCTACTCCATACAGCAGAACCAGAAGCAGGGCAATCCAACCAGGCTACTATGCACTCAACCCGCATGTTTTGTCTTTCAAGGCGTTTTCTGAATGCATTGGCACACAGCCAAAGCAAGGGTAAAGTGTGTTAAGAGCTGGAACTTCGAATAGACAGCCACCAAGCTCTGCGAGTCCAATCGGAATCTTGAGAAAAACGCCATAAGGTACCTCTGGCTCCCCCGGGCTAGACGTCCAAGATTTGGCATCATTCCAGCGATTTGGCACGCGCAGTCGTGTGATGACCCGTGTTTATCAAATGTGCATCACTAAGGTAGGTACTGATCAGTCACCGTTGCGAAATATAGTGTATGCACTTTATCTCCCTCACCATCCCACCTGGATGTGACGAGTGACGGCCTGTACTTAATACACTGCCTCTCCCAGTTCTCGGCAGCTCACATATTGCTGTTGAGACCGAAAGGGTCACACCCGCCAGCGCAAACCTGTTTCCCCTCTGCTGTGTATCAGCATGCGTCTGCGCTGCCTGTCAATCGAGACGTAGCCATTGTCGTCATAGTCCCCACCATTCAACTCGCCCTGTGTCGCTGCTGCTTGCCTGTGAAAGAAGGACACCGAACAGCTATAACCACCCCCAGACTGCACTGTCTCCCGCGGCATCATGATCGACAGCATCTTTGATGTCCTCGATACCGCCTTTGCCTTTGACATCCCCGACCTGCTCAACACCATCCTCTTCGCCCTCATAGGCATTGTATTTGGCTCCAGGGTCACCAATCACATCAACACCCTCAGATCTGTCTCTGGCCAGCCACCCATCATGATTCGGGGCGGCAGAGGAGGCATGTGGAGGAGACAGCCCTTGAGGCCCGCTCGCAACACAGCGCCCCCCGAGCTCACCAACACCCACCAGCCAACCCCGAAGGATTGCGCCCAGGTCAAGAGCATGATTGCCGACGTCGCCAACTTCCCGCCCGAACTCGTAGACATCGTTATGGACTTTGCCGAGTACTGGGCCTGCTCCGTCGCCGCCATCGACTACTCCGTCACTGCCCAGGATGGCTCCGGCCTGCGTAAGGTTCTTGGCGGCCACGGCCACGAGGACCAGTTTCTTGTCAGTCTGCTTCACCTCACATGTCCGACCATAACATGTCTTGCTAACGATGTCCACTAGCTGCGCACGGAGCCAGTAGGTCTCACGACCTGGCATGCCGAGAATAAAGAGGGTTGGCAGTCTGAGGCGCCTCCGCGTAAGCTGGAGATGGAATACTCGCGCCCGGAATTAGAACGCTTCGTTGAGGGCCCGCCGTCTAGCTTGGAGCATCCCTTCCGCAAGATTGTCTTCGACATCACCAGTCATGACCAAGGCTGGAGCGCCGAGGTTGCTGATCATCACACGTTCCGTCCCGCATACACCTGGTTCGATGCCGGAATCGACCGTTTTGACAAGGCACATACATGTAAGTCATACTGCGCACCTTTGTCCATGTCCCGTGCACTTAACACCTGCTCGTCACTAGGCTCAGACAGTTGCAACGCCAATCCGTCGAGCAGCGCGCGAAAGGTGCCAACAACCTGCTCAGTACGCCCAATTTGGCCCATCTTGGAGGACAGTGAGGGACGAGCAGATTTACAAGCCGGATACCACCATGAGTTGCATGCGGCCGGTGCCCACAGGATCCAATGCAACCGACATGCCGACAGGAACTGGCAGCACCACCACGTTGAGTGGTCGTCCACGGACAATATTGACCCCGACTCGACTGCGGCCGCCGAGCTCGTAGAGACTGGTCGTGGCCATGCCACTGGAGATGGCAGCTTCGTCAGGAATCTGAAGGTTGGCGACATGGTGACCATCTGGGGTCGAGCGAGATACGCTGGATGGGTCAATCACGTACAGAAAGTCGAAGTTCGAGTCTACTGGGCGTTGTAGCATTCTCTAGCTCCTAGCATCGTCTCTACTCATGGCCGGTCTCCATACTTGCTCCTCGTGGTAGTTCTATGATGCCGTCGTATCAATATATGTATCATTTCTACAGTACCTTATTCATGCAAAGTGTTTTCCGTTTCGGCACTTCCGTGTCCATCGATAGGTGCAGCGACCTTGCGCACTGCATTTTGTGTTATTATCGGGTCATCGGCTTGAAAAGATGACCGACTCCGTGGTGCAGTGAGGCCCAAGGGATAAAGAATTCATGATGACTATGGAGCACCGCTAAACACATCGGCATCCCCAAATAACTCATTCTTGGCTTCCAATTATCTATATGATCGTCAAAGGCGTTTGTTGAGTTGAACATAACCAAGGTTCATGCTTAAATCATGTACAAGCTTCTTAATATTGTATCGCTACATTCGTTGCGTTTGGCTGCGGCTCACCTGTCTTGCTACTGTCAGCGGCAGTAAACAAAGAAACGATGTGTGCGTTGAGACTCGGCTGCTACGGGCACCTACAGCCACCTAGTACGGTCGGGAGCCGTTGTTGGGAAAGCTCGGAATTGACAATTTCTCGCCATCTTAGGAGCCAACATCTGTTTGTGTATGGGGATGGAAGTCCAATTCACAGGTTCAGGCAAACATCTTCTTATACATAGCCATAGACGTCTAGAAGAGATGGCCAATGAATTAAAGATATACCCCCATAAAGCATGAAACCAGTAATGAATCAATGATCAACACTCGCGGCTACGGTGACACAGCCCGAGTGGCGGTTTCAAGTCGGTCACGTTGTTGGTAGGACTGGTATCACCGTGCTACTGATGGATGGCATGCTGGGAACAAAGACTTTCGTGTCTAGGCGACCAATACGTTGTTGGCTAGAATGTGTATAATACAATCCTCGGACACTTTCCAATGCGGAGCCTTCAACTTCTC
Source organism: Xylariaceae sp. FL1272 (assembly GCA_022432385.1). Classification (NCBI taxonomy): domain Eukaryota; kingdom Fungi; phylum Ascomycota; class Sordariomycetes; order Xylariales; family Xylariaceae; species Xylariaceae sp. FL1272. The sequence goes on from JAJJXC010000019.1 coordinate 104,110, forward strand.
CACTGGTATGTATTATATCTATCCCTCGTCTATCATAACCTAGGTATCATATAACCTTTAATTCATTGGCTTTCACTTAACTCATGCTGGTACTCCTATATAGCTTGTCTGGATACTTCTCGGACACACTGCCCTCTTCTATTTGATACAGCTCCCCCTTTCTCGGCTGGGAATAATTTTCATTACCACCGCTTCTCGTCTTGCGGAAAGCCATCGGGTACTCGGGAAACGCCTTTGGAGTCACGACCTCCGCGCCTTACGCCGAAATGGAATTAAAACCTTCAAATAGAGCCGGGGACACGGATGAGATCGATGTTGTAAGTGACTCTCTCGACAAGACTCAACTTCGTACTATATCCGAGCAAATCAAAGCGTATATACGACGAAATGAAGATCGATATGACCATGATCAGACCATCGAGGAGATTCATGACCCAGAGTCAAGGCAGGAGATCGAAAGCGACATAACCCACTAGTCTGAGGCAATCAGAACAGCCAATGAATATACCCAGAGCGTTCTACTTTGGGACAATCACCGAAGTGGACAGACAGTCAGGGGCTTATCTGGGGACTGCCAAAACGTCGTCTGGCTTAGGCAGAGATACAAGCCGCGCTTCGGTTATGATCCTGCAGCAGATGCGCATGTGCGCTTCGCCGCTCTCATGTTCATCTCCCAGGTACTCGATATTTACTTAGACGAGAACGAACATACAATGCTTCCGAACGTCTCGGAAAAGCATCATCTACTGTGCCTCTGACAGATATGGAAGTAGTTCTTCACCACGCGCGGCAAATTTAGCGAGCATAAAGCGCGAAACGATGCCCTAAGTTTTCTCCGCCAGATGAAAAAATCTCCAGAATATTGAGTCATCAAAACTGAAGGGAGTAGGAATATGTTGCCTTGCTGATCATCCTCGTGTTGAACATGCAGTTGGAGAGCATACACACCGATAATTGAAGAGTTTCTCGACTTGGTTGACGATGTCACTGGCGCAATTGGTGGCAATGGGCTGTACATTGCAAAACACGACGAAAAACCCTTCGGATATGTTGGTTCAAGGAAGGGGGTCAGGAAATCTAAAGACTCGGGCTCTACCCAGATTCACGGGTGTATCTAATACGCCATGACCCTATATCTTATGGCGAGTGAATAAACACATCCATGTTTCTATCAGATAGAAAGATTGATACACCGAGAGCCAAGGCGCATGAATACAATACTCTTTAAATGATGGTGTGGTATTTTTCTACTTCGTAACGCTTAAATATTGCATTGTCATTGCTCCAAGGTTCTCTTTAATGAGAGTGATCAATCCGCCATGCGGTACTATATCCCCATTTCTGCTGGTACACGACGTACCTTCAATTCCTCCATCCTGTAGCTATCGCCGGATGCGATCTGAGCTTGGCCGGAACACCGTCAGGAATGCAGCGATCCTAGTCTCAATTATCTCCTTTGATGATCCAATGGTAATGAATTGTTCGTTTCTGCCACTTTTGCTGCCTTGCGCATAAATGCCGAGCAAAACTGCTTGTCGCATCAGAAGCCATATCGAACATGGCGAGTTGTTCATGCTGCGAAGTCTCTCTATTTCCTTTGGATACCTACTTTCATTCAGATAATAGTACACCGCAATGCCCGTAGAGTAGCCAAAGGTGGTAGTTGGCCCTGGAGCCTGTGCTTCACCCGCAACGTAACGCAAGTTCGTTAGCGCACCGCAGGCTCTTCGAATACGAAGAATTACCTTGTATGAGGCGACTAGGCAATGTTTTCCTTGTGGAACACGCAAACATTGCCCTGTCGCCTGCTCTGCGAATTAAGCTGCTGCAACTACCATCTGAAGTTAAGAGCCCTTGTCTCCTACTAAGTGCCAAGATTCCGTTGGAATCAACACCTAATCAAACAATTTTGTAGCCTTGATTTTGAGCAACCGCTCCGCGTTTTTGTACGCGATGCACTCAAGCTGTTCCTTCGTGACAAGGCCGCTTTTCTCCAAATCCTCCATGAACTTCAGGCCCTCCTCATTTGAAGTAAAAGGATAGTCTACGCTGTATAAAATCTTATCAATGGCTGTATTCCTTAGAATAGTCGCCATCGGATCGACGCTCCAGACACCGCTGGTGGTGATCCATATGTTCTCCTCATAGACTTGCTGAAAGGATCTCTGCCGTTTCTCCCAGCGAGTGGATGCCCACTCGACACGCTCGACCATGAAAGGAAGCATTTCGCCAAAGTGTCCAACAATGAGCTTCAGACGTGGAAACTTGTCGAAAACGCCGGCTCCGAATAATCGCAACACATGCATCGCGACATCCGAATGCCATCCCCAAGCGTACGTGCTAATGCCTACTTTGGCATCCGTTGGAATGTCTCCACCACAAAAAGCATTCATTTGTTCAGCTGTCGGCATCGCCGGGTGTAGATATATCGGCACGTCCAGACCTTGCGCGGCTTCCCATAGAGGCGAATAGTTTTCGTAATATACACCGTTCGCATGATTGCCGATCAAAGCCCCAACGAAGCCAAGCTCATTCACACAGCGACGCAACTCGGTTGCGCAATTCTCTGCATTGGCAATTGGTAGCTCAGCAAACCCAGCCAAGCGGCTCGGATTTGCTTTTACTGCAGCGGCTGCTTGATCATTCGTAGCCCTGCATTCTTCGACAGATAGTATAACGGGCACATGAGACATAACCTGGAGAGACACCCTATTCTTATCCATGGAGTCAAGACGAAGAGTGTCCGTGTCCCATATCGCTTTGGCGATGTGTGGAAAGGCTTCGAACTGCTTGCTAAAAACCGGGTACTGTAAGATGTGTCCGAGTCAGCTTAAAGTATTCGTCAATACCAGATACAAACTCCTGAGTTCAATTAATCACTTGCTAGAGAGAGTTAGCAACTCCTCGAGATCGATACGTCTCACACTGACCCAGTCGTTCCTTTGTAGCTGATGAGAAGAAATGCTCTTCGAGTGTGATGAGTGGAGGAGTCATTGCCGCAGTGCACTCTATCAAGTTTCTAGATGAAGCAATATAGACGTCTCTCAGCTATATTTGTCCCTTCTCTTAAACTTCTTTTAGAAAGTAACTTCTTCAACTTCAGAAACTAGCAGTGATACCCCCAGTCTTATAAACTCAATCTCGACCGCCAGCAACGGCAGCTCGCCCTCCGACTAAAGCGGGCCTCACGGAGACACGACATGCCGGGATGACGGATTCTTCGACTTTGGGCAATGCAGCGTGCAGGTAAACTGTCACAAACAACCCAGACTACTCACTCCGCTGGTGTGAAAAGACGGAGATGAGGGCAAACTGACTTCGGGCTGAGGAAACTGAATTTTCCTATGACCTGCTTACCTGACGCTGACCAAGCCGCTTCCAAAAAGGGATGCGGGGGTTGGCGCGATGACTACTCGAGTCCCGGGTTTGGTAGACAGGCGAAACATACTCCACTCATGGCAATGGCGAGTCAAGGGAGTGATCGGTTTAGAGATGGTCAACAGGCGATGTATCCCTAGATTGCACAACCTATTACCTCTGTGTCGTAGGTAGAGCGAGCGGCAAGAATGTCACTCATGCCCTGGAATACTTACCCTTATGCTCACAATTGTCACGGCAAGTTTCGCACTTAAATAACAGCAGACGAGAAAAAGGTGATTTAACTTTATTTCTTATATGACTAGTCTAGAGGTTTCACCCCTTCTAATAAGAACACTACTTTAATGATCAGGAGAATAATTATCGGAGCGGTAATAAGTATGGGGCGAGCCATATGGGTTGGCTTGGACCAAGGCCCCGTTGTTGATCTTGTTCGTTTCTGCAATTTCGTTTAGAATATCGTTTAGATCCCCAGTGACATCTGCTCCAAAAGCATTATCGATCTGCTGCTCGCTCATATCAACGATTACCGCCAGATTCTTACCTCCGAGATTTAATGGACCAGTCCCTACCGACTTGAGGATATTTAGGGCAGCTCGAACGTCTCGTCGTAAAACGAAATCTCGGACGTTCTCCGAGGTGTGCGTTAATGGTTTGACGAGAGGAAAGCTCTGGGCGCGGAGATTGGCAAAGGCAACAATTAGCGTAGCGACAATGCTGACCAATGCCCGAGTGCCTAGCGGATTTCCATCTGATGACCGGTTTTCTATTACCTCGCTGTTGAAGTCGACAGGCTCTGCAAAGACGACAATGCTGCCTTGATCGGTTGCCTGAATATATCCGGCCAGCTTTTTGAGTTCCCAATTAGTATTACCTGGATCTCTGATAGGACTTGGCCCGATATTGCTGTTATTATCGTCAAGAACTTCTTTTGGAAGCATGGTAGCATACCAATCAATCTCTGATTGCCATTTTGCAAGAAAGTCTTTGGCATTAATATTGTCCAGATGCGGCAATACAGAGGTCTGTGGGCAGTCGTTTGGCTTGATCATTGTAGAGACTTGATAGGATAAATCCATCAAATCACGATACACACGATCTTCACTATCACAGATATTTCGTACATGTTGTTGGAGACGGTTCAAAAAGACCATGAATGTACTGGAAAGGTTTGTGTTTCGAATAATGGGTTGCAAGTAGCTGACGATGAGAATATGCAGTACCGTGTATGGTGTCTCGTAAATCTATGGCCAGCATAGTTTGGAAGCAAAGCAGTTTATATCTATCAGCGATTCGGAACAGTACCTTTGTGTGAAGAGACAGCCGTTTATCAGTTTCGAGACAGTTCCCGTCTAAAAGTCGTCAAAACATTTTATACAAAGGCATTGTTTGCTCAGTCTAAAATATCGGGTAACAGATAGTAAAGGACTAAACGATACAGAGAAATAAAGACGAAAAGCCATCGACTATTTTCGCGCGGCTGTTTATTTGCATTTTTGATGTCTGGCGTTTTAGCCCATAGTAGTGTTGCTAATATCAGCCACGTCCCTTACCCAAGGCAATTCATCTAATCAAGTCCTATGCGGACTTTTGTGCAATTTAGCAAACTCCTACATATGAATCAGGAACCGAAAGCGAAACACATTCCAGTGAATCTAGGGAGACTCTCACTACTTACCGAAACAAGTATAGATTACCTATTGAAAGGATGCCTTTGACTCCGGTACGCGGAGTTCATTTTTGCATTCTTAAGGATATTAAGAGTAGGGCTAGACACAAGTCTCAAATTCATGAATTTCCCTCCATTTATTAGCTATACAATTAATTATTTAGTTACGAGGTATACATCGACGCAAATGTTCTATCAAGCCCAAACATCGTGTGGCGCTGGGATTGGGAATGTGGTAGGCAGGGAGCTGATTACCTGGATGTGCAGGGAAAGCTTCCAAATCCACGGGCCATACTCCTTTCTAGACCGGAACTCGTTGGTGCTTGTGAATAAGGGAGAGATATTGGACAGAAGTGTGGCAGCGTCTCAGCCAAAATTACTTATATAAGTGTCATCAGAATGTGGCGGCTCAGTCCTTAATTCTACTCATCACAAGCAGGAAAAGCCTCATCTGAATGAGCGGTTGATAAAGTATGACAACCATAATCCATTTTCACGTGAAACGAAAATCGTCTGCTACACGATAAACCATCCCGAAGCCCTTTTTGAGGGGCTGGAACGGTTCTAGGTAATACGTGAGCTGCACGCGATGAGGTCTAGTCACGTGTCTCGCGCATGATGTGGTGGACTCGGAAGGTGTCGTGTCAAATTTCCAACTTCGGAGGAGTGGCGTGACTCAAAGTTTTGGGGTCGGTGCCAATCTCACCAGTGGGGGATTCAAGGTTCACTGGATTCCTCCCATCATCGTCGTCTTACAGCATGTACATTGCGATTTCCAATGCGAACAAGTAGTCATCATGGGCCAATTCTTTGAAGAAATACCCGAAAACATCCTGAGTTGGGTGCTCACTCAGAAGATATTCTGGGTATCGACCGCGCCGCTCGCCGGCAATGGACATGTGAACGTCTCGCCCAAAGGCGGAGATTGCTTCTTCCGCGTACCGGACAAGCGTACATTTCTCTACCATGACATGACGGGCAGCGGCTCTGAGACGATATCCCATCTCTTGGAGCCTGGCAATGGTCGCATCACGATAAGTAATGCCGCAGTCCAATATCTACAATAGTCTCGCATTGCGCGACTCGTTCCGGCTGATGATATGACGTACCGCAGTGTTCAATGCATTCGACGGACCGCCCCGCATTGTCCGGTTCTGGGGCAAGGGCAGAGTGCTGGAGTACGGCTCGCCCGACTTCAATCACATCATCGAACGTGAGAACATCACACCCGAGCCCGGCACGCGGTCCATTATCCTTGTCGACATTCACCAAGTAGGCTCATCATGCGGCTACCAGGTGCCGTTCTTCAACTTCGTCAAGAACCGTGATGTGCTCGAGAACCATTTCAAGAAGAAGCGGGAGAGATACGAGCAAGGGAACGAAAAGGAGTCGATGGACCGCTACTGGGCCCTCAAGAACGCCTGGAGTATCGACGGACTCCCTGGTATGCAGCGTGGCCTTGTGGCCGGGAGGCAGTTCTCTATCGAACCGATCCAGAAGATGGTCGGTCCTCTGGCCCCGAAAAACGGTGGATCGGCGACGAGAGCAGAATTGCATGCGTCGTATCTGGTCATTGCATTTCTGATTACCCTAATCGCTATTCTCGCCGCGACACACCCTGTTTTTGAATTCTTCCCTGCTCAGAAGCGCATGCAGGAACTCATGACCCAGATTACATATGCCCCAGGCTCACCCAGTGCCTCGGCTTGATTGACTTCACCTGCTTTTATGTATAGTCAAGGGGGTTTTTGCGGCATTGAAGCGTATACTAAGAAGAGATGTAAGAGCACAAGCGAGATTTTGTGACACTGTGAGCGGGGAAATTGGGAACAGATATGAATCCTAGGGCACATTTTACTCTTCGACAGCCCACAGACTGGTCTTGAACGACCAACGCCCGTTATCGTATTTACACAGAGCGGATAGATAGAAGCGAAGTAGCATTGTCCGCCCTCGTCCGATTAATGATTCAGGTCAATGGTGCGTCTTCTGTGTGACTCCTGGATGCAGCTGTGTTTCGATGTGGAGTGAGCCGCAGCGACTATATCATTAAAGGAGCGGCCAAATTTGATGGCACGCATAACTGCGCCGAGGTAGACCACCATGTCTCTCCATTCACCGTGATCATACAGCGTGGAATGGGGTAAGGTGTGGCACATGGGCCTGACTCCATATCCAGAGGCAAAGTTCGCCATTGTGAAACGGCGCGGAGTGTGGACGAAAGTAACTCACCTTATGTGTGACCGGATTTCAGAGAGGGTATTGAGACTTTATATCAGAGATGGTTGTCGAGGGTGTCTCGTGTGTCTGGCAAGGGGCTGACTGACATAGAATACAGCCATGGCTTCTAAAGTTTCGATGGCTTTTCTGTGCCGATTTTTGGCGGCGATACTGGTATGGCAGGCGTTACTTTGTGCTGACCCAACGTTCTCACCCCGTCAGCAAGCAGTGTATGACGCGATTCTCACCATCCAACACGGGTATAGGGTGTTTCTCTGTTTATCCTCGGTCAATACCTCAGCGGTGTCGATATTCTTGAAATGGCTCATAAGCATGCATCGAACCGTCGTTGGCGAGTCTTACACACCCCAGACTCATTCGATCCCATACGCAGGCTTAAGCTGTCACAAACACGATGAAGTTGTTCGGAATCGTCGTCTACGCCTTAGCCAATAGCGCCTTGAGTACCGCCTCGCCTGCAGCTCTCAACTCTGCATCTTCAAATGAGATTTCACCGGTGAGCATCAGCGCGAGTATCCAGACTCACCTGATATCGATGAGGGGCTAACAGAATGTAGTATCCCGGACTTGGCTTGGATGCCTCTGCGTGCGACCCCCTAAAATGCCTGGCATGCATCACTCAATGCGCAAAGAAACATGGCAACAGGACCCCGCATCACGAGGACGACTCTGGATACAAAAGTAGAGATGAATGCGTTGAGAAGGAGTGTCTACCTGAGATCTGCTTAGGCTGCGATGAATGAGGAGGGATGTTCTGGGCATCGTGTGTTGCACGAGATTCACCTACTACAAGCCATCGCCGTCAAGCAATGCGGCGGGAGGACGGGCGCATCGGATCGGTTGGATACTTCATGTATTGCATCAACCTATTAGGTCTATTTTAAACATTATTGCGGATCATACGAATAAAGTCTTCAGAACTACTACTTGATACAACTGTCTCACTGCTGCTAGTTTCCCTTGGAGGTGCTATGTGCCGGTTGCGTCAGTGTCAGTCATTCTTTGAGGAGGATGATGCTGATGGCTGGTGGTCGGCGGTGTTGACCTGTAGGCCCCCGCGGCTTTATAGGCTAGGCTCTAGCGACCACTGAATTTAAACCTTATGGCTCATGTTGGGGCCCTTGTACCAGGTATCAACAATCTCAGTACTGAGGAAACCTCGCACCATAGTTTGTGTTCTGAATTGGTTTCAAAACTTAAACGGCATCTACATTCGCAATCCTCAGATAAACCAGATGCCATCATAACACCAGTATTCTCTTTGGTTAAAGGTCTTCCCCTTGGGAAAAGCAGCCCCTTGTTCTGTTGAGAGTCACAGCCCGCAAACAGCACTGAGATGCCCTGAATGTCAGCTCCACTATGGCCATTATAGTGGAGGTCTGAGGATCTCAGACTCGGACGCCTTTTGAATTCATACGAGACGAGTGCGATGGGAGCAAGTACGTCGGAGTTGCGGCATTCAAGTGGAACGGGGTTCGAAGGCCGTTCAGTACGGAAGATGCATGACTGCGGCGCATCAAGCAGCCTTGGGGACTGGAGGGCTGGAGGATGAGCTTGAAGGAAACGAATCCCGGTCTCTGCTCGCCAATTGCGGGGGATGATATTGGACCTGAGGGCCTGCAGACAAGCTGGGATCGAGTGCATAAACAAGATGACCAACTCCCCTGTCCACCATCTGACCTCCCTAACCTAAAAAGGTAAAGCGCCCCACTATTCAAGTGGTCCCCTTACAGGGTATATTAACCAATAAAAAGGCTTAAAATAGCCCATTTAACCTATTTAAATTTTATTTTTTTAATTATAAATAAGGATAATAAAAATAATTAATATATAATTAATTATTTTTTAATTATATATTAATTATATATTAATTATATAATAGTTTTAAATTAATTTTTAATTATTAATTAATAAATAATAAGTTTATTATAAATAATAATTATATAAATTTATTTTTAATTTTATTATTAATATTAATATTATTAATATATTTTTATAAATAATAAATTTATTGCTTTTATTATTATTATTATTTTAATTATTTATATTATAATATTAATATATTATTAATATATAATTAATTTATAATCGATTTATAATTAAGAATAATTTTATAATTAATTATAATATTAATATAAAATCGATATATAATTAATTAAAATTTTATTAAAAATTTAATATATATATATTTAATAATAAAAATTAAAATTTATTAATTAATTTTTAAAATTATTTAATTAATTAATTAATAAAAAAAAACGTTTTATTAAATTAAATAAATTTAATAATAATAATAAAATTAATTATTTTTTTATTATTTAATTCATTTAATAAAATAAAATAAAATAGTTTTTTAAATAAATAAAAAAGTTTAAAAAGTTTATTTTATTTATTAAGATTTTAATTTTTTATTTAATAATAAAATAAATTAATAAATATTTTATAAATTTATATTTAATATTATTATTTATTATAATATTATTTTAATAGTTTTAAAAATAATAAATATATAGTGTTAAATAGGCTTTATACGTATTAAAAAGCAGAAACAAATAATTATACGATTAATTTATTTATATCTTTTTCTAAAAAAAGAAATCCCTGAAAAAGATTTTATATAAAGCATATATAAACTTTTATATAAAATATCCGATATTTGTATAATATATTTACGTCGGTTATCCCGTATTTAACGTACGTAATATTTACTTACGCTAGTTATCCTTTACTTAATGCACGTGTTATTTACTTACGTTATATATAATATTTACTTTATTTAACGTATATATTATTTATTTACGTCGGCTATTTAATAGCCGCTTTACTTTTATTTATATAAAGCGATTGTTTTTTTATATTAAATAGAAAGCTTTTTACGTAATAATAATTAAATACTAGCAACTTTTTTTTTACGTAAAATAGCTGTTTTTTTAATACTCCGTACGTTATATACTAATAACTGTTTATTAAAATAATTATGTATATATTATACGTTTAATTTTTTATTATCTGAATTATTATTATAATTATAAACTGGTATAAATTATATCGCTTATAATTTATTTATTTTATATATAAAAAAATCGTAATAAATATAAAATAATATAACTGTTATTAAATTAAAGCTTTTATATATAACGTTAAATATTTTTATACAATTAAAATTCTTTTTTTTTCCGTACGCTATAATTCTATTTGATTTTAATAGTTTTAAATTTTATACGATTAAAAACATAGTTTTTATTTATTTCGCCTTTTTCGTTATCGTATAAAATAACTGCTTTTTTTAACTAAAGCTTTAGCTTTTTAAATCTTAATAATCTTGTTTTTATTACCGCTGTTATTAGCTAGTTTTTTGCTTTTTTTATTAAAAGTTTTGCTATTTTAATTAATATGCTTATTATATTTTAACCGAATTTTCTAAATTTCGTAGTTAATAAAATTTAAATTATTAAGCGATAATATTTCAGTCCGTATTAAATTATTATTATTAAGCTTTAAGCTTATTAAATTACCGGTATTTTTAACGTTAATAATATTATAACTTAATATTATTTAACTTTAGGTATACGTAGTTTTATACGTAATATAGCTATTAACGTACGTAATTATACGAGCTTTTATTTTTGCTTTTATTTATTTATATAAATAAAACTAAAAACGCGTTTTTTACGTAATACCGTTTTAAACTATTAATATTTTACACGTTTTAAAGCTTATTAATATATAAAAAAATTACGCCCGTATACTATACCATAATTTATATATTTATAATATAATAATCTAATTTTATAATATTATTTTTATAACTAAGCCGTATAACGCTTATTAACGTTATATTAATACGGTAATAATAACTAATTATTATATTAATATTTTATATAAATAATACATATATGTTTTAAGCTTTTTTAATAGCTTATACGTTAATTATATTTATTATTTCTATATTGTTTATTGTATTTATTACGTATAAAATAGTCGGCATTAAAGTAATTAGCTTTCGGTAAATAGTACGAAATAAGGGGTAAATAATGCGATATTTTTATTTTTATAATTATAAATTAAATTCTTTTTTTCTGTTTTAAATTAATGTTTTAAAATATAATATTAAATATATAGTTATATTTTATACGATAAAATAATAATCTTTCGCACTATTTAAAAAAAAAAATAAAAAAAGTTAATATAATATAAAAAAGAAATACGCAAAAAAAAATAAATTATATAAATTTATTATTATCGATTTAACCGGTTAATAAATATTTCGATTTATATAATAAATCGATTAGTCGTAATTAATTATATAAATATTTAATTAAGGTTTTTTTTTATAAATACGTTTAATAAATTGTTTTTATTATTAATTTATCGTATTTTTAAAATTTTACGATTTTTATACGTTTTATATAGCAATATTACGTTAATTATTAACCGTTTTTTAATAATTGTTTTTAATTTTATAAAATATTTATATAATAAACGTAAATTAAAACAAATAACTATTAAAATTTAATTAAGTTTAAACGTATAAATAATTTGCTATAACGTTATATTAAAAGCGATAATATAATTAAAACTAGTTATTATATTATATAACTTATTTATAAATACGTTTTTTATAATCTTTTTATATTTTAAAAAGTTTTAATATATAATATTACTATAAATTTTGAAACTATTATTTGTACGTATTTTTTTAGCTAATACGATTAAAAAACCAGATTACGATAAAAAATCTACGTTATTTATAAAAATTTATTAATAAAAATAAACAGTTTTATATAAATAAAATTAAGCGGAATAAACCGTAAACCGCGTAATAAGTTTTTTATTTATTATTTTAATTATACGTTTAATATTTTAATATATTTGTTTTTTAATTTTTTAACTTATATCGTAATAAAAAAATCGTATACTATTTCGGGTTAATATATTAATATAATATATGCTTTTTTTATACGTTATATTACGTAGTTCTATAACGCCGTATAAATAGTTAAATCAATTTTTAATAACTATAATATTTGGTTTTTTTATGCGAAAAAAATATTTTTATTTTCAAATAAAATATAACTGCCGTTAAACTTTATTACGACGTTTTATATAAACATAGTTTTTAGTTTTACGCAAAATTCTGCTTTTTTTAATTTTTGTTTTTTTAGTTCCGAAAATTGTAATATAGTAAAATTAAATATATCCTTAATTTATAACGCAATAATACTAAAACTATTAAGCTTTTTTTCGGTCGAAAATAAATTAAATGTAGGTTATATATTAAGATACGTATCTTAAATTTTTTATAATAATATATATAGTATATTTTATATTAATACAGGCTTAACTTGGTTAAGCTATATAATAGTTATATAATATATAATAAAATGTTTATTAAATAATTATTTTAAATATTTTTTAAAAATTATACGTAAATAATTTAAATTAATATATTTATTATTTATATATATACTTATATAATGTTTTTTAATTTACTTTTTATTTCGTATAATTAAATTAATATAAAGCTTAAAGCTAATATAAAACGTTAATTATTTTATTAAATCGTTAAAAACTAAATAAAATATATTTTCTTTTATTTTTTATATTTTTATACAATTATTTTAAATTTTCTATATAAAACGGTTGTTTTATTTTTTATTTTTTATATTAAACATATATTAAAAATATAAAAAATTTTTAATATATTATCGAAATCCCGTATAAAAATAAATACGTTTTATATTAATAAATTATTAATTTTTTTTATATTTAATTTTTTAAATAGCTTATTAAATATATTGATTTTTTTATTTTAACGAAATTATATTATAAAAACAAAATTTAACTTTTCTTTTTTAATAAAAAATATTTATATAACGAAATATTTTTTAAAACGTTTTTATCTGCATTTTAATAAATTAAAAGCTTATTATAATTTTTAAAATATAATTTTTAATAAAATATTTTATTATATAATAAATATTTTAAGTTTTATATTATTATATAATAATCGATAATACGGTTTAACTTATATATAACGAAATTTTTAACCGTTATTTAAAATTACGTTTTGTTTTTTAATTACTATAATTTTAAATATTTTTTTTAACCGCTTTTTTTATACTATATAAATACTTCCGATTATAAAAAAAGTTAAAAAACATTATATAATAAGCCGTTTTATATATTTATTATACGGTTAACGTTTATTTTTATACGTTTTTTCTAAATTGTTTTTATAGCTTTTTAAATTATTTTTATTCTTTATATAATATTTAAAAAAAAAAAATCTGTTATAATTTTAAAATAAGCTTTAAAATTCAATAAAATAAATATTGAACTATTTAAACTAGCTATATTATTTAAAGCTTTTATTACGATTTATAAAATTATATAATTGTTTATTATATTTAAAAGTTTTTTATATAAAATATTAAATATATAATAAAATGGCTTATATATTTATTTAATTTTCCCGATATTTTAATAAACTTTAACCGGGATTTTTTTATATAAAAATTTTATTAATTACGCGTTATTTTAAAAAATTTTAAATAAAAAGTTCGTACTAATATTATATATAATTACGTTTAATAGTTTTTAATATACGTAAATTTAGTACCGATATAAAGCGTTTTAAATATTTTATATAACATTTTTTTTAAAAATGTAGCGGCTTAAAATTTCGTTTTAGCGTTAATTATATATAGTACGGGCTTACCGTTAATATATACAACGTTAATAACGATTTCGTAATTAAAAAATAAATCGTTTTTAATTAAAAATTTAAATCTTTAAAATATTACTGTATATAATTAGCAATAATAGCAAATTTATTTAATTTCGTTAAAAACTCTTAAAAAAACGTCGTAGCTAGTTTTTATTAATAAATTATAAAGTTTTTTTATACGTTAATAACTTGTTTTTTTATATATTTATTATAGTTTTATTTCTATTAAATATAAAGTTTGCTTTACGTAATTAAAATAAAAAAATCTATAACTTTATTTTTTAATTATAATGTGACGACCCGGTTTACCTAGAGATCGGTTCAGTAGGGTTTTGATTCGACAAGAATTGCAGTAGTAGAATCGGTGGTCAATTATCTTCACAAAGTCGTCAGGAGATTTTTCCTATTCAATTCTAAGAACGAAGTGAATACTTAGATTGAAAGATGAGTAAAAGAATGACTAGATACGTGGAATTCCCTTCCTTCTTATAACATTCTTTTCCTTATACTAAATGTAGTATGCTCTAACATGCTCTCAGAGCATCTTTGATCATGATCTCCGCTGCTCTGTTTCTTTCTTAAAGCATCCCAGATCAAAGTTACGTGACCTATGCGTATTCCCTAAATATGCATCTTCCCGTCAATCGTGCTTAGACCACTCATTCCCCGCTAGGCCTGAACAATAGGCTAGCTGGAATGTTGGTTCGTAACATATAACATACGATTTGCTATTTTATACGATTTTATTCGTTAAATTGTTATAATACGCTTTTTATTAATCTATATCGTATAACAAAAATAAAAAAAGCATAAAAGCGTGGAAAATAAAAAATCGAATTAAATTAATTAGTATATCGATTTTGATTTTTTTAATCGATACTATATTTTTAGCTTTTTTAAATTATATAAAGGTTTTTTTAAAAATTTAATCGATTTTTATTTTTAAAAGCTTTTATATATATATTAATATTTACGACTTATTAATAACTAATATATATATAACTTTTATATTTTAAAAAATATTTTAATAAATATTTTTATATAAATTATTTAATATAAAAATAAATATATTATACGGTTTTATATTATAATATTAAAAATTATTAAATTTCGGGATATTTTTTCGAGTTATTTAGTATATATATAATTAGTTTATTGTATAGTATAAAATTTTAGTTTTTTGTTTTTTACGGGCTTTTTTTTCTTTTTTTTCGTTTTTTTTATATAGTTAGTTATTTTTATCTTTTGTTTTAAAATATGTTTTAAAATTAACAATATAAATATCGACTTTTTTGTTTTATATACTGTTATATTTGATAAAATATTACTTTATATAAGCAATCTTTTTTTTAAAATGTTTTATAAACTAATAATCCGGCTTAAAATATATAAAACATTTTTTATTTATATAATTAAATAAACGTTAAAATTCTAAACCGTAAAAATTATATAAACCGTAATATATATAACTATAAAATAATTTTTTACTACGTTATTTTTATATACGGTTATTACTATATTTTTTATCGTTATAGTATATATAAAAGTTTTCGTTTTATATAAATTATAGCTTGCTTTTTTATTATATTAAAACTTATATTACGGTATAAAAATTTAAAAATAAACTTTTATATAAGTTTTTTATATTAATTAACGTTTGTTTAAATTTAAACACGCTGTTATATATTTATGCGATAGCCGAATATAGCTAAATCTTTTTTTTAAAAATCTGGCTTAAAAACGCGTTAAATAATATAAAAAGTTTTAAAAAACTGTTTTAATATTTCCGGTTTTATTAATATTAAATTATTTCGTACAATTTGCTAAAAATTCGTTATAATTTATTTGCTTTAATATTAAACATAGTTTATTTTTATATCAAAATATATATTAAACATATTATATATTTTTTCCTACGTTATATCCGGGTTAATATTAGTTTAAAAATACGACTTAATAAAGCTTAAAAAAATTAAAAAAAAAAACCGTATAATAATAATTTTTTTTTAATTTTTAGAACTTAATATAGCTATACGAATTAATATATTTTATCCGATAATATATTATATAATAAGCTAATAAAATTTAAAAAGCTTTTTTATAATTTTTAAAAAATTACGAATTTATGCAAATCTATTTAGCCGTTTATAATATTATATTTTAATACGACAAAATTCCGTAATACAAATTAAGCTAAAGTTTGCCGTATAATAAAAAACGGTCGGAAAGTTTAAAATTATTTATATAGTTAGTTTTTTTATAATAGTTTTTTAATAATTTATTAAATATTTAATTCGGGTAATTTTTAAAATCGCGATAATTAAGTTATATAAAATTTTTAATAATAAATATTAGTTATTATTTATTTATTTCGTATAAACTTAACTAATTTTACGTTTAAAGTATTATTTTCAAATTATATTTTTTATTTTATTAATTATATAAAAAGTAACTGTTTTACGGTTTATATAAACTTATCGAATTAAAGTTTTATTTAGTTTTTAAAGTTTTTTTAAATAAAGGAAAACAAATAATCGCTTATTATATAAATTTATTTATATAATAATACGTAATAAATTATATACGTTACTATAAACTCGTTAAATAAGCTATTAAATAATTTAAAATTGTTATCGTTTTTTTATTTGTTTAGTACGAAATGTTTTTTAATAGTATTTTCGTTAAAGCCGTATTATAAAGCTATTTCGGCCTATAAAGCCGACAAATTAAACAGAATTTAAAACTCGTTTTTAACTGTTATATAAAGTTTATTATATAAATTAGCTTACTATTTTTTTTGAATATAATTTAAAGCAAATTTTTTAAAGTTTTTTTTATATAATTTATTTAAACCGAAAAAAAAAAAAAAAATAAAACAAAAACGTAAAATCGTATTATTATAATTTTCGATTAACTGCTTTTTCCGTTTTTATCAATTTATAATTGTTTTATAACTATGAATTAGTATTAAATAGGCTTTATACGTATTAAAAAACAAAAACAAATAACTATACGATTAATTTATTTATTTTTTTTTAAAAAAAAAATCCTTAAAAAAAATCTCGTATAAAATATATATAAACTTTTATATAAAATATCTAATATTTATATAATATGCTTACGTTGGCTATTCTATACTTAACGTACGTGCTATTTACTTACGTTATACGTAATATTCACCTTATTCGACGTACGTACTATTTATTTACGTCGGCTATTTAATAGCCGTTTTGCTTTTGCTTATATAAAGCGATTGTTTTTTTGTATTAAATAGAAAGCCCTTTGCGTAATAATGGTTAAACATATAGTTTTTTATTTTTTTTATTATAATATTAATATATAATTAATATATAATTAATTTATAATCGATTATAAATCGATTAATAATTAATTAATATTAATTAAAAGTCATATATTTATATATATAATAATAATAAAATTAAAAATATTAATTAAATTAATATTATTATATATTAAAGAAAATTTAAAAAAATAATTATTAAATAATCGATATATAATCGATATAATATCGATTAATTTTTAAAACTATCTGACCAGTCAGCCCAAAAAAGTGGGGCGTTTTGCCTATTTGGGTTAGTGCAGGTCAGATGGTGGACAGGGGAGTTGGTCATCTTGTCAACTCCCACGCTGGGATCAACGTCACATCTTTATGTGCTCCCATCCTCTGCCCAGCTCTCTCGCCTCCTTACAGCCCAGGGGACTCTCGACGATCCATGCCGAGGTTCCTCTTTGGGAGTGCAACATAGTTTCTCAGTCCCTGGCGAGCTGGTGAGCCTGTCTCGCATGCCTGACCCTGTCAGCTACCGAGGACTGCCTACCTCTTTTCTTGTCTTGTACCGTATTAGCTACAAACCCGTTATGTTGGCGGGATTTTCATTTTCAATATCAATTTGATGCCGTCTGTGATCGGAGTCAATTCATTTCATTATGTCTAGTGAGTTTTTGAGCATCCACCTGAAAACACATTCATGTGAAGCTAACTGATGCCAAAGTGGCTGTTGCGAGTGTTGCGGGTGCGGCAGCACTAGCAGCTTATCTAGACGCCCGATTCTTGATTCGCAATGACCTTCGGCAGGGAAATAGAAAGTTGGCGAGCTGGGTGGCGATGCGATATATGCAGAAACGGATGCGCGAGAACAAGATGATGATATATCATACCTTTGAGGAGAGGGTCGGCACGCCACTAGGAAAAGCGACCTTTCTGATCTACGAGCATCGCCGCTGGACTTATGAGGAGTTCTATCACGCACTACAGCCTGTTGCCAATTGGCTGTTGAAAGACCTCGGCATTGAGAAAGACGAGATAGTGGCCCTCGACGGGGGGAACAGCCCCGAATACATCCTCATCATCTTTGCCCTCGAGGCAATCGGCGCCATACCAGCACAGTTGAACTGCAATCTCACAGCAAAGCCTCTTGTTCACAGCATCAAGCTCTGTGACTGTCGTTACGCTCTGGTCGACAAAGAGCTCCATAGCCTTGTCTCGCCCGTAGAGCACGAGTTGAAAGATGCAGGCATTGAGACGGTCTACTATTCCCAAAGCTCTATCGAAGAGCTCAAGGACCTCGAGCCATTACCGAAATCGCGACAGACCGTCAAGGACCCACTGGAACCTGCCAATCTCCTCTATACTTCAGGTACCACTGGCCTACCAAAGGGTGTTGTCACTCCACGAGTGCGAAGGATAATGGCCGGAGCAGGTAGCATGATGAGCCTTCGACTTAAGCCAGGCGATGTCATGTACACCTGTCTTCCGCTTTACCACGCATCACCATTAATCCTATGCCTATTTGCATGCATAGCTGCTGGATCTACCGTTGTCATAGGCCACAAGTTTAGCCACAAGACTTTCTGGCCTGAAGTGCATCGGTCAAAGGCAACTCACATCCAATACGTCGGAGAACTGTGCCGATACTTAGTCAATGCACCTCCGACGCCTTTAGACCGAGGTCATAATGTGAGGGTGGCATGGGGGAATGGTATGAGGCCGGATGTCTGGGAGCGTTTTCGACAACGCTTCGGCGTCGAATGCATTCATGAGCTTTACGGTGCAAGCGATGGTATGGGGTTTTCGACCAATGCAAACAGGGGTGACTTTACACGGAACGCAATCGCCGTGCGCGGACCAGTGTGGCATCTTTTAAACCGTGACGAGAGGCGTATTCTTGTCGACCCGGACACCCAAGAGGTAGTCCGAGGGAAAGACGGTTTAGCCATTGAAGCAAAGGTGGACCAAGTGGGAGAGCATATCTTCCAAAGTAAGCGGATGCGATTTTCTATGATCGAAGTAGAGAACGTCAACTGACATGATGACAGTGAATATCTCTGCCCCTGACCAGGGTACACCTCAGTATTACAACAACCGATCAGCCACGGTCGGTCGACGCATCTCCAATGTCTTTCGCCCCGGTGATCTATGGTTCCGGTCTGGAGATCTGTTCAGACTTGACAGTGATCATAGGTTGTTTTTCGTTGACCGACTTGGTGATACATTTCGTTGGCACTCTGAGAATGTGTCAACAAGCGAAGTCAGCGATGTTATTGGCACATCACCTCAAATCGCCGAAACCAATGTCTACGGCGTCCTGGTACCCAACGCCGAAGGACGAGCAGGCTGCGCAGCAATTGTCCCTACGGATGAGATTCTAAATGGGAAGCCGATAGATTGGGCGGCACTGGCTGAACATTGTCTAGAAAACCTGCCGCGATACGCTGTTCCATTGTTTATACGATTAACAAAGAGTCTCGACTACACAGGAACGCATAAGCTTCAAAAGCAAAGACTTCGGTCTGAGGGCATCGATATCGAGGCGATTGAGAAATCGTCTAGTACAGATCAGATGTACTGGCTACCGCCAGGGAAGAACACTTACGTTCCGTTCACGAAAAAGGACTTTCAAGAGCTGAAGGCTGGAAGGGTTCGATTGTAGCTCGCGCTGTAGTTGATGTACTTGCAGTGCGAGATAATACTAGAGAGATGTCAATCAAAACCAACTCGGTATACGGGGTGCGAATGACTACAACAACTCTTAAAGACGCTGGTGACATCAACCAGAAGTTCAAATTAGGCCTTGACTCTTATCACAACATTATCTTATTTACGATATGTGAATACTCGCTTGGAGCCCAGACGATCAGCATCCGCCCAGTCCACTCGCGCCGCTATCCTCTGAACACTGATGACTGAGGCTCGCTTGGTCGCCGTTCTCGAGCCCTGCCTCATGTTCTCGAGCCAAATTCCATAACGAGGATACGCGTTATTACAAGAAACGAACGCGGTATCCGAGGTCGCCGCCAGCGTCTCGTATACGTTGTGCACAACAGTATCCGATATGCGCGTGTTGCTGGTCCATGCATAAGTCTGTGGCCGCTCGTCCCCATTATTCTGCATACTTGAGAGAGGCCTTGCTGCGCCAGACAGGTTCAGCCTGTCCACATGGACGTGTTGTAAGACTCCCAACCTCCACCACAGGACTGGTATTCGCTCTCCTACGAGCTTCGACATACGAGACGGCCCACCCACTGACTCCTAGGTCGCTAAGTGAGACAAGCTGAACGCTTGTCCCCTCAAGGTGGTAACCGAAGCTTGCTCTGGTCGTGAAAGCAATTGGGAACACTCGACCCGAGTCCATCATACATGCTTTGCCGAAGTTGACTGTAATACAAGAGATTAGCATAACTGTGCTCGTTTGCAACATAGACTGTTAACCGGAACAATTGTTCAATCTACCTTCAAATCTCCTCGGATGAATTTTCTATCCTCAGCTTGCATCATGCTCTGTAACAGGAGTGTTCTTGTAGTATAGAACAACAATTTGCCTTTCAGTTTGTGGATGACTAGCTGGACAAGGGCCTGTATGAGTGTCCAGATTCTTTGGAACTCTCCTGGATCCTTGAAGGCATCATCGATGTTCGTGATAATACAAACTGGACGGCGAGTGTCATGCCAGTCATCAAGGTAGGCGAACGACTCCAGAAGCTCAAGTTTTGATATTGCGCCGTATTGACGAATGTAACCGACATTCTGCCCTATCCTCCTCCATTCTTTACACCTCCAACCATCAACATCTACACAATCGTAGTCTGAAAGTCGCATGAAAGACTGTACTGCTTCTAGTGTCCGCTCAACTAGTGAATCCATTATTTGTGAGGCATTTGTGGCGAAGGGTGGACTGTACTGGCGTAGTGGCGTGATAAGGATCACTTTTCCTTGATCTACAAGGTTGTTCCAAGCCGTGGGATGATACTTGGGCCTGAGTAAAGGGAAGAGTATCTCCAATGCTGAGTCGTAGGCCCGCTCTATGGGTGCATCGCATATGACTTGACTGATGAAGCATCTGTCGATTGTCAAGAGGTCCGAAGGTGGCGATGGGTATTCGTCTCCCCATTCGTTCTTTCGCATTCAAGCAACAATCTGATACGGGCACGCGCGGAGTCCAATCACAACCTTATAGCCGGTCTTAGATGGTTTATAATTCGCCATGATGCAGATTGTGAAATGAGGGTATGAGCGAGCGCCTTCCCGGGCCGATTTTCAGTGCCAAATGGGAGACGAATCTTATGGATTTTCGGGTTTCAGAAGAAACAAAGAACAGGGCTCCTGCGGCTCCAGCGCAGAGCTTGTACCATGCGAAGTTAAACCTGTATTCTTTGTCCAGATGGAATGCCAAGTTATATGTGCGACGTGGGTTTTCATGAAACAGTCATTGTGTACATTGTGTATTGTTGGTTGCTAGACCTACACCACGGCTTTTTAAGGCCGCTGGCAGTATCCATCTGACAAAAGTCCGAACGCTTCATGCTAAAGCGGTTATACTACTATGAGTTTATCACGCCCTTTTTCTTCCCCTCTTGACGTAAACGGCGCGATATTACACGCAGGATAGTGTCATACTCAATTCAGACGTTGTCACCTTAAACGTCCCGTAGAGAGTATACAACGGCAAGAATAGGCAGGAAATAGCAAAGACACGATAAGTTTATTCATGGTATCTGCGCCGCTTAGCGGTCTATGTGCAAATACGTGTTTGTCGGCATCTAACCCATAGCTGAGCTATTGAAATCGCATGCAGCCATCACGGGCGTGATAATGCCCACAAGTATGTGTTCCTAGTTCTTTGGATAGCGTCAATGAAATCGAAGGCGTCTCTCTCGCTTTTTCGCCTGTGATAGATGGCCTTATTTGTGCCAATGAGTATGAAAACGGGATCATTCAGACAAGTTTCCGGTTCTCCTATAATACCCTGTAAGTATTTCATGACCTCTCTGAAGCTAGTATCCTCTTTGTTCCCACCGTTTCTCACGCCCTTCACTTTCATCATATATTGCAAGCTGTCGCTGAGACTTCTAGTCAGAGACTCCAATATCTCCTATGGCGTTAATTAAGTGCCGTAACGAGTTAAAACATACCCGAGCGCTACGACAAACAAGTCTGGTCTGAAAGAATATCTTTAAAAGTAATGTACCACGGATAATGAGTGTGAGGACCGACGTAAAGTGCAAGGCAACCAGCTGGCTTCTACCATGCTGAAATATCAAATATTCACTGCTCGGACCATATTTCCCTGCATGTTCTGTGTTGCGCACTCATTGTGGTCGCACAGTACATACCATCAAGAGTTTGTGTCACTTGTCTGTACGGGCATTGGAGACGATACACCCTCCGTTGGAAATAGACCGAACGTCATATACCACGCGCAAGCATTTCAGACATCCGGAAACGTCAAGAATCGCTGGAGAAATCGTCCAATATCGCATTCCATCGTACAAATAGAATCTCTCAAGGGTTTCGCCGACGTAAGCCGCGTATCGGAGGACACACACTGGTGCCGAGAAATGAAGGATAACACCAGCACTGTGATCAAAACATATCCCACGAACAGACATTCCAGACGACATGCCTTTTGGTCTTAGCACATCTCCAAGTGACGTTTTCGGGGTTACCAAAGATATTGATAGTAGCACACGATGGAATGCTTTCATTGTTCTCGAGGCATTCGGCACAACCGAGGCTTCCGCCAAACGCCACCCCCACTAACATCAACAAAGCGCGCCATGGCAAAGTGACGTGCAATGAGATCAGTAGATGTCCATCAATAATTCAACTATTCCAAATTTCCTCATCAATTCTCCGAGTTTATCAATCGTAGTTTTGACCAGCCTTTGAATGTTCTGACATCTTCAAGACTCAGCCCTGCAGGCTTCAACATCTGGAGTCGTTCAAACAACAGAAATCGGAAAACCCGTAAGAAGGATCGTGGGTGAAGAAGATAACTCTTCCTACACAAATAGCCTTAATGATATTGTATAAGTTGCTTGTAAAGCGAAGACGGCTGAGAGCATTTTCCTTGCCTAGAAAAGCGTCGTCGAATCCAATGATAAACAGATAGCATCGAGACTTCTTGTTGACGTAGATGTTCCAATCGTGTGCCATGTAATCAAGAGCTTGGGAATCCCCAGTGAAAGAAGTCTTGTTGGCGTATGGTACTTTACTCATCAGAGACGGCCAGCTTTCCTTGTGCCCCCGCCATCGATTGATAGAGGCGACTAACTGCGATATTCCTTCTGGTCGCCGAACCAACGGCCTCACGGCATCTGCTAAGGCGCTGAACAAGTTCTTCTGTGCTTGTTCTTGCGTCCTATTTTGGTCCACTTCTAATTGTTCTGCCCGATGATAGTTTTCCTGTGGCGATGTAGTTCGGCCTTGATTTTGCGACTGGGGTTTCGGTCTGATATCAAGTATCTCGATGACGGTGACGCCGTTAAACGGCTGATTGTTATATTCTCGGCTATCAACCCCGCAGTGATAGCAGCGCTGCGAGCGTGGTATATATCATGAACACTCATCCATGCACAACGTTCAGCTTTGGTTGCCATTGGGCTGCTCAATTTAACATTGCTCGTGCAGTCTTTTCTAGTATAGGTTTTTGACCGCGCGCCCTTATTAAACTCTTCTCTTGTCAAAAAATCCGTCGTTTCTTTACGAAAAGACGGCCTGCTAGGAAAAGACATACCAGTCTCGGGTGTTCTAATCGGAGTTCCTCCCTCATCGACAACACAATTTTCTGCATTGACGGAATCCTTTCCCGAGCCAAGCAAGTGTTTTTCTGGGTCTATAGCACTCGTCTGTGCCGGAACTTTCTGTGTAAGAACAAGAGTCTCCGATGCTGTGGAAATGTTCTTCCATGCCAGGGTGTGAGCTCGTCTTGAGGGATGATGTCTCCATCTTGAAGAAGAACGCCAGACTAGACAGAGGTGCAAAATGGTACAATGATGAGTAAGAAACGTAATGGACGTATGATAAGAAAGCTCCAACAGAGCGATGCCCGTTATATGATCACGTAGATATGCACCACTGGTAGTTGGTGGCGGTAGTGGGACAATACGAAAAGACGCGATCTGAGGCTTGTTCTGCGAGGCGTAGGTCGTTAGCAATTACTTGCCACACTATGGAGCTTCTGGATCCTATGTGTTTTACGGTGGTGCGACGCTACGAAGGCAGCGGAATGAGCGTCACTAGGCACAACCAACAACGCAAGCCCCCATGCCGATTCAAGCCGGGTTTCAAAAACAAGTATGTACACACGAAGCTCGAGTATCACTCGCCGGAATGAAGATCTGACACACAACACCATGCGCACACATTCCAGGCCAACGGATACTCCATTTTCAGCACATATACCACATATAGCACAAACTCGGCAAAGTCCCACATACATCCCCCGAGGTGACGAGTTCTTGTTTGTTCGCTAAGGCATCCTGAGGACCTGCACAACCACACCCTCTCACCAAACCCTACCTAGGTATCAATACCAACGGCATCTACGAAATTCCAGAGACCAAAGGAATAATTGTACACCTAAGAGATGTACTTAAGTACCTCAATGCTCGGAAATACCGAAATCGACTCGCCCTCAAACTGGCATGCATTCTTTGTTCTCATGGCATGCTGTCCAACCCACCAACACCTCGCCCTCAACTTGTCTCACCTCAACCCGATACTAGGCAACATGGAGAAGCAACTCAAAAGTATAAACAGCCAAACATGTAACCCAAACCTCAATTTTTGTACTCGACATCGCACCCCCACCACGAGCGTGTCCAAAGTTCAGAGTTGGATGTACGATCCCCTCACCCCCTATTACGACTACCCCACCCCGCTACACCGGGTAGGTCTATCCCAGTCTCACACGAACAAAGAAGTCTCGGTCTTGGAAATGATCGAGTCACCACAAAGTAGTACTACTCTAATGCCTCCGACGTGCAAGACGATTCGAACATTGATACCCACTCCCATAACCATCTATCCATCTTCTTATTCGTAATCCACAATTCCTTCTATGTTCCTCTGCATCTGCCCCGCGCTCTTTACTCTCTATATGCACCGACCCAAATCACTAGGTATGTCTTATGCCATCCAGATTCCATATCGTCTTGGTCTATGAACTCTTCCCCTCCCTTGTTTTAATACCTAATCATGTGGCTATTCGCCATCAGATCTATGCCGTTAGTTTCCCATTATAAATATAGTGACCCTCCCGATGCACAACAGCTATTTCCCCCCATGATCCCAATCTGAATAGAACCCCAACCATGCTAACGCATTCAACTCTGGAAGATTCCGTCTTTATGGCTTCCTAGCAAAAGGTCATGTCACATCATCGCAACATCTTCACATTCACAGCACATACGAGGGGGGCGCAGCGCAGAACCATGAAAACCATGTTGATTTCATCGCCTTGATCTCCCTCATCTCAAGACCTAATCATACCCTTAGGCATACCAAACTCCTGCTCCTAGACTCATCTCAACTCGTCTCTCTCGGCAGAATACAGCGCTTAGAAATCGCATCATGATTAACCCCGATCCGATTCCAGGCAGGAGTTTTTTAGTGAGCTCAAAGCCCCGCCATCCATCATACAAGAAAAACAACAAAAGACCTTTCGGAGACCGTTTCGCCAGGATGCCAGGAAAAAGAAATTGCTTCCAATTCATCGTGTTACAGTGCATGCCAGCCGTCCCGTTCCATCGAGTTTCACTCGATCTTGGAAGTCGAGTTCGCCGGCCGACCATGCCTTGGTATAGTAGTAGTAGAACAAAAGAAACATTTCGCTTGGCTATGTACTGCTGACTGTGATACTGCGCGTATGTGTGTCTGTGGGGTCGTGGTGGTATAAAGTGTGCCGTGGGGGCAAGAATGTGCCATGCTCATCTCTCGAGCTTGGGCTGGGGTTGCAAGCCATTAATATAAGCCATCAATCCCAGGCCAACAAGGACAACAACGGTCATCGACGCGTAAGGCACACCGCTGGCTAGGAGGTTCTTAGGCGGATCCGCGGCAGTGGACGACGACTCTGGTCTGAGAGTCGGGGACCGGGACAGAGTCGGCCGATCAAGTGACTCGGTCGAAGAGCCTGCTGCACCGTTCGGATATATAGCTGCCTTGACATCATCATCGCCATCATGCGCGTCTTCTTGCCGAGCCTTGTCAGCCTTCTTGGAAAGGGATGCAGCAGCAGCGGCAGCTTTTTGTTGTGCCGCAACGAGTTCCTTAGCTTCTGCTGCCTGTCTGATCTGAATGGCCATTTCGGCCAAGGACTTGCGGTCCGTGTCCCTCTCTCTTTCCGACGTCTCAGCACGTTGTTTCCACGTATCTAGTTGTTGTCTGAGATCTGCGATCTCTAGTACCATGGTCTGTATTTGTGCTTGCAATTGCGCGGCCGAAGTCTCGATAACCTCGGGATCGGGCTGGGCATCGTCCGTCGCATCAACCATGGGGGTATCGACGGGAGAGGGTACTGCCTCTTCGGTGGGAGGCTCGAAAGTGGCTTCCAGCGTAGTTCCGTTAGCCTCCACCTCCGTTGAAGAGCCGGCGGTATTGGCGGCGGCCGTTTGTTCTTCCAGTCTCCTTGCCAGTTCTTCAGCCAGTTCTCGAGCTCGTCGCTCTTGTTGGAGCATCTCCTCCAAATCCCGCATACGGGAAGTCTGTGATTCTATCTCCTTCTTGGCCACGCTCAGGGCTTCTGTCAGTGCCAGGATCTGACTCCCGTTACCATCCTGACGAACTGGAGAAGTATTCTGGCCATTAGCCTTGGCCTTCTCGGTAAGACCGCGTCTCAACGAGGGGACATCGGGCTTCTCGGGCAACGGCTGCTGAGGCGGAGGGGCTGGGGGCTCGGAGAATCTGGTCTTCCCATCAGTCCGGAATGAAATGCCATTTCCATTTATCACGTTCGATTTCGCGGGTTCCAGAGCTTCGGGTTTCTCGTTCTTTATATCTTCTTTAGATAGTAGGGAATGTACAAAGTTGCCCGTGTGACCGAGATCGTGTGATTGTAAGCGAGCATTGCGCATCTCAGCCTGCGTATGAAGTTAGTTAGCATGGCTGGAGAGCCATGACCAGGAGCGAAATAAGACACACCTGAAGTTTCTTGACGATCTGTTCGGTGCTGATTGGCGAGAAGAAGAATCCCCGCTGGTTGGCGATGCCGTTCGCCTGGGGACCCATCATGGGACCCTGTCCCATTCGTCCACCGTTATTATTAATTGACGACTGACTCCCAGCGCGGCGCAGAGGCACGGCGCCCTGAGCACCCATCATCATATGAGGCCCGTTGGCGGGGTCGAGGTCGCCAAAGTTGAGATCCAAAACATTATTGGAGGGGCTGGGGTAGCCGGCGTGCTCGACCTTAGCGGCAACTTTGTGGTGAACAACGGTCTTCTGGTCCTCGCTCACAATATCGATGCCGAGTTCCAAATGATCGCCGGTCTGCAGCTCGTGGGGTTCCGATTCCCGATTCTCTTGAGACAGACGGGTACCGTTGACGAAGGTACCGTTGGAGGACTTGACGTCGCGGATCCAGATTTTGCCCTGGCGGTCAGCCCAGATCTCGGCGTGCTGGCGCGAAAGGACCTTGGAGTCGAAAAAGCCGTTAATCGGGGTGGGAACCGTTTTGGCATTCGTCTGACGACCAATCCTAAGGGTGTCAGGGGAGAATGGCACAGAGATGGTCTTGCGCTCGAAAGTGCCGTTAAGACTGAGCAAGTAGAGGACGGGCTGGTTGCCGGGAGGCAGAGCTTCGGACATGGGCCGGGGCATGGCCTGCTGGGACGCCATCTGGCCTTGTGAGGGCACGATGGAGGGTGCCGCGTGTAGGGGCGAAGCACCGTTCAATGTGTTGATCATCTGCCGACCACCGGCCATACGCACGAAGTCGTTCTGGGATTCGGGCTTGGGATTAGGCCAGGGGCCCTTGGGCTGGGGTCTCTTGCGCTGTGCGGCGTTGGCACCGTTGGGCCAGGCATTCAGCTCTTGAGGACTCGCGGGGATACCATTGGATTGCTGCGAGTTGGGATTAGAAGCGGATGTGGCGACGGTGGAGGTCGAAGATGCGGACGAGGCGGAAGAGATGGAGGAGGACGAGTTATTGCGCTGCAGAGGCTTGCGGGACATGAGCAGGCGGTTGAGGTCGTCGTTCTGCATAATCTGGCCGTTGCCGTTCGCAGTCCCGTTGACGCCATTCATGCCATTCATGCCGTTGATGCCCCAGGGCGTCCGGTTGTGCTGGGCGAAGGTGGGCGGGCTCGCGACGGCCGTCATGGAGAAAGCAGCTGGCACGGCGGCCGGGGCGATGGTGATGGGAGTGACTGCACTTTGTCGATGACAAGGGATGATGGGAGAAAAGGAACGAGGCGGCTGTCGAGAGTCCAGGTAGGTAGTCAACCAGTCGGGGAAGGTGGAGGGGGGCAGCGACGGGTAGGTGACGAGTGAGGTTGGCGGGTTCGGTGTGACCTGTAGTACGCTATCAGATGAACAGTCAAGCCGTCCTGCAGAGAAACGACGAGGGGCTATTCGTCAGCGGTGTGTGGTAATGGTTGGCGGTGGGTTCCGTCGCGTGTGAGCTGGCGTCGATGCAGGTGGCAAGCGAAAGGGGGATGGATGTGGATGATGGATTCTGATGAATGAAGACGCAGCAGGCGTGTCGTGGTGAGTGGTACCGGTAGTGGTAAAGTTGGCCTCCCCCCCGTCATGAGTGTGTCGTCGGCGGGACTGTGTGGCAGCTCCGGCAGGGCGAGAAGTCGCGTTGCGGTGGCAGCAGGGCCCGGACAGACACGGGGCAATTGATCTAAGGCAGTCTCTGTCCCCTCGGCGATGGTGTTGGGCGTGCAAAAGCTGGATCTGGGCAGGCAGAGTCAGAGGTTTAGCTGGAGAGAGGAGGTTGTTCAGAAATCGATCCCGACGACGCTTGCCCCCTAAGCGCCCTTACCCCATCGGGAATAGTGCTGCAGAGCGCTTCACCCAGTGCCACCACGAATTCCTGTCTGGCTCCTCTGCAGAGCCGCATCTCATTGGGTGGCTCGTGCTGCGGCCGCCCTTCCCCGACTCCACCTCCAGACCACTACGACTATCCCCCACACGAGCACAACCTCGGTTCCAAAGACGCCCCATTCAAGTAACAGGCTTGGTTGTGTC
This sequence comes from Xylariaceae sp. FL1272, assembly GCA_022432385.1. Lineage (NCBI taxonomy): Eukaryota > Fungi > Ascomycota > Sordariomycetes > Xylariales > Xylariaceae > Xylariaceae sp. FL1272. The sequence goes on from JAJJXC010000019.1 coordinate 133,621, forward strand.
TATCGAGGTCAGGTATGACGCTCATGTCAACGTTGAAGCTTAACTGCCCTGAACTTACATATGTAGGTAGGTAGGTATTCCATATTGTTACTGTCTTACTACAGCTATTGGCCATTAACTCATCGAATTTGCTATATGATGAGCATCTCATTTTCATCGGAGGACTGCGATAGACGAAAACATGGTATATTCTCCTGTATTGACCGAACGATCGAATAGCACCACGTGACAGACTGCCCGCTGAAAGGTGTTGCGGAACTACTGTGGCTTGGGCATCTCCGAACGTCGGATCCTAGGCTTGCGGAGTCGCCTGAGCCACTCGAGCCACTAATCGTGCTCCGCCCCACCTATAGTTCAGGTTCGGGGGACCGACCACCACTATAGGTGGTGCTTATTACGAAATTGTACACATTACCAAATTGTACACTTTTGAATTGGCAGCGACTTTTATATAACTAATATTAATACATTTAATTATATACCGCTATTACGTTTAATCGTATAAATATGCGGTATATATTTTTAAAATCGTCGTATCGTTCCGAATATGGTGATATATTTAAAATTTTAAATTTTTAACGGTTATTTTTTTTTAATTAGGTCGGTCGGTTTAGTTGTCGCTTTTTGCTTATTTTAATAGAAAAAATAGGAAAAATTAATTTTTTTTTACTGTAAGCGTTAATTTCGCTTTATATATATATTGTAAAAATTGCAAAGCAATCGGAAGTAAATTGGCTGAGATATTTTAAAATTTTATAAATACTTTTCCATATAAATTGTATGGAAAAGTGACCTGTACAATTTGGTGATGTGTACAATTTGGTGATAAGCACCACCTATGGTGGTGGTCGGTCCCCCGAACCTGAACTATAGGTGGGGCGGAGCACGATTATGATCTCTTTATGTAGGTTGTGAGACCAGGTTAAAGTGCAGCGTATGCCCTTTTGGGGATAGACTGACCGAGGCCTGGCTCGCCGCCCAGCGATGGGACTGGCAGCCGCGCCGAGATCTGGAGGCCAGACCAGAGCTCCGACAATGGGCGGCAACAACTGCTCCATTCAAATTCGCATCGCATCCGAATCTCTTCTGGGCGAAATCGAACTACCCTCACGCCACCTGCACGGCTTCACGCGACGACACACCTCTCGAGTATCGCTGCGACACCACTGCCTGATCCGAATATCACACAATCCACTTTAGTTTGTTCCAGCCTTCGATTCCCGACGATACGCACAAGATGCCGCCGATGCCATCAAACGCCCGCGGGCCCCAGGGTCCCTCCACCATGGACAAGTGTATGTCTATGTCGCATGTCTGGCCTTGTTCGCGCTCGCGCTATCCACTCTGCCCACGCCAGGATGTCTGATGGGCTGACCGTTGTCACTACAGTAAAAATGGGTGCCATGATGGGTGGCAGTAGGTCCAAATCCAGAACCCTAGATTCGATGTTATGGGCTAACTCCTCTTGCAGCTGTCGGTGTCATTATGGGCTTTGTCTTCGGTGCGTGACTCTCCGATTAGCCCTCTCAATTCGTCCGCCTGTCTTAATACTCGATTCGTAGGAACTGTCAATATCTTCCGGTACGGAGCCGGCACAAACGGCATAATGAGAACGCTGGGACAGTACATGGCCGGCTCAGGCGCTACCTTCGGGTGAGTCTACGACACCATCACCGAACACAAGGTTCGGCTGCTGATCACGAATCCTACCTAGATTTTTTATGGGCGTCGGTAGTGTCATAAGGACCGATGCCTCCCCCATCGCCGTCGAGGCTTTCCAGAGAGCCCAGAGACGACCCTTCATCATGGCCGCTCAGCAAGGCTTCCGGCCCCGCAACAACAACAACTGAACACAACCCAATTCGCCTCAACCAAGATCATAGGTACCCGTACCTCTCGACGTCTCTCTCATCCAAAGATGACATCTTCGGCTATACGGGGAAACTACTAATGGTCTTTGTATGACAAGAATAATCAAAATTCTCTGTCAGTTTTTAAGTGTACAACATAGCTCAACCACCTTCCCGCCCAAACTACTCGATCCCACTTCTGCTCTTTTGTAGCCAAGATGGAGCTGGGTAGACATGATATCCAACAAGATCGATCATATTTGATTGATAATTCTGTACTGTACATACCGGGGCGTTGGGAAAACTATATGAATTATATGATCAATGATGGCAACCTATCCATCTTACACAGCTGCATTAATCCTGGGGTTGCTCAAACATGATGTGACCCATACTAGTCCAGGACGCTACTAACTCACTTGGAAGGCCGCAAAAGGCATTCTCGATTTCCCACGCAAATATCTTCTCTTGGTCATATTGGAAATGTAAGACAATTCGAGGACAAGGTTGTTCCCCGCAGGCTCGTACGCCAACATCTGTCGTCTAAATCTAGACTTCGAGATAGACGGACCACATGCAGAGTCATTAGCATCATAGAATCGCCAAGCTGAAGCAGATCGCCTTCGTCAAGGGCCTCCCCGAACACACATCATGTCATGCATTCTGCTGCCGCACTGCAGTATTCACACCTCCGCTCACTGTGCGCAGTCAATCGCCTTGATCCTCGCCCAGGGAACCCCAAGCAATTTTCCGAGCTAACCATAGCTCAAGCCACAGTCTCGACGACCTCAACAACGCCATTCGGTCCCTTCAAGCCTCTGCAGAGATCATTTAGGCCAAAAGCAATTGCCACTGCCGACAAGCCCTTCCTTGATCTCCGAGTCTTCCAGGAAGAACACAGTCCAAGATGTCGTCGCGACTGCCGCTGGCTCTGCCCTGCAACCTATATGAGTTACCGTGCGCGCTGCATATGCCCCTCTTGGCGATCTCGTATGCTGACTCTCTGGTGCTGGAACTGCCAGCCACTCTGCCGCCAAAGCTGAATGTTGTATAGTGCATCTGTCACCGCTGAATACTCATTTGCATTAGCCTCCCTCTTCTTCGATCGGCCTCCGGGCGGTGTCGATTCGAAATGTCAAATCCTGGTATATTGGTGGGGTTTCGAGATAATACCTGTCAGTCTATCGATAGACAATAGACGATCAACTGGTCATGCATGCATCTCTCAAAGACGACGACAATCTTTCTTTTGCTTCTCGGACCTGAGCCGCATCAAGTACGGCAAAAGTCCGAGACATACGAGTGCCCGTGGCGGCTGACGTATCCAATTACCGTATAAACGGCAGGCCGATTAGTTCTATCTGCGCTCGAGCTGCTTTCAACAGTGATAGTGATGGGCATGAGCATTCCTACCAAGATAGGTCGCCGATCCCATTTAGCAAAGATGGCGGAACTCTCCAGGCTGGTTGGTGATGCCGTCTCAACCCTTCGAGATATTCAAGAATGCCAAAAAAAAAAAAAACTGCTAGCAACATGGTATAGCGGTCTAAGTGGCTTGCTTCTGTTGTCCTCGCAAGCCACCCAACACGTCAACACGTATCTTTGCAAATAGTGTCATGCGTCTCACCTTAGTGTTGTCTTGGTATACTAAGGCTGAAGGCCCTTCACAGCTGTTAAATGGCTTCAGCGATGTGGTCCCGATCAACACGTTCAACAACCGCTCTTTAAAACGAGCATACCCTCCTAACCTGATGCCAATATCAGGTTTGCCTGGGTGTGCATGTCGATAGGTGTTCACCGTAGAGTAGCCGGCCTGTTGTTGTATAACCCTACTCCCTTAATAATATTGCTATTTTCATAAACATAGTAATTATGCGCATTTCGAGCCCGTCCTATCGTTTACCTACAACATGAATTGTCTCAACAAATTGGACCGTCTCGCCGGGGCACTAACATCATCATCGCAGAACGGGTATGTTCCTCATATAACTTCTCTATACCTCTTAATGCGACTAAGCCTCAATACTAACATAACCAACAGAAAATCAGTATGGGGTACACTGCTCGCGCCAACACTGCCTCTATGGATAATAAGCAGCGGCAAGTCAGGAATGCAGATTCCTTGGGGCAGCAAAACAGCCCGCAGCAGTAATCCATATACGACCGCCCCTATGACTGGAATCAGTCGTCACTACGACTTCAATATTAGTCGTGGGCTAATAGCGCCAGACGGTTATGAGAAGAGCGCTATTCTAGTCAATGGACAGTTTCCCGGGCCACTCATCCAAGCCAATTGGGGTGACTACATCGAAGTCCACGTCCACAACAACATCCTCGATGAGCCACAAGAAGGCACAGCCATGCACTGGCATGGCTTTCTTCAGACAAACAATTCCTGGGAGGACGGAACGCCGGGAGTATCACAATGCCCGATCGCACCTGGAAAGACCTTCACATACAAGTTCCACGCCGAGCTCTACGGAACATCATGGTATCATTCCCACTACTCTGCTCAATACTCCGGCGGCATGTACGGGCCCATAGTTGTCTACGGCCCAAGGAACATGAAGTATGATGTCGACATTGGTCCCATCATGGTGAATGGCAAGTTTGAACACACTCCACATATCAATATACAACTAATACGATAGAATAGACTGGTACCACGAAGATTATTACAAAACAGTCCAAGAAGCAATGTCACCCAACGCCAACGGCCGCCCCTTGTCTGACAACAATCTCATCAATGGCAAGATGTCATTCGACTGCTCCACCGTCGACGTCGGCGACACGACAAAATGCACCAACAACGCCGGCCTCTCCAAATTCAAGTTCCAGACCGGCAAAACCCATCGTCTTCGCTTCATCAACTCAGGCTCCGAGGGCGTGCAGAGAATCTCCATCGACCAGCATAACATGACGGTAATCGCCAACGACTTTGTCGAGATCGAACCCTACGACACCAAAGTCGTGACCATCGGCGTTGGCCAACGCGTCGACGTAGTCGTGAAGGCAAACGGGAACTCAGAGGGCGCCTATTGGCTCAGAGCGAATATGACGAGTTGCTCAACTACGAAACAACCTAATGCGCTTGCTGCGATTTACTATGATGAAGCGGATACGAGTACCATCCCTCAGAGCACCCCCTGGAATGTGCCCGATCCTAATACCTGCGCCAACGATGACTTGGCGATCACCTCGCCCTATTACCCTATGGAGCTTCCTGAGCCCTCGTGGACGCTGAATATGGATATTGGTGTTTATCGCAATGCTTCAGGCAACTTGCTTTGGACTTTCGGCGTGAGTCGTCCAACCCACCATTTCCAACCCGTCGTATGTGTCTATGTGAGATGTAACTGACTAGTAACAGGGCGTGTCTTCAAGAGTAGACTACAACGCACCGACACTTCTCCGAATCAAGAATAACGACTTCAACTTCGACCCCGACATGAACGTCATGAACTTCGGCTCCAACACCTCCGTTCGCTTCATCGTCAACAATCCCACACCGGGGTAAGTCTCCTTCTCATCCCTCCCCCCCCCCCCCCCCCCCCCAATTGTCCTCTCCGAAGGCGCCGGGAACTTCAACACTTCCACCACAATCAACAAAACCAGCCCCATGCGCAGAGACGTGCAGATGGTCCGCGCATTCGGGCACGTCGTAGTGCAGATAGACGTCACAAACCCCGGCGTCTGGCCCTTCCACTGCCACATCGCATGGCATGCTTCTGCCGGTTTCTTCAGCCAGATGGTGTTCTTGCCTGAGAAGATTAAACAGTATACGATACCCGGAAGTGTTGGGCAGGCCTGTAAGGATTGGGATGCTTTTACGAAGAGCACGGTTGTGGATCAGATTGATAGTGGGTTGTGAGCGATGATTCCGGAGTTGGGTGAAGGCGAAAAGGGTACGAGGGGATAACGAGACAACGCACTCTTTGCCTATTTTGTTGGAATTTGCTGATAATTCTTTTGGGAGAAGGGTAGATACATTGGGAACGGGCGGTATATCTTGCATCTACGCCACTTACGTATAGTTTCTTTGCATATCTCAAACTATAGATGACCACATTATCATATCACAGGCGTAGTACTAGAATATACTAGGTGCCAAACAACTTTCACGTATGGCAGTGCGCACCTAAGCAGCTACGACGGGTTGTCACAGAGACTTTTAATCATCAGCGCGAGTGAGCTAGAAGGCCAGGTTTAGAAACCAGGGTAAACTTAGTTGCCCCTGATTTCTGAGAAAAAACGACGGTGTGATTTCTCTTCGCAGTATGGAAGCTCAGCACAGAAATGCCTGTCGAGTCTCATTTGGTATTGGACCTTGGCTGGGTCATGTCGTTGGATATAGTACGATGGTTTTGTAATTGGTCTTCTGCAGTCGAGAACTATCTAGAGATGACCCTCACATCGGATCCTCCTTTTTGATTTGAGCCGTCTCAGACACGCAAAACATGACCCCGTATTCGTCATGTCCTACTTTTTCCTTTCGCACTCTCCCTTCCTTTTTTCCCCTTCTCCCCTTTTTTGGATTTGCAAATTCTCCTCCCTTAGCCAGACCAATCCACAACAAAAGCCGGCTCAGTGTCCTCGCCCTTTCTAAGTCCACCAGGGCTCACCTGCACAAGCAGCAGGATCAAAAGAAAACTGAACACCCTCAAGCCTCTTGCTTCGTCTGAGCGGTCTGTCTGTAGTCTCCTCACTATCCAGCCCTTTGTTTCCAAGGTCATGCATACTGCCTGCCAAGGCAAGCCTCATGCTTTGTCTGAGCGGTTGCTTCGGGATGTCCTCAAAGTTAGACTCTCTACTCTCTTGCTTGATCAGTTCAGATCCCTCGCGATCATTCCATACAAATCTTCGGTTGTCATTGATTCTTCGGCTCGTGCTTCTCTCTTGGTTCTCATTAGGTTCTTGGTTGGCAGTTTTGGTGCTACTGCTCAGCAGTTAGCTCTCTTCTGCCTCTTCTTTCTCCTATCGGAGTCCTTGTACCATCTCTTCATCTTTCTGATGTCCTTCTGAAACTTATCCCAAGCACGTCGGTCAGTTGTGATGTCGCTGGAGTGTCTCTCCGGCTGAGACTGGTTGGTACCACGGATGTCAGTGTTCTGGCTCTGCTCAACAGGAGTCTTCTGATGGCCGCTGCTCATCTGAGTTTGGCCTGTACCCTGGAAACTGCCGTTCTCTCCGTTCATTCGCGTGCTTCCTCGGGCCTCGTGGGTCTCGTTCTCGTTCTGCTGTTTATGGTTGTTCGACTCTGGATTGTTGCCGTGAGTGATAACGAAACGGTCGCCTTCGACACGAACGGAAACATCAATTGCGCCTGGAGCAATCTCAAGGTAGACAGGCTTGACACTTCCATCTTGGGTGGTAATGTTCTGCGCAAAGAGATCTGTTAGTACAGTTTTGCAATGCAGCGACATACTCATTGTCTCTAGCTACTATAGATACAACGCAGGTACAAAAAGTTTTAATCAGATATGGGGTTGAAACATTGGCCAAGGACTCACCAGTTGCAGGCGATGACTGTTGTGACGGGATGCATTGTACAGATGGTGTGCGAGAGCGGCAGCCGTATCGAAGGTCTCGCCGCAGAAGTCACAGCTGTTCAACCAGGGAACTTGGAGCTGGGTAAAGGCAGGGACCTGGGGAGCGGCAACAACCTGAGTGGAGGCAGGAAAGTGAAAGACTCGATGGCGAGGGGAGTCGTGCACCCGGCAGGGCGGATTCTCAGGCGAACCGGAGCTCTCAGGAACATTGTTCTCAAGCGGATTGGGCATGTCCATATCGTAATCCTCTTGCAAGCCGGTAGATCTCATCGTGTGATCCTCAGTTTGGTTCGGGATACCAGGGACTTGGCCCTTTAGTGACTCGTCAACCTCGCCAGAGCGATCTTCTTGCGAATTAAAAGTCGCAGCACGGCGGTTGAGACGGCAAAGGCAGTCCATTCTAGCCTCTTCCGACTTGTAATATCTGCCACATTCACAGGCAAAAGCGTGGAAAGGAGATGATTGTAAATGACTCTGAAGGGCCCTCAATGTCTTGAAGGGGCGGAGGACGTTCTTGTCGCACTGGCAGTAGAACTTAGTCGTGTCTTTGGAAGCTGTAGTGCCAGGAATGACGACGGGCCAGGGCTGACCACAGCCGCATTTGTGTTTCGCTGCCGCCGTTGGATAGCGCCTGCCACAGATACAAGGGTGATTGGGAGAGGTGAATAGGTGCTGGAACATGCTCTCGATGGTCGAGTAAGTGTGTGTGCCGTTGTTGCAGTTGCAAGTTATTGCGATCCCCGTTCCGGAAGCGGAGGGCTGAGGATCTAGCATAGGCCAAGGGAGGCTAGGAGAAGTTACATTGTGATCGTTGAGGTGTGAAATGGGGGGGTAGCTGCGGTTGTTGGAACTGCTGTGGACTTGGGTGTTGGGACTGTCTGCGGGTACAGTTTGCTCGGGGACAGCCATCCTGGGGATATTGTTGATGGGCACAGGTCCACGGCAAGTACACTGTAGCTTGTCCGCCACCGTCTCGAAGCGCTTTCCACACTCACAAGCGTGATTGGGAGATTCATTGATGTGCTGGTTGAGGGCGGCGACAGAAGTGAAGCTGTGGTAGATTCCCTTGTCGCAATGACAGTAGAAGGTCGTGTGAACTTTGGTAGCCATGACTGCCAGGAGCGCACAGGCGGCGCGCTGCTGAACGCAAGAGGGCAGTGGTTTGGGTGGTAGATGACGCCGACGGGGGGATTGAGATGGTGGAAGGAGAAGAGTTGGTGGAGTGTCGGCGTGTCGCATGCGGGAGCGAGTCGGTTATGGACGTGATTGCAGAGGCACACAAGGTTGTGAAGATGAAGGCACAGGTCGGCGATGAGTGTCGTACTCCTGCGCGAGCAACAGACGACGACGAAAGCCACTGGTGCCCTAGGGAGGTGCTAGATAGTAAAGGTAGGAAACACGAGGCAGAGAGGTGAGGTAGACGCCGAATTCAAATGTGACAACGAGTTGGGAGCTACATGTGTACATGTCAATGGCAGTTGCCAGTTTTGTTGTTGTTCGAACGGCAGTCGCACCTTCCGTGGTGGCATAAACATATATTGAGACTCGAATAAATATAATATGAGCCAGCCAGAGATTCGTCGTGCTACATGTGACTGAGGTAGCAAAGAGGCAGGAGCCGCCGCAATGCACACAACGCACAATACTCCTACTCAAGTCTTTCAGTACCCAAGGATAACACTGCAATCACCAGTGTATAACCACATGCACCCAATCACCTCTTCTTTTGCGCCGATCTCCTTCTTTCTTCTTTCCTCACTAACTACTCTCGGGGCACATTGACCACCAGCGCAGCTTTGTTGTCGACCTTCTTCATGTCTGCGCTGCTCCCCTTACAGTGTGCCCTGTTCATGTGTTTCTGTCAGCATGCTCTTCCAAGCTTACACCGATTCCCTTGGTCGTTGAGATAGTAGTTTATAATAACATTAGACTTACCAGTCAAGCTCGATGCTTCTGATAAGCCAAATCATGTCTCACCGCGTGGAGTGAGTCCGTGGACATTCTTCACAGTTCTTTCTTGATGGCTCCGAGTAAGACATTGAGCAGGGACAACTCGGGTGTAAGCTGAGATCCGTTGTGTGTTTTAGATGGCATCTTCTTAGTATCCTTTACCTGAGGGCTTCCATGTCGAGGTGAATCTCTCAAATGTTGAGCTAGGTCTGCGAATGAGACGAAAGCTCTGCCGCAGATGCATGAAAACTTCTGCAACTTCTGTCGATGAATATCGGCAGTTTGTTGATGCTGAGCCAAGTCCTCTTTAGTCGCGAATGTCTTGTTGCAGTCACAGACAATTGCCTTCTGATGTCCCTTCTGGTGTTGCACTAGAGCCTCGATAGTCGGGAAGGTCTTCTTGCAGTCGCAGGTGAATGATCGTCTATGCAGAGGAGAATCTCGTCGATGTTGTGCCAGAGCCTCTGCTGTTGTGAACTTCTGATTGCAGCTATACACAACCTTCCGTTTTTGGGGGCCATCTTTGGCAGGCAGGGCTGGACTCTTTGCACTCGTCCTGATAATGACGCTTTCGCTGGGCTTGCGGTGCGATGGGGAGTCTCTCCGGTGTTGTGATAGATCAAATTGTGTTGCGAAGGTCTTGTCGCAGACGCAAACGAACTTGCAAGCGCCACCAGTCATCTTGATAGTCATAGCGCAGGTAGCTGATGTCTCAGAGAGTCAGTTGGCCTACTGCACGTTAAGCAATGAAAGAAGATAGTAGCAAGCTGGTATATGGCAGTGATTGTTTCATTATGGAGCATGGGACATGAATCTGATATACAATATTGAACTCAGGCCTCCGTTTGCAACCCCCTGCCTCGCTTGGCAACAGTGCCTCACCTGGTTACCTCTCAGGTCAATGATGCAAGGCACTCGGCACCGAACAAACCGCTTCAGGCAAAGCCACGAATCCTTCCTAGTTTGACATAAAGGATTGTTTAAGGAAATCCAATCGCTTTTGAATACCCAATGCAAGGTAAAACAATCGAAGGCACTTGGAACACCTGTTGGGGGGGCGCTGCCGAGTTGCCTTGATGCATACCAGGTACCGTGTATGCCTAGGGTGGCGCAGGCAGCATTCCACGAGTATGTCAGTTGGTACTACATCTGTTCCGTTCCTGATGTAAAACACTTAAATTTCATATCGTTCTAGGACAGCCGCGATGTTTGTCTGTACGACCAGGTGATCCCAGCCTATAACATAATTGCTTCTATTGGCAACGGCCAACATAGACTGTCCAGCATGGAGGCATCCGATACACTCAAACATCTTCAATAACTAAGCCTACAGGCCATCATGATACTCTGAATAGCGTACCTCACCCGGCTCCAGCACCAGCACGTCGGTATGACCGGATCTTCTCCGAGGTTGTGGCTGACACATGACACCCACATCATCACTGGAAGGAAGAGGAAGGTTCTATTTTCTCTTTCTCAATCTCCGTTCGTCTCCAGTCCTTCATTCACTGCCTGCGATGGAATAGACAGAACGGCCCGGCTATAGATGACATTGCTACTAATTCGACGTTTCTTGCTGCCTCTCAGTAATCTTTTACGACCTGTTGGTGTCATACATCAGCGCCCGGTGCATTAAACAAAACAGAATGCTGACACGTTCATGTCGGGTTAGTGAGAAGTCTTGATACTCTTTGAGTCTGCCGGACTTCGTACTCTTGTATTAGGGTAAGGTGCTGACCCAACTCTTCATAAATTGTCAAGGCCCCCCTGTGCCAACAAGGCCGAGGGAAGCACTGGAACAGGACGGTGTCGTGGGCTCCTATCTTACTCGCTGCGGGGTGCCACGAACGTCTTTGCAGTACCAACGATACGCTGACCCCAATGACGAGCGCAGCAAGTTTTGTTGTCGCGCCACGTACTATTAGCCTTAAACTTCTTACTACAACCGCAGATTGTATGTTGACGACGAGCCTGCTTCTTTCTGGTGTTACCAGCTACCTTGGTAGTCAATTGTCGCGTTATATATGTCGCCGACTTGAATAATTGACGGATAGTGGGTTGCAAAAGTTGTTGTGCAAAGCATAGGACATGAAACTAAAAACAGAATAACAACTCTAATGAAGCTTATGAGTCCAGGCACATCCGTTTGCTAGTGTCTCATTCGATAACAACGTGCCGCTCCTGGTAACCCGAATGTAGGGTGTCGAAACCCCCCAGTATCAAGAATTTCCGACGTCCGTCTATCGAACAATTGATCCCCGAGCAGGTACTGGCTCATATTTTTATTTTCTTCAGTTATTCGTGATGTGCAGGGTACTCTTTGCTTAAGGGTGCCTCCTCTATCGGGTTTGAATTGTCCAGATAGCTGCTATCCTCTAGCTACCTTACGATAATCGTCAACTGTGCCAGTTTTGAATATTGAAGCGAACCGAAGCCTTTGAGCCACGTTCAAGTATGCAGTAACTGACAGACATAGAGTGGGATTTGATATGAAGTAGGGTGTGCATTGAAGGGGAGTGACCGTAACCTTCCTGCTTGCACTTACCATTACAACTATGGACTTGATTTCCGTGCCTTGCATGAACCGACTTTGAGTCACACCGACGCACAACTTAGATCTTAAGGCTGCGTGTTGCACTGGCTTGAGGACGAGTACACGAGGACCCGGTGCTCATCATCATTGCGGTACCGTCAAACTTCTACTGATTGAAACTGGTGAATCAGCCCCTAGGTCAGACAGCAAAGACCTCTGAGTAATACCGGTGTTATTCACTCCGCTTTCATCAGGAGTGACATCGAAGCCCGCCTCAAGTTCGCCGAAGTTTCCATGCACGTGGACTGGGAGACGAACTGCGGACCCAAAGCTTCCACATGGTGATCGCTTCTGTGCAGCAGCACATCGCAAATTCCGTGCGATTCGATTACCAGGAATTAAGAGTTTGTTGATGTAAAAAGAAGACGAGCCGAGGAAAACAGAGATGAGACTGTAAATATAATGACAAAGAATGTCAACGATGCCTCGAAATTCTGCAAGACAGCAGGTGTTTCGAGTATAATAGAAGATGTCCTAGTCAGTGTATGAAGTGTATGTCATAATGAAGATGGGGCGACAAGCCCAACGACATCATACTCATCAGTATAGTCTTAGACAGAATCACCACTGGTCAAGCGTGACCAGGTGTTCGTCGCTCCGACGAGTTGTTTCCTACCACGTACGACACGCAGTCGAATCACTAAATCCAAAATTCTGATATCCATACTCGGTATCATGCGATAGGTTCGACATGTGTCTTGATGCTAGGCGGACCTGTAAACGTCACGAAGTTTACAAGATCAAGACCCCTGGCGTGGAGTTTCTTCAGGATCCGGGTACACGTTAGCACTCAAAATCTACAACTATATTCTCAGAATACATGCGACAGTGAGAACAGCATGCCCGTGGAGGAGCATCCAGACCATGTATCTAACTGTGAAAGCAGTCGTTTCGCCCTCCTTTGCTATCTCAAGATTTGTTATTTTATTCCACTCGTTGTCTTCCATCCACCTTCTTCCAGCCGTTTCCTTCGATTCGTTTCCGAGGGCTTTCAGTATAGCGTTACATTCTCGTAGTAAAGGCATTTGCCGTTCTATAGTTCCATAACTGTCGCGCAGGAAAACAAGCTTGGCTATGAAATCTGAGGTATCCTCGATCAAGGCGAGTTGTCTGTCGAGAATTTCCTTCATGTGCAGTTCATGCGGAGAAGGATCTGAAAAACGTGGATATGGAGCGAAACTTCCTTCTTCGTAAAGACGTGTTTGTCCTATAAGTCTTATTCGACGGAATCTAGAAATGTCAGGTATCTGTTCCCAGTATCCATTCTTAGGAGCCGAAGGTTCTGGTGCACATCTAGGCTCTAACTGAGGTTGGTCTCCAGACCAATGGTCTTTGGGAAGATACCTAGATTCTTCTGATCTTGGCCTGGCTAACAATGTAGTGCCGCATGCTCGACTATAACACAGTTAGCATTGCCTTTGAAATCATAGTCGAGTGGGCCTGCATGCTCACCAGACTTTTTGTTGACTACCTTCGTCTGGTATCGAGCGGCTGCAGCTTGGACAGATACCATATGGACTATCGAGCACGATACTCATAGAGACCCTTTGTCCCGGAGAAAAGCAAAGCTCCCATCGGCGGGAAAGGTCAATATCTTTTTGTGTGCCCTCGTCTTGAATTACGAAGTCTCCATGGTCTATGAAGATCTCGGCGTGTGGTACGATGCTGATATTGCTCCTCAAAACTGATACTAGAGCCTCAGGAGATCGAATAAATTCAAGGTGAAAGGGACTCAAAAGGCCAAACGCGTCAATCAAATACACTGGCTGCTGGCGGTAGACTTGTGCCGGTATTCGGAACATGAGTTGGTGAATATCGAAAATCATTGAAAGATTTTCAGATTTGTTTGGACTATGCAGGTCATGCCTTCGAGTATATCCTGTCCCTGTTTGATAGTTTGGCTCACCCCAATAACGATGATGGACAGTTTGCTCATACACCCTGTCGTCAAACTTTGTATTCGGCCAGCTAGAGTAATCTCGCGCTGTCGTGCATCGCGCTGGTGTATTGTTGTCGCTTGGAGATGTAGTGCCGTCAGCAGAATGTTGATAGAGTCTGTATGAGCTTGGATGTCTCTCTTGAACTTCTCAACATCGTCAGACATGAGCAGTGTCCATTCAATCTTAGCCCAGCCCTCGCGCAATTTTAGACCCGGCTTGCTGCCACGCAAGTGCGGGTGATATTTTTGAGCAGACTGCCAGAGATCATCTATCGCATGTCGACACTGTGCGGCGACGTGCTCTACCGCTATCTTCTGCGACTGTTGGCTCTCCTCCACTTCGAGAGACTCTACAGCAACAAGTGCGGTCTCGAGGCTGCGCAGTTGAGCCAACAGTTCCCTGTACGATGCCCCTGCAGCCGATGACTCGCGGAGACAGTCGATCACCGTACGTGTGAGTTGCAGAGCAGCGATGAAGTCCCCTGCGGAGAATCCAAAGCCCACAGACATTATGTGTCGAGCAGCGGAGTGGAGGAATGGAAGAAAACTGATGAGTAACGGCTCAACTACAATGGCTTTGAGGATTCATTACCATGTATCCTCAAACAGAAGGAAATGAGGACGCGAACAGTACCTGGAAATCCTCGCTGTCGAGTCTGGGGCTGTGTAGTGGACTCGGGGTGTCCTGACGCTGCGCATCGCGATGCAACTTGGAGATCCAATCACCAGCGGCGCACACATGCAGAACGACGCATCTCGAACCAACAGCACATCTTCGCCAATCAAGTCACATCATGCTTCAGAGGCCACCTGGAGAAGGGAATCAGGTCAGCACCGAGATGGTACCAATTCTGTTAGGTAGCTCAACGTTTGCTGGATTATCACTCTAAAATGCATACTTGCAACTACTGCAGTACACAAAACTGATCACTCTTCCATTGCTTCGAAAATCTCATACCTTCAGTGTTGAAGTTGTTCGGTGCCGATACTACTCTAGCTCACTGCCGCATCAAGTGTAAAGCGGTAGAAGACACTGAAGGGAATGGGTAAAGGCCGTTCTTGGTCGTCAACGGGCTAATTTGCGCGCAAAGTGAGGTTCGGTCACCTCAACTCTGCCCTTTCGTACTTTGGTTTTTATCAGTGAAGACCGCGTCTGATGGTTTGGCGTTCAATAGCCTCTCATATCGCACCGTGTAATACTTTTCGAGATATGAAGTCAGGCCTCTCAGACATAGAGCGAAATGAGTACCTGATACTTGTTCCTACCTTCCATATCCTTGGGGTGAATCCTCTCAATAGAATACTCTGTATTCGAACCTGGGCCGTGGGGAGCCCAAGCATTGTGAATCATCAATTCGATTGATTATCCGAATGGAGAATCAGGAAACAAGAGGTTACCTTATTCGTTATTATGTGAAAATGACGATGGTACTGTTTATTTGGTCTCCTCTCCGCCCAAATGCCAGCACTTCCAACACTCCTCACACGCCGTTTTTTTACCTCAAAACCACCATCCAAACGCCCTCTCTTCGTCTGAGCAAATTCAATCCGAGCTCATGAGACGATAAACCAGACACCAGAAACAAACATCCAAGCACACATCACCGTCGCCTGCACGCCGCCGTAGGTGAGCACTGCCAGGCATGTGAGATGGTACACGAACTCCAAACCACCCTCCAAGTCCCTGCGGTTGTGATCGCGGCGATATACGGGGCCCGAGGCATATTCAGACTCATCGGCGGACTCATCCGAATCCAAAGTGCTATAGCGTTCGTCGGAGCCAAGGGAGTGGTTGGAGGCATCCGAACCGTGGGCGTCCTCATCGTCATCGTCACCGCTATCATCTTCCGAATCATCATCCGAATCGAAGGGCGTATCGGCGTCGTAGCCGGAATCAGTATCGTCAGAGGACGTGGAACTATCAGAGGATTCTGAATAGTCACAGAATCGATAGTCAAGAGAAAGTTCAGAGTCGTGGGTCATGCTTGAGCCTTCCGATTTGTCGTCCTCCATGTCAGGGGCCTGGGTGGTGATAGTAGGGCTGACGTGGCAAACAGTGATTAAGGGGCTGATGGTGAGGTTGTTGGAGGGCATGTTGCCCTGAATATCGTCCGGATCGCTCATGCTTGCGTGTGGTCTTAGTTCAAAAAGTCGGCTTGGGTTCGATGTTTGGATAACATCTGTATAGACGTTGTACGGATGATTGGATTCGTACTTGGTTGTGATATTCTCTTCACTTGTAAGTTGCAGTGGTGATTAGTAACGAGACAACTCTTCGATGTTGCAATAGGAGAATTTCAGAAGCCATCTGCTAAAAACACATACCAGAGAAAAGGATCAGTTATCAGCCTCGAAATCCGAGAAGTTTATGTTCAGACCGTCTCTTTGTTTACTTGCGCCGGTTTGACGCGTCGCCTGACTTTACGAAGAGCTATGAAAGATACACCTTAAGGTTAAGAATTAAGCAGTCACGCTAGTAGATTGCCTTCGTACTTTCTCCTCCAAAACAATGTTATAACCAAACTAATGAGACATGATCATGGAATCTAGCGCTTCTTTTGACACTTCCTCTATATAGCCCTATGTAACCTAATATCCAGTTGGGAGAAGTTAAGTTCAAGAGAAGCTAGTTAAGCCAGCAACTACGGCCATCTCTTCCTTCAGTCGCTTAAACTACTGCTCAGCCATGACGTGCTTTCTTGGTCTGCCGTAGGGTCATGCATTCGAATAAAAAGACGAGCAGATGAGTGATACTTCGAATTTTAAGTTACAGACTCAACGTCTGTGACGATTTGTGCTCACTGGGTATTGTATTGAGATACACATTTGTACAAAGATGTTAATTGAAAGATATATTTACAAGCTTGATGCTTGGTCTACCTCTGACGTACACCAGCTGATTACTTTTGGATCGACAGGCATGTGAAGACGTGACAACAGGAAATCTGATTCACAGGTCCGAAGTTCAAGCTGTTTTCGGTGGCTACACTTTGAGTTCAGCAGCACCTGGCTTGCAGGATGGGTGAGTGCTTATGCTACTGCACTACAGTCACACTGGTGACAGTTTCAGCACAAAGTCATCATCATACCAGGACATGCTACAAAGACAAGCACAAGTATTTTAGTTTGTCTCATCACGAACATCAACCCTTCAAAGGCATCAAGACCCGCAAGTGAACGGATCAAATAAAATCTGGTATTCATCCCTAGCCTCCCCTAACTTTTCGCATTTCCATAATGCTCTGCTTGGTCGCGTATCGGCTCGGCGCGATATACAACAAAAGAAAGACGTTGTAGTTCTAGAGTGAAACTCTAAGAATCTTTTGTCCTATCCTCCTAGTGCAGACTTCTAGTGTATAGAACCATGCAGTAACGCAGCATGCAGTAGCGCAGCATGCAGCATGTTCAAGTGCCAGAACGAGGGGGGAAGCAAAAAGCAAAACCCTTGAATTACAAAAAAGCAGCTAAAAACAACATGGTTTGAAGCGTGGTATGTGTTGTGTGCAATGGCAAATAGTATGTACAGGAAGAAGGGCGCCTTGAGATGTGATGGGAGGATATCGTTGGGTGGACTACAGGGGGTAGCCATGCAATGTTTCGTGAGTGGGTAGTCAAATCGTGAGCCAGAGAGGCAAGACAGGTATCATCGGTGATTGCAGGGCTGAATTCATGTTGTGCGTTGCTAGACCAAGCACGTGTCTGCTGCGGGTGTGGACTGTGATTGAGATTGTGGGGTTGGCCGGAGTCGAATGAGCGAGGTAGACAGAGACGTGCAGTGTCTACATGATGACGCACTTAGAGCCTTCCTCACCACTGGGCTTGACGCTGAGGGCGACACGGGCAGCCTCGGTGAAGGCCTCGTTGACACCGCGATTGCGCATGGCGGAGCACTCGAGGTAGCGCATGGCCTTGATTCGTCTGGCGACCTCGAGGCCCTGGTTGTAGTCGATCATGGGCTTCTTCTCGTGCTGGGCACCCTCGGCAGCGGCACCATCCTCTTCCTCCTCACCAGCCTCGCGCAGATCACACTTGAGGGCGACGAGGACAATCTTGACGCCGGGGCAGTTCTCCTGGATCTCTCCGAGCCACTTGCTCTCAACGTTCTCGAGGGAGTCTTTGCTGTCGACGCTGAAGCACAGGACTACCACATCGGTGTTATCGTATGATAGGCTGCGCAAGCGGTCGAATTCCTCTTGTCCAGCCGTGTCCCAGAGGGAGAGCTCGATGTGCACGTTGTCGACAAAGATGTCTGGAGGGGAGTGTTAGGTGTCTCGGTCTCCAACATAGATAGCGGTATCTGCAGGGTCTGCGCTGCTGCTGACAAAGAGAGGAGACTGACCATGGACGTAGTTCTCGAAGACGGTGGGCTCGTAGACAGTGGGGAAGTAGCCGCGGGTGAAGACGTTCAAAAGAGAGGTCTTGCCCGAGGCACCGTCGCCACTGTAGGAAGATGTCAAGGTCAGTGAGTGTCGCTGGGAAGACGAGGTTCGAGTTCAAGACAGGCGCCGCAGGGGCTTGGCAGGGTAGCGGGAAGTGACGTACAGGAGCACAAGCTTGCGCTGGACGGTCTTGTTGCCGCCCAAACCACAGAGACCGGGCATTGTGACGGATGGATGGTAGATGTCGGTATGTGCTGCTGATGGTATCGGGGGCGAGTTGAGTCAACGGCGAACAAAAGGTGGTTGATGGGAGGCGGACGGGTGGTTTGGGGGACTTGGGGAAGTTGAGAAAGTCGAAGCGAACGGCGATGATGAAAAAGGGGGCCGAGGGAGAGTGTGGAGGTTTGATTGGTCTGCCGAATGCAGGAACCTAAACCAAGGGATGGGACGGCGAAAGAGGTCGTCACGAATTGACGATATTAGTAGAAAAGAGCGGTTTTCTGGATGTTGGGGTACTTGACTACCGCCGTAAGATGCAGACTAGGTAAGGTGTGCGACGAAGGGGATGCTGAGCGAGGCTGGAGGAGGGAATTGTAGATGAAAGACGGGGGCAGCGACGATGGGCCTCATCACACACCAAGAATCATCAACCACGAAGTCAAGACCCATCTCCATCTGCCAATCTGGGGATCGCTCCTGCCGGACAGAGATCGCTTCAGCGTCCAGGCCAGGCCTGTCTAGCGTAGGCTCTGGGTAGGTAGGTACGTACCTTACCGAGAGTCGCTGCCACTCCAGCCCGAGCCCAGCCAAGCGAGCCCAGCAATGGCGGCGGAATTGGCCAGCTAGTGGGCTCTGAGTGGGGTCTGGCAGCCGAGCTGCGGGACTGACTGGGGGCCAAAGATCGCTATGCAAGGGTGCCACAGGCCATTGAATGCCTGCAACGCCAAATTGCCTATCTCATCCACCCTGTTTTCTCCTATCACCGATTATCATACAATGAACAATACCACAGTTGAGGAGAATCAGTCAGAATCAAGCTGCTAGAAATCCATTCGCTCAGACTGTCATGACATGTTACTGTCTACCTATGTTATATAACATCACAAATGATAAGATCGTGATCTGCTAAAGAGCTGCATTATAACAATAGCGAATAGTGGTATAGGGTATTATCAGACCACTTAACCGACATCAATCCCTCTAATCTATGTGACGAGATTTTATTCGCCTCAACGACGACCCCTTCATCCCAGTTGCTCGTATATATGTGCTCATCTCATCCTACAGATCTCTCTCTCATCGCATCCCGAAACCAGCCATCGTACGAGCTCATCAGACCGCTCACGAGACCCTACTTCCTTCGTCATACCCATCAACCCATTCGTAATTCCACATTCGCATCAGCCCAGTGCTACCCCAAGTGCCACAGCAGATGACTCGGGTTAAGCTTGCCTCAGTCTCATGTCCCACACGATCCGCTAAAGAATGGGTACGGACATGACTCAATTTATGTCGTGTCTAGTCAAAAAGACAGCTCATCAACAATGACAGCTTTTGTGGAATTACGGAGTACTGTCGAGAAACGCAAAGAAACCTGGAATTTTCGTCTCGGGTATCGCTAGTATTGGTGGGAGCTTATGGAATCCTCAATTTGAAACCATAACCGTAATGCATGCGTGATAGTGATATGTACAGTCGGGTGTATGTGGCTCTCTCGCGCCGATCGATCCTTTCCGCACCGCCATGGCTTAGCTTATCAGCTTCCTCCGTAATCCATTGACAAACTCCCGATCTCCATACTTCCCGGATCGTTCCCGGGCCTTGTCGTCTGCCTCGCGGGCCAGTCGGTCTTGTTCCTCTATTACCGCGAGCCGTTTCTCCCGATCCTTGTCCAGATCCGATGCTGCATCCTGCATGGCTGCGAGCTTGCGCGCACGCTCATCCGCGGCGGCGGCGTTCGAAGCATTGTCTGAGTTGCTGGTGGTGTTTCCATTTCGGAAGTTACCATTGCCGTTGCCATTCGGGTTGAAGCCTCCTCGACGAGAATCGCGGCGATCACCATCGTTGTTGTTGCGCCGGCGGTCTCGAGGCGGTTCCTCTGAGTAATCTCGGCGCCGCCTGTATCCGTCATCCTTTCTCTCACTTCGTCTCGGACTTCTTGATCGGTCTCTCTGTGATCTCTCATAGTCATCCCTCCCGTTTCTATGGCCATCCCGTGAGTTTGACCGCTTCCTCTCACTTCTCTCGTAATGATCCCTCCTCGACTCCCGCCTGTCGCGTGAGTCCGACCTCTCGTCAGAATCGCGTCTAGATCTGTGGGGTCGAGATCTGCGGTCGGGCGAATCGTAGCGATCTCGCGAGTATGATCGTCGGTCAGACCGGTGCTGACGGTCTCGTGAGCGTGATCGATGTCTGTGTCGGTGTCGTCTCGAATGTCTCTCATCTTTGGAACGAGATGACTTGCTCTTGTCATCAGCCTGTCCCATGGTTGCCAGAAGCTGTCTTCTCTTGATGGGGTCGTTCATCATGGCCTCGTATGCCTCTTGTTCTCGTTTCTTGATGGCCAGCAGAGGATCCTCTCGGATCTTGGTGGCCATATCTCTGGGATTGATGGCGGAGCCCGGTGGAGGCGCGAGACTGTCGTAGGAAGCCTGCTTCTTGAGGCTATCGTTGTCGGGGCCACGGGTAAGAATAGTGTCGATTCTTCGTTTGCCCAACAGAAACCCCTCGAGCTCTTCGGTCGTGCCACCTTGTCCATCGCTGGGCCCCTGGTACATCCAGTCGACGCGGTCGACTCGTTTTCGGCCACCGGCTGCCTCGAGCTTGTCTTGCAGTTCTTTCTGGGCGCGCTCTTCCTTGATCTCCTGAATGCGGGCTTCGGTCTTTTTCCTCTCGGCTAAGGCGGCTTGCTCTGCATCGTAGACCTTGGCCTGATTCTTCAAGAGAGCCGGGTGGTACGACTTCTTCAGCTGCAAGTCTCCACCCATTTTGATAGATTTTTCTCAAGGAAAACGGCGAGAGGGAGTTGTTGACGCAGACTCTTGCGACCGGCGGAATGCGAACTTGCCGTACCCGCTGACGAAGACGACCACCGAGTCCTGAGTGGAGGGAGAGAAAGGTGAGGACGGAAGCGGGGCTGACAGTTGACAGACGACTTTGGGTAGGAGTGGATGCGGATGGATAGAAGTCAAGGAGTTGTTGGTTGTTTGCCACGGAGACGAACTTGAAGAGTTGGAGTGTCGCCAAATCCCTGCCTGATGGGACCACTGTAGTGGGTCTTTCCAGCAGTGGCGGCGCTGAGTCTAGCCTCAACAGCCCCGCACTAACTTATTCTGGTATGCAGATACATTGGCGATAAGATAAAGCCTCTGATAAACCCCAGCCTTTACGCCAGCATCATTGATTGCGGGCAAGCTCCCCACCAACGCCAAACCTCCCCCCACACATTCACCATCTCCGTGCAGCCTCGTTGACCGCGTCTCCCTATTCCCTTTCTCGACTGCGGCTGACGTTGTAAACTTACTTGTTATTGTCCTTGACTGCGCGACACGAATCGTTTCTTTGATTACCTAGCTACAACAAGCCGAGTCTAGGTAGAAGCTCACTAGAGTCTGAATCAGAAGATCAGTCAGAGTAGCAAAGAGACCTTACACATCCACTACCTACACCCGTTCTTCCTATTCTCCTTCTTACAACCTAACACATATTTCGCAATTCTGCAAAACCGCAATCATGTCTGACGACGACTTTATGCAGGAGTCTGATGAGGAGCAGTGAGTTTGAAACATCGATGTCGCGTCCATCTATCTTCCTAGCTGACCCCTCTAGGTACGACTTCGAGTACGAAGAGGATGACGAGGACGACTCGGGCGATGTAGACATTGAGAACAAGTACTACAATGCCAAGCAGATGAGAGAGACAGAACCCGAAGAGGCCATCGATGAATTCTTGGGCATACCTGCACTCGAACCCGAGAAGGGCGACTGGGGGTTCAAGGGTCTGAAGCAGGCCATCAAGACAGAGTTCCGACTTGCCAGATACGACAAAGCCGTGGAGCACTACACCGAGCTCCTCACATACGTCAAGTCGGCCGTCACCCGCAACTACTCGGAAAAGTCCATTAACAATATGCTGGATTTCATCGAGAAGGAATCCGAGGACGAGGCTGCCCAGAAGTGCATGGAGCAGTTCTATGCTCTGACCTTGACCTGCTTCCAGAGCACCAACAATGAGCGACTATGGCTCAAGACCAATATCAAGCTGGCCAAGCTCCTGCTCGACCGCAAGCAGTACCAGTCCGCGACTAAGAAGCTACGAGAGCTGCAGAGGTCATGTCAACGTGAGGATGGTACCGACGACCCTAGCAAGGGTACCTACTCTCTCGAGATGTACGCCCTAGAAATTCAGATGTGCGCCGAAACGCACAATAACAAGCAACTCAAACTACTATACCAGAAGGCACTCAAGGTCCGCTCTGCCGTGCCACATCCGAAGATTATGGGCATCATCCGCGAATGTGGTGGCAAGATGCACATGAGCGAAGAGAACTGGAAGGATGCCCAGAGCGATTTCTTCGAGTCGTTCCGCAACTTCGACGAGGCCGGATCCTTGCAGCGTATCCAGGTTCTCAAGTATCTGTTGCTCACCACCATGCTCATGCGGTCCGACATCAATCCTTTCGACTCACAAGAGACCAAGCCCTATCGAAATGATCCCCGTATTGCTGCCATGACGGAGCTGGTGGATGCCTATCAGAGAGATGATATGCACCAATATGTCAAGGTGTTGAATAATAACCAGGACATTTTAGCCGACCCATTCATCGCCGAGAACATTGACGAAGTCACCCGTAACATGAGGACCAAGGCGGTTGTCAAACTGATCGCCCCCTACACGAGAATGAAGCTGGCATGGATTGCCAAACAGATCAACATCTCCGAGTCAGAAGTACAGGATATCCTTGGATTCTTGATTGTGGATGGCAAGATCAAGGGTAAAATCGACCAGCAGAGCGGCATTCTCGAGATCGAATCCGGCGTGGATGCCGATCGAATCGAGGCTCTCGATGCCTGGGCCGAGGCACTGGGCGGGCTCTATGCCACTGTGTTCAAGGATAGCGAAGGGTTCCGTATTGTTGATACCACACATGCCGACGACACCATGTCCATGGGCTCGGATCCGGCTTTGCGGGTTGGACGCCCGGGGAACAAGAATCTACGTAATAAGGCCATGAAGGCTATGACTGGGGCTTGAGGTTAGAGACGAAGAGGGACTTGATCAATGAGGCATCAAACTACGAGGACATGAGGCATGATTGAGATTACTACCTCTTCTGACATGAGGAATCACTTCCCGTGATACATATGCCATAGCATTGGCGTTTGGAGTTTGTGCCTACCGACAACCGACAGTACTTGACCATCATAGATGGTAGATCGGACCATGACTATGGGAGGTAACCACACGGGTTCTTCGAGCCAGGACGAGCTCATATCCATACTCAGCATGCCAATACACGCTGCTCGCCAGAGCCTAGACACATAGATGAGTACCTAGTCCATGCATTGCTAGCTGTTGCACATCTGCAAATTGTTACTGTCCACATCCAAATCTCTGTAGAAGAAGGGGCGATGAGTATTGTTCGCCTTAGGCACCAAGCCCGCTCCTGCAGCAAAGAGATATACTCTCAAATTCGAGGGAATGGAAGCAAGTTGATTCGAGAGAGGTCTGCTATCGTTATCGGAGGCCATCTAAGAGACCTGATTGCATGCCTCTGATTTACAGAAGGTTGCGGTGAGCGTAGGCGACGTGGCCAGCGTTGAAGGGCTACCCCCACAACTCGCTGACCGCTGCAAACTGGTGCTTAGCGCAAGCTGGCAGAGACAACACGCAACACAAACCCACAACACTCGCCGTGCCTACCACGCACCTGAATGTGAACTTCTTCATTTATTCTGTCTGCCATTGGTTGTTGTGTTCGGCGTTTCCACTTGTCTCACTTATAACTCTTCACAGTCCTTTTGTGCGCCCGTGTAAAGCATCACGGGCCGTCGTCAACATCACCCTACACTCTCTCAACGATCACTATCTCCATCAGTCCCATCGCCATGATGTCTCTGCACAACGCCCGCGTCATTCGATCCGAGCCACTCCACAAGGACGGTCAGTGGATCAAGATCGTGAAGTACGTAATAAACCGTTACCTGAACATTGTGTGACACATCTGACTAGTCCTTTCCTAGGTTGACATACCTTGATCCCATGGGTCAGCAGCGCACCTGGGAGTCCGCTGAGCGTACCACGCGCTCCAAGTCTGGCGTCGATGGCGTTGGAATTCTCGTCCTCTTTGATCATCTTCCCACTGGCACCGAGATTCTACTCCAGAAGCAGTTCCGCGCACCTCTCGGCAAGGTTACGATTGAACTCCCTGCCGGTCTCA
Organism: Xylariaceae sp. FL1272; assembly: GCA_022432385.1. NCBI lineage: Eukaryota > Fungi > Ascomycota > Sordariomycetes > Xylariales > Xylariaceae > Xylariaceae sp. FL1272. The sequence goes on from JAJJXC010000019.1 coordinate 158,321, forward strand.
TTGACGAGGGCGAGGATATCCAGCAGGCTGCCGTCCGTGAGCTGAAGGAGGAGTCTGGCTACTTGGGTTCTGTCATTGAGACCTCCCCTATTATGTACAACGGTAAGTCTACTTCAATTCTCCGTCGACCTGTGTTTTTGAGGTGATATGCCACGTCACGGTTGGCTTTAAGTGGATGACGTGCACGATTTCGATATCTCAACACTTAGTTTTGCATCCAATGCTCAATCTGTTTCTGAATTGATTTCTCCTATTTTTCTCTCACAGTCCCCTCGTTTGTAGCATTTGGTTTTCTTGGCAAGACTCCTATGCCAAAGATGAGTGGCTAATCAATTGCATAGATCCCGGCATGACCAACACCAACACAGCCATTTGCACCGTACACATTGATATGTCTCATCCGGACAATCAGAACCCCCTGACCAGCCACGAGGACGACGAATTCATCGAGTCATTCACCATCCCTGTCACCTCTCTCTATGAGAAGGTGAAGGAGTTCGAACGCGAGGGCTTCGCTATTGACGCCCGTGTTGGCTCTTTCGCCCAGGGAATTGAGTTGGCCAAGAAAATGAAGCTCTGATAGACACACGATTAATCATCTTCATGGTCCAGGATTCGTCATGCTTGCAGTTGGTGTGGTAGTAACACGGATGAGGTAGTGTTGCAGTGAAACGCAGTGGCCAATCAGATTCGCGATTACTCATCAGGAACCTCGGCATCGCTCTGCTATGAACAATTACTGATCGCCGTCTGAATAATGCGTGGGTGGCCATCAGGAAAACATCAAGGCAATGATTATGGAATAATCAACAGGATTGTCTCTGGAATTTTGCAGATGGTTTGAGAATAGCTACGGCTTTGGAATCATGTGTGGCAATGATGTCTATATAATGCCTGGCCTCCGCCAGAAAATAGCATCAAGGAGAGTAAAAGGCATCACCGAGAGGAAGACAAGCAGATAACGCAGCAGAATCAAAAACACTAAGAAAACTTCTATCGCACTCATCATAATGTCTTCACCCCGCTTAATCTCAGTAATCGGCGGCACAGGCGCGCAGGGCATACCCATCGTCAAGGCCCTCGTCGAATCAGGCGATTACACAGTCCGCGCCCTGACCCGCGATACCTCGAATGCTCGCTTCAAGGAACTGCAATCTTTCGGCCCTGTTGAGGGACTGGTCGGGAGTTTCGCCTCCGAGCAGAACCTGCGCACTCTCTTCAAGGGTTCGTGGGGAGCCTTCGTAAACATTGATGGGTTTAATGCCGGAGAGATGGTGGAACTGTATTGGACAATCCGCGCTTGGGAGCTTGCCATCGAAGAAGGCGTCAAGTTCTTCGTCCTTGGTCATCTCGACTATGCTTACAAGCTTTCTGACTTCAAGATTCATGCTGGACGTCAGTGTTACCCTTTTCTTGCTCGTTTCTAACTCCTTCCATCCCCCTTTCTACCCCCTTTCCCCTCGCCCTTAACCAACGTCTTCCTCCACCAAAAAGCCACCTACTAACCAGCTCCCAGACTATGACGCCAAAGGCCGCGCAGGCGCCTTCATTCTCTCGCAAAACGCCGACCCCACCGTATCCTCACGCATGCGCTCCGCCCTCTTCACGACAGGGCCCTACATCGAGATGACGCTTTCCGCGCTGACTCCCCTTTCCCCAACCCTTGAAGACGGAGTCGCAACCTGGCGCGTCCCACTGGCCTCGGGCGCAGTCCCGTTCACCGCTCTTGCAGACTGCGGTGTCTACGTAAAGCACCTGTTCGACCACCCGGACGAATCCTCAGGCGTCGAACTCGCTTCTGCCATTTCTCACGTCACTATGTCCGAATATGTTGAAGCCTTCCAAAAGGTTACTGGTAAACCTGCGAAATGGATTGATGTACCCCTCAATGACGACCATCTCACGAGAATGTTTGGACCTTTGGCTGATACGCCTGCGGGATACAATGCGGCTTCGGGCAGTATGAGCGTTAGGGAGAATTTCACTGCGTTTTATGAGATTTTCCGCGCGAGTGGGGGGAATAAGGGCGTGTTACGGAGGGACTATGGGGTGCTTGATAAGGTGCATCCTGGTAGGATTAGAAGCGTCGAAGAGTGGTTGAGGAGGGAGGATCAAGAGGGACGGGAGAAGGGGTTGGGGGGTTTGTGGGAGAGACTTGGTAATTTGAGGCCCGTATTGAAGATGGCTGAGGATGGGAGGACGGGGTCTATTTAGAGGCGGCAATGTGATGGAGAGTGAATTCGAAGATTTTGAATAGAAGATTTTGAATAGATTTGTCATCGTCGTTCGGAGTGTTGCTCCTCCGGTGTTGTCCCAACAGTGTCTATACACAGGGAAGAACTGTGGCCATACCTCTCATATTGACCTGCAGTCAATTCCGCAATGGTGGCCCGGGCTGGAATCTTGTGTCATGAGGTGAGGAATGTTGGAGACAAAGAAGCCCGAATGGAGGCCGTTTCGGCGCACCTACAAAAGTGTCCAGGCTGTGCACTCATGAATTGCTGTGGGAGGGTCGGAGAATGTTTTCAATCGGCGTCTTGTCTCTCTGACTTGCAGATCCCCCAAATTACGATGCCACTCATAGCCAGCGTAAAGGCGCTATTCCGGAGATTTTTTCGTAAACGGTCTGAACCTCTGGCTTCTCTACATATAGTACAAGACGATGACATCGAAACTTACAAGTATGAGTATCTGAATCCGGATCTGTATCCGGATTCACGACGAGACATTTGCCGTATGAGGCTCACGACAGAAGAGTATGAGAAAGACTTTTCCACCGACGTAGGTCGAGCATGCATTGTATATTATTGACGATGGATCACTGAATCTCGGCTGCGAAATAGGTATCGCGACTTTTCCCCAAAGCTATAAGGTTCATTGACGTCGTGGTTCGCAATGTAGTACACGACAATAAACGCGATGACTTAAACGACAAACAATGTAACATTTTCTGCAAGTTCTTCCAGGACTATGGCAGTCTCCAAGAGCTCTTCATGGCATATCCTACTCAGAAATCCAGACCAATCGATGAGTCCACGCCACAATTTGTTCAAACGTACTTACATACGTGCATGGAAGTGGCAAGTACCAAATGGAGCTGTCAAGCACATCAGTGCAACTTGCAACTAACATTGCGCATAGATCGTCCGTCGGTATGAATCTTTCTTCAGGCACTCTTGCAATCATACCATCAAAGAAGCAGTCAGAGACGGAGTGCTCAGCCAAACCCTTTTGGATGCCAGTCTTGTGTGGACTCTTGTGTGGGGTCTATTGAACCTTATGGTCTCTGACCGAGAACTTTCGGGCGAATTACATGATATTTGCCACAGAGCAACAAAACTCAGCGCACCTGTGTTGAGAGAGTGTTTTGGGTGGGATATGCGATTGATGTTTGATTATAGCGTATGCATCCCAAGGCCCGAACATTCCCCCCAGGAGATATTAACAAGTCCATTAGCAAAGCGAAGCGGCTTGCTATCTGGTACTTGGTCACCACGCCAAGAATGAAGCAAATCTTTGTCACCGCTGGGCCAACAAACTCTCGCCCTCTGGCCGTAAGGAAGCCGCGTCGCCTCAACTAAGCGAGCTTAACGATGCTACAAAAATGAGTGACAAATATGACTCGACCGACGACGAGACCCCCAATACCCCCTTTGCAAGGCCTTGTATCTTTGACACCGATGAATCAGTCCAGGCAATATTGAACCCTGACAAAGGTATGCATAATTGTCATTTCAATCGAACTGGCAGCAAGGCGTCTCTGACAAAACATATAGAATCCAGACCGGCGAAACATAACGAAAGTGGAGATTGGAAGCGTATCAAACACAGAAAGTCGAGTGATATCATACTTTGTTCTACTTGGGGTTGGGTTCCGGATCCCGATGATGTTAAGGTCAAGTGGAAGGAGAAGTGTGCCCTTCGTAAGGAGGAGATGCGACGCGTTGGCTCTACGAGAAACACAGAGCTCGAAGCCAATTTGTAAACTACAAAATCTGGAGGTCTCGAAGTAGATTGTCAGTGTCTCCAGCACTGTCTTCAAGCTAGATTGCGATTTGGGAACCAGTTTGTCTACTCCAAGTGTCTGATCCGCAATACCGTAATCCTACCTGATACTCTGAAGACAAGCATCTGTGCCAACGATAAGTCGAGGACGAGCCGAGGTCCTCGACGGTATATTCAAACGCCGCAACCTAGACAATCGCCTTTCGGAGGGCCGTTGAACTTCGTTGTGCTCAGTTTTGGCAAGAGATCCCGAGTGTGATTCCATGGTCCTGCATTGACGACGGTAACTCCGCTTTGACCCCGCGATGTTTGAACCCTGATGACCGAGTGCAGGAATCACAGAACAACTATTGCCATCGTTGGATTGATGACTCATTGGGACCTGCGGCTGAAACAACGAAGTGAATATGCTCTGCATTTACTAGCCCAGTCAAATTGGTTCCTCATACGATGTATTGACATACTTCACTGCGTCTTTGGCAGAAGAAGGTGGCTTCTTCGACATTGTACCCTTTTGCTTTTAGCAGTGTCACGCCACAGACGAACTTGGCATTTCTCTTCTGCACACAACATCTGCGCGCGTATTCTGGCGGAGTCGGGTATGACTGTATAAGTCTCTCCTTCGTCGAGACAAGGGTATTGGCTGGCATCTGGTTTGCGGCGTACCCCGATCCAAGTAGGCAGCGAGCATGCACTTAGGTAGGTCATGTAGCCAACAATCCCACCTGTACGCTGCCTGGGGGACAGTACGTCGGGAATCACACCACGATAGATACTCTAACTTGCCCTTATGGATAGTTACAATCAGCATTTTGAGATGGAGACTCCCGCATTCGACATCCTCCGCGCGACAGCGGCAGAACTGCGCAATGATCTGGAGACTGGGCGGCTCAGTAGCGTGCAGCTCGTCGAGAGATGTTTCGCATAGATCGAACATTACGGCTCAACTCTCAATGCTCTGGTTTCTGTTGCGCCTCGAGAGATCGCACTACGTATCGCTGATGAATTGGACCAAGAAAGGCGGCGGGGCTGCCTGCGCAGTTGCCTACACGGAGTTCCGATCGTCTTAAAGGTACTTCGAGAGTGGACAATTTCTTATAGGATTACACGGAAAATGAGACATACGAAGAAGAAGAAACGGATCGCTAAACTAATCTCACTCCAGGATTGCTTCATCACCGCGCCTGGTCTTGGCATGACAACCTGCGCGGGAGCTGTGGCCTTTGCCAATGCGAAAGCCCGCGAGAATGCCGTGATCGTCCAAAAACTTGTAGATGCTGGACTCATCGTCATAGCCAAGGCTAACATGACGGTAAGATCTATTGATATCACCATTTTTTCGAGGACTGATGCTTTGCACCCAGGAGTTCTCGGGCATGAAGACTGTAAGCATGATGCCGGGGTGGTCAGCGCATGGTGGACAGACAATTTCGCCTTATGTAGGAGGAATCAAAGAGAATGAAAGGCTCTTGGGCCATTCGGTACGCGTTCCTAGTTCCGTATTATCTCTTGGAGATCAGCAGTGGAAATGCCATGTGAGCTGATGTTGATGGACCAGGCTCCCGGCGGTTCTTCAACAGGCCCGGCTGTTTCTGTCGCAGCAGGATATGCGCCGATTGCAATGGGAGCTGAGACGATCGGGTCTATCGTTACACCTTCAGTCCGCATGGGTCTCTACGCACTTAATCCAACCGTAGGCTTACAAAGTGCGGGTGGTCTCTACCGGCTGTTAGAGTTCTATGACGCCTCAGGACCCATGGCGAAATGTGCCTCTGATTTGGTAGATATGTCAGTGATCCTTCTTGGCCGTGGACCACGGTCGTCGACCGGCTGGAAGGGCCTCTCGCTAGCATTTGTCGATCCTGTGAAATGGAGCCTGGCGGAAGAGATGTGTGAGCAGTTTGAGGATACGTCTCAGCAGATGGTAAGCAGCTGTTGTTCTTATTACGAATGTGAAAAAGGGGTACTAATACAACATCCGCAGGTAGAAGAATATGAAGCAGCGATATCAAAGATCAGAAAATTTACAGGCAATGTGAAATATCCTGTGGAGTTAACAGAGATCTCGGAGCTGGTACTGGACGGCGAAGCCGTGATGATGGATATAGGGTGCAAGTGTTTAGTCTTCCCTCTGAGAAAGACCGCCCAAACATTGTTGCTGACCTGCAACAACCAGATTGGGACTTCAAAAATGTGACCATACCTGAGTTCATCAGCAGCTTCGAAGAATGCGCCGTTCGTGATCTGAACGATATCATCTCATTCAATGATCAAAACCAGAGAGAAGCAATGCCTCGACCCAATGATTACCTCTCTCCGCTTAAAGATTTTGGATCCATTTGAACTGATAAATGTCAGCATATCCTAATCAAGATCAGTTGGTAAAGGCGACCGGTTTCACTCAAAGTTCTGAACATATTGTCGACACGAAGCGCCGATTCCGTGCGCACGCTCGAGGTCTCCTTGAGAAAACCTTCGAGGCTGCAAATGAAAATGTTATTGTCGCCCCGGGCGATTCGCCAGTCTGCATTCAGGCAGCTGCAGCCGGTGAGGCAGTTTTTTTCTAGTCGTTGTCAACTGTTCCCCTCGATGTCTCCTCCCACGGATTACTCCCGCGCTGTCGATTGGAGTGCAAGATATTCACATGTCTCAGGCTATCCCATTGCCGCTGTGCCACTTGGACAACTTCGATATAATGGTCGACCATTCGGACTCTGTCTATTAGCTAAAGCCGATGGCGAAGACCTACTTCTGCAGTTTGCGACTGCGTTCGAACAACTTCTACCCTCACGGGTGGTCCCAGCGCTCCGATGAGAATAGCCTCAATGTGACTTAAGTTGTTCTCGCCTTCGCCTTCCAGCGAAGAGGTTACACTATGCTTTTTAATTTCGATGCAACGCCATCCCGCAACTGACTCGTGATTGACACCCTAGATTCTGTTATGTTCTTAACCCTGGGATCGTGGAGGCGTTATGTAGACGAGCAATAGGTACCGTCTCCACCTTGACAATGTCAACGCTGGGCAATATGGGAAGCCAACTTTCACTAGATGCGTGATGTTTCTATACACACAATCAATATGGGTTGTTAGACTATGATTGCCACGTCGCTTCTAGTCCCTGGCTTTGCCATGTAGCCACGCTTTCCGAACGAGAGCACGCAACGTCGGAAGAACGTTGTATGTTAGTTGCACATGAATGCCCAACCTTGGGGCGTCGGAGGAGTCCTGACAATTAGCACATGGCATCGACCAACTGCCAACGTAAATTGCAGTTGCGCTTAGCTTGTCTGGGCATGTCGGTGCTTTCGATGATCTGATCATGTTTCTGTTGTTTCATTTTTTGACAAAATGGCAGTTCGCAGTGGCCGCAGGACTCCAATCTCCGGAATTCTAGTCGAGTGGACAGACATAGGGAAATGTTTAACCCAGGCCGAGGCCCAGGCTGTCCCCCCGGGTGAAGGCGTCCTACGTTTTAGTATCGGCATCAAGTGAATATGGAAAGGTGCCAGTCCCTTGGCGTCGCATATGCATGACGAGGGAGGTGGCCAACTTCCTGTTCCAGCGGCTTGATGCGGGTGTGCAGCCAAGCGCTCGAATGCCGAGTCGCGCTAACACCTTGCGTGGTTGGCACGTTTTGAGGCCTGCTGCCAGATGAAACTCAAACGTTGTTTCAATGTGCCAAGTTGCAACCCAAGCGCCGGAACGCACCCCGCGATGACTGCTGCGCTATCGACTGGACTAGTCTTTCTCATCACGCGACGAGACAGAACATAGCTGTGATATCACGATGCATGCATTCCAACGTCATGCTTCGTCGAGGTGGATGCAGGGTTCCGTCGTCGAGTTCTAGGAGAGGGAGGTATGTATTCCTTCGCAGCCCGCCTCATTCCTGTCCCGTTCGGCACGCAACGCTGCTCGGCTGCTGAGCATCACGACACAGCAGTCTTCGTTCTGCCTCCAAATACCTTTGTCGACATGCTGCCAAGTTCCTTGGGGCTCAGAGCGAGACGGTCAAGTATGAATGGCATGCAACATACTAACAAAGCCCCATAGGGGGTTGTCGCATATTGATTGATAGGTCAAACAAGCTCAAAGTAATAATATGCATATTATCAATATCAAGGCACTTCTCGCAGTCGGACGGACGGAGTGGAGCAACCCATCTGCTCCACGCCTCCGTGGCCCTTCAGCCCATCTCGAACGGCAGCGGGTTCTCGTGCCCACTTCTACATAGAGTCGCATCAGCCCAGCGACGATTTTGGAAGGAGATCTGGCATCGCGGCATGGCTATTGGTCACTTTGGCCACTCTATGTAACGTGGTTCTCGATGTTGGGCCGTATAGAATCGGCACTTCCATCCTCGATGGCTAAACGGGGCGGTGGTAACGGTCCGCTTACTATCCCCTGAACTTCTCACGCTGTGACGCCGTTATTACCGTATAAGCTGCCATCCCAGCGGCATCATCTCGGCGGTGTCTTCTTAAGCATGCATGCTTACGTGTGAATAAATTATACGGGTGAGATTCATTCGATCTAGCTGCTTAGCGTCGACAGCATCATGACTTATAAGTGCCCTTGCAGCCGTGACTGAAAGTCATGGATGGCTTCATGGGCTATCCATCTTGAGTTTACTAGCCGGCCTTAGCAATCATCCACGTTAACCATGAAGAGCTTCTTACTTTCATTAAGCGTCGGCTTAGCTGCCGCACTGCCCAGAGATACTCAGTCTAAAAGAGAGGCCTTCCCGTCGCTTGGGTTATCAAACATCACACGAGTGGGCATCACAGATTTGACCGGGCGATCTCTTTCCGGCCCTCACCTTGGCGTAGACTTTCCAGACCCTTCTATCATCTACGGAGATGGATCATGGAAGGCATACGGAACGTCTTCCAACGGCAAAAAAGTGCCTGTGGCAACATCGCCAGACACTTACTCATGGACACTGACTGGAAACGATGCTTTACCAAACCCGGGTTCTTGGGTGGACCCCAATGACCAGTCTATCTGGGCTCCCGACGTTCAAAAGAACGACGCCGGCACATATGTCATGTACTATACTGCCCATCAGAATGGCGGTTCGCATTGCATTGGTGCCGCTACTTCAAGTTCGGCCGTCGGGCCTTTCACGCCGCAGAGCGCGCCTTTGATCTGCAACGCCGCAGGAGGCGGTGTTATTGATGCCTCCGGCTACGACGACGGTGTCAATCGGTGGATCTTGTGGAAAGTCGACGGCAACAGTCTTGGTGGTGCCACGACTTGCACTGGGGGCACTCACTCCGGGACTTACATCTCGACACCGATTATGATACAGCAGATGGCTCGAGATGCGCTCACTCTCCAAGGCGGCGCATCAAAGATCCTTGACAACGAGGGCGCGTCAAACGATGGCGTTGTCGAAGCGCCTGCGCTTTATAAGATCGCCGACGGGAACTATGTTCTTTTCTACAGCGCTCACTGCTACTCGAGCGACGACTACGACATTGAGTATGCGTTCTCTAGTACGATCAATGGCGCCTATACCAACCGCGGCATTCTTCTTCGATCTGTCGACAACAAGGGAATCTGGGGGCCTGGCGGTCTTGATCTTGATCCCAATGGCAAGTCCGTCGTCTTCCACGGTCGCCTGAACGCCAACAACGGCGGAGGTGCTCGTGAGCTGTACAGCGCTGATTTAACAATCAATGGACAGTCCATCAGCTACTAAGGTATCTTGGGCACAATTTGAATCTTGTACGTAGGTCACGTTGTTTTGGATACCCTCCTTGCTGACTGACAAGCACTTGCTATGTTCAGTCGGTGTCACTTTCTTGTATATACGATCGAGAAATTGTACATATCCATATTGAACAATACATATCAATAAAGACTAGCAAGATGTGACATCGATGCCTGTAGCTATTCGTGATGGAACATTATGGAAGATGAAATATCTATATCCGGGTTCCGGGCTACAGAAGGGCGTAGACGAACGCAAAATATATAATAGTTGACGACTCTAGTCCGTGTATTCTTTGAGAGTAATTTCTTCCGTTGCAGTAGCATATGAACATATCAACGATGTTTCGGGACATGATTTGCCAGAAGGAAAAAAAAAAAAAAAAAAAAAAAAACCAGACTGATTCCTTATATTGGCCGACGTAAATGACGGAGAACAGCCCCAAGCTGTTTTCACTCCCTCAGCATGGCCGACGGATCATGTCCAATGCAGAACAGGATGCCACCAATAATGAAGTCGGCCTCCTGTCATGATCACCACTGGCCGTCAAACGCCGCGCATCTAGCATATTTCGGACATATAACGGCGATATGGAGGCATGAAGATCTGCTGCGATGGGACCATCGTCGTACGGCTGGTCGAATGCCGTCTATGCTAAACTCGATCAGCTATAACGCATCCATTCGATCATCCATGTCATGGTTTTGGAACCTCAGATCAACATCCTCAGAGCCATTGTTTGGCTGCTATTCTAATTAGTGGGCATTTCGACAATGCTAAGCAAACAGCATATCAAATACAGCACGTGATCGTGTACGCCAATTCAATATCGATGAGACACATGTAGGGCATGCGAAGACCCTGGGGACTGGATGTCGCTAATCGTGTATTATGATTAAGAGAGACATCGGCTCGACAAGCCAAAGCTCACAGCTGCATTTTGTGCTGAAATGACCATCACTCCAAGCGCGATTTGAATCGGCATAGGTGGGTTGCGCATCCGGGTTATGCGGAAGTTGCGATGATTCCAACAGAAGCGGCCGCGTGTTATTTCACCGGTTGTAGATACACTGGCCGACGGGATAACCCCCTGCGTCATATCAGATTGAAGCACAAGAAGAATAAGGAAGAAGGGTGTTCAATCAAGAGTTTCGTGCTCTCAGAAGTTGGAATGGCAGTGATAAGACCTCTGGGACATGCGCGCCTCGTAGCGTAGTCTGCAATATTGTGTCAATATACGACGATCCTGCTTCGGTACATCGCAAATGACGTCGTAATGAGCCATTTCTGTTTCAAAGTGGCAGTAGTAAAGTAATATAAGTAGGAAGACTCCATATATTCGAGAACGGGACGACCTGCTGGCTAAGACGAGGCAACCGTCGCTCCTGTCAGGAGTTGTAGTTGGAGGTTTGGGCAGTTCCCGACGCCCGTCCCTTCGTAATGGTTCTTGTGGCTTGAAAGATGGCCCATGGCACGTGGCTGGGTGTCGCTGCCCGGTAGATCGGCAGATCCCGTTCCACTTGTACCTGTCCTACCGAAGACGTGCCAGCAGGGTCCTGGGGAATGTGGGCATGAGTGGGACAAGGCAATAAATGGCTTGATTTTATCGATCGTCTTTCATCACTGTTATTGTTGGGAATAGCATGCAATGAGCACGGAAGTGCGCTAAAGATTAACCGCCATGTCTTCGCTCCAGCCGCTCAACACAGACGTGGAGAAGCAGAGGTCTCTGCTCTCACCCGCGTCTTACGACGACGACGCCGTCTCTCTCCACAGCCGAAGCGATCAAGACACCGACAGCGAAGATGACGAGATCCTCGCCGCCGCTCGAAACAGCCGCGAACTTCGCGCCCGCGATAGACTCGTTCTGATGGAGGAGGAGGAGATGGACCAGTTGGTGGTAGATTCTCGAGCACAGAGAGACCGTCAGCGACGGGGCAGCAGTCTCCAGCGACGAGGTAGCAACATCTCGTTGCGGAATCCAATCGACATGTTACGACAGTACGGCCAGGCCCGCCCGGAGTCAGCCATACAAGACTCAGCAGCAGGCCACGTGGGCCACGATTACGATGAGAAGAGGAGGACTCGACGAACAAGGCGCAAAGAAAAGAAAGACCGCCTTCTCAAGGAGGCCCGCGATGGCGAAGACGGGCAGCTCATGTACGAGATGGAAGGTGGAACCATCAAAGACGGGAGCTCGACGGGCGAAAGCAGCGACCGAGAAGATAGCGACGAACTCGACCGACAGAACCTCCTCCGCGTTTCCCAAGCTAAGACTAAGAACAAGCGAAGATGGTGGAGGTGGATCTTCATATACACCATCATCGCCGTTGCCTTTGCGTTGTTCGCCCTCCTCGCATGGAAGGCATCCTTGCACCAGAAGCGTCCATCCGCCTCTCGAATCGTCAGTAATGGCACTGCTCTGTTCGCTCCGACGACTCTCATAATTAGTCTCGATGGATTCCGCGCCGACTTCCTCAACCGCGGCTTGACGCCACGTCTCAATGCATTTATCAAAGAGGGGGTATCACCACTCTTTATGACACCCTCTTTTCCCTCTGTTACTTTTCCTGTGAGTAGCATTCTGAGGAATCGTCGGGAGCCTATCAGGTCTAATTTCCTGTCTAGAATCATTACACATTGGCCACTGGCTTATACCCGGAGAGCCACGGTGTTGTTGGTAACACTTTTTGGGATCCTGCTTTGAAAGACGAGTTCTACTATACCGACCCCAAGAAGAGCCTCGATCCCAAATGGTGGGGAGGTGAACCATTCTGGGTAACAGCCGAACTCCAAGGTGTCAGAACAGCTGTGCATATGGTGAGGCACATCAAACCCCCGAGAGAGAAACACTACTAAGCTATGTGGTATTTAGTGGCCTGGAAGCGAGGCCCACATTCATAATATGGACCCCAGCTTTCTTGACAGATACAATGGCGATGAGAAACTAGGCAAGAAGGTTGATCGAATTCTAGAGTTCCTTGACAAGCCTGGCTTGGAAAACCCTGATCTTGACGTTGCGGATTCGCGACCGCAAATCATCGCAGCCTATGTTCCAAACGTCGATGCCGATGGCCACCGCTATGGACCGAACAGTACGCAGATACGTAAAACGATCAGCAAAGTCGACTCCATGCTTGACGACATCTTTCACGGTCTTGAGCAACGGAATCTGACTGATATTGTGAACGTCATTATTGTCTCTGATCACGGAATGGCCACCACGGATGTGAGTCGAATGATACAAGTCGAAGACCTCATTGATCTCGAAAAAGTTGATCACCTTGACGGGTGGCCGTTAGTTGGGGTTCGTCCTAAGAACCCCGAGGATTTGGAGATCCTACACCAGCAAGCGGCTGAGAAGGCGAAGTCTAATCCCAACTTGGACGTCTATCTCAAAGACAAGGACATGCCGGAGCGTTACCATTTCAGCAATAACGATCGCATTGCGCCTCTTTGGATCGTGCCGAAGACGGGATGGGCCATTGTCGAGAAGGCTGAATTTGATATCGAAGCAGCCAAGGAGAAGAAAATCCCGTATCATCCGCGTGGCCTACACGGCTATGATCACGAGCATCCTCTAATGAGAGCAATCTTCGTTGCTCGCGGCCCCGCTTTCCCTCACCAACCACATAGCAAAGTTGAGACGTTTCGTAAGTCTATTCCTTTCGGATATTGAGCTTGATTCATACTAAACGGCGTGTAGAAAACATCAACGTATACAACATACTCTGTGATTCAATCGGCATGGATCCCATGCCAAACAATGGAACTCTTCGCCTTCCGCTCAAGACTATTGGCTTACACGATGCCCAATCCATTCCTGAAGAGGCGGAAGATCCGGTGCCGACCTCGGCAGCAATAGTTGTCACAAGCTCTGCATCGTCAATATCAACAGCGACAATAGTTATATCATCATCATTATCCAAGACACAGCCGACCTCACCGGTATCGGTCGGAGTGGATCCGATCCAAACCGAACCCGTAAGGCCGACTCAGCCTGCGCAGCCTGACGAACCCGATGAACCGGAAGAACCAGAAAACCCAGATGAGCCCGAGGAACCTGAGCAACCGGAGAAAGGCGAGCACACGCTTTGGGATTCATTTAGGCAGGGCTTTGACTGGGTCAAGGACAAGTTTACGGGACTTATCGACAAGGTCACCAGTTCGGGCAAGTCCTCGTAAAGTTTTGTCGTTGTGTACCACTGGATCTGTCATTGTACGATGCGTTTATGTAAGACTGCTTGGCGTTCGAGGCGTTATAGGTAAACTGTAGTACACTAGCGGTATGGATTGTCTGTATCAGTGCAGATATTGGTTCAGGGATGGATTGGACTATAGCGTCAAGTAGCTGCTCCTGAGAGTACGCTGTTGCTTCATTTGCCAGGAAGCATACTTAATATAGATAAAGGCAGTTTGGATGCCTTCCACACATGAAGAATCTTCTTTGCGAGTCCGTTCTTTTCCATTCTCAAATTTTCGTGTGTTCCCTTGTATGTCCGTCGTTCAAGACCGTCTAAAACGAGGTAAAATGTCGCCATGTAGTGTGAATCCAATGGATGTGGACATAAACATGGTCGTGCCGGTCATGTGGACGAATAGACTCTCTAGTCTGCTGCATCGATTTTTAGTTAAGGAGAAACCCTCGGCTTGAAAGCAAGCAGATGGTAAGCTATCAGTTGCCTCATCGACCCCAAATGCGCACTATTGAACAGACTATAAGGGGCTGTCGTCCCCACAACGTTTCTACAGCCCCTAAGAACAATATCGCCGCAGTTGACAACGCGACTAAGCTCACGGAGCTCATTGTCATCAAAAACACCGCTAAAAATAGACCGGGAAGCGTTGTATCGTAGCGATCTAAGACTATTGCCAATTCTCGGACTGCGGCGTGGAGCACATGGCTGACGAGCAGATTCCGTCTCACGTCAGAAATCATAACCTCGAAGTCGAGTCATCGATTCTATACAACTATGCAGTCCGAAAAATACATGAGTAGCCCATATCGATAAATTCAGTGTTAACCGCTTATATCTAACTTGTGTGTGAGACAGCCTTAGAACCATATGATTTCAATGTTCAACTTCTCGAAAACACGCCCATTTTTCGCCGAGAAGTAGCAGATATTGTCACGGCTTGGTACTTAATATCAAAACGGCGAAGGTTTCGCCCATGTTCCAGTTCCGAGATGCCGAGTTTATGATAGAAACACTTGGCAGTTAATGTCCACTGATGTCGAATACTCGTAGTTTGATTTGTCGAGCAGGCCGGTCTATCGAGTCCTTAGTATAACACAATAGCGTACCCGACTCGCGGTAGGCTACTCCGTCGTGGAAGAGTTCCATGAGCCTCGATGATTCCTGCAAACTGGACTAGACTAGGCCCATGGCTTTGAGGTCGAGTATACATGTGGTTGAAAAGGGTACCCGCATATTAATTATAAAACTTGTCACAAAAAGCAAACGTTTGTTTTCTCGGTCTGCACGGCTCTTTGCCTCATCTGATATACGTCTGGAACCAATTGTGAACTGCATTCTCATCCACTCAAGGCAGCAAAATGTTGATTGCTGACGGGAAGCGTGGACGATCACGTAAATCTCATCTTTGGCGTATGAAAGCCAGCGATACACATCACTCGCCAGAATTATTGAACGGTAAGCTGCATAGCCGTACCGGCCGACACATGTCATCCATAAGTAAGACTGGCTTTTCAAAAGTATTGAAAATGAATCGCTCGGCTTCAGTTGATCGTCCCTCTCAAAACAGGAAGCCAACATTCCTATTCTCTTATTGTCTTACAAACATTCGCCTCCCTTCAGTCGAACTTGTTGAGTGTACAGCAAAGGAACAGCTACTCCCCGGTGAGGCTTTTATACGGATGGCCTCTATACAAGGTACAGAGTTGCAGGATGTTGCCATCAGGCAGCAACTTGATGGCCAGGATACAGCGGAACAAAGTGATTTTGAGTACTTGAGCAAATCATCTAGACTGTGGAACCGTTTCTACGAACCACTAGTCTTGCTACAGGTACTAGGCAAGACACGAGGAAACCACAGTCGTATTCTACAGGAAACACCCTTGTACAGAATACTAGATTGCCTAGCATATATATGCGACTACTGCAAAGGAGGAGACACTACCACAGCAGTAGGACTTGAGGAAGATTCTGACAAGTATGTCTTCTGGATTGCATCCAACAAGCACAGCAGCAATGCCAAGAATTCGGACTTCCTTAAGCAAGTTCTTTTGAGGATTAGACGTATCATCAAGCAGTCCGAGTATCCGACGGCAGAGGTAGAAGACCTTCAGAGTTTTTGCCTTCGACATGCTGAGAAACGCATTGATCAGGAAGTCAAACTCCTCCACGCCCGAATCAGGCGATTCAAAAGTCGAAACCCACAAGGTCAGTGGTATTCCTGAGGCTATCAACTATTCATCCGCAAACATTGACAACTTGTAGAACAGCGAATAGAGACTTGGTTACACAGATTCTTAGGAGTGGACGCATTCGATATCTGCTCTTTGGCTTACGAAGTTCGGCATGACCCGATCATGCGAGAGCTCAAAGAGAAGTCCGACGTGGCTAATCAACAGCATCTCCATTCAGATCACACCCTAGGGGAAGTGAGACATTATTTGGGCCGACTTGCTCATCATATTCGAGCGCCGAAAAAGCTGCTGGGTGCATTTTTGCAGCATTCGCGCCTGCAAAACGTGCTGGAAGAGTTTGAAGTCGGTGTGGTCCCTGTTGCCCCGTGTGTTCAGGGACCACATTGCAAAAGAGCGTCGGTACAGAGGAATCGGTCGCGGAATCATGCCGCCAACAATCGAGGTGAGGCAGGGGCCGATATCTTTGGCATTCTTAGACGCATGCTCTCTGAAACTGACTCAGATCTGAATGAATATGGAAATGCCCTACAGTCCATGGACGAAAGATTTGGTCTACAACGCCGCGTGCGCGAAGCATATGAGAACCCTAATTTTAAGCCACAAATCCATGCCGAAATCCAAGTCTTGGAGCATTTTTATGCTGGAAAACTGCGACACTTTGATAATGATCGATACATTGGTTGCAGCAAACCTGCGTGCTACTGCTGTCACCTCTACATCTCCCACCATCCGGCGAGATATGTTGTACCACAGACAAGTCACAATCTATGGCTAAATTGGGGACTACGCGCCATATCAGGCAAGCAAGATCCGCGATACGTACACCAACGCGATATGCTCAATAAAATGCTGGGGACAATACGTAGAGATGCGCTTCAGCAAATAATCGACAGAGCCGGCCCCCACCCATGGCATGCCGACTCGCAGACCGGGATCACGCAAAGTGTCACTGATTTTTATGGTGATGCACCAGACGATGGGCCACCATCAGACAGCGGCGAGCAGCCAAGCTCAGTCGAACATCAATCGCCCCCTTCGACAGTATCTTTTGGTTTCAACGACGATCCCTCGAATTTTCATAGTGTCGTTGATAACGGGGGTCATTGTGCTTGCGCGGACTCAATTGTCAATGATGCGTCTTGCCGTTCATGTAGACGCTATTTTGGCAGCCGGCCAGTTGGGCGTGGAATGGTAGATCACACGAGTTTAGATTCGGATTCAGAATCCGATGGCGGGGCTCCGTTATGAGTGCCTGTATGGACTTACAACTTCTCATCCTTGGCTTCGATGTTGGAAACAGTGCTTGAGTCAGAAGACAATCGTTTCAGAGAAAGTGCCATGCCCGGCCCGGAGCAATGTCATCGCAGAAACATCCATTTTGTAATTGTGCTGGTAGGGGAGCAGTCCGGCGAAAGGTGCCCGAATGATCGTGAATTGGGTGATCGAGCGTAAGAGGTAGCTATTGAAGTGAGTAACTTTAATTGAATATCGAATGCCCAAGATATCACATATTCGACCTTTTTCGTACGGCGGGATTTATGTGCAATTTACAGCCTTTCGCTGTTGGACAAATGAAAACTTCGTACGTACGAACAAGTAGATGTATACGAGTCTGTACAGAATACAGTAGCTCGCTCGGTGATCCCTTGTGGGGTCCAAGAAACCCTCGAAGGTGCACTAATTAGAGTTATTTGTCAGATCCCACTCGCCCGTATCCCCTCGAACCAGGTCCTTGTTGTCGTCCGTACAGACCGGGCACCAAGCAAGGGATGGCTACCACCACCACGACACATTTTAAGAAGTATACGAGACGGGTATATAAGCTGAGACGTTGGACAACCGAGATCGAACTCGAGATGAAGGTCGCAAAGCCTATTGTTTGCAGCCTCTCCAGAGTCATCATTGTGAACCGCAGTATCGGCTTGCAACTGAACGTCCGGCCATGGCGATAGCATCAAGACTCGCTGCGTGCCTGGCCGCCTGGTCCTTTGGGGTTTCAGCTCTCCCAAGCAAGGACTCAACAAATTCTCAAAGAGCCGACGACGACCTGCTCAACTTCACGATACCGAGCTCCCTTACAGGCGATGCCTCGTTCGGAGCGCCACCAAATGACTTCTCTTGCAAGTCATCGCGTAATCCGGTCGTGATCATCCACGGACTCGGCTCGAGCGCCGACACCGATCTGAATCAGTTCCAGGAGGCGCTCAATGACCGCGGATATTGCACTTTTGCAATCACTTACGGCGCATACCCAATTCTAGAATGGGTTGGCGGTTTGCGCGATATGACGGAGACGGCGCAAGACCTGGCGGCTTTCATCTTGGAAGTGCAATCCAAAACCGGCGCATCCAAGATCGATCTCGTTGGCCACTCCGAGGGCGGTGTCCAGTCACTTTACGTTCCCTTGACCCAAGATGGGATCTCTGAGATTGTCGACCATATCGTCGCACTCGGCCCATGCATCCACGGTGCGCCTTACTACGGACTGACTGACTTGACATACATCGGTGGTAATGCGACTCGAGAGCTTATTGGCGAGCTCATCGATGCCGTTGGCTGCCCTGCATGCGAGCAGCTCGCAACCGGCGGAGAAATCATCAATCAGCTCGAAGCCGCCCCTTCAATTTCGCAGCCGGGAAACAAAATCACCATCATCACATCTACCTATGACACACTTGTACCTCCAGATGTTACTTATGTCGACGAGCCAGGCGTTAATAACGTCTTTGTACAAACATCGTGTCCAGACGATACCGTTGGCCATGGCAACCTGGCGACGGATAAGAGTGTTTGGAATCTGATCGTCCAGGCCCTGGAAGAGACGACGGACAAAATCTACGACTGCGAGATAGCCCTTCCTATATGATAGTCGTTGCGCCAGTCGGAGGCAAGCCAGAGTAGATATGAATGAGAAATCCTGTACGAATCTACAAAACCTCTAGCGATTGCGTAGACTCACTTTGGTCGTATAATGAACAATCCTCAATCCTACAGGTGGGTCGCAATTTCAATTCTTGAACTGCATGAGGATAAGGTTGAACAGGGCCTTGCTCCCTAGACATCCTCCTCTGATAAATGTTGCATGGAGCCCATTCGAGTCAAAATTCTACTTGTTAGATGTCAACATTTAAGAACTACATGTATAAAAGATTCATTCGTAGATGGCATCAGAGTTGGAAATTACAGTCTGAAACCTATCGGAAACTCATACGAGACGTCAGTCTATTTGCATTTGTGCCGGACGACTGTGAGTAGCTCCTAGCAGGAAGAGAGTATTATTTCCCTCGTTGGTAGCCTAGAGATTCAGTCTTTCGTCGATTGATCATACTGAGCGGGCAGGGCGATGAGGATCCTTTCTGTTCGTGGCAGGAGTTCAACCTGCATT
Organism: Xylariaceae sp. FL1272; assembly: GCA_022432385.1. Taxonomy (NCBI): domain Eukaryota; kingdom Fungi; phylum Ascomycota; class Sordariomycetes; order Xylariales; family Xylariaceae; species Xylariaceae sp. FL1272. Next base: position 177,819 of record JAJJXC010000019.1, read on the forward strand.
TGAAGACCGCCTTATTTGCATTTGCAGTACCTAAGAGAGCGTTTTGACGAGCTTTATAAGATTGCCGTCTGGATATTATCTAGCCCGACGTTCATTCAATCTCATCACAACCTTTTGTTACTACAGTTTAGTCAAAACTGAAATGCTCGTCTACATGGACAATTGGTGGTTTGCCTCTCGAGAGCTTCCAACGGTGCATCCATGCAAAGCCTAGAACAGTTTTAGCGTTAAGGCGATCTAGGTATCTCTGACCTGCCCCATCTGGCCCGATCTAGCAGCAAAAGGGAAATTTTTAGACTTGGCCAGCGACTCTTAAACACTGGCAACAACTTCGTTGCCTCACAGAACATAGGCACTTGGGCAATGATAAGAGTTGGGGAATCGAAGGAGGCACCGTTACTTGGTGGTCAAACATCGATATTGCAAACCCCGGCGAGCCCGGCTGACTGACCAGTGAAGACTAATACAACGAGATCTCAACCCTGCCGCTAGACACGGTAGTGGCGAGATTAAGAGTCTTGGCTGCATAATGAGGGTCTCTAGGGGAGGGCATAGGCTTGGCTTTGAGGCCAGCTGAATGGATTATCCCCCGATCGGTGTTTGAGGCCAACGACCCGTCAGAATCGCTCTCATTCGCTTGAAATTTCTCCTATCTCCATGCATTGAGCTTTCTCACGCTCACCGAGCGTGAACGTTGTCGTTCTTTGCTGTTCGTCTTTCAGATTCATGCTGGCAAAGGGTCTATTCGACGATGGCGCGATGGCGCATATGAAGGCATTCAACAAGCTCAAGAGCTACACCCGGCTTAGCGTGAACAGATATGCGGTCAGCCGGATCGTGTTTACCTTGACGGCACTCTTCTTTGCGGTCGCCATCTTCTACGGTACCGAGTTTCGGCGGCGGTCATGGTCGTGCAAAACATTAGCCTCGTGCTTTGGCGGCCGCTCTCATAGTTATCAACATTGGGACGATGTGGACCCCGACTTCAAGCTGGACGTATTCGAAAAGACGCTACATGATGGAACACTCATGTTTCACCGCCAGACAGTCCAAAATAGCAGCCCGGGCACGCTGTTGCTGGTACTGGCTCAGGATTCGGATTCTTGGAGCAAGGACTACCGCTCAACGAGGAGGAACATTTACGATTACTTGGATCTGCTCGTGTCTACGAACCTAGACTTTACTAATGTTACCCTCGGGTTTATGACATCTACGCGCGAGGAATACGAGAAAGCCCGAGATGCGACGGAAAAATACCCGTTTGCGCGCGTTGAGCTGTACTTGAAAGAAGATCAAGGCCCGAAATTGGCCTACGCCGACCGTCACAAACCACATGTGCAACGGCAACGCCGGGCTCATATCGCGACTTTACGCAACTTTTTGATGCTGCGCACATTGCGCGATGAAAGCCATATCGTCTGGATTGATGCCGACGTTGTTGAGGTTTCGCCCAACATCATTCAGACGATGCAGCGTCACGCGGAGAAGAGCCGAGGCGTGAGTCTAATTACGGCCCTGTGTACGCAAACCCGAGCGCACAACTATGATAGGCATACATGGGCATTCCACAGGGAAAAACTGTCCTCACATTCAAACGCCAATCAGGATGAGAAGAGCCGAGAGCCACTCGATATCTTGGGAACTGTGTCAGATGACCGGCTTAGCGACGCCGTCAAAGAGATTGGCCAACGACAGATGTATGTCCCCGAGCTTATCGAGAACACGCACAACAACGATCTGCTCCACGTCGACTCCGTCGGAGCCACGATCCTTTACATGCGCGCGGATCTCGTTCGACAAGGCATCTCGTTTCCACCTTATAATGTTATCGGAACGACGTGGTCGAATGAAGGCTGGTCCGGAATCGAGACTGAAGGGATTTGCTTTATAGCGTCCCAGATTGGAGAGGGACATGGCTGTTTTGTCCTTGGTGGCAACCATTATGTCCGGCATGCCGATATCAGCTGAGCTGATCAATTGTGGTGAAGTAGTACTGGATAGGATCCGGCTCAATGGCCGCCGATTGTATAACGCAGTATATCGCGCGGTTGCATCGTGTTCGAAGCTATATAGACGGCGTTTTAGGCGTTGAGAGTAGAATTGTATCCCTCATAATGGAATATCTTCTGACATCATTGATGTGAGACGATAGGATGATCGGTGGAATTTCTCTCTATGTTCTGGTCAATGACGGGTGGATTTGAGATTCGTGCTTGACTTCTAATATGGAGTTTTACAACATTGTAGTCAGTTCCGTCGGGCCCTACAACTGGGCAGACTTGACCAGTTAGTGTAAGGGTTTGATAAGTGCCTGTTGAAAAGCCTCGGAAGTTTCCAAGTCGGGTGTAGCAGATATATCCGTCCTCATAATCGGGTATGTGGTGGAGCATGTACAGGATGCTTTTGCCATCAACCTTACTCAATGGCCTATCACCAAGCAGTTGTTTGGCACGACGGAAATAACTGTGGGATTGGGCGAAAATGGTGAATTGATTTGAGTGTGCCTTATCTATAACTGTTTTCCTATAAAGTGCTGGAGAACAGACTATAATGAATTCTTCGAGGCTCGTCTCAGGAGAGCCCACAGTCAGGTGCACCACACAGAAGCAGGCATCTTGAGGCGCAAAACAAACACCCATCGCGGAAGGGTAAAGAAACGCCGCGGGCTCCGCCGCACTGATTTCGACTAGTCCATGCAGCTCGAAATCCAATGTCCCTCCCAAAAGCTTTGAGGAAATACTGCTCCCGGCCTCTGCAACAGGTAAAATGTAGATTTTCGCGAGACTGCATTCTTTGTATTGAAACACGGTGTAGCTATCGTCACAAAGAACTTTGTACGGATACAATCGAACCCATCCGGAGCCTACTCTACGGATGCACATGAACATGTGTCGGGACTCCATTTCGCATCCAAGAGGTAAGAGAATATCAGACTCGCTGTTTAGTACCAAGGATACGTTGTCAAAACGAATACCCCTGTTCGTTATGGCAAACTCGCCATGGTCGGAACCAAAGTCAAACCACATTGACGAATCAGGTTTTTCCAGCGATGTAAAAAGTCTGAAATTGGAGGGTGATGTTGAGAGAATTCCACTATACGGAGATCGGGATTCTGGGTTTGACCATGCAAACAACGATTTATCAGTCGTTTTCTTACTAATCTCTTCTTGCAGTCGGATGAAGGCACGATTTCCTTCGCCATAAAGGAGCGGCATGTATATATGAAAGATGCCGAATAAACAATATGCTGTGTCCTCAGGTCGCGTCGTTTTCCGGCGGGATGCCCAAGACATACGACATGCGATGGGGTAACTTTGAATCATCAGAGATTTATCGAGTACTTCTGCCGGAACACCGGCCGCATTGGCGATATCAACTGTCAATGTGTCTTTGGAACCCCAAGTGTCCCATCCGCGATCGAAGAAAGCGATTGCACTAGGTGCAAGGAGCTCCTGGAGAGTCCAACCACGAGTAAACCACCTGCTTCTGGAAAAAGCCATCTGCCTTTGGTGATGGGAATCGCCATCGTCATTGGTCTCAGCTAAGGTCGGAAGATCTGATAGATATACATAGCACTCTGCTGCATCCTCATAGTACTGGAGACAAATTGTAAGCTCATTTCGCTGCAGAGGCTATACATAATATCGAGTCAAATTCAACCGACTTTGTACATCGAATTTATGGCTTCCGACAACTCTGCGCTACTTTCTTTGTTGATGCAGCACGTATCAGCCACTACAGCAGTATGAGTCAGTAATCATGTTCTACAATTTTGCTAAGGTTTCCTTAAGCATCGGTAATATTCAAACCCATTGTACAAGCACTTGCTTGGAAAAAAACAAAAAGCTATTTTCTGAAAGTTTCCTGAGCAGACAGAAAAGAACTCCAGAAGTTGCCTACCGCATATTTGTGCCCTGCCCCACGTGCCAAGTCAACAAACTTTTTGACCTTCAGATAGCCTTGGCTCTCGGTGTCTCTACGCTTCCTCCAGGCGCGGAAAGAGGTTTCATGCTCTTCCCATGTGTGCGAAAGTATAATGTATTGACACTTGGGGTGTAGGGTGAACTCCTCCAGCTCTAAGGTTGTTGTGTTGATGAGCCACATCTCGGTCGGACAGGAAAGTTTGAACAGTCTTCAGAGTTGGATATGGAACTGCCGGCGCTGTGGCTACTGATCATGTGCTCTACGTCGATGCAGATATATACATCGCGCAAGGAGTTGATGCCTCCGCGTTTCTCGTTCAGATTGAGGCGGGCGGAGCGGGGCCTTATGTCAAGATTGATTGACCAACACCCAGCTGATGCTGGTGGCGATGAGGTCGCACTGGTGGCTGACGTCTCGAAGTGCATGTATGGACTTCCACCAGCTCTGCCATCCTGTGACTGACAATACTGGGTTACAGCGCCCAGAACAACGAAGAACGAAGAAAATATCAAGCCGGACTTGATCCGAGTCTCCTGCGAGCAATCCTCGGGCTATATTCCAGTCGCATACCTATAAGGTTTGCTCCAAATGATATGTTAACTGCGCTGACAAACGTATGTTCTACGGCGCCTATGACCTAGCTGGGAAGACCTAGGTTCCACGCCCCTAGGACACGCCGACTGAGTTCAACAAGCAAATGTCTTCAGTAAAGTGCAGCATAGAGTTGCGACCAGCAAACAAAAAATAAAATGATTGCGATTATCGAAATCGCATATATCTCGGCCACTCCTCTTCGGTTCACCTCAGTAAACTAGCTTCTTGCAACCTGGGTTGTGACTCTGCTGCCGCTGCCCAGTGAATGGCAACAAAGCCCACGTTCATTGTGGGAGCTGTGCGTAGGTAGCTGGGTGTTGAAGCGTTGAGCGCACTGTAATACGTATGGAATCAGTCGAGGCGTCCAGCACAGGACGAATGAGTATCGACGTAGCGCATCGCCTCGGAACGACATGATCTGATATGAGCGACATTCCATTAACCCGATCCTAGATTCTTCAAGTCAACCACGTGCCAGTTATGGTACTTGAACTACACTAAATCTCATACTATCTGGGGTTCCCCATACTTGCAGACACCCCAAGAGTAGCGCCACCCACCAGCCAGTTGCCTATTTGGTCCCAAGTGCCGGCCTCGCGGGGTAGACGGGAATAGAGGAGAGTTGGGAAGGGCATACATACTATGGGGTTCCATCCCAAGACTCATTGCAGACAGCACACTAGCTGCTTACGGCCCATATGACCTTCCTCCAACGTAGCAGGCAATCTGAAATGCACATTCTCGGTGTCATGTGTCTCCCCTTAGGCGACAGTCTTCCATGCGCTGGCTTCCTCTTTGTTACAAGCTCCGATCTTCAAGCCGGAGTCTCGCCGGTACAGGGCCGTAAGTTGTAATACATTCGCATCTTCTGTGGGATACACCTGGGGGCATGGCTGATGATGCACAATCACTTGGAGCTGGATCCTGCTTGACCTATTTAAGGCTCATTCAAGAGAGCAGAGAGACCCGGGAATGCAGTGGTCTGCTAGGTCAGCTTCGTACGATTCTCTACGGGAAAGACCCTTTCTCCCAGGCCTATAGGGACATCGTCGCCTCATAACCATGGCCACCATCTTATTCGCATCTTGCCTGCTGGCATCGTTAGCACCTGTTTCGGCTGCATCACTGAAGTCTCTCGGTACGAAAGATGTGATAGTTCAAATGTTCGAATGGCCTTGGGCCAGTCTTGCCTCGGAATGCACCAACAACCTTGGCCCAGCAGGCTACGGCTACATTCAGACCTCGACGCCTCATGAGCATATCCTAGGCTCGCAATGGTGGACCGACTACCAAGTGGTATCATATAACCTGACATCCAAGCGCGGCAACCGAGCCGATTTCGCCAATATGGTATCAGCTTGTAATAAAGCTGGTGTTGGCGTCGTCATCGATCTCATCTCCAACCACATGACCGCGACGACATCGACTGCTACTCAATACGGTTTCGGCGGCGGAGCCTATAGTTCATTCAATTATCCCGTTGCAGGTTACAGCTCATCTAATTTTCACTATTGCAACAACGGGCAGGCGGCCGACATATCAGACTACACCAATCGCTACGATGCGCAGTTCTGCCAGGAAGGTGGACTTCAGGACCTGGCGCAAGAACAAGAGGTCGTACAAGATAGACTCGCAGCTTACATGAACGATCTTATGTCTTTAGGCGTCGCTGGTTTTCGAGTTGATTCTGCTCTAGAACAGCCAGCAGCAAACTTGACTGCCATTTTCGACAGGCTTGAGAAAGACTGGTGGGCCACATGCGAAGTTGACGCGGATCAAAACGGCCAGATACAGCAGAACGAATACTGGCCGTTCTGCTCGACTATGGTGTTTGCTGGAACTCGTGAGCTGCAATCCCATTTCGCGAGTGGTGGCATCGCCAACTTGGTCACACCCACACCCATGAGCACGACCTGGAACAATGCTGGCGCGCATATGTACCCGCCGAGCGCAAGTGCTAATCTGTTTGTGACGAACCACGATTGCGAACGTGGTTACACCAACTCTATCAGTTATACATCTGCAAACAATGCATATGTACTTGCTCATATCTTCCTGCTTGCTTTCAACTATGGCCACCCGACAGTCTATTCCGGCTACGACTTCGGCTCGTTTGACCAAGGGGCACCGGCCAACTCGGACGGTACAACACAGCAGGTTACTTGCTACTCCAATGGCTGGCGATGCGAGCAGAGGTGGGATGCAATCGTTGGCATGGTCGGGTTTCACAATGCTGTCGGCACAGCAGCCCTCGCAAACGCGCAGAAGGGAACAGATCAACAGATTGGTAAGCGCGAGATTCTGACCACTTGGTATGACGTACGTATTAACTATATACTCCTAGGTTTCGAAAGGGCAGCGAAAGGTTTTGTCGCCATCAACAATACAGGCTCGACGTGGACCGTCACATTCACAACTGGTCTACCCAACGGTACATATAAAGACGTCATCCATAAGAACAGTGACGGCTCTTCCCCTACCATCACTGTTTCCGGCGGCAAGTTCTCTGTGAGCATTACCGCGTACGACGCCATCGCCATTCATGTTTAGCCCTGGGGGACTACGAGATATTAAGGTTCAAGTGGTTCATCGAATAGACGGTATTGCATAGCCAAGGGTGTCGAATCCGTGCCTGAGGATCGCGCCGGGTTCAAAGAACGCTGATATGAGATGATTACACACACACACTATGTCATCAGGCCTTGTCGTCTCTTGGCAGGATGCCTACAAAAGCCTGCGTCTAACTGCCTAATCCAAAAAAGCCATTGCTTGTGATGACGTAACTACCTATATAAATGACAAAACTTGCATAAGTACAAGTTTACCTTTATTCAGTACCAAAGCTCGGAGGTTCTCATCGTGTCTTTCACAGTGTACTGTTGAGCTGTGATCAGGGAGATAGTACCGCATCTTGGCCAGTGATAGGGGTTAACAATGCTGGGCTGTGATGGAACAGGCGGCCAGTGAGAGCGTATATACGAATCAAACTACGGGAGGGCGAGAAGTTGATGGAACGGACTAGTAGCTAGGTCGTAAATAGGGTAAACCGATGGCGCACATCAAGAACCTCATACAGCGCACGATCTCGAGGAGCATATGTTACGGGTATACTCTTTAGTAATTTTCTCTGCACCAATACCCTCAGCCGATTCGAATTAGTCCATAAGTCATCTAAAACACAATGATTCATAGAGAATACTCGGGTTCCATGTGAAAGCGACCAATCTAGTGAAATCTATTCTTCTCGGCGTTCACATCGTTCTCGAGATAGACCTCGATCTTATTATTCATCTTGTGTCCAATATCCAAACAGAAAAGACACGCTAATTGTGAACGATCAATAAGTACCAAGGACTCATTGTAGGACTGATCAAGGGGAATCGAAGAGTTTGACTTACCAATTATACCAACAATACCAAACGATAACGACGATAGAGCGGTGGTTCTCAAGCCGACGACATAGCTCTGCACGAAAGCAGCCGAAGCTGCTTGGGCAATCTCATCAGTGATACCAGGCACAGGACTCAGGTCGCCAAGCGCAAGTGCTGACAACAGTGCTTGCACAGACGATTCCGGCAGGCCTGCGCCAGTTGCTGCCGCAGGAACGAGGTTGTTGACTGACATTTGCTGTACGTTCGTAAGGATTGCGGTGTAAATGGAGATTGCTACAGCGCCGCCGGCGAATCGAGCAACACCCCTATAGTCAGTTACAGTTAGTTGCAGGTCGGAATCCACATCGTGCGGGCGAATGCGACCGCTAATGCTCATGACGGCCGTCTGACGAAATTTATAGCTAGAAGTGTAAACTCACGCAAGACCACCGGCGATACCGAGTTCAACCTGCTCCGTACCGAATTGGACAAATGTGATAGACAAATACTGGGCCCAGCCAAAACCCAGTTGCCCAAGAAAGACGAAAGCAATCATAAGGCCTTTACGCTCCGGGGTACCCAGAGCCAACAACCCGCCGAAGACAACCATGATGGTAACCGATGCCGTCAGTGTCCAGCGCCAATGGCCGATGCGATTGCCGACAGTGAGGAGAAGCAGCGCACCGGTAACAAGCCCGAGATTGGAAGGCAACCCAAGCACAATTTGGTCTTGGAAAGTCGTTGTGGGGCCCGTGAAGAAGACATTGATCATCGTTGGGTATATGATATTAATGGCGTAATAGAACTCGGTCACCACAAAGGCCGCGATGAAAGGGGCTGTCAACTCACGGCCTTTACCTCGCTTGAAAACACGAGGCGGTGTCAATGGCTGTTTGAGCGGTGCAAACGTCTCCCATAGCGCGAAAGCAATTAGGACTACAAAGCCCACGACCAATGTAGCGATTACTCTGGTATTGGTAGCTGGGATTACGGCTACAGAGGACGCATGGTTAATAGCCGGCTCTTACAGTGGTGTTCACCCAAGGTGGGTACGGATGATTAACTGTCAGAGACTCACTGGTATAGACGATTCCGACAAGAATCAGCACGGTTGAGACAATGAAGAGAAATGCTCCGACATAATCAAGTTCCTTCAAAGCCTCGCGGTATGGAAGTCCACGGGGATGTGCTGGGGGATAATAGTATAGATACAATCCGACAAAAGACAAGGCAGCGGCGATTGCAGGCGAATAGAATAACCATCGCCACTGAATGAGCCTCGATGTCAGTGTCACTCTTGGTACATTGCGGGAATAGGAAGTTGTGGTGGGGGCCTACAGCATCGCCATGTTCGATAGCAAAACGACCAGCAACAGGGGCGACGACGAGAATAGGGAGCAGGAGGCCATCGGCGAGGACAACGCCTATTGCGCGCCATTTGTTCGGTAACAGTTCCGGCAAGGCAAAGGCCGCCAGTTGGGCATTTCCGGCTCCGAAACCGATCAAGCCCATGGCCGCGAGTAGAGCGGTGTTGTTCTTAGCCGAGCCGCCTACTATGAAACCGATGAAGAGCAGGACATTGCCGAAGATGAGGAACCATCGGCGGCCGAAGAGATCACTGTTGGCTATGTTGAATGAGAAAAGCAAGTTCAGTACTACTATGGCAGGAACTCACTCACCTCCGCAAATCATGAACGCGATGGTGATGGATAGAAGGTAGACTGCCGTGTAGAAAGAAGCTGCCGAAGGATCACCAAGTGATGTAGCGATGTACGCTCCCGCGGGATTCAAAGCCGGCACGATCCAGAACGAGACACCATAACCCCAGCTTAGGATAGCGACCACAATCCAGGTCTTGAACGTAACATTGTAATCCTCATCGCTCTGGGGCAGCCAATCTGGGTTGTTGTTCACTGAGTTTCCGCTATCCACGTTCTTGTTTACCTTTGCGCTTTGATCTTGCTCACTTGTGCTCGAGTGTTCGATCTGAGAGTCGGAGGTTTTCTCCTTGGACACTCTTGCCGGGTCCGCTGCCATGGTAAAAAGCTTTACGTATACTCAACCCGTTTAACTGAAGGACAGAACAATGGGTACTCAAAAAAAAGATCGCGGTAAGGTAACTAGGAAGAAAAACAAAGACCGTCTGGGAAGAACATGACCTCGGCCACAACATGGCTTCGGTGAGAACATTCTGGTTCTCATATATCGGTAGAGAGCTTGCTGCGAGCTTTCATTAAACGAACTACCCTCGGCGCGCATGGCCATGTCTTTCCCATTATTGGTCGTGATAATTCGTTCTTTCCTAGCTTGGCAAGGTAGTCCCAACTGTTCGGGCTGACGCTAGAGAGCTAGGAATGAGCTGTCGTAGAGAGGAGCTGTGACTCAGGAGCTGCCAATGGCTGTCATGATGGGGCATCTCCACTTCAGCCAGGAATCTACCGAGTCAACGATAGGAGCCCTGCTAGATCTCACAATGTGGCTCCTCTCCGATGCCTTTCGTTTGCCGGAAAATCATAGCCTGATGGAGTTGATGGAGTTGAAGTTAAGCATCTGGGGAAATATGCGGGGTAGCTCCGGATCAGATCTTCATCCCCGGAACCTTTAGGACAGCTATCACGACCCAAGATGGAAAGACCGAGAGGTACAGTACTACTTGGTAAGAGTGGTGGTGGGCTACTTGTCTATATCATCAGCATCGCCGAAGTCAGTTGCTCCAATGAGGAAAGAGGTAGCTCGGGATACGATTGGCTTCAAAGACACCGTGTTCAACGTAGAAATGGGAGACGCGAGCGGATTCAGTTCGACAGCCTTATAATGACCCTGGAGCCTAGAGATGGGTACCGGACCAATCGCCTTTTCATCGTTGTCGAGACTCTACAAGTCTATTCTCATTTCGGAGATCTGTGAATACGGTGTAGCATTCCGGCATCCTCGTGACAAACAGTGCTCGATCGGATAAACCGAATGATGTTCAACAGCGGGGTTCATAACTTGTAAACGTACTTGTCTATGATGTAGCTGAACTACAATAGACACGGGAAATGGTCACAAAAAGAAGAACACAAAAAGAAGAAGCATACTTTATATATCTACTCGAGGAAGGGCGGCTCGATAACCCCAGTCTGTTCTACAACGCGACCATAGTGGCCGACCTCACGATGCTTTCCCAAGTTAAACACGCCCTCTTTGTTGAACCGGCAATCCGCTAAGTCGATGGTAGCGACGACGAGCTCATCCCCGTCTGTCTTGGACTCGGCGATGATTTCTCCACTGGGAGCCACGATCACCGACGCTGCGATGAGCAAGCCCCCGTCTTCTGTCCCGCACTTGGCCGTGTTGATGCTGAAGCATGCGTTCTGGTAGCTGCCTGCTTGACAAGCGAGCTTGTGATGGAATGTCGCTAAATCATACTGGAATTTGACATCGCCCGGCCGCTGAGGTGCCCAGCCGGTAGTGTTGTATCCCTGCAGCATCAGCTCAATGCCTTGCAGACCATAGCACCTCCAACCTTCAGGCCACCGACGATCATTGCACAACAGCATGCCCATGATTGGGTCGCCCTGCCCTTCCGCGGCAGCAGCTTGTTCCTTGCTCGAGATGTCTTTTGCTTTCAGAGCGCCCTCCACAAGTCCGGGTACGCGGAAAGCCTGGAACCCTAAGTTGCCCGGAGCGAAGAAGTGCTTCTCAAGCTGCTCGTCGTAGTTTGGCTTTCTCACAGGCTGCTTTGTTCCTGGCAAATGAACCTTGCGATACTTGGCCAATATCTTTTCATCCTTCACCGAATAGTAAATCATGGTATTGAAATCCGTTGTTGTGCCGTCCTCGGTCCAGCGCTCGGCATAACCAAATGAGATGTCAATACCAAGACGCTTGCCAGCGTCAAACAATGGCTTCGCATTTTTGCTTGAGAGTATAGAAGTGTCCTTTGACTCACGCTCAAACCACTTTGCACGCTCAACGGGGTCTTCAATGATGTGCCTAGGGAAGAATGTGGTAAGTGCAAGTTCGGGGAAAACGACTAGTCGAACGTGGGCGCTGGCCGCCTCTTCCAGCAGCTTGATCATTCGGTCCAGCACTTCAGCGCGTGGTGTCGCCCGTTGGATTGCGCCGAGCTGCGCGACCGCCACCGTGAGCTTTCGAGACGCCGGCATCGTATATGAATTAACAAATGTCGAGCGATGTGATGATTTCGGAACCTGTGCCTTACTTATCGTGGAGATCAAAATGCGCCCTCGGAATGGTTGATCTAGATAGTTGTCGGTAGGCAGAAAATACCTGGTTCGTACAACAATAAGGGTTTTGCCGCTTTTCTATCAATTGTAATTAATATGAAGCCGTCTTAAATCGACTAACCTTATAATATATCGCAGATCGTGCGACATCGCTGGACGACCATTGCGACCATATGCCGTCCCAGGCCGGCTGTTTATGCGACCAAGCCGGAGTGGCACGGCATTGCGCGGTGCCGCCCGGCCAAGCGCAGTGTTGCCTCTTATCTTTTCAATCGGCGACTCGTTTGTAACCAATCGGCATAAAGCTTGAGCAAAATAATCGAGGGGATGTCTCATGGTTCAAGCGTAAGGACCCGATATTCCAGGCTATCAGCAACAACCTAATACTCATTGTCATCACAATACCGCGGTCACCAGCGCGCTTTGCTAGGTTGCCGTTCATGACGGCCAGGAGGAGGGAATCGTGACGGAGACCTTGAATTTGAGATGTAACTCACTTCTTGCTTTTAGCAAATGTAAGCAGAAGCTTCCTGCCTCAGTACAATTTTTTTTTGGAGTGGGGGAGTCTTTGTTGAGCCTTTTCCACGCTCCTCTCTTCACACCCAAAACTGGTAATTACAATGTTGGACCTCATTATAAGAAACGGCAGGATTGTAAGTCAAATTGTCAGCCTATCTCATCTTCAGAAGAATCCCTGATAAGAAGACATCGTACAGGTCACTGCGGCAGAGGTCCTTCCTCTCGGCGTAGAGATTGGTGTTAAAGACGGCGTGGTTGCAGTCGTGGTACGGTTGGCCATAAGGTCAACTGTTCAAAAACCGACTTTACGTCATTATGCCCACACTTATATGCATATATCGGTGGTTTGGCTGTTTATAGTAATATTTCAAAGTGTTTTTTAGCTTATACAAAATATTATGTAGCTAATAGATTGCCAGATATTAATCGCAGCCTTTGCGGCCTTTACTGCTTTCGCTAACTTCGTAGCTTTTAACTTCGCTGATTTTGCAGCATTCGCTGATTTCGAAATCGCGGCTTTCGCTGACTTCGCTGACTTCGTAGCCTTTAACTTCGCGGCCTTCGCAGACTTCGCAGCCTTCGTAGACTTCGCTGTTTTCGTTGTTTTCGCTGACTTCGACCTCGCGGCCTTCACTGACTTCGCTGTCTTCGTTATTTTCGCTAACTTCGACTTCGCGGCCTTTACTGCTTTCGCTAACTTCGTAGCTTTTAACTTCGCTGATTTCGCAGCATTTGCTAACTTCGCTAACTTCGTAGCATTTTATTTCGCTGTCTTCGTTGTTGATTTCGCTGCTTTCGCAGACTTCGACTTTGCGGCTTTCGCGGCCTTATTAAACCCTTTAGCCGCGAAATTAAAAGCTGCGAAGTTAGCGAAATTAAAGTCAGCGAAAACTGCGAAATTAACGAAAGCAACGAAGTCTGCGAAAACAACAAAGTCTACGAAGTCTGCGAAGTCAAAGTCTGCGAAAACAACAAAGTCTGCGAAAACAACGAAGTCTACGAAGTCAGCGAAAACAGCAAAATCAGCGAAAGCAGCGAAATCAACGAAAGTTGCAAAGTCTGCAAAAGCCGCGAAGTTAAAGGCTGCGAAGGCTTCGATAATTAATAATTAGATATCTATATAGCGGTAATAGTAATAGTTAGCATATAGCCATTTTAGGGGCATATATATATAGTAAGCGAAGGCAATTGGTAGTGTGGCCGTAGTAAAAAATTTGTTTTTGAACAGTTGACCTTATGGCCAACCGTAGTCGTGGGTCACAAGCTTGAAGCTAGCAGCGAAACGCAAATGATAAGTGTCTACTGGCCTATCGGACCTACCGCACAAACTTCTCCTCTATAATACTATTTTTTAAGCACGATCGAGTAAATTTTATTTCGAATTTTTAAATTATATTTAGAGTATTACCCGAGTACTTTTTAATCCGGCGTTTTAAAATCTATTGCTTATTAAAAAAATAACAGCTTATTAATTTAAACATTATGTTTTTATAAAAGTTTTTAGCTATTTTATCGACCCGAATTTAGAACGAATTATAAATATTTCGATTTTTACGTAATTTAATACTTTTATACCGTCGGCAGTAAAGTTTTAACCGATTTAAAAGCAATTTCGCCTTATAAATCCGTTTTTTTTAATAACAATTTTAATTATACTTAGCTTTTTTTCGATTTATTTATTTTTAATAAAACGTTTTTAAATTAATGCCGGAAATAGCTTTTTATTATTAAATAAAAAACTTAATAAACAATAATATAAACTAATTATAAAAAAGCTTAAATATAAAAAGCAAAAACTAAAAAAAAAGCTTAAAAAAAGCCGTAAAAAATAAATTACGTTATTTTTTTAGAACGTTTTTATTTTTAATAAAACTTATAAATTTAATTTTATTATATTAAAAACCGCGGATTATTTTTTAAGCATTAAGCTAAAATAAATTAATAAAATTTTTATTTAGTTTTTTAAAATTTAAAACTTAATTTAATTTCGATTTAAAAAAATATCGTTTTATATTTTTATAATAAAACTTAAAACTAATAAACAAATTATTTTTATTTAAAACGTAGTTTAATATAAATCGTACGGTTTAAATATAATAATTTAAGCTTTTTGTTTTTTTATATTTATTTCGATTTATAACAAATTATTTAAAACAAATTTGGCTATTATAATTAATATATTTATTTTCGGCCGTAAAATTTATAAATTAATAAATTTTTATAACTTTTAAAAACTATTTATATTTATTTTTAATCGGATAAACTTTTATTTTTATAAAATATATATTTTTAATAAATAAAACATAATGTTTTTTAAATAAAAAAATAAATATTTAAACATTACGGTATTAAAACAACTTTTAGTTCGTTTTAATAAAAAGTTAAAAAAAACTTATTTTTAAATAAAAAAGCTAAAAAAATATATTAAAAATTTAATAAAAACAAATATTTTTAAAAAAACTGTAAATATATATATATTTATTTAAAATATTACGTAAATACTTATAAAGCTTATAATTATTTTAAATAGTTATAAAAACAAATAGCTGCTTTTTTTTAAAAAAGCCGGCTTTTTTTTGTTTTAAAAACGGGTTAAAATAAAAACTATTAAAGCTTTTTTTTTTATAGCTAGTCCGTTAAAAACCTATATTTTTGCTTTGTTTAAAAAAAAATACGGCTTTTAAATTTAAAGTATTTAATTTTTTAAAATTTGGTTTCGATTTATTTCTGTTATTTTTCCGCTTTAAAAATAAAAAATCGGTTTTTAAAAAATATTTACTTAACTTTATAAAAACGTTTTATAATATATTAATTTATAACGCTTTTTTTAAATATAACTTAAAACTAAACTTAAATCGATACGTTAACTAACCGTTAGCTTTCGAAAACCCGGCGATAATTAATAAATAAATCGTTTTAAACCTAATTTTTAACCAAATTTTAATTGTATTAAATCCGGACTATTTAATTACATCTTTTTTAAGCTTTGTTTTAAAACTAAAAAAAAAATAAAAACGTATTTATAATTTATTATTTTTTAAAATCGGTTTAATAAATAACCGTATTAATAACAAATTTATATCGATAAAACTTTATTAAATATAAAAAATTTTTAACTATTTCCGCTGTATAAAACTTTTATTATAGCTAATTAAACAAAATTTTAAAAATATTTTCCGTTTTATTTTTATAGTATATATATAATAGCGGTTATTTAAGTTTAAATAAAAAAATCGGCTTTATTATAAAAACTGTTTTTTTTTTAAACTGTTTATAGTTTTATATATATTGAATATATATATTAAAAAAATATATTAAATATTTAAAACTATATGTTTCGAAATTTTTTTAAATTATTATTTAAACGATTTTATAGCGATAATTTTTTTAAATCGGCCCGATTTACGTATTAGCTTTGTTTTTTTTTATAATAAACTTTTATAAAATTTAAATATAATAAAAAACAAAAAAAAAACCGTTAAAAACATTGGTATAAAAGTTTTAAAAATTATTATTAATATAATAGTAATATAAACGCGTTTATTATAAAAAAAAAAATAAAACGGTTTGATTAATTTTTAAAATATTAGCGAAATCGGCTTTTATTAAACGCGAAATTAAAAAATTAAATAGCTTTTTAAATTTTTATATTTTAATAATCCCGATTAAAAAAGCGTTTATATAAAGCTTTTATAATATAAAAATATTTTACCGTTATTGAAAATTTTTAATAATTACGTTAAAAATTCGAACCGATTTTAAATAATAGCTAAAATCGATTTACAACTTTAACGAAATTTTTTTACTATCGGTAAATCGCCTTTATTTTTATTTTTTTATTAACGCGTTTAATTTTAGCTTTAAAAAGTTTTAGTTTTAAAGCTTTTTAACAATTATAAAATAAAAAAACGCTTTTTTTATATTAAAATTATAAACATTTACTTTTTATTAATTCGGGTTTAACGTTAAATTATATATAAATACGGCTAAAATTATAATTATTAAAAAAGTTTTTATTCGGTAACGAAACTTTTAACAATTAAATACTGTAATTATTTATATAAATAATATTATAGCCTAAATAAAACTTAATTTAAATACGACTTATAATAAAAACTTTTTTAAAACTTTATAAAAAATATTACTACTAGTAGTAAAAAAAATATTTTTATTTAATTTTAAAAAATAACGTTAAAAAATAATAGCTTTATAAATATTTTATTTTATTTTAATTTTAATATAGTTATTAATTAATATTTAATTTAGTAAAATATTTTAAATATAAATTAATATTAATTTTTAACGTTTAAATAAACTTAATATTAATAAATACGGCTTATATACGTTTATTTTAAGCCGGATTTATATTAATTACGCGTTAAACCTATAAATTAGTAATATAAATATATAAAAAATAATATAAACGTTAAAATATCGTTTCGTAGTTTTTATAACTGTTTTTTTTTTTACGTTTACGTTTATAATCGCGTTTATAAATATAAAAAAAAACATTTTAGATTTTAAACGTTTTAATTGATATTAAAATTTCCGTTTTACATTCGATTTATATATATTTAACTTTTATTCAATAGTTTTTAAATATTTATATTTATAACGTTTAATTTAAAAAGCAATATATTTTTTTTTAAATATAATATTGTTTTAAAAAAATAAAAACCCGATTTCGATAACGCTATTAAAACGTTTTTTATTTAAAAACGTATTAATAAAAAAACTTAAGCATAATATTTTAATAATAAATATAGCGTTTTTTATAACGTAATACGGTTTTTTATAGCTAAAAAAATTATTAATATTAATTATAATATAAATACGTATTAATTTCGGTTATTAAGTTTTATAAAAAACTATATTTTTTTATTGTTTTAAAGAATTTATTTTTATTTTTTACTAAAAGCGTTAAAAATAAATACTATATAAAATAAAATAAATATTTATATTAAAATAAACTTAAAATTTTTAAGCTATTTAATTATATATATAAACCGTTTGTTATATTAAATATTTTTAATTTATAAATTTTATAAGCAAGCTTTTTTTTTCGGCTTAAAAAATAGCCGAATTTATTAAAGGCTTTAATTTAAAATAAAGCTTTTTTTTATTTTAACTAAAAATTATTATAATTAAATATACCGAAAAAAACATATTCGGGCTATAGCTTTTATATAAAAGCGTATTAGTACGTAAAAAATATAAACTTTTTAATTATAAATATATAAACATTAAAAAAATAAAACTTTAATATAGTAAAAAAAATATTTTAAAAAGTTTATAACAAATTTAATATAATTATATTAATATTTTATTATAGGTTTAAATAATTAAAAACCGAACTAAAATCGCGCCGAAATCAATTCGTTATTAAATTTATATAATATAAAACTATATATTAAATATATATTTTTAAACATAATTTATTTAGTAAACTAGGCCAAATTTATTTTAATATTATTTTTTATATAAATTTAAGTTTTTTCGTTTTTGTTAAATTTTTCCTTATTTTTTTTACTATTAATAAAGCTAGTATTTTTATTATTAATAATAGTTTTATTATCGTTAACGCTATTAATAAAATTACTTTTAACTTTTTTACGTAATTTAGCGAAAATATTTTTAATAAAAAAGATTAAAATCGAACCGAAATTTTTATAAATTTGCTACGAATAAAAAATAACGGTAAACTTTTTAAAAACAAAAAAAACAAAACCGGTAAAAGTTTAAATACCGTAAAATAAGTTTTATTTTCGTTTTAAATTAATTACAATATGTTAATAAACCAAATTTGCCTTAAAATCGGGGCATTTTTAAAATATATTAACAATAATAAAAAAAGCTTAATAATGCTTAAAAAATTTATAATTAACGTAATAATTATAACGTTTATTAATAAACGCCGTATAAATATAATTTAAAATACTATTAATTAGGTTTATTTAAAAAAATTAAAACTAAATTTGTTTTAAAATTATAATAAAATAAAAATATTTACAAGCTTATAACTATTGTTTTTATTTTTAATTTTTGCTTTTTTATAATAAATATATTTAATCGTATTTATATTAAAAAAATCGGTTTTATAAAAAATGTCGGCATTTTAAACTCGTTAGTAAACCGACTTCGCTTTATTTTTAAAATAAAATAAACATATTTTAATATAATAAATAATATAATATTAATAAAAAACATTATTTTTAATAATAATAGCTATAAATTTTATCTTTTAAATTAAAATCGAATTTAAAATAATAAAAAATTAAAACTTATTAAAATTGTTTAAACGTTAAACGGTTTTATAAACGGCTTTAATTATTTAAACTTTAATTAATTTATAAATAATAAATATAAACAAATAAAAAAAACGTTTTCGATATATTTTCGGATTAAATTAATTTTATTAATTAAAATAATTATTTTCGATTTTAATTTAGGTTAGTTTAATTTAAACCGATAAATATACGATTTAAATATTTATTTAAATTATATATAAAAAAAAAAAGTTTTAAAACTTGGCTTTATTAAAATTTTTTAATATATATTAGGTTAAATTTAATTACTTTTAAATTTAAAAAGCTAAATTTGCTTTTTTAAATTCGACCCTTTTTTTATTACGTTTTTTAGTTAATTAAACACTAAAAATTCAAACAAATATAAAATATAAAATATAAACGACTTTAAATTATTTATTTATATATACGGGCTAATTTTATTTTTAATAAAAAACAAATTTAGTTTATAAATAAGTTTATTTTATTTACGTTTTTTTAATATACGTATTAAAAAATCTATAAATACATATTTAAAAATATTTTATAAATAATAAATATTTATTAATTTATCGGACTTACTATATAAACTTTTTTTTTATAATATTTTTTTTTAAACACGATCGAATAAATTTTATTTCGAATTTTTTTATTTATTATCCCGGTTACTAACAATAATAACTATTAATAAAAAATAAAAAAAAATCGCAAATAAAGTTATTAAGTTATTTTGTTTTTGTTTTATTTGTTTTTAGTTTTAAACGACTTTAAACTATTTATTTATACATACGGGCTAATTCTGCCTCCGATAAAAGGCGAATTCGGCCTATAAATAAGCCTATTCTGCTTACGTTCCTTTAATATACACATTGAAAAATCTATGAGTGAGTGTCCGAAAGTGCTCTGTAGATAGTTGATGCAGAGGGTGCTTACATTACACCTGGGCGAGTGACACAGGAAAACAAGAACGACAATGAAGTGGGCTACTAACAGCTAAACTAGAGGAGTCGATTCACACGCCCACATCGACCAAGACAATTCCCCCACCGGTGATGACTGGGAAAGTGGCTCGCGATCTGCCATCGCGGGCGGCAATACCACCATAATAGCGTTTGCGACCCAAGAGAGACACGAACAGACCGTTTCCCCCTCAGTCGAAATCTATCATAAGAAAGCGAACGGAAATGCGTATTGCGACTATGGGTTCCATGCGATCATCACAAACCCGAATGAAGAAGTTCTCAAAAATGAGTTTCCAGCGCTCGTTGAGCAAGGAATCACAAGCGTCAAACTTTACATGACTTACGAACCCAAGAAGCTGGGCGATGGAGAGTTATTCAACATTATGGTGCGGGCGCGTGCTCTTGGAATAACGACGATGGTACATGCTGAGAACAATGATATAATTGAGCAAATCACGAAGTAAGAGATCTGATCCAGAGACGCTTATACTTGACTAGGAGCAGCGGAGGGCTGACCTCAGCATTGTAGACGACTTGTGGCAAATGGCAATACCGACAGTTATTTCCATTCCATTGCGCGTCCTCAGATCGCCGAGAGCGAAGCGACATACTGAGCTATCAGCCTTGCTGAGGTGACAGATGCGCCAATTCTCATCGTACACATGTCCGCCCCTGTCGCCGTCAAACACGTCAACGACGCACAGCGAAGACTCCTACCAATACACGCAGAAGCATGTCCCCATTATCTCTACCTTCTGTCAGGGTCTTTACAATCAGGGCCGGAGGACTTTGAAGGTGCCAAGGGCATTTGCGCACCACCATTACGACACGATCCCAAGGATTTAGAGTACCTCTGGGAGGCACTCGCAAATAACACATTCACAGTTGTCTCTTCCGATCATGCGCCCTCAGCCTTCGACCACCCTTGCGGCAAAATGAAAGGATTCTGCTCAACGGCCGACCACTCAAAACCGCACGGCGACTTCCGTAAAGTGCCCAATGGTCTACCGGGAATCGAAACCCGTCTACCTCTCCTCTTCCACAGAACGCAGTCACTCACACAGCCAGAATCAGACGGGTTAGTGCGCATCTCACTACCGAGATTCGTCCAATTGACCTCAACAAACCCTGCGAAACTATACGGTCTCGATAATCGTAAGGGCAGTCTCGCACCGGGCTTCGACGCCGATATTGTAATATGGTATCCCGAAGAGGACAACAAGTTCGTCATTCGCAACACTGACCTCCATCATCGCATCGACTATACACCGTTTGAAGGCATTGAAGTTCGGAACTGGCCACGTAAGGTATTCCTCCGCGGCAAATTGACTTGGGATCGCGACAACGGTGGTGTGAAGGCAGTTAAAGGAGATGGGCAGTTTCTCAAGAGAGGTAAGTCCAATATTCTCACTGGTATGATGGGTAGGACAGCGACGGGTATGAATAAGGGGGAATGGGGATATTGGATGTGATTTTGGAATTTGGCTATTCGATACCAGGTAAATAGATTCGTAAGAGATCTTGGAGACACATCATTTCTTCTCGGCACCAGGTTTTTGCGAGTTGCCTCTTTCCGAATTCACTACAATCGTATCAATTCTTGGCAAATTGTACCAACAATCGAGCTCTCGCGCCAGGCCAAAGTCTTGATTATGCCGTCCGGTATCTTAATAGAAATAGAATGATGATGCTATTACACCACTTAGCCACTGTCGGCATCTACAGTGGTATCGCCGCCCCTCCACAGCGACAGCAGCATCCCCGCATTCACACCAAGATCGGCCTAGAGCTAAACTTCCCGTACGCAGTCCGGCAACCCGTCGCGTCAGAACTCAAGTGGTCCACGAGAACAATCGAGAGGATCAAGCAATTTGGAAATATGTAGATGTAATTCAAGGCAAGGTGGCGAGTAGTGTGATTGGACCGATATCTGATATTGTCTATTTTCCATGTCGTCCCTGAGTAGATCAACGCGGTGATATTGTCAGTTGAACGTATCTAATTTCACTAGCTGCTGCCTCAGCTCTCGAGTGACAAACTCAAAATCAGTTCATCATCTTTTCATCAGCTGCAGAGTTGATTCCCTCGGTAACAGGGAGGTTCACTTGGATCATAGACACCCTTCTCATAAGCCTTCACTCTACATCACTGATGGCAGCAGCTTGCCTACGCAGCAGAATGCACTAGAGCGCTCGCGCCGATAATGTGGGAGGATCCCAAGAGCTTCGATTCCATTCTTGTCGCGTGTTTGTCCGCGCATCCGATAATACCGATGCTCAGGGACGAGTATGAGCTACCAACCATTGGCATAATGGAAGCTGCGTTATACGCATCGGGCGTGTGTGACCAGAAGCTGAGTGTCTTGACTCTTGACAACGAGCGAGCGGTCAAGCATTAATCACGCCAAGGCGTTCGCCGAGTACGGCCCTGAGATGTGTTCATTCGTCAACAAGATACTGTGTTGATAATTGATCTTGACTCCAGAGTGCTCTTCATTGTAAGTGTTATCGATCTAAACCTTTTTCTTCAAAGCTGTTCCTCCTATCTGTACCCTCGTCGCCGTATACAAAAGGCCAGAAATCGCAATTGACAAGCCACAGAACAACTTCAGTGCGTTGTAGGATTGTGGTCCTTCAGCCCAGCCACTGCCTTTACCGATGAGCGAGCCAGCAATAGGGTTGCCGATCAAGGAAGCGAAAGAACACACGAAGAACGTAGTTCCGACTCTGAATCCGATTTCTTCAATGCGAGAGATTTTGGCAACTAAAGCTGGTATGACTGCGTTGAAGCATCCCAAAGGAACGCCGAATAAGACCGAAAAAGAAATGATTGCATTCTGATTTGCCGCTCCCGGAAGCCAGAGAGCGAGGATCAGTACAGCGCCGTAGAGCATAAGGAACGCTATCGTATTGAACGCTCCCACGTGATCACCAGCCCAAAGTGGGATTACACGACCAATAATGCTACATCTCTGTCAGTACCAGGCTTCTCAAGTTTCACTACGGTTAGACCATGCTAATGAAACACGTACGTGCTTGCATTGATGAGCGGCAAGAGATAGGTAGCCAAGTTCGGGGACACGCCAGCGCTTTGTGAAGCCAGCTTGAGGTAGTTAAATGGAATGAGCGTTCCCAAGAAGCCGAAAAAGCCGGCTAAAGCATCCAATACAAACGCCCTATCTCTGAATGGTTTGGCGAACATGGTTATTCTAAAAGGTGGGCGCCCTTTGTGGTCAAGTCGCGACCGCACAGTAAGGAAGGCGACGATCTGTAATCCCAAGATGATGAAGCCAAGGACCCTCACAGTCCAGGGAAAGCCGATTTGCACCACGAGTCGGTCGAAGATGATTCTGTTACTTCCGTCAGATGCCTGGAGGCTGTACTAAGGGGACGGAATTGACATACGGTATCAAGACACCTCCAACTCCAGCTCCGCTCGAGGATATTCCCAATGCCAGCCCGCGCTTCTTCAAGAACCAGGTAGAAACGGAGTTCACACAACCGTGAAAAATCATGCCCATACCGAGCCCGGAACTGATAGATTGCGACAGAAATATCTGGTAGTACTCTCGTGAGACTGAGAGAGTCATGAGACCAAGGACAATCAACAAAGAGCCAACGCCGATCAGCAGGCGAGGACCCTGTCTGTCGAAGGTTGGTCCCGCAAAGGGAGCGGCTGCTGATACCAAGAATGCCTGAATCGAAAGAATCCATGCGATGCTACTTGAACTATACTCGTGGAGATAGTTTTCTTCGTAGAAGCCTTGGAAGACACCGATGCTGGTGACGAATCCGTATGAAGAGAAGAAGCAGCACCATGCGCCCAAGACAGTAAGCCAGGCTTTCGTACCGCCATCTGGGAATGGCGACTTGGGCGGTTCTTCGCTCTTGGGCACTGACGACTGGCTTGGGAGCTTCTCCTGCTCCTTGTCACTTGACTCTCGCCGCGAAGGCACAGAGTCTGATCCTGTTTCGAGGATCGGCTGGTTGTCGTGAAGAGACATCCTCTTGGCAGTACAGTTACAAGCCACTGAGATGATGACTGAAACGATGCTCAGAAGATCAAATAGAGGCTAGGAAATTCAGCGACTTCGGGAGCTAATAAAACATAAGAGATTGTTGTTCATGCTCTGATTCATAGCCCAATTTTCATATAAGGTGCCTCGGGCGCCATTGTTAGCTGACCTCATAATCCATCGGAGTTTATGAATGTCAAAAGCGAGGTCGCCTTCGCGCTCACTGTCGATCACTCGACATGTCTCAAATCGAAAGCAAGGGATGACGCAGGGCAGCATGCGCCACTAGAATATGACAAGACGTGTGAGAGGAATGGAATGCAACTCCCTACTGTTTACAGACTGTCTATAGTAAGATTAAGACCAGAATAATAGCAACGCATGAGGGATTGGTGGCCTTCAGTAGATGCGAGATACGTGTTAGGTAAAATTGATGTCGGTGCGTGTCTCGAGGAGCGAAAGTGCCTTCTGCCCTACCCGTCGTGGTAGCACATGTAGATGCGTGTACTTTACAAGTATACACAAGTCGGAGGGTGACGTCAAGGCGAAGCAAAAGATGCAGGTCCCTACAGTGGCGTATGCAGTCACAACATGGAATACTTGTTAGACGTACTGAGGCTTTTGGAATTCAAAGACATGTGTAAGGCACGATTCGGCACCTCGCTGTCGAGCCAATAAGTTTAACTCCGGCCACCTATAGTTGTATCGCCAAGGACGCCACAGGAACTTTTCGGGGAGCGAACAACCAGCTCGATCTTGGGCGGTCCGTTTGCCACTAATGCATGTCACATGCAGCATTCCCTGGTAAGCATTATGTACCCTATAGATCGTATTATGAGTTCATGCCCTGAAAGCGCATCTATTTGCAGTCTGTGTTACCGTAAGGGGGAGGAGGCCACGAGCTCCGTTGGGTTAATCGCGAGCCTTTGCCCGAAGGCGACGAACTCGGAGAATAATAATGTGGACACATTTCGTTCGCCGTATTGTGAAGACCGGGTACGCACATGCTATGATCAGATAGAGTAGCTAACAAAGCTGATGTGTTATCTGGACTGGCAACCTCGTCGTGTAAGTGGGTGTGGCCTTAGTAAAGTCGAGGACAATAGTAGTGATGAGCAGCCTACTGCTCATGCAGCCGTAGCGCAGAGTGAGTAGCTGATAACAAAGTTAATACGGTATTTAAATCAGCAATTCGTCAAGATGACTGAAAGTAAATATGTTGGATTGATATTTTCTGCAAGTTGTTCTCGCAGGGGAGTGACTATTGTAGTATGGACTATGAAAATGAAACACAAAGTACCACACGTACGCCTAGGATGCTACCATAAGATACCTAAGGTAATTGCACATCTTGCTTAACAGGAAGCCTTTTCAACTCGCTCTTACACGGAAGGACTACAAAGGAGAGAAAAGAAATAAAGACAGAGAATTTGCAACTGAAATGGAGTGCGCCGTTCTACCTATTAGCCTTTCAAAGCAGGGACCTCGTACGCATCTATCGCCTTCATTGGCGATGCGACAATAACTCGATAGATCTCAGACTCCTTCTGCGGACTGCAGGACCAGTCAACAAATTGATAGCCAACCTTGCGTAGCTCTCCCTGCCAGTGAGTCTCTGGCACTAGAACGTGTTGTCGATTATCCTCGAAGAGCCACCAGCCTTCAAGCAGGCCGAATACTAACGAGAACCAGGGGAGGTTTCGAGTAAGTTCCAGCAGGCAGAGGATGCCAGATGGCTGTAACATCTTGCGGATGTTCCCAGTCGAGACGCCCAGGTTCCTCGTGGCGTGAATGCAACTAGCGCCAAATATGATGTCAAAAGCACCGTGGAGACGTTGCTCTGGTTCTTTTTCCATGTTAATGACCTCGAATTTCATGAAGGGGTATTTGGAGAATCTCCGGCGTGCGGCGGCTACAAGAGAGGGAGATAGATCGGTGAACGTGTAGGTAAACTTCCGACCGGTCTGTGCGAGGCGCTCGACAAGGTGACCAGTTGTCCCGCCAGTCCCAGCTCCAAGCTCTAGAATCTTGATTTCTTGATCAGGGTCAGAAGCTTCTACGACATCGACCAGATACTCTGCGAAGAGAAGTGTGCACATCTTGAACATCGGCGAGTCGGTATACACCTTCTCCCACAACAGACGAGTTGCAGCATCTTTGAAAAGAATCGAGATAGGGTCGGCAGCGCCCGACAGACAAGCCGCCAGACGATGTCCCGTGCAATGAAGAAGTTTGGTCTCTGCTTCATGCACGGGGAAACGGAGCAGCTGCTCGTACAATGCCGATGAAGATTCCGCCGGTATCGGCTTGGCAGTACGGACATATTCGCCGTTCTCCAGGTCGTAGATACCGTGATCTACCAAAATCTCGTACAGTTCACTCACGAGCTTTCGGTGCTTGGGAACGAAATCGAAGGGGACTGCCTTCTGACCTTCATGAAGCTCTGCGGGCGAGCACCCGAGACAAGCAAACGCCTCCACAATGTAGGCGATGACGAGTTCCATCTGGATTGGGTACACAGCTCGGAAGAAATTCGTGAATCCTGTCTCATCCACGTACCGACCGACGTCGCGGTTTTTAAGGAATTTTTTCTGACAGACTTCGCCAAAAGACGCCGAAGACTGAACTACGAAGGATTCGCTCGGTGGAGTATTATCATCAGTGCCGTCCAGCTGGTTGCACAGCGATTGCACGTCATTCAAAGCGTCAAATTCGGCGGCCGTGAGTGAGACGCTGAATCGTTTGTTGGTTTCAGCGATAACTTCGGTGACCATTAACGAGTCGACACCGAGCTCATCAAACGTCGAAGTGGGAAGAACATCAGCAGTCGGGATCTCCATCACTTCAGAGAGCAGCTCTTGTACACTCTTCAATGTCGGGCTCGAGGAACGTGCCGTTTGCTCGGGCGGGTCTTGTTCGCCGACCACGGTCTCATTAGGCGATTGATCATCGGAAAAGCCCTCACTGTCGCCTTCTGGAATATCTGCGAATACCTCGCTCTCGGCAATCGGTCTCATGGCTTGTTTAGGCTTCTGGACGCTCTGGAAATTGGCACCCATGACGATAAGCACAACATTTCTAGACCGAGGGTCAAAGACGAATATGTCAGTTATTATACTGCCCTTGTCGTCGCCCGTCTCGTACTTCGAGTACACCGTCCAAGACTTGTTCTCATCACTGGCTGAGAGGAAGGGTGGCGTGAACACCACCTCTTCAATGTGGACACATCTCAGCGCTTCGTTTATTGATCGGTGCTGAGAGAGACAATTGATCTGAAAGGCGGCGACTGCCAGGAAGTTCTCTATGGCAATAGAATCACATGTGCCAGAGTCGGATTTTGTGAAGTTGTGGGATAGAGATACCGAACCAACCGCATCAAAATCCCACGAGGCCACTGACTGCACACCTCGGTAATACGGCGCATATTCGACAATTTCCGACAGCAGCTTATAGAGCATGGAGCCGGCTACTGAAGATTCATGGGAACCTTTTAGGTGACCTGCGACTGCATTGCCGGTAAGTCTCTTGACAAGTCTCAGACGTTCCGCTGTAATTCCATCTTCGATAGGTACTTGTCTGAGTTGGTTTTTAAGTCAGCCACGAGCCTTAAGGTAATTGTAAGGGTCTCTTACCGAATCACACCACCTGCATGAGCCGTGCTGCCTGCGTCGGCGAGGAAGCGGAAACTCCACGTCGCATTTTGCTGCTTAACCAAAGAGAGACGAAGACGACTAGCGCCAACAGAGCATGACTTAAACGGCGTTCCCATGAACACGTCTTCGATTCGAGGGAGGGATTTCTGGGACTTGCCTCCTGTTAAGGATTGGATAGCTGCAACAACCAGCTCGATGTACATGGAAGCTGGACATGTACCCTCGTTTTTAATCGAATGGCCATTCAATGCCAGCTGAAAGGACATGTGTGAAGTATTCACTTCAAACAGAGCATTCGGGGTATCCCATGAGCCGGATATCTTTGTGACCAAGGACTTTGGGATCGAAATATCCGCAACAGAGGCTGCCTTGTCGATCGCTGAGTCGGGCTTGTAATCAATCCAATGTCGTGTTTTCTCGAATTGATAATGCGGAACGCTCTCATAGGTCCACTGCTCATTTTGAGATTTATGGAACTCCCAGAATTGAGCAGACGATCCGGCATTCCAAAGCTCGCATGTTGCTTCAGCCAGGTGGGCTTCAGCTGCTTCGTCGCTCAAGTCGAGGGGCAAGAAGAGATTGGTTGATTTATCAGACTGCGCCAAAGCTCTGCGAACCATGGGAACAATAAACGAGTTCGATCCGGCTTCTAGCCAAATAGAAGATTTCGATCTTTGATGAATCCGCTGAACCGCATCGTTGAAGAAGACAGGCTGTCGAGAATGAGAAGCGATCAAATCGGCCGTGACAGAGGACCACGAGTCTCCATCCGAGCATGTCTCAACCCGGATCTTCGGTTGCTTGATGGTAACGGTTTTCAGAATTTCTCTCAGGTCTGGAAGGATTGCATCTATAATGCGAGTGTGGTAAGCGTGAGTGTTGCCTACTTCTCGTGTCTTTAAGCCGCGCGTCTCACACTCCTGCTGCAGAGCCTTTGCTGAAGGCGTATCTCCCCCCAGAACAAAGCAAGTCGGGCAGTTGAAGCAGGCTACTTCAATTGTGCAGCCTGGTTTCGACTTGACAGAGTCGACGACAGTCTCAAGGTCATCTGTGTCGCATTCCAAAGAAATCATCTGTCCTGGGTCATCAGTGCACTTCTCTTGCAGCAATGCAGCGCGGCCCGTCACTACTTTGAGTGCTTCTGTTAGAGAGAGTGAGCCGGAAACAGCAAGCGCAGTCAGTTGCCCGAAGCTGTGCCCGAGCAGAGTGTCCACCTCAATACCGCTATCTATCCACGCCATGGCAGTTGCGTACTGGATGGAAAACAGTCTGGAATGAAGCGATACAATGTCGTCGATTGGGCAGTCTTCGAAGACACCAGGGAAAAGACTTGAAAGCCCAAGAGACTGCACAGCCTCATCGCAACGATCCTACGACAGTTCCATTAGCAATAGCAAGGTAGAAGAGGGTTTATTGCGCAGTAATCTTACCATGTGGGATCGCAGCAGCGTGGAACTCTGGTACAATTTTCTAGAGAGTGTGGCTGTACGCCCATTCTGACCCCCGAAGCACATGATAATGGGTCGTTTCTCATCGATTTCATGCTTTTGAGCAGATGACGCAACCGAGTCCAATTTTTTAACGAGGTCAGAACCGCTCGAGGCTGTCACTGCGACTCTGCACTTGAAATCTGTGTTCTGTCTCCGCGCGAGGTTAAACGCAACATTCGCAATGGACTCGCCTTTCGCGCCAATCCACTTCTTCAAGGCTGCCAGATACATGCTCAAGCTATCCTCAGACTTGGCAGACAGCATGATTGGATAAACTTGGCCAGACTTCGAATCTAATGAAGGAGCTAAATCTGCCTTCTTGTTTCCTCGCATAACAATGGCTGCATTGCTGCCAGCCGCTCCATAGTTGGCGATGAGGGAAACATGTGGCGTCCGCCAGTCGATGTTGCTTTGCGGAATGACGATGCGTTTGAGCGGATCGATTTTGGGATTCAGTCGGGAGAACCCGGCCTGCTTTGGTATCATGCCGTTTTCCATCATGAGGAGACATTTCAAAACACCAGCGACACCAGAAGCAGATTCTGTATGACCGAAGTTGTCTTTGACAGATCCAAGGTACAGCTCATCTTGAGCGCCAGGGCAGTCGAATGTCTTCTTGACTGTCTCGTACTCAATTGGGTCGCCGACAGCAGTGCCTTATTGCCGATTAGTTACTATCACTCATCGAACTAGGAGAAAAGGAAAATAAAGGAACATGTACCTGTGCCATGGGCTTCAACGTATGTTACGTCTTTCGCATTTATCCTCCCACGTTGGAGCGCTCGCTGATAGAGCTTGTGTTGTGAACCAGAGTGAGGGACCTGAATAGCACATGAATTCTCTCCCTGATTCATAGCAGACCCCGCAATCACGCCTAGTATTACGTCGCCGTCTGCCTTTGCTGTAGACAGGCGTTTGAGAACCAGAATTCCTGCCCCTTCACCCCGGCAGTACCCGTTAGCAGCTGCGTCAAATGCCTTCGAAGCACCTGTCGGGCTGAGAAACGAGGCGCCTGCAAGATTCTGGAACATAGAAGGACTTGTAATGACATTCACACCGCCAGCTAAGGCCATCGAGCAATCTTTGGAGAGAAGCGACTAGGCGGGAAATTAGTAAAGAGGGCCGACAAGCTGCAACATCAAAAGGCTTACTTGGCACGCTGTGTGAATAGCCACAGCAGCAGACGAGCAAGCTGTATCAACAGTTAAAGAGGGCCCGGTAAGACCAAACTGGTGACTGAGTCGTCCGCTGACGAATGCCCGCAACGTCCCAAGAGCGGAAAAGGCAGTAGCGTCTTCCGATGCGATGTTGTCCTCGTAGTCCACAGAGAGGACACCAAGATAGCACCCGACATCCCTGCTCCTCGGGCCATCTCGATAATATCCTGAAGATTCCAGCGCTTCATATGCCACTTGAAGTGCAAGCCGTTGTTGGGGGTCCATTGATTTCGCCTCTCGGCTTGACAGACCAAAGAATTTGTTGTCGAATGTGCTGACCACATCGTCTTGCAAGAAATTTCCCCAATACTGCAGGTCCTTGACGCGGTCTTTGCACTCGGAAGGGTTGAAACGACTGAAGGGTATCTTGCCGATGCCCGTCTTGCCTTCGCAAAGCATGTCCCAGAACTCGCTTGGGGAGTCTGCCGAAGGGTAGCGACAAGACATGCCAATGACGGCAATCTCGTCTGACCATCGCTCATCAGAACTGTCGGACTGAGAGACTGCGTCATGTGATGATACGTGGGTGTTGGTCTTCCTCGTCGCCAAAGTACGGGGAACGAAGGAACCTCGACCAATAAGTAGAGGCTGGATGTCTGGCCCGCCAGCACTCAAACAGTTCTTCACCACCTGATACCAATGTGATCTATTGCATAGAATGTCATGCACAGCCACTTCGTGAAGAGACCGGTGGGCGATTTCCTGAGCGTCTGAGTTGGATCTAAGGGGATAGAGACGATTGTCCGCATTTGGTAATTGGAGTTTAGTGTCGTTGTTGAAATGTCGTGAAAGTATTCCGACAGCTTTTTCATGCCTTTTGCAGTGATAGGAACCAGCCAATCCAATATCATGGGCGGTGACACCTATCCGATCAAGTTGTGCCAAATACTGCTTCACGCTAGTGGTAGGAAGCGTGACTGTCGCGCTCCTCTCATCTGTAACGCATGATGTAAATGCCTATTGTTCAATTGCCAAATCAGTAAAAATGAACATAAAATCTGGTAAGGGGTGAAATACGTACTTCGGAGAACGAGTCGAGGCATGCTTCTGCCTCTACTCTAGCAGCATCTGTTTTCCATCGAATCGACAGGGATCTGGTTTCATCCTGAAGCTGAGCTTCGATAACCGCACCGATGTAAGAAGCGATACGGATGCTAGTTGAGATGTGCTGCTCCAACTCTGCCCAGCTTCGTGATGAGGCTAAGGCCGCGGCAGAGAGAAATCCAAGACAAAATCCCTGTGTGTCTCGGAGTCTCGGGAAGTCACAATCTTTATCCGTTGTGGTTGACTTTGACAAAGTAACAGATTGTACGAAGTCTACAGCATGGGATACAATGGTGAGGGGGGCAAGATGTACATTTGAAAGCTTCTTGACATCCGGGAGATCGCGCCCCAAAGCAAAGTCGGCAAGTTCTTGGAGATGATTTAACTTTGCGACGAGTGGGAGAATATCTTCGCTCTGGAGATCCGGAAGGAGTGAGGGAAGATCCACGAGTGATTGGCGCAGAAACTCAAGTTGAGGATTGGTTTCGAGTGATAATTGTACTTCTCGAAGACTCTCCGGCGTCCAAGAAGTAATGACCGGCCCAAAGAGGACGCAACTTTTATCTGACACTTTATTGGCACTCATGACGATTTATTGCGAGATAATTGAGGTGGAGTATTTGTTGGAACTTGAAAATAGTGTTGAATGATGAGGTCTTTCAGAGAAGGGAAATTGTAAGAGCTAGCAGGTTCAATATATGAGAACCCCCTATTTGACAAACCATGCACGCATCACTCGACCTTATATCTTATCGTAGGACAATGCGTGCAACGAGAACCCCAATACTCCTACTGGGAACTATGACGTCTGTCCTTATTGGGTATCTTGTTCTGTAAGAATATCACATGTAGTTCGTCGCCAAGTTACGGTCACCGATTCCAATGTCCTATCAGACTAGCTCGGGGTCCTGCATCTGTAATGCATCTGCTGTATCCACCTTTGTGTTAAAGATTACCACCGACGTAATATCTCGGATCAGTGATATTGGAATGTCGATTCATTTCCCATTATGGCTCATTGCCACCCTATACCAAGAAGACCTCGGTGGACAAGTGTTGGACGATCTCCGCATAGTTAGGCCGCTTGGACTAGAATGACCAGGTTCAGCATCTGACGTAACTTGTAGTCACAAACAATTGTTGTGTTCTACAGGGCCCAAAACGTAAGACCGGACAATTTTCAACCGATGTGACGTCGAGGATGGCAAGCATTTCGCGAGGTTTCCAAAGACCAAAGTGGATCTCATGCAACAGTCGCGTCACTCGTCTCCGTTGGTCCTATATCGAGGAGGAACCTTGACATGGCCATTGAGTCCTTGCCGCTCTTCAAAATTGTCGTTCAACTTGAATATACCTTTCTATCTTCACTCTTTGCCGTCTAAATACCCCTTTCACTTCCTGCAGAGAAACTCGTCAAAACATGTCTGTTATTTCCAGAATCCTTACTCAACAGAGTGTACATGCTACGGCTGCTCAGGCAGTCTTAGCTGGCTCTTTGGCATTAGTATTACTTTTCATGGTTAAATCAATCAAATCATGGTATCGACTGAGCCATATCCCTGGACCTCGTGTTGCCAGCTTATCCAACTTACCTCGTGTGTTTTGGGTGAAGACCGGACAAGGACAAAAATATCACCAGCACCTACATAATGTGTATGGCGAGATTGTTAGGATGGGGCCAAACATGGTCTCTGTCAGTAATCCTGAGACTATCCCAACTCTATATCCTACACGTCCAGGGTTTCCAAAAGTGAGTTCTGATCTGTCACTGGCATATGACTAGCTGACTAGCCTGGTATCAGAGTGATTTATATGCTACACTGAGGCCATATTCTCGTGATAACAACGGTCTCAAGGTTGTTTTCAACACGCAAGACGAGAAACTGCACAAGCATCTCAAGAGCCCTATTGCCCCTCTCTTCTCTTTGACAAATACTGTTACGTTTGAAGGGCTCGTCGATCAAGTACTTGAGTGCTTTGAGACTCAGCTTGATCGAAGATTCTCGGAAACAAACAAGATGTTCAACTTTGGAAATTGGCTTCAATATTTCGCTTTCGATGTGATGGGAACCTTGACTTTTTCTGAGCGGTATGGGTTTCTAGAGCAAGGACAGGATGTTCATGGAATTTTGGCTGCTATCTGGAGTCACTGGAAAGGATCCGCAGCTGTAAGTCTTGCTCTCAAGAGAACAGAAAAACAAGCACTCATTATGACTGACTCTTATGCTAGATCACGCAGATAACCTGGACGGATCCGATTGTCAATCGTAACAGATTCGTTCAAACTTTCCGCAAGGCCGGTGGCACTGCCATCCTCGGCTACATTGACAGAGTGCTCAAAGAAAGAATAAGTGAGAGAGATGCGAATCCGGATGAAAAGATGAGTGGGGTCGGAAGTGCAACATCAAAAGTGAACGAAAGGGACTTCTTGGACCATTTCCTGGCAGCGCACGAAGCTAACCCTGACCTGCCATCATGGTGAGAATGCCGTAATAGTACGTTCCTCCCATATTCTGGTCTGACGTCTACAGGGCGCCCACTGCATGGATGTTTTCAAACGTCCTTGCTGGCTCAGATTCCACCGCGACGGTGATACGAACAGTCATGTGGTGAGTGGACACTGACTCGTATTGTATTATCATTGTTGTTTCGATATTTTGGTGAGACTGGCTGACGCCCTGCAGTGAGTCGAAAAGCCATGGTGCTGAAACAATCGACGCCACATAGTCGCTTAATATTACCAAAGATGGTTGGTACTAATGTTCATTAGATAATCTTCTTTGCCACCCAGAGACACTAGAGAAGCTATACCAAGAGCTTTGTGCTGCAGGCGTTACAATGCCCTACCCTAAATGGAACGAAGTCTGCGACTTACCCTACCTGGACGCATGTGTCCAAGAAGGAGTTCGACTGCACCCCCCTTTTGCCTTTCACTTCGAGAGGGTGGTTCCACAGGGTGGGATAGAGATTCTTGGAACATTTCTGCCAGAAGGCACAGTTGTTGGCGGCAATCCCTACGTCACAAACCGCCATGAAGCTACTTTTGGGTCAAATCCTGACTCGTGGGTACCTGAGCGGTGGCTGATACATGGCGATGCCTACAGAAAGAAGCTAGAGCAGAGCCTTCTGACAGTCAGTAACGTGAACTCTGAGACACAGCCAAACACGTTGCTAATGCATAAACAGTTTGGAGCTGGTAGACGTGTCTGTCTAGGCAAGCACATTGGAATCTTGGAGCTCAAAAAGGTTGTTCCATTCCTTGTTATGAACTACAAGGTGAGAGCATTCTCCCCAGGGTTTTTTGCAGTTTCTACTCTAACTGGCGACGTAGATGGAAGTAGTGAATCCGGAGGCTTTCAAAGCACAAAATGCACTGTTCTTCCGACAGGACGGATTCTTTGCCAAGATCCAAAAACGCACGTAAGGGTTGTATATGTTCTTTGGGGATGCAGCCTGAGTAAGGAATCGAACCTAAAGGTTCGTCAAACTTCTGGGAATAATATCATCTTTTCACCTGAGATCTTCAATGGGGCTTCAATGGGGTTTGTAAATTTGTCACAACTTGATGAGAAAAGAAACTTTGCATTCCTTGCTGTAGCTGAATAGTGTCTCGAGTGTCACCTTGCCTGCAGTCTCACCACTCTGGACCAGCTCATAAGACATGGCGGGTGAATGGAAAAGAGTAAGACGGCGAGTAGTATATCCCGTTCTCTATGTACATTCTTTTTGAGCCACCTCATCACGTCCCTCCGTGACACCAGTGTGGTACTCAAATGTCGGTCAGAAGGAGGCGTGCACCATGTCCTGCGCGAAGATCTCACAGCTACAGGTTTGTGGTCTCACTCTAGCCCTATGATGGTTCACTATCGTGCTGTACTAGCTGGCCCTTGGCATGTTAGACCGCCTCCGTGTCACTCAGGACACCCCACCCCGAACGCTCACCCAAGCCGCAAATTGACGAGTCCAGGGCGGGAAATATCTTATGCCTAATGCATTCTCAGACGCCAAGTGCAGATTGTGGAACCGATGATTGGGTCAACTACGACGAAGTCGATAGTTTGCATTCCCGGAGTTATAGCCAACAGGATAGACGTGTTGAATGTTGAAATGCGAGGTAGAGACGACGTCAGCCTTTCTTGGCGTTGATAAGCCACGCGTCTTTGAGCCGCATAGCGTTGTGCCTATCGGTGAATGCAATGGACATGCAGAGGTTTCATCTTCGCTTTCCGGAATTCTTAATTCCTTCCGGTCCCGCTGTAGCCGTCATAAACTCCGCGCCGTAATTGGCATACAGAAACAGAAAATCGGCCTCCGGTTCTTTCGAAACCTCATCCACTGACAAATTCTTACCTACAATTGTGTTTCTGGGACCGTCTGCTAACAAATGTGGTTTATTCGAAGATGTACCTCAATGAACATCAATAAGCAGTACCCACAAGTCCTGTCAGCTTGGCATTTTGTCTCAATACAGCTCAGACAAGTGCCTTGGCTTTTCAGACTATACTCTCCTGTTTACTCTGATAGGGTTAACAGTGTACTCACTCATCAATGTGTGGATTTCTTCGAAGACAGCCCCGAGTGCCAGACTGGTGGCACTGCGATTACTGAATGGAATCATAAAGAGTCTAGGCAACAAGACTCCAGGTGGCAGTCATTGGATATGTCTTCCGGAATTATCATTAGTGATCCCTGAATATGTGATTAATCATCACAATAGAGGATTCTACAGTTCCCTAGTCCCTTGAGGGAATCGCGCTTCTGTGGTAATTACAAAGTCTCAGCAGTAACAGGAAAACCCCTGGATTCCATGATGTCTGCCTAGCAGAGTGCGCTGCGCGACTGCGTAAGGTACCGATGGAAGTTGGGCACTGTCCCCTGTCTTATGTACTACATATAAGAGAAAAAAGGTCTTATTTGGTTAGCGTCATTGTTCGGAAAGCGAGATACGAGAGCTCAAAGTACGGCTCGGGCCGCGCTAAAAAGGTACATCGTGAATATACATGTAGGCAGCTAGTGAGCTTGTTCAGTGTTTAGATCTCGAGGTGAACTGTTCAATATCAAATCTACAGGTTTAACTTACGGGCCCGATCCCACAAAAGCCTGGGGTGATCGTATGTGGCTTCGTGACTTTGCTGGGCTTAAGTGGCTTGATGGCGATGTGTGATGACGACTGACACATTGTCGCTTCTTGCGGATGACTCGTCCTCCTTCAGATTGAGACGACCATTCTGCGGGCGTTGGACCCAGAAAGGACATTGAAAGGTAGGAGATCAGCGTCGTTTTTCCAACGGTTCCCTCACGGCTTCGATGTGCCGGACGGCTTCTATGCCCGCTGAACGCCACAGGGATGCGCCAAGAGAGAATCGGAAGAATTCTCCTATGCGAAGGAATTTCATAGGCGACGGGCAGCTAAAGCGGTAAGTCCAAGCGATAAATAGGGCTCAAACCAATGTGACTGTGGCACTGAAACTTGCATGTGATAAATTTCAGCCAAATCTGGAAATTTATCTCAAATACTAATTCGTTGGCAAGCTTGGCATTGAGGTTCGAATTTGCATTATGTGCTTATGCCGATCTACATGAACAAACATGAATGTATGGATCGTACACACGTATGTACAATAGTAGTGATGAGTGTGTACAGTAGTGACTTCCGCAATGGTCCGAGACTGCCCCCGCACTTAACTTGGCAGGGTAGGATGATCCTGGCTGAAGATTGCCAAGGAATATATATACATAGGTACCGGTAGTCGACGACAGTTGCTGTCTTTGGATTCAACCCCCTGTCGGATTCTCTCACTGGAGATTCCCAATAACGCAGAATTGCAGACTACATTCTTAGCAAACCAATTTTGCCTGAATTATCTCTTAGATGTGTCAGGACTTTGTTTTAAGCCCGGTAGGTCAAGTCGGGTTGGAAATTTATGAGCATGATCTAATTGGATTTTAATGGCAAAGTATACGGCTAATTACTTGAAGATGACTTGCACCTATAACATGACTAAGCACATGTATGTCTCGGTGGCTGCTTAGCCAAGAGCTCAGTGGCAGATGAGAAGCGTTTTTGTAATGTGAATTCTCAAGACAACTAGCCTCTTTGAGAGCATTTATGTCTATGGCTCAGGTAGATTGCCCCCTTCGAAACGTCAAACCATATATTGTGACAATGGAACTCTAAGATGTTTATTGGCCGTTCTTAATGTTATCTGCGATCTTCTCGGCGAACATATCTGTTTCAGAATTAGTTTACATGGCTGATGAAATGTCTGCCAATACTCACAGACGCTGGACTGTGGGAGTCCTGGTTGATACAGTTAGTATCAGTCACCTTTTATAGTTAATTCCTGAGGGACTTACCAGGGGGTAAGAAAGGAAAGGCGGATGCATCAACAACGCGCACTTCAATTTCCAAGTCAGTCTTATCCTCGAACAGTGACGTGGGCAACTTACGTCCTTTAACGCCATACACTCGCGCATGAGAATCAACCACAGCTGTAGGATCGCTCGCCTTGCCCATCTTGCAGGAAGCTGCTGGATGTGAAATGGTGTTAAAAGCTTTTCGGAGATGGTCATAAATCTCTTCGTCAGTTTGCACGCTGCTGCCTGGCCAATATTCTGTTCCAATTGTGACATTTGACATTACGGGTGCCTCAAGGATCTGCCGTATGCGCTTGAAACCTCCGATAACAAGGTCAATGTCATGCTGTGTAGTCATCCAGTTGGGGTTGATTAATGGCTGATCGTGCATCAAGGACGACGAGATATTAACATTGCCCCTTGAAGTTGGAATTTGAATACAGGCAAGGAGAGACGCATACTGATAGCCGTCCATGGGCGATGGCGGAACGGGATTCCAGAAGTCATTGACGTAGGCCGGAATGGTCGAAATCATGAACTCAGGCCAGTCCTCGGGAAGCGCATCTAGTTGCTCCAGAGTACTTGGCGAGAAGTCCTTCCGAATATCATCAGGCAGCTTCTCGAATGCGACATAATCTGCACCAGGGCTTGCCAGAGGACCAGTGCCATTGGCATTCCATTGCTCTTCCGCAATCAAAGTATTATCGCCGTATTGGAGAGCGGAAAATGTCACGACATTGACTCGGTAATCAATTGCGTAGTATACGTGATCCCACATGTTTTGCCCAACGCCAGGAACGTCTGCAACGACGGGGATCTTGTGTTTCTCGAGCAGATCTGCTGGCCCCACGCCAGAAATCTGAAGCAAGTGTGGTGACTGAAAAGCACCACAGGCTACGATCACCTCTTTTCGAGCCTTGATCTTATAAGTTTTGCCTCCAGTGGTAACTTCAACGCCAATTGCATGCTTTTGCCTGTCAAACAGAACCTTTTCAGCAAGAGTAAGATCATATATCTTCAGGTTACGACGAGCTGTGAACGGGCGCAGGTATGAAGTTGCAGCATCTTCACGGTGGCCGTTATTGGCGTTTATAGTGCTTACAGCCCAGGATGAGCCAAGTAAGTTGCCGCCGATGAATGCATTGGTATTCTTGAGCCCAACCATGTCCACTAGCAAAAATGTTAGATTTCCACAACGTGAGAATTGACAGGCTTTAGGAGAGAACCTACTAGCTTTTGCGATCCATGTAGACCACCCTGAGGCGTAGCTCGTATATGAGATGTCTAAAGGCCCTCCAGCTACCACATCCTTTGGATCATAGGATGGAGTCGCATTCGCAAGACGAAGCTCATTGAGCTCAGTTGTGAAGTTCATACTCTTATGATAGTACTTAGACGTCTCTTCGTAAGTCCAGCTCTGGTCACCGACCTCATCTGCCCACATCTGCATGGCGCCGACGGAGCTATGAGTGTAAAGCACTGAAAAAGAGATCAGCGAATGGTTTAGACATAATACGAAACGAATAGAGGTTCTAGACATATTCAAAGACTCACTATAGTTGAAATTTGAGGAACCGCCAAGCTACCGGAGTTAGAGCAACTTTTGGTTTCAAATTAGCAATGGGCTTACAGATTTTCCTCGCGCATAATGAACGCTGACATTATTTGCGCCCTAGATTCCATGTAAGCTACACGTTTTGCATCATCAGAAATGAGAACGTACAGCTTGTGGTGTGGTCGTGAATCCCCAATCAACAGCTGGGTTAGTCGCGTTGTGCGCCTTTGCATTGTACCGAGCATCATATGCTGGCACTTGACTTTCATTGCCCGCAACTTTCTCGTACCAAGTGCCAGCTTCAATTATGGCAACTGATACCGAAGGGTCCTCTGATAGCCTCGACGCAGTGACTATTCCTCCGGGACCGGCACCAACGACAACGTAATCATACTCGGACTCTGCAGCACAAGCTGCATTTGTGACTGAGCACAGCAGTGAGATCAACAACAACTCGATTTTGGTTATCATTTTGAGAACGGGCCCCGAAATCACTCCGAGTCAAAATGTCGTGGTATTCCGCAGCAGACGCCTATCAGAACCGAGTGTGCGTATGGTCAAGACATAGAGGATCACAGCGCCATTTATTGTCATTACCAAGTTTGTAGCTTTGTAATTATTCGAATCCTACCAAGTATCTTGAGTCATGAACCTAGATAATTACAGGAACCGGGCAACACGCATGGGACCTAGAGATCAACGCATACGCCCCGATTCTAGACGAGGGAACGTCGTCATAGCACTACCTGGGCGTTGGGAGTACAAGCCAGAAGCTGCTACGTGCTCTATTACTGCTCGTATACATTGATACCTTATGTACCAAATAATGGTGCGTGTCTAGTACGTGGATCCGTGGCGACTCGTCTTCGTAAGAAACATAAGACACAAAAAACATCAGTCCGTGCTGACGCTTGGGGTTTTCGTACATTACATAAGACAATTGAAGACAAAGACTGTTGTCTAAAATGGCAGTGTAGATTGCAGATCGGTAATTGAGGCAACATGCGTTGTCGATCAGCTGAAAACAAGGTACGCATCCGAATAGATCGCCTGTCTACCACTCTAGGTTTGGTCAAGGTAGTATGCTGCAATGCAAGACACCATAACAAGAAATCATTCGAGGCCGAAGACGCTTCCTAGACAACTTGCGGCGCGGCTACAGCTGCAAGGAGTATGCTTGGCCGACACCACATACGACATTGTGGGGTATGTCGGAGAGCGAGCAACTCGAAAACACACGATCTCTACATCGAGTGACCGAGATGAACCATCGAAAAAGTGACCGGGTTAATTACTCGATTGATACAGCGAGACCCGCCTCACTACCAGATTTGTATCTTACTCACTCAGACGACATAGTTGCGTTGAAAAGTAACAATGTCTTGCACGTCATATAGTTATTTGTCAACATATCTTATCTTGGCCTGCATTTGTTGACGCGGCAGCTCGGACTCGGACGAAGGACAGTGTGGCGTTTGCGATAGCCTCGGCGGACGTAATGACTGAGCCCTATTCTGCGGCTGACGCACTAAACTGCGAACAAGGGCATGGAAGACGAAGCTTGGGGAGCGAGAGACATGCAGCTGTCCAAAGGTCAAAGTAGTGAAGCCAGACATATACCAGTTCCCATGAGAAGGTCGCGTCTGAACAGAAGCTTTTACGACATTACATTTTTTGGGTTGCCTATAGGTGTCATTAGCGTGACAAACAAACAATTATTGGGGGTTTCGAGTGCTACAGTTATACAGCTTTCAATTGCTGAAGGTATTGAGTTCCTGGAGCGAGTCGTTTGAAAATAGATTAAGATGAGCAACTAAGTGTCCGCTCGACAAGGCTACGATAAACACGTGATTGACAGATAATACATTGAGCGTGCGGAGCCTGATATTTCCTCTATAAGAACACATTCACTCAGGTTTTGCCGAAGCATAAATCCATGTTGTAGTTGGGTCACATAACCCAGTAGGGACTTTCTAAGTTAACGTGATCCAAACTAACGATGACAGTTTTGTTTCTAGACTGAAGTCATGTGCATCAAAGCCTCTGCCTTCAAGAAATATCCATTTGATCATGATTAGCACTGGAGTGATTACAACATTACGAGATACACCTGACAAGGATCCACTTACGCTGCTGAATGAAGCTCAGACATCCTTTTCAATATCAAAATTACAGTCGCAGGTATCTCTTTTTTAACTGAAACGATCTATTTCAGACGACCAGGCTGAGTTATCTGCCTCGATTCGATATTGTGAGTATAGTTACAAAAACAGGGGAATAACACTGTTCAAATCCCATCACACCTCCAATTTAAGCTTGCTCAGGAACTCAAGTGTTTTTGCGGTGTCAATGAATTCCACAAACTCCACGATCTCAGTTCCATTCCCGTTCATCTTCAGCGCCATAAAGTATTCCGCCTCTATGGGCCCAGAAGAAGTATCGCCCGCTGACTTGATATGCGCTATTACTTGACGGTTCGGCTCATCTATGAGAGGCCCAAAGTCGTCTTGGATGACGAGCCGAAAATTGGAAACATGATTCTTGAGCTGCATGACGAAGTCCGAGTATTGTTTGTTGGTAAGATCTGAAATGTCGACCGTACCTGGGAACGTACGATGAACACAGTCTGGGCTGCGGTAAGCGATGACGGACTCAGGGGTCATGTTGCCGTACTCTTCGAAAGCCGCTTTCGCTGTGGCCCAGAGTTGATCGCGTAGAGACGACATTGCGTTGGCTGCTGAGATGGGCTTTCGACTAGAGTGAACAAGATCCTATGATGTTCACATTGAAATCAAGAACTGCATGCTGTTTAAAGATTTAAAAGCACTATGGAGCCGGACTTTGCGGTATGGAGTTAGCTTTCTGGTGGACGATACCGGACTTACGGCGTGTGTCCACTCCTATCTCCCTCGATCCATTCAGGTTTGACATCCTGGTTTCGATATACAGAGTCATGGCATATCAGTGCCGGCCATTGAGGGCCACATAGCCATTGTCCCGTCTAAGCTACTATTGTCGAGGAATGTCGCTCGATGATAATATAACTTTAGCCAGCAAGTAGCCCGAAGGTGTCAGGTGATTTGAAAGGCCCGCATTTCTGTCAGGAAAAAACGACGCCGTTAATTCCGTCTGGAATTAACGACCTATATATAGTGGATACTCCTCGCGACAATTTCTGGCGCGAGCTGGACAGGGAGCTTTCTTAACCTACTATTGTAGGTAGTAGCACAGTAAGTTAAGAGCGAGCTAACCTCAGTGATGACTTTAGAGTTTAGAGGCCTCTAGAGTAACTCATGAGCTTAAACGACTCTGCTTCACAATTTAAAATCGGTTGGTTAATCGAGACAAGGAACTTAGAGTTTTCCAACTTTCTAGACCAAATCTAAATGGGTCTATCTCTTTATTGCTATCTCAAGAAATCTTTCAATGATATAACTGGCCAACTTGCAGCCATCTATAAATCAGAAACGCTTCTTTGGAGGCTCATTCTGATAATGTCCATTTACATATGAGCTCCCGTCTTCCCGTATTATCCGACCAATCAACTCACCAAACGCCGATCTGTTCTCCGCCATCCCGTGCGACTCCCACGCTGTAGTAACTCGAGTAATCAGCCCATTAGAGCTGAGCTCAACAGCGGCGATACTGGTGCCATCACGCTCATCTGATGCTTGAGTTACCAAGCCACTCGTGAACCTGAACACCTCTGAGAGCTATACGTGGAATATAGCAAAGCGCTGTTGGTCCATATGGATACACCCGTCTGACCAAGATGTGCTCGAATTATCGGCCTATATTTCTCAGACTAGACTAAGAGGCACAACCTCGAGAGGCGCGTAAGTGTAGTGCTTCTTGGGTTATAGATTGTCACGGAACAGAACTAGAGCGCTATACCGTTACACCACTAGTGCTACAGAGCAAAAGTAGAACGTTGTCAAGTCAGCGATTGACCGTCTCTAGCCACTTACATACGTACTACGTACCTACGTACCGTAACATAGATCTTGACAACACGTTGCGTTATCGTGCCTGCATGCAATGATAACGGGTGGGGTTGGTCTAATACTTGAATAATTAACGTAACTAAGGTTCGCTAACTAAAGCAATCATGTCGATTCAATATTGACTCTTCAGGTGTGTCTCTCTGGCTGAATTCGATAAACTAGATGATTTGGATTATATGGAGATGAGTTCTCACAATCTCTTGGAGCGCTTAGGAACTCTCGCGACTCGAAAGAGACAGCTCACAATGATATGGACGACATTTGGGGCTGGATGTGACAGTTCGTTTCATCTTTTTACGATCACGCTAATAGTATATGTGATCTTCAGCAGCATGCTCAACAAGATTATAACATTTGTATCATCCACGAAGCATTCCATCACCATACAGAGGAAGCACACTGTATGGTGCCCTTTCCCGAATCTATTGCAGTTGTGCTACTCATAAGATGCCGCTGCCACATCACGATGCTCGAGCACTCTGTCTCTATTATCAATGTCGATGAAGTTGATAGCCATAAAGTTTCTGTAGAATGCTGTTTAGAAGCCGCCAGTCAGCCCATGAGTTGCGAAAGGACTTGCCAGTTGGTGATGTTGCGCTGTGAGTGTCTTGCCAGATAATCAACGTATACTCTTATAGTATTCCAGAAAGGGTCAAGCCCATGGGATTTACGATGGGTTTCAGATTCGCATCTCGTAGATGACGTTGGCCCGGTGGTCTGAATGCCGACTGGATGGATGCACGATGTCCCAAGAGGCATTAGGCAGTCTGTTACAGACAGCGACTGGTGCTGTGCATATGACTTTTTAGTCATAGAAACGGGAATATAATCCATCTCATCCACGTGGGGCGGGACGTTTTTCCAGCAGTCATATCGAACCTCCATCCGGATCAAAATACTGTGTAAGCTCCCATAATTTGTACCCGGGACATTATGAACAAACCACCTCAACGCCGAACTACGAGTTCTAACAATGAATCTGTCACTTTTTTGCCTCGTTCTTCATTTAATTTTTAATCGATTCCATGGGCAAGAGGAACTGCAATGAGAGTGAGTGTAGGGATAATGTATGAAATGGATGACAAGGTTTGCCCTCCTGTATCCCAGCTTACCCCATCAACAAGGGCATCAATGTTATTTGCTCCGTTTCAGAAGCTCGACTTGGGACGAAACTACTCCACATGAACCAGAGTCCACGTCATCGCATTCAATCTCGGAGCCAACTCACTCCCGTATCCTAATTCTGATGCCAAGCCTTGAAGCTATTCGCGGA
This sequence comes from Xylariaceae sp. FL1272, assembly GCA_022432385.1. Taxonomy (NCBI): domain Eukaryota; kingdom Fungi; phylum Ascomycota; class Sordariomycetes; order Xylariales; family Xylariaceae; species Xylariaceae sp. FL1272. Next base: position 222,313 of record JAJJXC010000019.1, read on the forward strand.
ATGCATTTCCATCTGGTTAGAGGTTTCGAATATTTCATACAGGGCGACCAACCATAGTCTGAGCGTAATTAAACCAGGGAACTATATATGAGGAGCGTTTATGACTCGAAAGTCTTAGTTTTCACAACTGCAACATGTTCTCAAGCCCGTGGTATTTCTCTCGATATTCTGAAAACACTCCCACCTAAATCACCACTTCAAAATGAAGGCAAACATCGTATTGGGCCTCTTGCCTTCGGCAGTGATGGCACTGAACCTTCACCGTTCACCCATCATCGCACCGACAAAGACTCTCAGCCGACGAGACTCATGGGGAGGCGCAGTGTCTTTGGGACCAACGAAATCGCGGATCACGAAGGCAGTTACCACAATCCTCCCAGGTACTGCCCCGTCGACGCAAACGGGCGAGCTCTTCTTATGGCCGGGTATGTCCAACGGCACGGGAGACTTGGTGCAGACTACTTTAGAGTCTTGGCCAGACAACTCGTGGTGCGGTGCAGCGACAGGTGAATGGTGCATCCGGTGCTCGCTGTTTGGCTCTTTCGGCCAGCTAGATGGGACTGCCTCCGCGGTGCCAGGAACAATGTCGGTGGAGATTCTCTACGAACTGCAAAGTGACGGGACAACTTGGAAACAGACGGCGACTGATGTTGCGACTGGGACGGAACTCAGCACGTTCTCGTATGACAGTGGTCCTTACATGGTGAGTTTCGACTGGCAATTCTCAACTTAAATCATCCTTCTCACGCTTTATAGACCGGCTACGGCACCGGCACCGAGTGTGATGATGGCTGCACGGGAACAATCGCAGCTCAGAAGTATACGAATACCGTGATCACGTTGGCGGAAGCCGATGATTCATTTGGGGACACTATCGCTACTAGTCAAGGCGCGACATACTCCGGGTTGTCGACCAGTGACAACATAGTCTGGACCATTGCAACAATCGACGTACCGGCAATGTCCTGATGATGAAGTACAAGTAGTCATGCAGTCGATTGGTAATAGTTGTTGTCTATGTCGAAATACATTTTTAAGTTACCGCAAGCCATGCCATGATCTCTCGCGTTTCCTATGCGGTGCTCTTGATGATGGGTTTCCTCACTCGGACTCATAATGAGGGTTTCTGTATGATCGACTTGTTTACTACGATCTGAACGATTCGGTCCCCTCTTGCAACATGTGTCCTTTGAAGGACGGAGAAGACAGGAGTCAGACTTCTAGTTTTTGTCCGTTTCCGTTGTCTGTTTTCAGCTGCGAACTCTGTAGCGAGCTTGAGAAGGGTCTTCTCCAGATACTGATATGTGATTTCGAGATCAGATCCAGGCATTAAGGATCTGCAGAAGAGACCTCTCATGAAGGATGGGTATACTTGATTGGATGAACCACTACCAATCTGCCTCGTGACTTATGTTCTGAGAAGTAGTGAAGGGCTCGAAAACGTTGCAATGTGTGATCCTGTTGTCGCAATTATCCATTAAAAGATCAGCTGATTATTTACTCGGGTTATTTCGTAGCTATAGGCAAAGTTGTTCGAACGAGGGTGAGAGAGATGTCCCGCGTACACGTAACCCTATCCAAACCAACACTGCCGGAAAATGAATTTAAGGGGGATCTCTCTCGGACTCCAGCCTTCTGAAAGGTACTCCTTATGTAGTTCCGACTCGTTTGTGGCTCGTCGTCCATGCCAAACATACCAAAAGACTACAATGGCAACATCTCGTCCATAGTCCCGGAATGACTCCTGGACATCTCCATGTTGCTTAAACGAGACATTCACGGGCGGGTCGTAGTCCGGTTCTCTCCAATAGACACCATAGTGGCATTTGGTCTTTTTGCAACCCATGCCCGAGTAGACAAGGTCGTACAAGGCGCCCATACGGACGCCTTCAGGCTCTTCCTGGACCGCATTATAGTAGGCTTTCTCAGTCGGACCTTCGCACTGAGTATATCCGAACTTGTACGTAGCTGGCTGCTGAACCAGCATACAACGCCAGGAAGCGTCACAACGGAGAAAATGTTCCAGTGCCTGCAATTTCGGGGCCTTTATGAAGCCGTCAAGGTTCGTAGTGGTCAACGCGCTGATTTGATTATATCCATCTGCCCGTTTGGTATTGTGCAGAAAGAAATGAGGAAAGTGCTGCGCTAGCAGAGGTTTCGTTCTCGTTGCATTGTGAGCTCGTATTCTGACGAGGCTATTGTTGGCTTAAAGAAGAGCGCTTGCTGAAGACAAGGCCATTCGGTGATAGTGTCGCGCCAAAGGGTTGAAACTCGCTGAGCTAGTAAAAGGGTTCGCATGTCAAGGTGGGATAGAACCTGTGCCAAAATCTCAGGCTGGGCCAGCGCTCGGTCTCGCGCCGATTGAAGCATTTTGGTGCGGAATTTCGCAGTAGATTGGCCTTGTGCAAGTTGACTATGCGATCACACGAAATTTCTGATAAGAACAAACATAAAACTGGACAAGAGACTTCACATCCAGAGTGTTCATTCCGCTGATGATATATTGTAATGCCATCTGGCGGCCCTACGGGCGTACTGCAGGGCAGTGTGGCATGCGGGGCAATCTGGGAGGCGAAGCTGCTTGACTGCTCCGCCCCTCTAAAGTTCTCACCTCAAGAGGCTCGAGAGGCTCTGGGAGCGGGCCTCATGTTGATCGTATAGGTGGCATTCGATGATCTATCGAGGCTGTTAGTGATACAGGTTTAGTTGCCACAAATGAGCGTGGCGATATTCGTCTGTGCAGAGCCGGCAGCCGGCAGCCACACGGGAATCAAATGCTGCGTCGACTCTGTCCCTCATCGGTGTCTAAGATGCGAATTGAAGACTATCCTCTCAGAGCATTTGACCAAAAAAGAGTCCGAGTGATTGGAGTTCGATGGTAAAGTCGGGTTAACGGTGTGCAGTGTCAGTTGCCCAGGGCATGGTTGCCTCATCAGCTGGAGCGAAGACGAGAAAGAGGAATTCATTTCTTGAGAAGTGAACTGGATGTTACAAGATGAAAAGATTAATATGAATACCGAAATAGTCGACATCTCCCTCCTACTTACGCTTCTTGTGTCGTGCGCTACTGGAGAGTATGTGAATACGGCAACACATTTTGGTGATTGTAACGCTTGATTAGCTAGACATCTTTTGCTTTTCACTGGTCTGTTCCTGGGAAAGGGCCAGCTTGAGTATTCCCAATCAAATCAACTGCTGAGGTCATACAAAGCAAAGTCGTCAGTTCGTATGAGAAGACTGGCTGATGAATGGAGGCAATGAGGTTTCAAAACAAAGTCAACCTTGGGAATTTGAATTGCGTGATTTTGTAACTATTATACTCACGATTGCTCCAACTCTGCCCAAGGAAGATGGTTTAAGATGGCTCATCGTTCGATGCTGCAGCTTAGAAGCGAAATAATCAGCGGCCAACCACTCATCGCGCGCATTGATTACCTGAAGAGCTATCACGGGGAAAAGAAAAGAAAAGAAAAGAAAAAAGAACAGCAAAGCAGATCTGCGAAGGCCAGATTGTTTGAGCAGCGCTGCATTGCCTGCAATTCGGACGGACTCAAGGAACAGGGTGCAAGGGGCGGCAAGGCGCCTTGGGGATCAGCAGAACACGGTGTCGGCCTGAACCGGATCGACAATAGGGCAAATCGACGGACGAAGTTCCGCACGCGAGTCCGAGGAACGAAGTACTTGAGCTGAACCGCATCAACGGTTGTATTGTGCCGTCTAGGGATGATGCCTTCCTAGAATGGCAGGAGAATGACTACTGTAGCGCAATCTTAGATGTTGCAATGCCGACGAAATCCCCCACTGACCCCTCCAAAACCACAGCACTGATGACAGATGCGACTAGTACCCCGGGCTTGGAATCGACCGCTGCATGACACACGATCGCTCCGTCCAGTTGTTCCAGGCCGTGTACTCAATCTACGATGCCAGATGAGGCAATCAGACCGTGAAGCAGGCAACCGAATCCGGTCGGGTTCGTTCCAAGCGCCCGGGCTGGTTTAGTATGGTAGGTTGCGCAATTTGAGCAAGGCCCAGCCAAGGCCATCTCACTCGCATGGCTATCCAGCGCTGGGAAGGAGACAGGTAGAGTCTAGATTCGCATGAGCCAAGGCATGTTTGATAATGACGAAAACAAAGAAGCAACACCTGGGATATCTCTCCAATGAAATCACGAGCATACATCAAGGTAGATGATAATGGCTGGATCTGAGGATCATCTGAAGTCAGTCACACGAATGCAGGGTGGCCCCTCAACTTTGGTTTCGGCATAGAAGCGTCAGGGACTCGATGGGCACCAGGTATTACTGCGTGCCGAGCTGCATTGGGGTTCCGCCAGAACAGCCACGAAGAAAGACTGGCAAAAAGTGGTTGCCTTTTGATGAAATTAAGCGCACTGAACCTTAAATGTTTTGCCACTTATTTCCACTACCTCCCCCAGCCAGCGGCGCGATTTCGAGGGGTTCAGTAGGTACCTACCTACCTACATAAGGCCCCCAAGCGCCACATGCAGGGGTGCAGTAAGCACCTGCACCATCTGGAAAGGGGCAGGTCCCCAATGGGCCAGTGCCGTATAATCCAAATCCATGCTCGTCGCCGACCACTCGCATTCTCCAGACCGCGACTCCGATGCACCCATCCATCTCGTGACATCCTCTCTTCTTCTCGTCAGTACATACCTGAATCTTGGCATCAGAAATGCGACTAGCCAGCTGTTATCCCGAATCAGAAGGGCCGAGTTGGACCTGCCAAGCCAGAATGCGACGCTGCCATTACTCGTGCTCCTGTGAATCTCAAGTGACCTCCAGACATTGCTACCTACCGTCAAGAGATGCTCTGCCCTCCAGACCAGATGCAGCTCCATGTAGCCGAACACAGTTGCAGACGAGATTTGATGCTGGTCCTATGCCTCTCCGAAGTGATGGGTGATAGGTGACATGGGGATGGGACGGGGGCCAAGAGTGCATCTTGGCGGCGCTTCATCTTATTAACCTCAACCCATATCATCTAGCGGCAAGTTCCAAGCATGCTCCCCCAACCCAAGAAGAAGCTTGTTCTAGACTGCATCCAAGGGCCCTGGCACAGCTGCCCGAAAGGGGTAACGTTGCCCTGCCTCGAGCACGTCTTCCGGGAGCGCGTGACGCGCTGTCGGCGTCGGTTCTGCGCTGCAGCTTAGAAGAGCATGGTCCTAGGCATATTCAGACCTTCCTTACGCAGAAAGCACCATGGCTCAGGGGTCATCACGGGTCGATATACGATGTTCGGAACGGCGAAGCAAAGGAACTGCAGAGTATATAATATGGCCTCTTCGCCGGAGTGGTCATCATGTTTCTCATATACGACAGGCAGATCCTGAAACATATCGACCGGCGGCTCAAAGTCTATCACTAGGACTGAGTTGCTCGCACACTTGACAAGATGCAGTTGTCCGTCTTCAAAGCCGCGGCCATTGCGGCCTTCCTACAGACCACCTCCGCTGTGCCCCTTAGCCCTCGAGGCGATGGCCTGGAGGTGGTTGACACGACGACAACACCTGACGGTCAAGTTATCGACTGGGTTGTACCGAGTTCACAGCTCAACGGCAACATTGCTAGCCCACCCCCGGCTCCGCCCAAGACGAAGCGTACCGTCCTTCCTAGCGAGCCTCTGTTGAGGAAAGTCTTGGCCAATCAGGGAACCCAAGGACCAAATGGCACCGTCCCGATCCCCCGGAAGAGCGGCACCACACTGGCCAAGAAACGGCTTCCGACAGCGGCGGACCATGAGGCAACTGCTAAAACTGACGCCGCTCAAGCTGGCTATGCTGGTACGCACTGGTATGCTAGCTCTGGCCAGAATGTGAACAACCACGGTGGCAAGGGCACGTTCAGTCTGTTCAAGGCCTACACCCAGAGCGGTGCCGACTTCTCGCTTCTGCAGACTGCCGTCATCCGCAACAGTGCCGCTCACGCCGGTACTGGTGCTGTCAGCCAGACCGTAGAGGCAGGATGGATCAACTACCCTAACCAGGTCTCTGCGCCTCATCTGTTCAGCTACTTCACGACCAATGGATACAGTGCTGACGGTGATAACGTTGGAGGCTGGAACCGTGACCATGCCGGTTGGGTCCAGACCGACTCGACCATCTATCCCGGTATCGCCTTTTCGCCGTTGTCTGTTGACGGCGGGGCTCAATATGAGCTCGATATCGGATACTACCTATATCAGGGTAACTGGTGGCTGTACTGCCTCGACCGATACATCGGCTACTATCCCGGCTCGCTCTTCTCCCAGGGCGTCAACGCGGCTGACACTCTCGCCGACCACTCCGACATCATCGACTTCTACGGCGAGATTTACAACTCGGAGACTGCTATGACCACCACCGACATGGGCAGTGGCGAGTTCCCCAACACTGGCTTCGGCAGGTCTGCTTACATCCACAACATCGCGTACATCAACACAGGCAATGCCTACGTTGATTACAATGGCCAGAATCAGCTTGTCATCAGCGACACCAGCCGCTACAACATCCTTCCTACCTGGAGCTCTGGCACCGACTGGGGTAGCTACTTTTACCTGGGTGGGCCTGGTGCTGGTGGCCAGATCAATGCTTAGGTGCTGCGATCTGACACCTGACATCTTGATGTATATACATTGATAACTTCTTGGACATATTGAATCCGGTACATAAACTGCAACAATTGAACATTTATGTTCCTTCTTACAACATTCACTCAATTCGCGTATCAGTGACTTTTCTCGTTGGTGATCGATCGCAAACGAAAAATTGGGATACGGAAGTCAAGAATAATGTGCACTATTTGGTCCTAAACCTTGTACGAATTTCCTCTTGAAGATCCGGGATCATCCTCCATCTCATCGTAAGCTGAGAGCTGTGCCAGCACTTCGACAATGATCTGCATCTTAAAGGTCAAACTCCATGACTAAAGCCTCGGCGCCCGACGGCCCTTGACAAGCTGCTCTACGACATACGCTACATTCAATAAATGTTGATCCCACATCGGCAATCCGACAATCTCCAAGCCCACAGGCAAATCCGACGTAGCAGTGAAACCAGCTGGAACAGTCACAGCAGGAAATCGTAGAATACTCGCCAGTCCCGTGTTGGTGGGGAAGTATGCTCGCATCGCCTGATCAATGTCGCTATACTTTGGCGGCGGGAGCTTGTTCGTCGGGAACACAAGCGCAGAGACGTTCGCTCTACGCATCTCGGACGCGATTATGAGCTGCAGTTTCTCGCGCTGATCGACTTGTTTCCCGTACTCGAGGGAGTCGTAAGGGCTCATGGATCCTTGTGCGGCGACGTAGGGTAGCATCACGTTTTCTTTGGGGAATTGCCCCTTTTCGACGATCTCGTTGATGGTTGTGCCTAGGGTCGGTATGAGGAAGGTGTTGAAGTCATATTTCGCGCGGGTTAGCATTACGTTGGCTGATTGGAGTTGGTTGTTCAGGTCGGGTATGTCGATGTCGACCAGCTCGCACCCAGCGGACTGGAGCGCTTCCAGGGCCGTGTTAATAACATCATTGACCGCGTGCTGTTCTACGTCGTCGTCATCTCCGAAGAAGGCCTTGATGACTCCCAATCTCAAACTGGGTATCTTTTCCGACCCCAACTGTGCGGTAAAGCTGCCTCCTACAGGCAGACTCACTTGACTCTGAACAATTGATTTGTGCACAACCGAGTCGAAGTCGATCATAGCATCCATCATGATCGCAGCGTCCCGAACGGTTCGCGTAATAGGTCCGAGCGTTGCCTGACCGAAGATCCCGGAAAGAATCCCAGATGCGCTGATCAATCCGACGGTAGGTCGAACCCCAACAAGATTACACATAGATGCCGGAATACGGATAGAACCGCCGGAATCGCCTCCTAACCCAACTACAGCCATATTCGCGGCGATGGCCGCAGCTGTGCCACTGCTGGATGCTCCCGTGTCTCTGTCTAACGCATACGGATTGCGGACACGGCCGTTCAGAGTAGACGTAGAGAAGTAATCCGTACCCAAATCTGACCACATTGTCAGTTACCGCGTGTCTGCTTGCGGATTCGGGGAGATCGCGTACCTGGCATTGACGTTTTGGCGAGAATGACAACCCCAGCATCCCTCAATCGCTTCACAACACTGGAATCTTCCGCAGAGACAAATTTTTTAGCTATGGCTGAGCCGAAAGTTGTGACCAGCCCCTTCATCTGGACAGTGTCTTTTATGACGATCGGAATGCCATGCAGCGGGCCGACGAACTTTCCCTCGGCCTTGAATGCATCGTCCAGTTTCTTGGCGTCGTTCAAGGCTTCTGGGTTCCAGGCGAGTGTTGCGTTGAGACGAGGGCCATCCTCATCGCGGTCTAGGTGCTGGATGCGTTTTTGATATGCTTCAGTCAAGGTCTGCGCAGTGTAGGTACCTCGGGTGAAGCTGTTGTGGACCTCCTCGATCGTTAACTCTTCCAAAGCGATCGAAGACATTGTCATCGGTGATTATGAAGGATTTATGAGTGCTACGTGTAATACTTTGTCGGCCGTACTTGTCTCAGCCCTCCCACAATCTGCATACCCAGGCAATGCCATTTTATACATGAAGCTGAGCCGGAAGAATAAACACGCCGGAACGCCAGGCGATCGAAGGCGCCAGGTGGAGGTTGTGTTGTTAGGTGACAGAGTCATCTTGTCTCGTATCAAGCTATGCTAAACATAGTTTTGCAGGAGACTGTGATAGTCAGGATAGCGAAGTTGCCGGAGAATGAGGAGCAAAAAGGGCCGTGATGATCGTCGGTTGACGTGAACACCGACACCACATCAGCCTGCATACTCCGAGAGAGCCAATCAGTTAGCATTGAGCTGTTCAGCCGGACTTAAGAGATGGGTCTTGAAGGGTCTCAAATCTACCTATCTAGTTGTAGAGTTCATTCTCCGAGCGGTTTAGCATTATCCTATCCCGCATACTCCTAATGGGAATTGTAAACACAAACGGGCCGAGACTCTCTATGTCTCGTGGTTTGTCGTCAACAGAGACCTAATGTGCTAATGACGATTGACGACAGCGAACCTTTGAGGTTCATTCCCATCCTAACTTGCTCTCCCTTGTCGGCGATAGTGTTCGGCGATAGTGTCTTGTGAGCCGAGGCCCTCAAGAGCCGTAGTTATGGTCGGAGTACCAAAGTCATGTGCGATATGCCAGGCTCGTAAGGTCAAGGTGCGTGTCGAAGTCTCTATGATCTAGAAAATCATTTCAGCTACTGGCGCATTTATTTCTAGTGAAGATAATCTGATATTCTCGTCTCCAGTGTGACCGCAAGGTTGGAGGATGCTCACAATGCATCAAGTATCAATGGGACTGCCCAGGCTATCCGGCCAACAAACCCAAGAGAGCCAGATCCTATAAGGGTACTCACAACAAGCAGGGTATGCATACACTCGTAATCATCCCCGTATGATATGGACTAAGCTCATCTTATCTAGGCCTTCCATCAACCAAACAAAGTCAGGCGCACGACAGTCATGACTTGGCCAGAAGAAATACATGCGCTGGCAAGTTTTCGAAGCCCCCCAATCATCCTCATAGGCCAAGTTACCCGACGTTTACTTCTCTTTCGACTTCATGGGCTGGATTCCTGGGGTCGCCGTTGGCTTTAGAATTGATCGGGCTACTTTCTCCTGTCGACAGCACAGGCCAGTCAATCAATCAGCTAGGATCCTTTCTTAGTCTTGTTCCATCGCGGCTAGGAACCAACGAAGCTCTAGACGACGCAGTGAAATGCCTCTGTACAGGTTATATTGCATCCATCTCAGGGAAACCTCCGGCCGGTGGTTTGCATTACGACAAGGCACTGCGAAGCCTCAGAAGAGGTCTAGATGACACGGGAACCGGACTTTCGGATGAAACTTTATGCGCATCAATATGTCTTTCTTGGTACGAGGTATGACGTTCTTATTCATCTAATAAGCAACCTATGCTGACAAGATACCGTGATTGTAGGTACTCGTTGATGGACTCAGTCCGTTGTGGGTTGTACACACCGCTGGTTCTGCTCGACTTATTCAGCTTCGAGGGCCAGAGAAACATCTAGATGGGTTTGGAAGACTCTTACTCCACACTGAACGTGGTCTCATTGTACGAACTCACATGCCCTTTCACTACGCTGTAACCAAGGTCCTAATCCTGCGTGTTTCAGGCTGCTGAGTCTCTCATGTGTCAGAAAGCATGTTTTCTCAGCGAACCTCGATGGGCTAATGTCGTGGAATCGCCTGTAGCAGAGACCAGTTCCGACTCGAGCACAGCAACATTCGAAGACCACTTCAATTATCTTGACGCGCTATCCACAATCCGTTCAGAAATGCGCGGCTGCGGCAACCCAGGAGAGCTCTGCACTACCAAACTTGCAAAACTAGAACACAGACTGCGCCTTTTACGGTCCAATCTCAGAGTCACCTTGTTCCCAACATGCGTTGTCCCAGGCCATCAAGAATGCGAAGACGCTCAATCCTCCGAGCTGAAAGGTCTAGCCTCGCTAATACGCTGCAAAGATATTCTTACGCACATCTCAATCGACCTAGCGATGCTAGACTTACGGCAAGCGCTAGACTTAAGAACTTCATCTGCATTATGGGCCGCACAATTCCTGCCCGATTTGATCCCGATTTTCGAAGACGAGATTCTCTCTGACTTCAGATGTAATCTGGAGCAAGATCTTAACGACGAAATTGAATCGCTTTTCAAGATTGCCATCACATTGTATCATCAAGCGCTCCAAGTGTGTCCTCTCAATTGCCGTCGTCTTTCATCTTCCTATCGCGCAATATATCTACAGCTTCAACAACGAACTCAGTGGCTTCATCCCGTCTGGCACCGGATTGATGCGCTCATGCGAGGGGAGATTTGATTGCTTCGACGTACTGCTCTAAGCTATGATACATCATGAAATCTAGATTCGAAGACTATTCTCGTCTACTTATGGCGCTGGGTCTGATAATAGCCATGGGACACGACGCTGCTTGAGTCTTGCAACTGTCTTCGGGAATATTGCTAGCACGTTGTAGCCGATCGCCGCAATCTGCGACTCGTCCAGGCCCTTATATCGCAGGATTTCTTGTCGGTTGGCTTCCATAGTTCTCTCTGTTGAACAAGGCACACCGCAGTCTGCCCCATAGACAACATGTGACGCAGGCATCATGCCCAACGCAGAGTCTAGGCCAGAAGGGCACGTTGCTGCCGTGTCCACGTACAAACAACCTAACTGCTCTCTAATGTCACTTGAGGTAAGTCCAAGAGGGTTAGGAACCCATGACTCGGCCCCAAGCAACTCCAAACGGCTCCTCAGTACCGACAATGCCCCCCCGCAATGCGCAATAATAAATCGTATTTCGGGGTACTTGGCGAAATGGCCGCTATAGAGCATAGACACTACAGTTCGACAAGTCTCAAAGGCGACTTCGACCAAAGCCACTGGCATGCCCAAGACGGGTGGCGCGTAGGCGTTAGGATGGACAGAGACAGTCGCCTCGAGACTGTTCAACTTCTCCCACACGCGATTCAACTTCGGGTCGCTCAAGTAGACATCGTTGTAGCAACACGTAACCGCGAAACCGTCGGCGTTCAACACATCTACAGCTCTTTCAATTTCCAGCAATGCATTGGCGGCGCTGTCCGTCGGTACCGCGGCCAGCAATCCAAATCTGTCGGGATGCTGCGTCACAACAGACGCGCCGTAGTCATTCGAAGCCCTTAGCGCATCGAGTGTTTTCGGGATATTGCTTAAGAATTGAAAGGCAATGCCAGCTCGATCCATGTAGTCTAAAGTGCTTGAGACAGACCATCTGAAGGGTTCCTGTAGGACGAATCCGTGAGCGTTGCCGTATTTCCAAGCTTGCTGGACTTGGGCCTCTGACATAGGGAGGTGAAAATGTCCGTGGACGTCAATCCATGGTGTCGCCATATTGAAGTAGAATAATATATACGATGCCCTGATCGTTGAGTGGAAACAGACGCGTAAGCACTTCCTTTTGTACTGATGAGTCGCCGTCAGTGTCGGAATTGATTACTTCTACGCCGTAGGAATCGTAACATGATTGATCTTGCATTTTTCCTAAGAACTCTTGCCCATTCTCCGAGGCAGCCAATCGGCGCGAGCGTTGGCAGACAGAGCTCTTTTGCTCCGCCCTATACACATATCCAACTAGATGCATCGGCTGCTTCCCCTTCGCCTTTGTACTGGAGTCGCTTGGGATGTTTGCAAACGTTTCTTGTCTGTCCATTGCCAGATGCCGGCAGTGTATCCGGTGCATTCCCATTCTCGACCCAGTCCACAAGCACTGCCAGGGGGTGCGTTACCGCAGGCCCATTTCCACCAAGACAATGTCCAGCACCTGGTGCCATGAAAACGCGATAGAACTCGTCCGTTTCCGATTCACCGAAGATCTCCGCGACGCGCTGCCAGTATTCTATTGTGGCTCCTGGAAATATGTATTCGTCTGCCCAGCCATGCCACGTCAGTAGCTTACCGCCGGCCTTCTTGAAAGCTGAAAGATCAGGATTGTCCGTTGCCCAAGGGATGTGGTTCTTTTCCACCGACTCATAGAAGTATCGTGGCATATCACCTGGCGTTATCTGGTCTACATCGAAGCTGGGTTCTCCTTCGATGAAGTCCTGAATCCACTGCGTGGCAGGCACGAAACTAGGGAGAGCTGAGAAGTCTGCACCAGGTTGGAGGTCATACCATAACTGGGTACCATTACTAGTGGAGATGCCTTTCCGGATGCTGTTCCATATTTCCGCTTGGTCTGTTGTAATGGTAACTGTACTGTTATCACAATCGGCTTTCTTGCCAACTTGACTGACAGCATCAAAGTTACACAGTCTTGGATCGCCGATGATTCCGTCTGCCGCGCCGTCGAGGAGATCGCAAGCGACGACACTAGCCCTCGTAATCGCCCTCAAAATACAGGAAGACGCAGATCCAGAGACTTGGTTTGTGACAATGAGTGGCCATGCGATGGCGGAAGCCAATCTGTCATGGGAGATCGCAGGCGCTGCTGCCATAATGCCATCGTAGTCATCGGGATACCTGCCCATGATTGGTATCAACGGGAAACGACTGAACACATTTGAATGACTTACCTCTGTGCTTCACTATATCCGTGGCGACCTCCCTGACTACATCCAATAAAGTAGCTGTATTTGGGTTGCTTTCCGTAGAATTGGGCCGTGACCTGTTTTCCGACGACGGCGGTTTCGTGATACGAAACATATACAAAATTTTTAACAAGCTGGGTTGAATGGAACCAAGTAGATGGATCGCCCTCCAGATTCACACCAGCATCGGTGCACGCAGTTGCGTATCCCTCCGCAATACCCAATCCGAAGCCTGATAATCCGTCTACAGGTGCCACGCCTTCGAAGAACCCCGGTATGAACTTCAGATCCATCAATCAGTTGGGCATCTATAGAGGAGAGGACATTCGAGAAGGAAATCAATTGTCCTGATATGAGAATATGACTCACTCCTCCGCCTCCTGTAGCTTGGAACCGACCATTCCAATCATTCAGAGGAAGCTATATTTCATTAAGCACTTCGTCGCCGGCGTCGCCATGAGTGAGGTAGACCTTGACATCGCAAATATCGACACCCCCGGCAGGAGCTCCGATTGCTGTCGCATTGAAGCGTTCAGTTCCGGTGACATTCAATAGGGACGATCCTGGCGGAGGGGTGACAGTCAGTGACGAGCAGGGGATGGGGTTATGATGGTGGCTCGAGCCGAGGTTGTATTGTTCGACAGTAACGGCGGCATTTGCCAAGTGGCTGGACATTTTCATGGTCAGCACTAGGGCGAAGAAGCACCACTGAACGATATACTGAGACCACATTGAGGCAGTCTATGTGGAAGACATACCATCTTTATGTAGGCAAGACAGGTCACAGCATAGAATACTCGAAGCCCCGCTTTCGGGTGATCCGTAAGCTGTAATTCGCGAACCTCCACCTCGGCGACTTTTCGTAACACAACCTCAACACACAGGAATGATGGACGTTGGTAGTATTTTGCCTAATACAGCACTCGCGTATCGTGGGATGCGCCGCGTGCTTGATAGGACACCCGTCTTGATGTTTGCTGTCTCGAAGCTATCACCGCTGGCCGGGGGCTGGAAACTTCATCGACTTGCATGCAGGTGGCTTACGACGCCAACGGCACAACCATGGTTCCTGTAAGCTCAGGGTCTTTCCGAATGGGTACATTTGATAAGACACGCCACATAAAGCGTGGTTTAGAACGAGCTTATCATCTTCTTTCAACTAAGCTTTATTCGACTTATAGGTGCGCCTCATACGAAGTTGATAATGCACAAGTACTTCCAGCACCACTGAATGTGTACAGCTCAGAAATCTATCTACTTGTTTCAGCGATGCTTCGGTCTCCACTATCACTTGCTCACCTTAAAAGCATGCTATTATCACTAGTCATGTGACATGTCATGACTACATGTGAAATCCATTTAGCAATCGCAGGCCGACGAGCTAGTCGTTTCTACAGGGATCAAGCGAATGATTTGGTATGAAGATGTCTGACCCCCTGCCAGACACTCTCGTGGACGTCCAGCTTCTAAGTTGAAGCTTACGGTTCGAAAAGAGCATGAGAATAAACAATTTTTACTACCTCATATTATCATATAAAGCTGCACAAGTCCGGCCACTCGCAAATCAGCATCGTCCAGTATAAACCTACGTACGGAACCAAGAGCACTTCGTTGGCCATGGCAACGTCAGTTTTTTCAGAGCTGCGAGAGCCTAGCTGAGAAACAGGCTCGTATTTATTGCCACTGACTAATATGGTCACTTCAATAGAAGCATTCCTATATAAACGAGCGAACATCCAGACTCTGTCTTCACCCATAATTACGAACAGCCATGTGCCAAAAGAGTGACGATCTCGACTTTAAAAGATCCTCCTTTGAGTTTCAAATAATTAACCCGGACTAAGAGGCCTCAGTTCATCTCAGGTGGTAGATACCCAGCTAGTTGAGGCACTCCTCGTATATTTTTACATCTTATGCAACCAACATGTTTCGACTCAACCGAGCCCGTCCTCGTCCTTATGCTCTATCGTTGTAGTTTGTTAATATGGTGAAGCTGTGTCGATACCTACCGGCAGTAGTGGGCACATACCTAGGGCATATATGTAGCGCAAACTGGACAGGATCGGCCGGAAAAGACCCAAGTCTCACGACCTGCCTCTCGACAAACCCGGCAACGCTTGCCAGGTGCCTAAAAGACGTATCAGTATTGTGATGATGAAGACCACTACGAAGCAATGTGGAGAGTGAACTTACAGTCCCTGACATATCGACCAAGGGAGAATTGGTGTTTGGACCAGATGTGCAAGAGTGTGCCATGGTGAAAAAGATAAAATATCGGCTAGATAACTTGACAGGTCAAAGTTGAGAAGTGTTCGATTCTTGAAAGTAAGTTGAATAAGATGATGGTCCAAGACCTAATGTGATCGGATTCTAACGGCTCTTATATAGATTTCTGGTCAGGTTGCGCTCATGGGGATCCCGAAATACCGACCTTGTCTTTTTGGCTCATGTTGGGCACGGACAATTCTCATGAATGGTGTCATGAAGGAGGTGCTCGAGATGGTGGTTACCCGATGGAAAACAGGTTCCAGATCCCGTCAAGCATGAGGTGACACGGTGTTTAGCAGAACTCTGCAGTGCGATGAAGCGGTTAATGAGTTGAACAGGGGTTTGGACTGACGGCAAGTCCATCTCATGCAAAGACAGCTGTTCGACTCTGTCGTGGTGATGACGACAGTGTTGCAAGCTTCGACTGCCTTATTGTGTGTGGTCTCTGTCGACCATAGCGCGCGATAGTGAGGCGTAGCTCGGGTACAAGTTTCCTAGTTCCAACACAAACGACTTAGTCCGGCATGATGCCAAGCACGGCATAATATGATTGGATCACGGTCACCGATAACAGCGACTGACAAGAGTGGACTTTGGAGACTAGTGAGGTTGTCGAGAAGCCTTGTTTTTTTCCCCCCAAGGTGTGAGCTTTAGGCGATGTTTCAATGAAGACTTTCGCTAGGAGATTTTACATTGAAGCATTTCTGGACTACTGTACGGCAGATCAAATATCCACACTTGGTACCACCCTACGCTGGAGGTCAGCTAGCTGTTCGTTCGGTGTCAAGACGGGTCTTCCTCCCCATCCTTTCCAAGGAATACTCACCAGAGTCTGTGCGCATTCCATCGAGGGTGGCGGCTCAGCCCGGGAACTCTCCATGTGACGTTGCTAGTATGAAAGAGGCTCAACTACGGGATTCAGATCCGCTGCCGCATATAAGCCACAGAGTTTAAATCTTGCTCCTTTTGGATCACCGTACGTCCTTCTAGAACAAAACTATAGTGCCTTGAAGAGAGAATAGCTTCAGAGCTTGGGCTGGCGAGCGAAGGAATGAGTGACCAATTAGAGCGAAGCTCTTGCCAATGATTAACATTGCTCCATCAAATTATGCAAGTCACACCGGCAGGAGGTGCCGATTCCGTGACACTGGAACACATGACGTGGTATGTCTAACTCCACTATAATCCGTCGTTACGATGCCTTCAACACCCTGCGGATCACTCAGATCAGAGTACTTTCAGAATATCCAATCGCGCCGCCGACCCCCTATTCGTGAGTCGTGTATAGCTCACCTCTCGGCCATGTAGTCATGGGGCATCGCCTTTTGGGATTTGGCGCGTTATCCTGGATATTTTGACTCCTTACATAGTCATGTATCGGTGATGGACACCATCCTAGAATCAAACAGAGATCAAAGCAACGTAGAGGAATATTGTTTTTATCCTTGAGTAATATGCTTGCATTAGATCGTTAGCCTGGATCTTTATTTCCTCATCCAAGACGTTCGAGCATTGTTGTCAGTTGAGCCCAACCCTGCGTAAAGACATCATACGAGTCCCTTCCCACGTGCCCATGTAGCCATCCCGGCTCGCAAGAACTCGAAGGTGCATATGAGCGCATTCGTTGTCTTGGTTTTTCCCTCACCGAGTCATCCCACGTTCACACCGGTCTCGAATCGACGGGGAATGGCAACATATACGTACCACAGTTACCCTTGTACGGAACGACATGTTGGAGGTGACCTTGACTCTTTCCCAGTCAGCTCCATATAGGAGTGGACGACGAACAGGGGTATGCAATAAGCCTACACGATGTTTTCATGAATATACGGGCAGGGGTTTCGTATTAACCACCTTTTCCTGTAATGTATACGGAGAAAATGAGGTGCATGTTTGCATGTTGCATTAACCTCCAATCAGCTGCGCTTTTTCATGGAACAATATGGGTTCTAGCACCCTGTTGAGTCCCATAGGCGAGCTCGGGGCGAAACTGCATGTGACAAAAAATGATCTATCACATTCATAAGGGCCACGCTTAGCAACATAGGGTAAGTGCATCATGCATCGACAACACACGGTCTGTACTTTGACGAGAATATTGTTCCGCTAACCGCGCTTAAGACATTTAATATGGATATTGCACACAGGGTCGAGCCGATGCAGGTTTGCCTGAACCATTCGATAACCGCTGATGGCTATTCTCGGCTCTTCCTTCACCCAGTGAACTACAGCGGTAATGCAAGGGAAGTCCTCAGATACCACATGATCTATCTCGGGCACCTGCTTTGGGTTCGGGAAGAAGCCATCGGTATGTGTTCATTGTGCCAGCAACATCGTTAACAACCTTCCCCATGCTAAAGACGTTGAATTATCTCCTATGCTCTCGTTGAGTGATGACGACATAGCAAGTTTTCCCCAGAGAGATCACCAGGTACACTGCATGGCACTTTGATTGCTCCGGGACGCCCCGTCAAGTGTCATCACGAGGCATGCAAGTTATGACCATGTATCCTAGTAATGTCTTAGTCGGATCGTACTGTTGGCGTGCGGATGGGAGTGCCCGCGTATTGCATTATTTTCCAGGAACGCTGACGTTTGCAGTGATACAGCATACACGCGTTTCTCTAATCACCTAACCCAGTGGCAAAGTCATCTGACCTGATTCTCTGACGAGCTTTACCTACAACTCGTCAAAGCAGCGTAAGACTGGAGCTCCTAGGAGCGTCCATATTTCGCGTTACAGGAGTGTCTTTTATTTTCGCGACGTTGTAGTGTCAGTCATGTATGATTAGTCTCATAGCTCTATTTTGGAGACTCGACTTTAGGTTCTGATGTGTCATGTGCTACACCATTGCGCATTGTCCTGGTACTAATACATGGTGCGGTAATCGCGGCAACCTGTATTATCTAGAAAATGTCCATCCAGCTTGCATCTATTTGTGCGTTAGCATTGGAGCAAGAGCAGCCATCTCGGTTCCCGTCCTATCACCGGTCGACGTAATCCGATTGAGTCATGAATTGCAGATTGACTGCACGACCCTAATTACAATATTGGCTGCTCTGAAAGATCACAATCTCTGATCTCGTAAAGTCGCGTTGAAGCGCGGCTGATGATTCAACAGCCAACATAGCACTCTACAACAATATCAGGTCGTTTCCTCGCGTTTTCTATGGAGAATTCATCAGAATCACTTCGGAGCTAGAAACACTCATCAACTCATTCAGCACTCTAATAATGCCGTTATTATATGATGATCCATTCTACGCCCCTTCAGTTAAACAAGGTGTCTACGTCCAATGTTGACGTAAAGCGCGGGAGAAGAAATAGTTCAGTGGGTGGTCACCAGACTTCTGATTCCAAAACCAAGTTGGATGCCAAGGTAGGACATCAAGGGAAACCCCATGATATCACAGGATCGCTTTTGCTGAGACTGCGACCTGCAAGGTCAACAAGGATCAAAGCTAAGCACAGCATTCTCGGCTTCTCGGGCCATCATAGAGCTTGAAGTGACCGTAGCTTTGGCCATCTACATTTCTGCCCGGAAATATTCATGGAGAAATGACAATCCCAACAGCGTAGTAACTGTAATAATAATTATCAGGCAGGACAGCCCTACACACCGAGAGGTCTACAGGCGTTTCTCCTTATTCCAACCAAAATATCTCTTGTCATTCGCTTTACTTTTTCTATGTTTATGGACACGCGCCTTAGTATCGGCCAACCCTCGGTTGTTTTTCCGTTTCGTAGAAACTAAAGATACAGAGGTGTCATTTCTTAAGCAGGGACCATTGTAGAAGGATAGTTGAAGAGGATGGCAAGCAACGCGTGGTTGATAGCCGTGGGGAAACGGGCAACGCATATTTAATTTGCCTAATGTACACTACGTGACACAACAGAATTTGACACTCCCGGCCCCTCGGGGCCATTCCCGCGGAACCTCCACCATAGGATCTTTAATTACCTACAGCATTTGCACGTGGCTGGTAGGTCATCCCCAAAATAACCTCACGTCCGGAACTATTCCGGGCTTATGTGACTGTGTTGTTATCTAAAGGTAGCCACGCAATGAACCCCGGTAGTCGTGTTCTTTATCGTGCAACTTAACATGTCCTTTAATTTACCTCATTGCTTTTTGAGAACGTTTTATTGGCATAGATGACAGCAAAGATCAACTTTATGAACCGAAGCTGTTACGAACCAACAGGGCCACTGGCCCATTGTTCAGACCTAGCGGCAGAACCAAGAGACGGATAATAACATATGCTCCAAAAAAGCATATCACGTAACCAGTTACTAGGATCACCGGGTAATAAAAGTAATAAGATATTACTATAGTTACTTAGTAATTAGAGTGATTTTATTTAAAGGCCTAAGTAACGGGGCAAAAGAGATAAGGAAAAAAATCGTATAAATATTTTTTATATATTTAGTTATTTTTTTGCTTATTTATTAATTTAAGTATTTAGTTTTTTTTTAAAATTGAGTAAAAAGTATTTTCTAACGACTATTATTATTTTATTACTTAGTAATATAACGAAATTTCTTAACGAACTAAACTTTTTATTACCGGTTAAAACTATTATTAATATTAGTTGTTATATTTTAATAGATTTTGTTTAACTACGTTACAAACTAAGCAATATATCGGCAATATGTTTATACGAAGATTTTTTAGCTTTACGCTTATTTTATAGCGCTTATTTGCGGCAGAGATAAAGCAAAACGATGACTTTAACGTTAACGAAACTATATATAACGCGATATTCGAAAAGATCGCGATATTATAAACTAAATTAAAATAATTTAAAAACGTTATTAATAGTAATATTAACGATATTTAAAAGCTTTAAAAACTTGGTAAATAAAAATATAATTAGCGCTTTATTACTTAAAACATTTATAAAACTAAAACTTTTAAAATATAAAGCGTTTATAAAGCAAAAATTTAAAAGATATAAAATTAATTTGTTACTTTTTAAGCAGCCGAAAATATTATTAAAACTTTAGTTAGTAGTTGTAATTTAAAGCTTAGCAAACTAAAATATTTCGATAATATTCCAAAAAATTTTCGAGGATTTTTAATATAAATTAAAGCTTATTAAAAGTATTATACCTAAAACTTCGCTAACGATATAAAAAAGATTATATATACGGCGTCTTTTCTAAAAAGCAAAGCTTTTATATAGTTTAAACTATATTTGGCTGAAGCAATAACTAAACTACGATTAAAGTAGAAATTAGAGACTACGTTAATGTTTAATTTTTTTAAAAGCTTTAAAAAATAAATTAAATTATTTTTCCTCGATTTTAAAAAAAAGAAGTAAATTTAGTTAGAACTAATAAAACTAGTGCAAAAAAAAAAGCAACATTTATTTATATAGCAGACTTCCGAAAAATAGTTGCAAAATTAGATATAAATAATAAATTTAAGATTTTCCTATTTTATTAAAAATTAAAAAAATCCGTTAAAAACGAACTTTATAAAATAAAAACCAGCGATAATTTCTTGGAATATATAGCAAAAGCAGTTTGTATTAATATAAAAAAATATAAACGCCGATAAAAGCGCAAAAATATTACATAAACGATTAATAAGTTTGTTTTTAATAAAAAACGAAAGAAAAATATATTTTTTATTTTATTTAAAATATACTTAAGTCCGATAAATTTAAATATTACATAATATAATAAAAAAAAAAAGCAAAAAAAATAAACGTAACGTTATTTGCTATAACTGTTAAAAAAAATATTACTTTAACGAATGTAAAAGCTTTAAAAAAAATTTAAAAAAATACTTAAACGGCAGACCGTTATTATAAAACCCCGAAACATCTATATTTTAGCGATGTTTAAAAAGCAACCTTTATAGATAGCAAAGCCGTAGTAGAATATTTTCAAAAAAAACCTTATAATTAATAATATTTTTAAAAAAAAAAACTCGTTAAAACATTTAGAACTTAATTAAAAAAATAAAGACTTCGGTTAGCCCGAAAGCAAAGAATGCCCGGAATATATTCTATAGTATAAATATAAAAACTATTACTATAAATTTTAAAAAAAACAGCTCGAAAACATAGTAATAAAGACTATACGATAAAATTTAAATAAGCTCTATATCGAACAAGCTTTTGTTCAAACTTATAAAATATAAAAAAAATTTTAAAATAATATCGATAAAATCGAAAAGATTATTATTTCTATAACAAAAGTTATAACTAAAATTTAATAAAAAGTTTATAAATAGCTAAATTTTTTAATAAAGACTTAATTGCGAAAAAAAATCGTTATTTATAAAGACTTAAAAAAATATGCAAATTAACTATTAGTATTTAAACGATAAATTAACTAGATTTAAAAAACTTTAAAAAAAAGAAAATAGTTTATATTAATAAAAAAAAGCCTATTTTTTTATAACGACGACTTAATAAAAACAATTATTATAATATTTAATAAGCGAAAAAAAAGAATATTGTTTTAAAATAAAGATTTAAAATTAATTAATTTTAAATATAAAGATTACCGCCTTATTTTATAGATTTTTTATATTTATAACGACTGTTTAACGTATTTTTAAAACAAACTTAAATATAATTAGTTTTCGAAGCGAAGATTTAATTAATTGATTTTTTACGTATATTTCAATAGCAAAATCGATAAAATAGTTTTTGTAATAAATAGTGAACACGGCTATACGATTTTTTAACTAAAAGCAATAATAGAATACCTTATTGCATAAAAAAAGTAATACTGATATATAAACTATAAATATATAGTGCATTTTAAACGAAAATATAAAATTTAAGTAAAAAACCGATAAAAACGATAAAATAAATAATAAACAAAATTTATAACTAATATAAGCCTAAATATAAATATATATTTATAATAATCTTTAATATAGGACGAAATAATTATAAACGATAATAATTTAAAAAATAATTTAAAAATAACCTATATTAATTAATATATAAAAAAACTATTGTAAAAAAAAACAAAACTTTAAAATATTTAATAAACTATAAAAAAAAACTTTGGTTAAAACTCGGAAAGGAAAAAATAGAGTTACTTTTTAAAAACAAGCAAAAAACGATAACGAATAGCTATAAAAAATTAATAGCTAATTTAAAAACTAAAAAAATTTTTATATAAAATAAACGCAGAGTTTAATATATATATCGTTATGACTATTTATTATAGCAAATATAAATTTAAGGTTATAATTAATATAAAAGCTAGAAAAAACTATATATTACCCGATATAATTAATAAACTATAAATATTATAGATTTAAAAAAAAAAACCTTATTAATTTACGACCGTAGATAAAAGTTTAATTAATTACGACTAAAAAATAATTTAGCAAAAAACTATAGAATTTCCGTTAAATATTTAAAGCTAAAATAAACGATTTACGTTCGATATTACGGATATATTAAATTACGATATTATATTAAAAATACCTTAGTTATAAAAAAGCAATCCCCGAATTAACTAAAAGACTGGCCGTTTTTAATAAAATATATTAAAAAAGATTTAACTTTTAAAAAATTAATACCAACGATTTTACGCAAATTAAAATAAGCATTTACCTTATATTTTATATAGAAAAAGCCTATATAGCTAAAACTTAAAAACGGAAATAATAATTTATTTAAAAACGTACTAAAAAAATATTACTAATTTAGCTAACTGTTTAATAAATAATATTAAATTAAAACAAAATTATTAAAATATAATAAATAAAATTATAAAATATTTTTATTTAATAAACAAAAACTAAAATTTTTTTTAATATATAGTATAAACTAGCAGTAGCTAAAAATCTTTTAAAAATAGGTATAAAAAAACTTGGCCCTAAGAAAAATACGATTATTAAATTTATTAACAAAAGTACTATTAATTATAATGCCTAAAAAACTTATAAAAAATAAAATATTAAAATAGAGGATATATTACGATTTCTGGCACTTTAATATTATTATATATAAAAATCGATATTTTTTATTATTAATTAAAAACTTTAAAAATCGATTATATAGCGTATAATAGTTTATAGCGTTAGATTTATTAAATACGTATAATTTAATATAGATTATAAAAAGTAAAAAATAAAAAACAGTATTTAAAATTTTAATCGGATATTTTAAATATTTAATTATGCTATTTAGACTTACTAATATTTTAATAACATTCTAAAAAATAATTATAGATATATTACGAAAGTTTTTCGATAATTTTATAGTAATATACTTTAATAATATCCTGATTTATTTAAAAACTTTAAAAAAATATAAAAAATATATATAACGAGTTCTTTAAACATTTTAAAATATAAAACTTTTTATTAACTTATAAAAAAGCAAGTTTTATATATAAAAAGTTAATTTTTTAAGCTTTATAATAAGCTTTAAATAATTTTAAATATAAGATTCGAAAATTATAGCAGTAAAAAAATAGCCAACTTTTTAGAATGTAATAAACGTACGATTATTTATAAGATTTACGAATTATATAAAAATATACGTTAAAGATTTAAAAAAATATATTAGCTTTTTTACGGATTTAATAAAAAAAGACCTTTTATTTTAATAAACAAAAATCAAGCAAAAAGCTTTCGACAAAATTAAAAAATTAGTTATTAATAAGTTAGTGCTATAGCTATTAAATCCTATAAAACTATTTAAAGTCGAGGCAAACGCTTTTAACTACGTTTTAAAAAAACATTTATTTTAACGAAACGATAAAAACAGACTATACCCGGTAGCATTTTTTTTTAAAAAAGCTATCAAAACTACAATTTAATTACTAAATTTATAATAAAAAGTTAATAACAATTATTAAAGCTTTTTAAAAATAAAAACCTTATTTTAACGGTATAGCAAAATTAATAAAAGTTTATTTAAATTATAAAAATTTTATAACGTTTATAATAACGAAACAGTTAAATAAATAATAAATACGATAAACAAAATTTTTATTTAAGTTTAATTTTTATATTATTTATATAATAAGTAAAAAAAATATTAAAGTAAATATCTTTAGCCAAAACCTAATACTTAAGCAAAAAATATTAAAAAATAATTAAGTATTGTTTTATAAAACTAAAAAAAAACACTTTATAATCGTAATAACGTAGAACGATTAATTGTTTTAATAATATAAAATCGATAACCGAGGACAATACGGAATAGAATATTTACTAAAAACAGAATTTATTAAAAAATTACGTTAATATTAAATAAAATAGAAAATAAAAGCAAAATATAATAAAAAGCTATACGTTTTTAAAAAATTCTAAAAAAAATTAATAAAACAAGTTTATATATATTTATTTAAAAGATACTAAAAAAAGTTTAAGATTTTTATACGATTTAAACGAAATTATAACTTTTTTAAAATACGATAAATAGTTAAAAAAATAATAAAAAAATGCGACTTATATATATAATTAAAGCTTAATCGATATAAACTATATAGCAAACTATAGCTAGTTAAAATATTTAATCGAATAAGGAAAGTCGTATTTTTCGATTTTATTATTAAACTATTTAAATTAAAAAATCTTTTAATAAAAACAGCTTATGACAACATTTTTATTATAATCGATAAACTTATAAAATTAACACGATTTATACTTTACTACAAAGTAAGTTCGGCAGAAGTACTAGGATATATACTATAAAAAAAATAGATTAGCCTCTATAGCATTTTAAATAAATAGATTACCGATAGAGATCGAAAAATAGCTTTAAAGTATTAACAGTTATTTATAAAGGCCTTAAAATCTACAAATAAAATGTTTACGGCATATTATCCGCAGATAAATAGTTAAACAGAACGTTTAAACTAAATATTAAAAGCATATTTACAATATTATATTAATAACCAATAAAATAATTAGGTCACTAAGTTACCGATAGCAAAATTTGCCTATAATTCCTTAAATAATTAAAATATAAAAATGTTACTATTTATAGCAAATTATAGTTTTAACCTAAATAGTTGAAAATTTTAACAAAAAAAAATTACTATTTTAATAGCAAAAATATATATAAAAAACTTTATAAGCTTATAAAAACGGCTATAATAAAACTTAATATTTTTTTAAAAACGTATAAAAACATATTACGATAATAAACGGTTGTTAAAGTTAATTTTAAAAAAAACGGGATAAAGTATATTTATTAAAACGAAATATTAAAATAAAACGCTTTAACGAAAAACTCGATTTTAAAAAAATTAAACTATTTAAAATTAAAAAAATTTTATTTAAATTTAACTATTGACTATTATTACCGTTTAAAATAAGGCAAGAACTAGTATTTTATATTTTATTGCTTAAACTAGTATTTAATAACGTTAAATTTAAAACATAATTTAAAACGGAACTAGATCTAAATCTATATTATTTAAAAAAGATCTTAAATTTACGTTAAATAAAAAATAGATTTTAATATTTAATTAAATAAAAAGACTATATTTATAATAAAACTATTTAAAAACTTAAAAAGTATTTAATAAATATCTTAGAAATTATTAATTAATTTTACCGCTAATATCTTAACCGATTAAAGTTAAAAAAAAAAAGGTCGTTTATTTAAAAAGCTAAACCGACGCTAAAAGTAAACTAATTAAAGTCGAAAAAAAAGCCCTAGTTTTAAAAATTAAAGGCTATATGCGCTTTTTAACGGTTTAAAGACAATATGCTGTTTTTTTCGTCCAAATCGACAACATTTCGGGAAAGCAACGAAAAGCTGCGATTTTTTACCGCCTGTTTTAAGTAATAAATACGATTTAAACGACTAAAAACTATAGCTAATTATGTTTGTAATATGGTTAAAGCCTTTTTTTTTTTTTTTTTTAATTTGTTTTAATTAACAATCGCTTTAATAAAAGCAAACGCTACGTTATTGCTATTATAAAATCGTCCTTAACGAATACAATTCGAATAGCGCGAACTATTAAATATGACTTTATAGGCCTTATTGTTTGTAAAATATTAGGAACAAAATATAATATTAATCCTGATAGAATTAATACGATTAGCAAAAATATATCGATTGTAAGCAGAAGTAAAAGACGCACGGGTTTTCGTAATTCGGTTTAGTATAGCGAATTAAAAAAACATTACGTCAGTAATTATAAAGAAAAAAAACAACGAAAACATAACCAGTAAAGCACTTACACTTTTTTATTATTAAGGACAATAATAATAAAAAAAAGGAGATAATGTTATAAACTAATAAAGCTACTGGCTTATTGTTTAAACTTAGTAGCAAAACTAAAAAACGGATAATAATATATACTTTAAAAAAGTATATTACGTAACTAGTTACTAAGATTACCGGGTAATAAAAGCAATAAAATATTACTACGGTTATTTAATAATTAAAGTAATTTTATTTAAAGGCCTAAGTAATAAAGCAAAAAAAATAAGGAAAAAAATCGTATAAATATCTTTTATATATTTAGTTATTCTTTTGCTTATTTATTAATCTAAGTATTTAGTTTTTTCTTAAAACTGAGTAAAAAGCATTTCCTAACGACTATTATTATTCTATTACTTAGTGACATAACGAAGTTTTTTAACGAACTAAACCCCTTACTACCGGTTAAGACTATTGTTGACACTGGTCGTTATAGAAGCATTGAATTGTAGGCGTATGTACAGTGTTTTACAGTCCTAACGGTATCAAGAGGCCGTCAATCTACATGAATTACTCATGCGTACCATTCAACGCATTATGAGTGTCCGATACATGGAGAAGTTGGTCAGAGAGACAATAATAACCAAGGGTGAAAGTCACTTCATTATCAGATAAAAGTTCTACATCCACGTACTCCATAGTTTTGGATACGACGGGCCGGTTATAGCGAGACAAGGGGAAAAGATGACTAGACGATTCGCGTTGGATCATGTCAGCAAGAATGTGTCAATCATTACGCGTCTAGGTCTCTTGGACAACTAAATTCGTAAAAACTGGGAGCCATTGCCTTTCAGGCATCACTCTTGATGCTCTGATCATGCAGCCACTATATTATTGGTGCGCGCCATGATGACGTAGGCGTGATAGTGATCCATGAGCTTCAGGTTGGGGACACTTGAGCATCATTATTGATGAGCCTGAGACCGCAGCTATATTCCATATCGCTTCGTGATCGTAGTCAAGCATACTGGAACGTGTAATACTTTCGACCTGTTGCTGACGAGGCTGAGACGTCGATAGGAGTTTTGCGTCTCAGCACGGATCACCAAGTATTCATTGCTCCTTTCAATAGATTAGTTTGGCCTCTGATCCAAGGTCAACAGCAGAAGAGAGCGGAAACCTTTCGTATTGAAACGACATTTACGTGGACCATTCATTTATTCTAACTGTTATGCCTTCAGTATGCGCGTCATATTACCCTACCATGAACATCTCTTGCATCGTGGTTTATATCACAGTAAATAGATATCATGCGTATTCAGACTGAACGCAGAGTACCTATTTGGGCTTAGAGATTACAAAGCATATCTCAAGCACAGTATGAGCGGCAATTCGGCGTTGTTACAATTGCGTCATTTTGTCAGTGAGACATGATGTAAAAAAGGGGCACAGCGTAACGTGTGAGGAAAAAGAATTCATGAACCAAAAATGGCGACGCCATCTTTGCGCCGGCCAAGCCAATCTGGCAAATGTTTATGTTGCATCTAGGACATTGATTCGCATCTCCTGCTGCACGTGCCTCCGACTCGTGGAATGCTTCCTCTCTCTGTTCGTACCAGCGGCAAACACCCATACAAACTTTGGTTTTCGAGAAAACCGACTTGTACTCCTGGTGGAGCCTTACGCTCCTTTAGAGGAGAGAAAATCAAAGACTCTTGAAATAAGACTCTCGAATGCCGCCGCTGTACACGGAACTAATCAGAATAAACTCAAGAGGACGTAATTATATCGTCGTATCTCTAGCGAAGTGGAATGACCACCATTCACGTTCCAAGTCAGCTCCTGAGGTGATTGATCTATGAAAAACTTGCATAGTTTTGTACCCCTGGACACATTATCCCACCAACGATACGGCCAATGATATTTTTTCTCGGCGAAATGCGGTAGATACGTAGTCTCATAATGTTACGCCCCGGCTATCAAGGCGCAAGAGTACGTTTCAGTCTCATCATAACCGTCGAATCATTCCATAGAATCAGTGTTCTGCAACCTGCCAGTCACTTCTTGACGCCTGGAAAATAATTCGTCGAATACACTGACGGCTTACTGGCAGATGGATGCAGTGTCACCCGAACAACACACCACACCACACGCCGATCAGGCTCGGTCGCCCGACTCCCTCGCAGCTCATGTAGTGAGGTGCGGTCACATTTAAGAAGGCATAACACAAGCACGGTGATTAAAAACTCGCTTCCACGGGACTGATTGTTTTATTCCAATCACCAGCCCAAAAGACGAGACCTTGTGCAGTGAGGGCCCCCACAGCGAGGCAATAATACTACACAACCTACAGTTATGCAAACGCAGAACTCCCGGCTCTCAAGCCGCCGACGAACCATGCTACATACACAGTTTTCGTCCCTTATCCAATGTTCTCGCTGGCCTTGATTTCCAAAGCAAACTACCGGTCTGCATGTATTACCAATAAGCGCCTTACCACTGACAGACAGCGACATGCTTATATGCACGCCAACTATGGCATATCGGTGGTGACAGTATCTACTATTTTTCATTTGAACTTGATAATGGTACTCCAATTATAACCGGCGCCCCTATCCTACTGCCGCAGCTTGGAAGGCTCCAGCATCCGGAGGCCCCTGTGGCACCACAGATGTGTCGAGGCCCCTGGACCGAGCCTGGACACATATTTCGAATATTACTTCCGCTTTCACCAAAGTCCATCTCGCTAAATGTGGCGACCTGGGTACATCACAACTTGAGCTGTCATATGAGACAGGCTATTATTTTTCTCGGCCGTCTTGAGGGTCATCTGCTGTCTCTCCCAGAAAACGTCTGCAAACAAGACGACTCCACGCAGCATTCCCTACCACCACTACCTCATGAAGCACAAGTATGTGACGTATTCATGTACCAAACAGAATCTGCTTGATGGAGTATGCCCACTTGGGCCACTTAAGCTTGGCCTTAGCTAGCCTCATGGTCCATTTAAGTAAATGAGCAGCGGAAACGACCCCCTTTTCCACATTGGGGGCGCACATATGTATCCAATATCAACATCAAGCATGGTGAATAGCTTCGTCTCACGATTCAATCCGCCAATAAAACTGCTGGCTTCAAATTCCCGAAAGTTAGACACCATCGAGCGTCCTATGCCCAGACCGACCATATACACACGGCGATAAGCACATGAACGAATCAGCCCATTCTCGGCCCCGACCATACGCATTCTGGATCAATCGACCATAACGGCAATCGCACAAGTAATCATGGCATTGAATAACGTGGTACGTATGTCACGATCACTATCGCTAAGCTAACTTCGGTACACCGGACCAATCCCATCGCCAACGAAACCACATGATATACCGCTTCAAGACAACAACCAAGCCTAACGCTCATCCCAAGACTACCAAGATGCAACCCAACCTAACGATTCTCCCAACTCAATCAAAACAACCTATCGACCAGAAAGAGCAAATACAGAAGTCCGATGAGAAACAACCCCAAATACCCAACCCAATTTCCATATCCTTCTCGCAACGACAACTCAACCCCAACCCCCACCTCAAAAAGTCGACACACAAGCACACGACAGAGAGCCAGGAACACCCACACTCAAACCAACCACCTTCAACCACCAATACCTCGAAGACGACGCGAAGAAGCAAGCCAGCCAGCCGCACATCACCCCCAGTTCCAATCGCCCTCGTGCCACCACCTCCCAATCCTCATCGCTACCATCACCTCCCACACGATCTCCTCACAGCGAACCGAACAAAAACTCTCAGCCCACACGAATAAGAAAACGTTGCACCGTCGTCATAACACCATCCCAATCGGCCAACGGGACGAATTCCAACAAGTAACCGCATCCAATCCAAACCACGAAACGACCGTCAGTCCTTTTCTCGAACACTCAGATAGAGACGCTACACGACATACCACGAGATCTTGAATGTTCACGAGGACATCCCCACGATACCAAAGACCAATACCCCTAAGGCTACCACCACGCCCAGCTCCAGTGGAGCAGGAGGTGCCTAACCAGTCTTCAAGCAAAGAAGCATTGCCGAATAGCCACTAGGTACCGACCGCGATAGACATCGAGCCCAGTCGAGTGAACCTACAATGACACTACGACGGAGAGTAGCGCATCACAAGATACCAACAGTAAGGGCACCTCGAGTAACAGACCCCGCTAGTCACGCACGAGTCACCGTAAGTCAACTTTAAGACCACAGGTATCATCATCCACTGCAATCAATTTCCCTTTCATGCCAACACCTCTAGTATAGATATACTCAAAGCGTACATTCAGAGTAGCCTGCCTACCCGAGTAAGCAAGGCGCTGATCGGCACCACTCATGATCTTCATCCCAAGTCCCAGCACAATTTCGGGACGTAAGCCAGTAGAACACACAAACTCCAAAAACAAATGCAAGCGGCAGTCTGTGGCCGTCTTTGGGTATCCGGATTTAATCCCATGCTCCAACTCAAAACTCCTAGCTGGTGCCCAACATAAGAAACAGTCTAACAATGAATTTGTGTATGCCGTGCTGTGCCGTGCTCCTGGTCAAAGTGACGTGACGGAAATCTAGAAAACAAATCCAATAGAATGCATCGATGACAAGACATGAAGATGGCGCCTGTCGCGGTGTGCCGCTGATTTTGTTGCGCGAACCCGATGTCTTGAATGCAAAACAGAGATGGGATGTCGATGTCGAAAAAGGTGTTGAATCAGTTGCCACAAAGTGATGGCCTAATGGACCCCATGATATGGCGAAGAAATGTCCTCGGAGACATCGCTGTACCTCGTCATCGAGCAAAGTACTCAAGGTAGACGCAGATGGTCAGGATCGGCGGTAGCTCTTGAAGACCTTGACAAGTAGCTCTCCATCGGTTTCAGTGCCATCTGGGCCTATGAGAGGGATGAACCGATAGCCAGTCCTAAGACGATCAAGGCGAATGCATGCCCACGACGAAAAGTCGCTCGTCAGGGGTGTAGTTGCCCGATGTTCGACTCTGAATCTAGACGCGTGCATATTAGCAAGGAGAGATTTTCAAAAGCAATGCAATGAGCCATATGTATGTGGACGTGCGAGACAAGGGGCGGATCAATCCCTAAGTGAGCGGCCAGGTAAACTTGAAGGAGGAGGAGGCCTTGACTGCAACTGCACTCTATGATGCCAAGCGCTTCAAGGATATTTGCTTGACGGGATATTGCAGGGTTTGGCTCCTCTACTTGGAAGACACACAGCATGTCTCCATTGCTCGACCTCCCAATAAAAGCGCGAGAATGTTGTGGTTGAAAGTATGGGTAGCGAACGGCAAATGATAGCAATTGATGCTCAAGTACAACTGAACGAAGGACTTACCTAACAAAACTCAGTTGCTCAACGACGCGATGAACATCCCTGAAATGGACATCCCGGCTTTCGCGGTTGAATATTGGATGGTTCGACTCTCCACTGCCAATCTGTTTCTTGTACACGTCTGTACGTAATGCGTGTCTCAGGCCCCCTTCAACCGCTGATCGGTCTTCGGCCTTTTCGACGTGCAGCTCGCATTTGACGAAAGGTCGCAATTTCCTGGCTCCGTTGTGAGGCATGCCTTCGGGAAGCGGGATATGTTGGCCAGCCAGGATTGTAATCATCAGGTCAATGTTACGGTATGAAAGACAGTCAGCCGTCTCCTCGATGGAACCTCCATCGGTGCTCCGGTAACAGGGCGGTTTCAGAACCCAACCGTGCTCCCCGGAGAACATGGCCTTATTGAGCATCATGCCCTCATCCCAAACTTGCCAGTTCATGGCGACCATTTGTACACCTTTGCGCCAGAATTGCGAAGGGTCAGGATTGGTCGAATTGATACGGCTTCCCTTAGGGTATGCTCGCATCAGAAAGTTCCGATTGTGGGCGAAAAGCTCCTCTCGCTGGTCCTCCCACAGCTCCAGTATCCTCTTCTCGCTAACAGAGAAGATATGGGAAGGGACCTTAGCTGCAGGTGAGTCAAATGTGATGAAGCGCTCACTATGCGTATAGACTCCCAATTTGCTCAAGTTCTCACAGATAGGGACCTTGGGTGGTGGCGGTCTTTTCCCTACGACAGGCGCCAATCGATCATCTCCGGATTCGGAAGCAGCGTCGTCCTCATCAAGGAAAGGGCTCCCCGGAGCTAGCGAGGCCATAGTCGTCGTGCTTTCAGTGCTTAAAGCGGTCTTTTTGACTTTGATTAGTATCTTGTCCTTTAGATCCTCTAGCCTCGGCATTTGACCACTCGGGCACGTCTCGAAAGGAGTATCGACAATGACGCCCGCCCATTCCTCTCTCATGATATGGACCATGCTTTCTTGTTGTTCTTGGTCCGCATGCACCTCCAAACTGATGATGACGGGCAAATGTGAGGTCTCGAACGCGGCTTCGCGAATGGCCTTGCATACTTGCCGCAAGCCAATGGGCTGATTGAAAGTCCATCCGTGCATGACAATCGGTTCGTCTCTTGGTATTGTAGGCCTCGAGCGAACCGACCGAAGTGAGGCTCCGTCTCCGTCCGACCGGTCAGGCGTCGGAACGTTAAGGGTCGACCTATCCTCGCGACAGGGCGACACAGCTGCGGCGTCGTATTTGCTACACCGAGGGCTGCGACTGTGTTGTTTCTCGACGCCCAGACGCTGTCTTCCTCGCTCAATCTTGTCGTCGATAGCTCCCTTGAGATTGGCCGCTGCTGTGTGTAAACTGCTCGTCGAAATGTGGCGAGTATGTTCTGATCGTGGCACTCCCTTCGCGGACCCTGCCGGAGGAGATGGTGCGATGTCGTTGTTCCAGACGTCAATCTCAATGCATCTACATCCC
Source organism: Xylariaceae sp. FL1272 (assembly GCA_022432385.1). Taxonomy (NCBI): domain Eukaryota; kingdom Fungi; phylum Ascomycota; class Sordariomycetes; order Xylariales; family Xylariaceae; species Xylariaceae sp. FL1272. The sequence goes on from JAJJXC010000019.1 coordinate 255,728, forward strand.
TGAAGAAGTACACGTCTATAGGTTTCTGTTGTTGCTTTGCCGGTCCATTGATGTCCCGTCAGGTATGTGTTGTGGCTGCTGTTGATGAAATAATTGCTGAGAGGCTGCGTGAGATCCTTGTCATCGATCGAGGCGGGCCTCTCAATGTCGAACCCGAACTGCAACCACCATGTCTCCAGGAACTGTTGAAAGGTGTATGTGTCTCTTGTAAGCCTCGTAGCAATTTGGTCACTAGCCTCGCCCTGTTCGATCTCGAGGAAATTCTCAAAGTCTTTTCGAGCAAGCGTGTGCCCCTCTCGGCATAGTTCGTGAAACAGTTCGCTTAATGGTTCCTTGATCGCAGCACTTAAGTAGATTTCCTTCTTCCCTCCAGCATTTCCATCCCCCTCGCCATGTAAGTGGATGGGAGTGGGAGCAATGAACAGCGCAAGGTTCAGAGCCCGCTTCAGAGTTGAAAAAGTCTCGGTTCCGTGGACATTGAAAGTGAGGCGTCGACGTGGGGGCGATGCGGTCGGCTTCTTGGGCATCTTCAGAGTTCAGCAGTTAGCAACAGGTCAAGCGGACACCAGGAACGGGGCATGCATGTTGGGACGGGGTTGGAAACCCCCAGGAAATAGGAGTTCGGGTCGAATACCATGAGAGGCATACAGTAATGCACATAATCCCGGGCTTCTCCCTAGTGTTGTTGTGTCGAGGTTGAGCAGCGAGCATGGTAAGCGATTCGCGCTCGCGAAGAGCACGGTTTTGAGGGCCCAACTGTCATTCGGCTGACATAATAACTTGCGGAGGGCAACGGTTGACGGGGTTGTACGTGTCACGCGAGGCTTCGTCCGTCGTCAGTGAGACCAGAAACGTGTCACTGGGGCCGAAATGAACGCAGGTACGAGTAGAGAATAGGAGAATGTGCAATTCGAAGACGGCACGGTGGAAGTGAAAGTGCAAGAAGCAGACGAACGCGGCGGATGGGGTCGAAAAGAGAGAAGGTCAGGTAGATTAGTTAGCTACTGTAGAGGTATGATGTGCAGCAGCCAACAAACACTTGCAGGGAGATTCAGCTTGGGTCTGCTTGGGGCCAGTAGCCTCATTGGTAGATCCCAGCTCTACGGGGACTGAACGGGCCACCCGGTGAGATGGATGCTCGCTCGACTCGTCCTCGGCGTCCCTAGACAGTCCCACTCGCCAGCCAGCCAGCGTTCCAGCAAGGGCCTGGCCGAGCCGAGTGGTGGTGTGGCCAAGCCACTACTCTCTCTCCTCGATGCTTGGTAGGGCTGTAGTGGCTTGAGGGGTTGGGCCTGGAGTACTAGTACTGTTCTGAGTTGTTGAAGACACGGGAGCTTGTGGTATTGGTGCGAGCTGGTCTAAAGCAATCAAGCGTTGGACTTGGACTCTGGCTTTCTTGACAGACCCGATACAGATATTACTGGCTCTCTGGCAGGCGCCGAAACAGCTATCGGATAACCTTTGTCGAACGGGCCTTGACTTTCTGCGGTCGCGAGCGGGACTCTGGGCGAGAGCCGTGCCAGCAATGGGCAGAGGCATGGGGACAACAAATTGTTCAAGACTGAACGGGTTTGGGGGCTGAGCTGACGACAGGGGCTTGGACAAAATGCACACGGAGCAAATGGCCCCCAATCCGGGAGAAAGACGGGGTAGTTGATTGGTGATGAGCACGATCACGGTGATATACAGTATACAGTGAGAGATTATTATAGTAGGGACTGTCGATGCGACGAAGCGGAGTGTAGGGTGCAATGCGAGCGGTAGGTAATGTTGACAGAGGCCCGAGGGAATCAATTGAGATACCACCCACGGATCTCACCTGGGCAGTCTATTGCATGGTATGAAGGGAGCACTTGCTGCGTCTTTGCAAAAAAGTTACTGCGGGACCATGACCTGCCGTTTGGATCGAATGGCACGTACACACTCTGGATTAGTCGCTCAATTCTACAGCGATAGAAGAAGTGGCAGCCATTGTCGGTGACCTGTTGTGGTGACCATATCAAGGTTTGGTCGTCAGACCTAAGGCCATTCTGACCTGGAGAGAGATGGACGACAGAAAAGACACTGCCAGCCAGCGCAGCGTAGCGTCGTCGAGGATAGGTCTACAACACGTGTAGACCACCTGCAGGCGCGCTGGGGAGGTATTTGGGGGCAGTGTATGCGCTGTAGCATTCGATCCGACTCGTCGTAGGAGTCGAGGGGTCAATTGGCGCACTGCCAGATCATTGCTTCCGTACCTATGGTCGATTGTTTGATTGTCCCTTTAGAGAACATAATAACATGATGCCTAGGCAGATTAGGAGTGAAGCCCACTATAATCGGAGGTGAGCGACGGCATCTCGTTCCAAGATTGGTCGCCAATGCAAAGTCAGCGTTGAGGCTGTCATCAACTGACCATTCAACCGTCCTCGACGTCACCGGCTGTGTGGCTGTGACTCGGATCGATGCAACCCAATGATCCCCATCAAGACCCCCATTCCCATGTCCAATGTCGTGTGCTGTGCCTGAGTGTGTCTCACTTATCCACGTCGACCACGTTCCCCAGACCCGCGACTGAACAAGGCAACCTCAGGCACCAGCCTGCGCCTCCACTGCCTATTGCGAACCGCCAGCTCAATCGCACTTTGTTGACTCAGCTCGTCGGCGTAGCACCATGCCATCACCTGCCAAGACGCGTAAAGACTACGAGGCCGAGGTGCGCTCGTGGGGTTTCAACAAGGTCTTCACTTGGACAGATGGACCGTACGTGACAGTATTCTGTGGCTTGGGTGCATCTGTATGGTACACTGACCGCATGAGTGGCGTCCAGGAATTACCACTACACCCCGCATCGCCATGATGAGGTGACAACGCATCTCATCACCCACGGGGACATGACAATCGCCTTCCCTGAAGACCCAAAGCCAACCAAGACAACCTACGCGGTCGGCCAACGCATCGATGTCGAAGCTCGTCGGCTGCACGAGGTTTGGATTGGTGCGAATGGCTGCACAATGGTCATTGGCGAGTAGGGCACCTCACGTGAACCGCACGAAAAACTCAACACAACAATTCGAAATTCTTTTGAAGAGAGGCAATGTTTTATTATCTGCCTTGTGTGATTCGGGCGAGGATGTGACGGTGGCTACGCTTGTGTCTTGCATCCGATGTCTAATTGATCCGCATTCTCAGGAGCAGTAGTTGTGTAGGGTGTCCGTAATCCGTACCTTCATGCCTGTAATACGCATGTAGCCAGAGCATGAGTTGCACAGCATTCTGCTTAATTTCATCATGAGGAATGATTCATATATTTGTAAGAAGATCCTGGATTCGTAGGTGAGTCAAAACTCATGCTGTTGTCTGCTCATCACTGCTATCGTCTTAAGGCTTACTGAATCCTACAGTGAAGCACAATGCCGGGTTCTTTGGCTCCACCGTCCGCGGCATGGAACTGAGCAACGAAGCAAAAGAGTGTCGACAACCGCATTGCAATACCTGCGGTTTATGTAATGAGTCCAATGCATCGAAACATGGCTATCAGGGCTGTCGACTATTGGCAAATAGTGCACACGAGGGTCTTGTTGCAGTCGTGCCAAGCGAAGCGACTCCGGACCTGTGCGGATCTTGGGATTGTCGGGTCATTGCCAACTCCAATTCTAAATGCCGTCCAGCACCGGAGGTTGTCGTGGTGCTGACACGGAGCGTCTTGATAGCTTTGCAGACCCGTTAGACGGCTTTCGTTCCTCCTACCTTATGCTTCGAAGACAATTACCAGTACCACATCTATGCACAGCTGTTCTAGTTTAACTTGAAAGGTGATCCTACGCACTAATTGTCCATCTCCATTGGACCAAACTCACATATCACTGTCAAGCCTTTGACCGCCCACCGTCTGGAAGGCCCGTAGAACAGAGGACGAGAAGCGCCGGAGACCATGCTCTTCCAACTTCTCGCCATCTCTCCAAGCCTAATCCGTCTTTATTTTGCAAGCTCTTCGATTCGCGCCAAAAATGGAGGAACAGCCGCGGAAGCCGCCCCAGGGGACGCGATCCAAAATGAACTATGCCTGTGAAGCCTGTCGTTCAGCTAAAACGAAATGCCAACCCGGACCACAAACCGGCATCTGCAAGCGGTAAGTAACTATGAACATGTGTCGCGCCTGCGCTACTAAACGTCTTTCTCCCGTCACCGCGCGGGTTTTCTTTTTCGTTCAAGCGGAGGCTAAGATTGTACTCTATCTCGCAGATGCTCCGAGTTCAAAAGGGAGTGCATTTTCCGCACAGGTCCTCGGACCCGGAGACCTAAGAGTACGCGGCTGTAAGTATTGTGAATCCCATGTCTTCCGACTGCTGCTTCTTTATCGTCCTCTGTAATATGACCGACCTACCTACTCATTTCCAAGACACCATTCTGGTATTTAACTACCTTTTCTCAACAGAGACGCTGTCGAGTCTGCGGCCCTTCCACCTCCGCCCGGCCCCAGCAAGACCTTCAGCATTGACTTCGATATGCCGGGAATGGATGAACCAATTGACGACTTCGAGGAACTCCGAAAACAGCATGAGTTCCGTCTTCAGAATCTTGTCCTTGACGATGACGAATACGATGGATATTCTGACCAAGGCGGCGAGGACCGGCCAGCAGGAGCATCGGGGAACAGGCCTTTCAGCTTTAGTGATATGACGACTTCGCCCTCGGTCTCCAGATCTGAGACGAGCTCACTTTGGAACGAATCCACAGGCTCATCTAAGCGATCAAAACTCGTTCATGATATGAGCATCAAGCCCCGTTTCAATCTGGACAGCGCTTCAAGGCTGCTTCCTTTCTTTCAAAACATGCTGCCTCATGTCCCATTTATGGTGCTCCCCGCAGACTCTGATGTGAGGACACTCGCCCGGACTAAACCATTCGTGCTATTGGCCATCCTTGCCACTACGAGCTCTTCGAGCAGCCTGCAGGGGTACAGTCTTTACGATGAGGAGTTCCGCAAGGTCCTCGGGCTCAAGTTCGTGGCTGGAGCCGAGCGATCGATAGAATTGTTACAAGGACTCCTTATATACTGCAGCTGGTACGTGCACGTGTGAATAGTTCTGCTGTTTTTCTATGATTGTTGGCGGAATAGTTTTGGGAAATGACACATGATAGGGATTGATGTGCTCTAGGTATCCATTCCATTTACGCCCAAAGAACAAGCAGCTGTTCCAATACCTCAGAATGTGCGTGGACATTGTCCACGACCTTGAATTGGATGAAGGGCGTAATCTTAATCTATCTTCAATCTCACCGGAGCGCCGAGCTCGCCGTCTAGACGATATGCGCGGTCTACTGGGCTGCTTCTATGCAGTCTCAACGTACGTCCTCCGCCGGCATCCAGCCAGCCATTTTAATGCTTTCCACGTTTTATTTGGAACACGACTAGAATCTGACACGAGGCTAGATTCTCATCGGTATGGAACAAACCCACCACACTAAGATATACGCCCCAAATTGCCCGGTGCGCCGACGCACTGGAGCAACACAGCGAGCTGGAGCAAGACCACCACCTCGTCTGGCTTGCACGCATTCAGTATGTGTATTCGGAAATCAATGAGGCACGCCGAAATTTCGATTCGGGCCTTCGCGATCAGCAAAGTGAGATGCAACGAGATATGATCCTTGCTGGGCTCGAATCACAATTCCATGACTACGAGACAAGGATGGTTGAGAAGTGTATTTCATCCCGTAAGCCACCCTCGATACATTTATTATGATCTTCATTCATTCTTTTGGATTACGTGTACACTTCCTCGAATCACACAGCATAAACAGACTTAATTGGGGCCACGATATCTGTATCCCTTTCTATGATGCAAATCCCTCCAGCTTCATTCGCACGATGCTATTCGGGTTTTCGCTCACAACGTAGACAGCAAGTATCACACTCGCAACACTGATAACGCACGCATATCTTCTCGTGGGCCCTCTCTTCCGCTCCTGCCGGCCATCAGCGAAAGACCCCCAAGAGCCTGTACGTAATGAGTGTCTGCTCCTCGCTGCCCACAAGATTCGAGCCTTCTTCGAGTTCATCGCCACTCTCCCATCAGCAGAACTGTCCGGCTTTGCGGGCGCCGACTTCGGGCGCGTAATACTAGCTGTCATCATAGGGTATCGACTCTCTTTCCCACTGTTGCGCTTATGTCATAATTATGATGTGGCACAAGGAAGGAAGATCGTTGATTTTGCCGCCATTCTAAACCGACTTTGTGAGCCAGACGCTGAACCTATTGCCGATGCCGATGGTGGATCAAAAGGCAAGACGAACGAGCCCGAAGGCGACAACACCAAACATGCAAAGAAGACTGACGCCGTTACGGCCTTCAAAATCGTGCTTCGATGTGTCAAAGATAAATTCGAGGAGAAAAGCAAATCTATGGAGCACGCAGCAATGGGCGCGGAGATGTTCACCAACGCGGGGAAACAGAGCTTGTGTCCCATGCTCAATGGCAACATGCAAGAGTATTTTCCTCTCTGGTCTGGTCAACAGCGAGACGTCATGGCCGGTTCCTATGCGACGAGTCAAGCGAGTAGCTCGAATTTAGTCACAGATCCTCTGTCAGGGCAGATAATAGACCTCGGTCCAGACTTCGTCGGATCCATGGGGTCAGGTATGGGCATGGAAACGCTGACCGATAGGCCGATAGTGTACAACGATCTCTGGTCCACGATGACGATGGGCTGGGGGGCTGGAGACTTGGGAGAGTTCAACGTGGACGATGTCGATACTACCGGCGTGTTTGGAGATTCATTGGGCGTATGATGGGGTATCGAATTGGGTATATTGCTGCCTTGTGTTGAAAAATGAGAAACGCTATTCACGCTTCGGAATTACATATTATTAGGTACGCAGATTGTACAACGTAAAATCGTCTTCCCTCCACCACGATCTCAATAGAGCGAGCGCTACTGATGATTCTGTTTCTTGATTCGTGAGGCTTCATCCCGTTATATCGTATGGTTTCTGAGCGTATATATGGACTCTGTGATGAACGTTAGCTTCCCTCTTTAGTCCTGTAAGAAATGAGAAAACACGACGAGGCATCAAAAACCCATCGCCATCCAGCAACACTCCCACTCAAAAGAAAAATCGCAACTCACCCCTCAGAGAAAGAATGAATCCTAGTATCCACCACATCCCTTTTAACATCCTCCAGTAAATCCAACACTCTCTGCGGTTCCCATCCCAACACCCTTGTAAACAGCGCCATCGTCATCGGCTCAAGCATCAGCAGAATATCCTGCTGTAACAACACACTCCACTCCTTATTCCTCTTCCCCTTCACCCAGGGATTAAGCGCAACTGTCTCTCTCCTCTCGCAAATATTCGTAAATCCGATCTCTCCCAATATCGTGCTGTATTTCGCCGCCATGCCCCAGTCTCGTCCTGCCATGGCAGAGGCAGCCATGATTTTGTCTCCCCAGTCCTTCAAGGCACACGGCTCTGGGGGAGGAGTCAGAAATTGGAAGGGCAGGATGGGCTCCCGGATCTCGATGTAGCCTCCGGGTGTTAGATTCCGGTATGCTTCTTGTAGGACGTGTTTTGGTGATTTGAAACAGGTGATCATGGCGCGCATGTGTATGAGATCGAAAGGTTGGCTAAAAGTCCATTCGTCTTCTGCGTCGCTGATCTCGAAGGTCACGTTCGGCGGAGCGCTAGGTGTTGGTTAGAAAGGGGCATTGTCGCAAGAAGTAGCATGGCTTGGGCAACAAAGCAGTGAAGGTGACGTACTAGGCTGGCTGTATCGGACTGAGATCTATCCCAGTCACCAGAGCACCCGGGTTTTCGAGACCTGAGATTACCGTCAGCACTCTTTGGCACCCACAAGTTCCTATCTCAGAAGTGTTTTGCGAGCGACTAGGCTTGATCTTCCAATCACATACCAAACTCAACCGCCCAAATACCCGTTCCCGTGCCGATATCCAACACATTCCTCGCCCTCTCAACATTTGGTACGATGCTCAGCTTTCCATCCGCGACGGCGACGTATAACTCGTGCTGGTACTCGAGTCGTCTTTGTTCGGACTATGGAAGTCAGGTGAGCTAATGACGCCTCTTGGGGTTGGGGATGGAAACCACCCTACCTCGTCATTTGGTAGCATGTATTTGCCCTCCTTGAACCGATGATAAGTCCGCCCATTTTCTACGACGTGGTCGTATATGCTACTATTCAATGTTCTTGTTGAGTCGCTAAGGCTCAAGTGTCAGCAAGTAGAAGCGCCTGCTGGTAGCCGATGTCTTACTGGAAGCTCACGCTCCCGATGGCAGAGTCGCGATCCCAGTCATTCTACGACCAAACAACAAGTTAGCATTATTATATAGAGGTTCAACAACTTCGAATAGAATGTCGTCGGCCAAGAGCCGGTCCGGAAACCAACTTACATCAATCTCCAACAGATCCTGCAAATCGTCTGCATCCACAGGCTGTGCCATATTCCTCGCTCTCGACTCGTATCCTACGGCCGAACCCCTTGATGCCACCCTACGACAACCCTCTCGTTCGTTCCACGTCATCGAATCCTTTGGGGAATCCTTCAAACAAATTCTCAACTCAAAGAAAAAGAAACGACCCAACAAAAGCAAGCGAACACTGCGTAACAAAAGCAGTGTAACGCCCCGAAAAACAAGTAACATCCACAAAGCTACAAAAGCACTTCCAACCCGAAACTCGCACAGACAGGCGATAAGAGTATTCGTATTACAAAATCCCACGAAACCCACGCACGCGGGATGCACGGTAATAGGTGGTTAGTGGGGGCAGGGGACCCGTGGGAAACCCAGGATCAAGAAGCGGAGTGATCGTGACCCGATGCTAGCGACGCATCGTCGGATTCTCCACGCATCTTGGCTCGCCACCGCATCTATCTAATAATTCCCATTTCACCGCACCGCATCGCCAACCCCGACACCAGACGACTAGGAAGACCGAGCTAACGGATTAGCTTGGGTCGCTTCAATGGTATGCCACGCTCGCCACGGTACTTGACGAGAAGCTAGTGGTTACGACGAGTTCGTCCTATCTCCCCGCGAATGCGAACAGTTAGTTAGTAGGCAGGCAGACCACTCCACGAGGCAATCAATTCTCTAGTTCCAGCCTTCTGGCCATTTGCAAGTCATATACCCGTAACATCTGCACGAAACCCCTACATCGGCACTGCACATCCATTACCACAATACTCCTCACCTCATGCAACAAGCAGCAGGGGGAACACGTGTGTGATGTACAGACCATGTGTCAGTGCGGAGGCAGGCCGCTCTTCCTGCGGCCATCTCGCGGAGGAAGAGGGGCACTCTTGCCACTCCCATTACCACCACGTCGTATCGCGGGACTGCGTGGATGGGGAATTGATATAAATAGCAAGATTAAAACCACATGGGCCTCGATACCGCTCGGCATTTCAATCAATTATGTGTTTTCGGCGTGTGGGGGGAGGAATAATGATCGCCAGTTCAAATTTCCACCTGGAAGTATCCGAGATTCGTGGTTCTCGATTTGAGAGGAGTGCTTAATTGGCCGATGCAGGACGCGTACTCAAGGCGTAGGCACATATGTGATATTTCAGTTCTTAGTCATTTTAATCCGGCGCTCATCTCCAACAATGAGAGTCTAAAGGCGAACGAGCTCGACGAGTATTCCGTAACCCCGTGATTCACATCTCCACCTTACCGAGGCTCACCGTTCAAATCCCAGCAATCCATAGCGTGGAACATCATCATTTCTCCACTAGTATTGGGCAGCAACGAAAGTGAAATGAGGTCCGTGAAATTCAAATGCAATGAAGGTCAACTCGAGTTAGCCAGGAACCGAAGCGCCAACTAGCCTATGAACTAAACATGAACTGCGCTCCATTCGACTGCCGGTAAGGCTTCACCCGTTCTCCACTAACAATATTTAGTCCAGCAATGAACTATTTGTCCGCCTTCGTTTTATGACGTGGGGATGATCTCCCGTGATAACGAGTACATACGAGGTATGAGCTCGTCATACTAAGCACGGTAGTTGATGTGAGGGAGGTTAGTGATGGAATAATGAGTAGCCCAAGTGAGTATTTCACAAGAGCAGGCCGTGAGTGACGGTATCAGCCCCCCAAAACGTACCAGTGTCGACCCTCTCTTCCAACAAATTTAGCCAATTCAAAACCATCATGGCCTTCATAAGATTGCCGCGCATATCCATATGCACACCATCATAGAGACGGGCCTGGATCGACATATTCCAAGTGCCCAGGTGATCGATGGATCTCCTAGCAGCTTCACGCGCCATGGCGTGCTCAAACTTGACAAGGGCCTTGTTGCCCTGCGTGACAAGGAACTGGTCCGACTTTTTGTCGCCAGCAGCATTTGGTGTTATGAGGAGTATTGGCATGTTCTTGTGTTCCGATGCACACTGGTCACGGAGCTTCAGTTTCGACTCAATCACGTTGATCACCAGGCTTAGCCACGCTTTCGACTGAGCAATCTCAAGGTTGTTCCAGAGTCCGTGGCCTAAGACGAATGCTTTGGGCTTGGCGTCGGTCGTGTTGATAGCCGAGGAGAGACGGTCGCGCTCAGCATCCTCGATGGGATAGCGAACCATTTGTTCCACTGTTCCATACCAGTCAGCGAAGAGGACTGATGATAGGAAGTAAATTTCTTAGAACATACTCCTCACATCCGTCGACCAACCGGGGATCAGACGAGGACACGCCAAGCTGCCAGGATCGTTCTCAAGAACATCTGCTGTTTTAAATATGCCTTGAACGGAGCACTCGGTGACGTCGAACTGGTCATTGCAGAAGCATCTATACCTATTTCTGGTCGTCAGAATGACATTCGCAGCGTATCTCATGGGAATGGTTTCTCGCCGTTCATGAGTGTTGAAATTCCAATTCGTCACCCCGCCGTACCCAATATCCTCGCGCATGATGATATTCAGCGCACCAATGACGTGTCTCAACATCGAATCGCCAACAAGAATGACCTGCGAAAAGCGGCCCAGAATCTCACACGCTTCAGTGGTCGAGAACCACCGCATGTCGCAACCACGAGCGTTGTAAGGAGCATCCCGGCCGATTCGCCCGCCTGACGACATGGCCCTGAGCACTGTGTCCCTGGTCGAGCAGACTGGCTCGAAAGGCTGATGTAGGTCGAGAGATGAGACGTTACAGACTTTGCCGAAATTTTTGTACCCTGCCAAGGTATTCCTGAACTCGCTAGATCGCGTGCGCGCGATTGGTGTTTGATGGGGATGACAGTCGCGAATAGGCACTGTCGTGTTATCTGACTGTGGCAGCCGCCAAAACATGACTGAAAAGAATATGAGGGCCAATGCGCACACGCAAATCAAGAGCATTTTCTCTTTTTGTCTAAGTATTCGCCGACTGCAAGGGATCCAGCTGAAGACGCCTCTCATGCAGTTGGAGATACGGTTAGACGATGGTGAAGTATTCAAGGGCGGACGGTTCCCGGCGTTGCCATGATGAAGGCGTGCGCGCTGTTGTTGCCGATTCCACTGATGTGCGAAAAGTCTCATCGTGTTCGTGGTGTTTTGCTTTACCGAAATGATAAGGAAGCAGGTATGTCAGTAGAGTATCGTTACAGAGCACGACCAAGTACACATTCAATATTCTAGAGTATTCAACGTGAACGTTTTGAAGAGAAGGGCTTGGTTTTGCTTGCATTCATCATTTGATGTCTACGAATATGAGCAAAAGACGTGACTCCCCTTCTGAGATGTAACCACCAGATCGGAGAAGTCACGATGTTTGACAGGGGCAAGCATCATGTTCATTTCGCACGTCAGAATGGGAAGTTGGAAAGAGCATCTCAGATCAGACCTTCGAAGTCATCAGTCGCTACTGCTAGCAAATTCGAATCCAAATCTCAACTATTGCCAACAATTGCAGCGGAACCTAGGTAGGTAGAATGAGGAGGTTGACATTTGAACCACTGGCCCTTCCAACAGAAAAAGCAGTTTCTTTCAACTAGGAAGATACGGCCTCATTGCACATCAGATTGAAATAATGACGATAGCAATAGCATCCCAACGCCATGCCCAGCAGTGATTTACCGCCTGCACGCCATCGGGTTACTGCAGAAATAGCCGCATCGAACCCGAGACACGCATTCCGCCGTCGAGAGAACTACCTATGGAAATTAAAACTCAACACGCTGTGTGGGGAACGCATAGCCAATCTAGGATATGTTATATTCGAGGCTTAAGAATGATAATAAATTGTGTCAGTGTGATCTTTTGTTGATGGTTTTCTATTTCGCCCCGTGGAACTTCTTCATCTGTTCTGCAACCTCTACTTGACGTAGCCTCTTTGAGCTCCTACAGGTCTCACTATCGTTGCTTAGACGTTCTCCCTGGCCTACTCTTGAATATCAGGATACGCTCGGTGTATAATTGTGAAACTCAGAGTTTTGACCAATATGATTGTCGCAAGGTCTTCTAAGTATATACGGAACGCATGGTCCCAAAGCCTCAACGACCAAACAGCCTGTCATGTCGGCATACTATATAATAGTTCAGTTTTGACTGAGATGACCTAAGAGCTACATATGTGCTGGGATTTCTATGACACATGGATACATGGACATCCTTCCACAGTCATGAAGAGTGTTCAAACACGCAGCACAAGCACAAGCAGGAGGTGCAGCGTCCGCTTATGGACATCCCTGTACATCCCAGTTACCGAGTTTAACGATGCGTGTTTAGCTATCATTGACGTTGAGTAAGGAAGACTGAGGCTCAAAGAACGCCGAGTCTTGTCCGGATGAGTCGCTGTAACCCCAGATTTTTCGAACGATGTAACATCATCTACGCGAAACATATCGAAGCGCACGAGTGTTGTGACAGACAGTTGGGGCACTATTTGGGAATCGTTGTTGGCACTAAGACGTGCGAGAGGCAAGGAGACGATTGGAGATTAGTCAACTTGCCTCTAGGTCCCGGGTTGTCGGTATCTGCACCATGCACAACCGCACTTGACGCGATTTTCTATTCGGTCTTCATTCTCACTAGTTGAGCAGTTCTCGGTACTTTACCTCGCCTACACTACCAAATGAGGAGTTGCAAAGCATAGTCTATGTACAGGTGTGACAAGAACCCTTGTCGCTTGAAACGCTCTCGGCGCCCAACAATAGGGACCACGCTCGCCACGTTTCCCGTGCCTCTCGCCTTGTTTTTGATTTTTCGTCGCCTGGTTCGCCTGGTGGCAGCCGAGTTAGGCAAGTGAGTCCCAAACCCTGAGTGATAAGCACGCAAATCGTGGCGTCAGTCCTCTCTTCCACCGCGGTGTCTCATTGGACCCCGTGGCTTTCTTGCTGTCGATCTGGAATGATTCTATGACAATCTCGGTCTCAGGCCGGCGCGTGAATTGCGGTGAAACGTCGTGGGGGCGCAGTGGTTTCGACAGCGGTAGACGGAGTGAATAGCAGCACAGATGTTGCAGCCCGGTAAGTTTCATCCGTAAGTCTCCCAAACTCGTTTCCTGTGTACGTCAATCTATCATTTACGAACACGTAAGAGGAACCGAATCTCTTCGGGCAAAGGAAAAATCAGGCGTGATCGCTTATCGAGAATTGTCGTCTTGTGATATGGCGTAAACTTGTGACAGCCAACAAGCTGCATCGCCAGGCACATGGTATGGGTAGATCAAAGTCCTTGTCAGCATGCAAACATTTCATCTTCTCCGAGGTTGTCGTCAGGGAGCACCCTGTCTTGGGCTGGAGACTTTCCGATTCAACGAGCGATTATCAAGGGCGGAGCTCTTTGCGAACGTTCCTTCGGGTTCAGTTGAAATACCGAAGGATTTTGTTCAGCAATGATTGATCAATATGAACTTGATGAAGCGTAAATCTCATGACACATCCGTTAATTCATCTCGAAAAGACCATCGTCCAGATATCGTTGGTGAAGATCAGGCCTTGGTGCCAGGGGCCTGAGCGAGGCCCAACATCTTTACCTGCCGCTGATATCCGCGATGTTGTGAATTCTGCGAGGCAGGGAGGAATGTTGCCCCAATATGCCGGCCTCGTTGGACCCGTACAAGATCACCTCTTTTCAATTGAAGCGGTGTTTCGAAGTTGAAGCAGGGGCAAGCTGCCGGATTAAACCGTAACACCTCGGAATGGCAGGAAAGCTGCGTCTCAGAGATGGTACGAACATAGTCCCGTGAAACAAATCGCCCATTACCGCTTAACTTTCAAGTGCGCAACCAACTCCGCTTCTGATGCTAGCAGCAACTCACAAATGCAGAAAGTCACATATCTAATATAGCAGAAGGACATATTGAAGCTGCGTAGTGATGCGACAGCCCTTAGATAAATTGTGTACACCCAGCGCTGCGGGGACCATTGGCATGACGTGTTTTGCCGTTGCGAGAACAAAATGGGCTTGACGTGATGGGATACGATCACGTATCTTCTTGAGCTTACCCCAATTTAGCACGTGGAGAACGTTGGAACGTCGTCCCGACAAAGGAGCTGCAAGAAAAATAGCGTTGTGTATCATACAATCGATATAAACGCCCTGGTTTGGTCCCAAAAAATTGAAGAACGCATGCGCTTCAAGCTTTGCTTAGGGTTGATGCAGTGCTTATGCCAGCACGAATCGGGTGGCGTTCCTGGGCTGGCGGTATCAACGCCCAGCTTTGGTAAGAAGCCCATGGGGCGCTATAGGGAAGGATGAGGAGAAACAAAGCTTTGTGACGCTGCCAGGGTGGACGACATATGCCGTGCCACCAATCTAGGACCAGTTGTTGGGTTCGCTGTTCTGCCCGCGCGAGTCGAGGAGCTCAGTCTCCCTCCTCGAGTCTCAGAGCTAGGGATGCGGCGTCATCAACAACCGTGGTCCGTTACACATCCATCTTACCACCTCTGTCTGCAAAACTCCAGAGCGGCTAACAACCTGGCTTGGGCATCAAAGCGCTCGTGACCGGAAGAATTCTAACATAGGACTTTTGGTTGTCGCCCTGGCGGAAATGCTGGCTCGTCTCATACCCTATTTCGCAACATGGCACCCATCGCTCAGGCGCTGTGTAAGGATGTGAGTATGGTGACTTGAAAAAATCAGGGTTGGCCTGCACGATACCGGTCACCACTATCTCTCCTCATGGTGCGTGATCCGGTGAGACGATTTGCGATATGCGGGGTGAATAGCAACAAACCGCTTCTTCCAAAAATTCGAGGGATCGTAAGCCTATATCGAAGGCTGTGATGGCGAGAAGACGGATGTTGAGATCGGGCAATACGAGTGTCTTCGATGACCTATCAGAGTCAATACCAGTGCTTATTCAACTTGCAGCGTGCTAGGCAGATAAAACTGGCTACCTGACTCACCTGGGACCTATGACAGTATTCTCGGGTACAAAGCTGTTGTTTGATACCTCCAATCATCGGAGCTGATCTGTGTGTAACGAAAGTTAAAATGAGTCTATGCCTGATAACCGAGCATTCTTAGATGTTCTACTCCTTTATGTATCCAAAACTCAATGGATATTCCAGTAGCAGTCGGCGGGTCGACGTCTCTTGAGCTTCTTGAGCGTCCAGGCACAAGGAGATGACACATGCTGCACATGCAAGTCCCCTGTCAAGAGGGGATATCGCAGTAAGTGTGTGCGATGGTTAGTAGATGGAGTCAAAAACACGATCATGATCCACTCGTGGTCAAAATGATCCTAGAGCATGGAACATCCGAGTGCTTCGATATCCCCAAGCCAGCCGTGTCAGCGTCGGTTATGTTACGCAGACGCTACAGCTGACCAGGATTGGCGAAACATTAGAGCAGTGTCTCATAGGAGCTCAGAGAAGCCCCAATCAACCAGTAGACAAGTTGTCAACGATGACATTCTCGACATCTTTTGTGCCATCTCAGATATTCTAGCGTCATCGTCATTGGACGCATTCGACCAATCGTGCAAACGGATCATCTGGATGCTATCAGGTCCTATTCTTTCTGTGTACACGGCTATGACTATCATCAAGTCCAGAAGATTGTGTATCTTCTATTAGCCGCAAGGCATGCATTTTGAAATACTGTTCTTCATGCTCTATGTACGTCTTGGGAACATAGGGCATGTCTGGTTCTTGCCTATTTCGACACCTGTATGATAAACTGGGCACTTGGGATCCCGTTCTGTCGCGAAGTCAACATCCGGACCACCTAAGTACCACTTGCACCATAACTCACTTAACAGCTACGGTAGACCTCTGAACCGGACTGCGTTGGAGCTGCATGCATACTGCATAGTCTATCGCTTCAAACCCACATATACCTTTCCTCAGGTGCACTATGTTGTCACCAATCTTTGTCTTTATTAAACCCCATTAAGCGTCAAACGTGCTGTTTTCAGTCGAATCAGAACTGAGCTGAGAGCTGCTGCATGACTTGGCGGTCATACCGTATGCCATGATTGGCAATTTTCTCATCTGGAGACTGGCAACCCTACCTTATTGGAGAACCCCCGTCAAGTAATGCTTGACCGGTCGGTCTGAGGTGACAGGTCAACGTCTCCCCTCGGGTCTCGCTCGGTTACAGAACACAATGGCATTATTGTTACTTGCCGATGACTATGCACAGAAACGGCAGAGTCCAACTGGTGCGCTTAAATCAATTTCAGCTTGTGCAATTACCAAAATGTCATATATCATCGCATATACCCTTCAAATCCTTGGACAAGACAGACCAAGCGCCGTCTTGCCTCAATCGATCTAGTCGAGGTAGTCAGATTCGGACGGCATGAACTCGACTAGCTCATGATACATTTCGAACCCATACCCGATATTTGACACATTTGACAGCTTCTTTTCAAGGCTTCATGTCCCATACATTTCACTCGGAATAATTCGAGCAATCCATGTAAAACAACGTCTCTCGACGTGTGTTCAAGTCGGTCCAGACGAGGCTCGTCCGAAACAAAGAGTCGGTTGTTTCGTTATCTATTTTCAACTTCTAGAAAAAATCATTGCTCCTACCTGCTGACCACTGCACCTTTCGAACAGGATGCGGTCAATTCCTAGAGCCTGTCTTTTCTCCAAGCTGTTCTCCAGACGACCTCTCCTGTCTTTGCTCGATGTGGGTCAGCCGTAGCAAGAGGCACCAAATGAGAGCAAGCCCCAGACACACACTCTCTCTCTCGACCGCATTCTCTTGTGTCACCCATCTTTCCGTAGCTTCAGGCACGTTGCCCACTCACCCACCACCACAACTGTGACGGGCATTGCCTTGCAGAGCCCTTGCCTGTCGGAGAGTGACGTTGGACTTTGCTGATTAGGGCCGCCAGTAGCACCGAGCATCTATGAGAGCGCCCCCCCCTACCGTCTGATCTCTTTGCAACCTCGTAGGAACTTGGTTATGTGGAGTTTCCATGCCGGAACCATACATCAGATCTCCCCAGCAATCTGGAATCACACACAATGCCTTGCGCAGCCAAACTTGCACAAGCGTAAGAACCATACGTGGACCACTCCAAGCGTCCCTTATTTCACCTCTGTGGCATTGTGCTGGTCTACATAGACAGGAGCGAACCACAGTCAAGCCACACACACCATGGCATTAGAAACAAGGTGCAGGCTGCAGAAGTTATTATTAAGTTGCCTGATGGTGTAGACACAATTTAGCAGCTGGCTATATAGGTTAGCACAGGCATGCAGACTGCGACCCTGCCGAGCCTGCTATATTAGCAGCAGCAGGCCAACAGGTTGCAGATAACGTCGAGGCGCCGGAAGGACAGCGAGAGGCTCTTGGTTTTAACTACGACATGGCGGGCCTATGGCTCTGAAGGAGGCTGCATATCTTGGGTGCCATCCTCTCATCTTGCTACGCACCGATGTGACCCTCCCTGCGCAGCTTCAACGCGACGCGACTACGAGGCGCCCTCCCGTCATAACTGGGGATATTGGCAGCGCATGGGTCCGCGGATGCACTGTCCCAGATAAGTATGAAGACTCGTGTTGCGTATGGCACTCGAAGGTGTAAGGGCTACATAGTAATTGTGTAATTGCTTCTTAAATACCGTGCTCCGTTTGAATGGCGCAGTCGCTTGACTACATGTATTGGGGAAGGATGGATTTGAATGGTTTAAGATGAGGGATCACGACTCCGTGCCTAATATGTAGATCATTAAAATCCTTATCAACAGACCATTGTTCAAACTTCCTCCCTCCCTCCCTCCTCCCTGCCGAAAGCATGTTTGCGCGTGTCAAAGCGCAGACAAACGTTGGAATGCGCATAGGCCTCTCTACATGTTTGGGATGGTCATCATCTTCAACATGTCGGCAGGGGTGCTACCAGCAAGTGATGACTGATCGTCGCTCTCCCTCGTGGCAAGTTGGGAACAATGATGAATATTATAAATTGTTACGCCGGCAGTTGCTGTCCCCAGCTGCGGAGCGTGCAGCGGCACACGAGTTTCCAACCGCGAGAATTGAGCAAGTTCGATTTCGACACGAGTGGGGCAGCGGTCGATGGCTAACCGTCGGGCCCTGCGGCCGTGGCCCAGTAGGCTGCCGTTGCTGCAGGTGCAGCGCCTCTTGGCTCCAGAGGCGCTATCACGAGAGGGGACACGGACATGACAGGTGGGAGGGCCAGGGGAGGGGCTCGGGGCGCTGTCGTTGTCTGACCATCGCTCTGAGACTCTGAGGTACCTGTGTCTAATAAGCCTGCCTGCCTGCTAAGGTAGGGGAAGACGGGACAGAACGCTACGCCTGATTAGCGTGTACCTGTCCCGAGCAGCTGCAACTCTAACGCTAGTTTCGCTTGCTGCTCAGGTACAGGTACATAGCACAGGGTGCCATCTCGTACCTAACTGAATCCTTCATGATTTCCAGCTTCAACCACGAAACGGCGACAACGACCTCCATCCACAAACTCTCTCTCATCCTCACATGTCCATTGGTCATATACCATGTAATCCTCGCCAGTTTGTCCTTGATCACGTGCATAGCTCGACCATCTCTGCCATCTTGTCTCTACCTTACCACTAGTAATACAGTTTGCAAGTATGTATTTCGTGTCGTATATCGCCTTGCTGTGGAAAACACGAAGAAATACATACATGTAGTATTAGACCACCTGGCCTCTAGTCGTAGTCACATGCGCACGCTCTGTTTTTCAAAGACGTAAACATGGATCAAATGTGCAGCGTGTCCAGCGCAAGAACAACATTTACATGCACATGGTCTCCAAAATGGGAGTTTCGCACATGCTGGACAGTGGACACTGCAGTGGTAGCAATTCCAACTCGGTCCAGAGTCGTATTGAACTGTGTGTGGAGTTGGACGGGAACAGGTGGAAGCGATGGTACCCGTACCTTACTTGCACTGCTGGGGCCACAATCAAATCAGCGGACCCTCGCAAGCAAGGCACCTCCACTGCGCCCAAACGAGGGCTAGCGGTGCAGCAGCAGTTCCACCCTCAGCAGAGTCCAGATTCTCGAACCCTGGCCTGGCCCAGCATCTCTGCAGCAGCAGGTGCAGAGCGCACTGCAAGAGGCACAGGCGAGACAGGCGAGACAGGTACCTCCCCCCTCCCCCGTTGCGCTGCCAGATGGTAGTGCCGTTTCTTAGCGTCGTGTGGCTCTCCCCACAAGCCTGTACCTAAGGTATGTGAAGGTATCTCGTCCCAAGGCGATACTTCCGACATCTTCATATGTCCGTCCAGTCGTCGCCCACGTGCCCTTTCGACGAAGACTCACCTTCCACGAGCAAATAATGGTGATATCGGCTATGAAGAATACGAACGTAAACAATGAAAAGAAGCAGTCCAACTCAGTCGTTGCAGTGATTATGTCAGGTAGTTCAGCGATGGTGCCGCACATAAAAAGAGCCAGCTCGCACCCAGAAGATCCCATCTCTTACTTGAACCCTCTACCCGAGAAACACCACGCATATATACATGTATGCAGTAGGAAGCAACAGATACCCGGAACATTGAAGCATGGTTAAGGCCCTTTAGATGTGTACAGCAAAGCGAGAGTCCAAGATCTGGCAATAGAGCAAGAGACCAACGGGCTGTCAACACCCTGTGGACCTCCATCCTCGAACTGGGACAGAACCGCAGCTGTCACTCGGGACGTTAATGAGGCTTCAACCTCCTCGCCGTCTCGTCTACATCTACCGTTGCCACTACCGGGACCGACCAACGCCCCCGAGCAGTCAAGACTTCGATGCATACATCTTAGGATCAGCACACAACACCGGCATTCACTTCAGTTCGACTGTAAATACTTTTAACGAGTCGACCCTTTTCATCAAGACATAAAGACAAAGTTGAGTCGATACCCAATTTGCATCAATTGGTCACTCGCCGCATCGCAAAGTACTCTCATACGAGAACCGTCCGCATCAGTTCGGCTTGCATGATCAAATCGACAGCAGTCGGCTCGCGAACCACGACAAGACAAGCAGACGACATCTGCTCCTGCATTGGCACATCGTTGCATACATGCTTCTAGGTACATACCTCTTCACGCACCATCCATCACTGATTGCAATTCGCTCCCGCATCCTGTGGTTGTTGGTTAGCACATCAGCAAGCACTCTACCTACCAGGCAACTTAACTTTCTCCATCATCTCCCCAATACCGAAGCTCTCCAGTAATTCCCTAGGTTCATGTGCCTCCTCGGTCACGGCTTGTATCTTCCAGCCCTGAGCACTTGTAACTTGACCAGCACCCGTGCCATCATCGGTGGCCTGTCTGCCTGCCTGGGGTTACTTCCCGGTTCCCTGTAATCCAGACTACTGTACCTTGCCCACCACCCATAGCTCTGTCACAGCATCCGTCCCCATCTCCCATCTCCGTCCACCACTACCACCATCACCACGCCGCTCACCAGGTCCTGGACTTTGACGTACCCTCTGGTTTTTACCTATCATATAGCTCAATCTCAGTCTTGTCGGTGATCTATCCGACAGCGTAACCACGAAGCGCCAGTGAACATCGCACGGCAAGGCACTATCATCCGGCATAAACTACTATCCACCTGATCTACCAAGACATCAACGGCCATCACCATATCATCTGGTTCTCTGTCTCCCGTCGCATCCATCATTGCGAGAAGGATTCATCATCGGTAAGAGGTACGCAGGAATACATCCGGAACAGCCCACCAGAATCACCCACCAAAAAAGCACATCAACCCATCACATCCCTACCTACAGGCTACAACCCCATAGCCTATTGCCCAAACCCCCGTATAGTCTCCTTCTCCCGCCCAATCGAGCGCATCCACCCATCCATCCCTCGTCCTCCTGTCCCCTGTCCTCATCGCCCACTGCTCCCAGAAAGAGATAGCCAGACAGCATCGAGGGCGTGCCGCGAGCGAACAAGAGAAGAAAAAGAAAGAAAGAAAGAAACAGAGATAGTGAAATAAAAAACGAGGTAGAACTCTATCTGCTGTGCCCGTCGCTTTCCTTTCACCTGACTTGCCCACCACAGGCGCGCTTTTGAGTTTGCCCAATAATCTCCTTTACCCTTCCCAGTCCTCCCCCCCAAAACCCAAAGAGGACGACGCCTTGTCTCTCCCACCCCATCTCCCCCGACCAGTGTCTAATTAATCTGCCCAGAGGTGCTACATCCACATACATACAAAGGCCCGGGCTGCATTCTGCATTCCTCCAGTCTGTCTTATCTCGCACCCACACACCTACGCGCGCCGCCCACGCCTGCGCGCCCACACCCTCCTTCGCGCGCACCCAACACACAGCTCGCCGTGCTTGTCGTGCTGGCCGTCTCCGACGAGCCTCGATCGCTACTGGCCTGCCTCCCCGTTCTGTGTCCCCGTCCTGAAGTCGTCTCCAGTTTTCCCCGGTCGCGCGTCGTCTGTCGCTCAGGAACCAAACCAGCAGATCCTCCTGTCGAGCCTGCCACCCTCGACCGTCGGCACACCACCACCACACACCACCTCTTGCGCTGCAAGCCCAGCCTGCATTCGCTGCATTTCGCAGTCTGCACACCCGCATCCTTCCTCAAATCTTCATCTCTCCCGTCCCGCCCTGCGCTGTGCATCGCCGTGCCTCAATCCTTATTTGCATCCCGCACCGTCCCGTCAATCGCCGCCGCGCAATACTCACATATTCACTAGACCACTGCCGCAGCACCAACAGCTCATCGCGCGATATCCCACCGTCGCTCTCGCCGGCCTCCAGAGGCCCCACGAGTCTGCGCGATCTTGAATCCACAACTACCCCGATCTGCGCGATCGTCGTAGTCCTTCATCGACTCCAAACACCACCACAGCCTCTAACCTTACCGTGTTTTTGCCAGCGCCGTTGGAGTGCATGCTTTTGGAAGCATGAAACCCGACAAGACCACCCAGCAAGCTGGGAGTGTGGCCCCCAACAAGACTCCAGGCGACTCCAAACTACCTGCTGTCTCTCAAGCTCAAGCCGCGACCGCTCAACCTCCAGCTGCCAGTGCTTCCGTCGCATCGCAACCTGCAGCTATCTCTAAACCTCAAGCAGCCCCGAAACCTGCCTTTCCAGCATTGTCCACGACTCGGACTACCACGGTTCCCTTCTCGCCGTCTCTGACATCCCCTACCTCCGCCACGCCGCTTGTCAGCCCGCGCCAGTCCACCATGTCGCAGCAGGCCTTTTCGCAGACGTCGCTCAATGGTCTTGCCCACCTGGGGAGTTCGAAATCGACTGCGCAGCCCAGATTCAAGTTCGGGACCACGTCCAACTCACAGTCGCACAAGGATTCCACAATTGCTGCGACCAGCGCCTCGAGCAGACCCATTGGGACGCCTGCCAGTAGTTCTGCGTCGCGGACTTCGGTGGCCTGCGAGTTGTTGATTCGAGGTCTTCCTGTCGATACCTCCGAGGAGGCGGTGTCATTGATGCTCCTGTTCGTTAAGAAGGAGCTCCTTGGCGTGGAAGTGGTGGCGGGCCAGCCCAAGTCTGCCATCGTTAAATTCAGCACCCAGAGCGCAGCACAGCAGGCCAAAGACATGCTCCACGGCAAATCCATCGGCTCGAACGATGTTTCGCTAGTTGTTGAGTATGTGTCAGGGAGTCCGCCGTCCGCGACTCCTTATCGAGACGAAACTAAGGGATTGCCTCAGACGACCAGGCCGTCTCCCACTTCGTTGAGCGCACGGTCACACCTGTTCACCAAGGATGCGTTCCCGTCTGACAACACGCGGAGCAAGCTTTCGTCGCTTGCGGACGTCGGTCTATACAACAGCCGCACGTCAGAGAGGGACGCCAGCGCAAAGTACGCGAGTATCTACTCGCCCCAGTCACCTATCGGTAACCACCTGCCACGGGGGCGCGTTTCAGGCAAGGATCTGATTCACGACACGGCAAACGATGACGAGGACCAAGATTTACTAAAGAACCCCCTCGCCTTTGCTGAGAAGGAACCGATCCAGCAGCAGCGACGATCAACCCTCCCCCAATTGCCCACTCAACGCATGGCCCACCTTTCACTGAACACCAACGCCACCGGGCCTTCTTCTCTGCCGCCTTATGTGAATCAGAGCATGACTCCTGTACCCTATGCAAATCACATGAACCCAGCCATGATGATGAATGGGGCAAACGGAATGCAACGGAGCATGCCTTATGTGGACTATGGTCACGGGCCTTTCAACGGCCGGCGTGCAAGAATGCCAGCTTCGAACCCCGCAGATCAGCACCCACCGTGCAATACTCTGTACGTGGGGAATCTTCCTGTCAACACATCCGAGGAAGAGCTCAAATGCATATTCTCTCGAGTACGAGGTTACAAGCGACTGTGCTTCCGCGCCAAATCGATGGGTCCCATGTGTTTCGTCGAGTTCGAGGATATATCAACGGCCTCCAAAGCTCTCAGCGATCTCTACGGGATTGAGCTTCACAACAGCATCAAAGGAGGTATCCGTCTCAGTTACTCGAAAAACCCGTTGGGTGTTCGCAATCCGCCGGGTAACGGAGCTCCTACGAACGGGCATATGCCTCATCTGAACGGCCACATGGCAGCGTCGACCAATGGCTTTACCAATGCTCACCGCCCGCCTCCGGGACTCAGTGCTCCAAGTGCTCCTCCGAGTGCACCGCCAGGATTTGGTGGATCCAATTACAATGGAAACTACTCCAACAACAGCGCAAATGGCATGAATCCACCCTACTCCGTGGGCTACGCGAACGGCAATAGCAATCTCTTCAATGGTTCTATTGGAAATACTCTGTACCCCGCGAGCGATCCATATCCGCACAACGCCGCTCCCACGCCAGTGAATGGCTCTGGCATCCATGGTCAGTCTGCGAACGGGGCTTACATGAATGGCGCCACCATGAACGGCATTTCAAACGGTACTCCGTTGAACCGTGCCTCGGTATCCTCTTCCTTCCACTAGAATGGATCCACGGATCGCACTCGTCGCACGAGGCGTGGGATTCGCTGGCCGTGAAGATGGAAATTTTGTCATGCTTCTTATCTTTTATTTTTGGGTTTTATTTTTAGGAAGCCGCTGGAGCACACCCGGCTGAGATGGCTCTTATCCAGGCCTTGGTGTTGGCCACCGTCCACGTGGGGGGCAATCAGCTTTGCGTCTAGGTAGCCTAATTGGCTATAGCTCCCCATGAACACGAATTTTCGATCGGGCGTTATGTTATACCTTTGCATTGCCCTTGAGCGTCGGCGTCAAAACACGGGCGAGGAGTCCCCATGATCGGTTTTACGGTGTTGTGGTTCTCAAATTTGTTGGTCGAGACTCTTTTAAATTGTTATTTTCCTCCCAAGATCGTTCAAGGGCATTATCCGGTGTTTATAGTCTTTTCGGTCCATTCGACGGAGGCATTAGCGACAGGACTTGTTTTATTCTCCGGGATTGCGGTCTGGCAGCGATCAGTCATCGATATTTACAGTTCGGTTTATGATATGGGTCAAGATGCTTAGGCTCGGCGCGTGACGGTGTCGACCAAGGTTAACAGCTTGGAACTCGTCTTCCATACCACGGGACATGGACACGTCGTTCTTCCGGCGCTTCTGGCTCCAAACGACGGGTCAACAAAAAACGGGACCGGAACGAAGTTCCTGCGCGCAAACAAATCGACTCACATTTATAAAGATGTCTGGGACAAGGAGGACCGATCACGGCTTTTTGTCTGGTGCATTACCATATAGGGCGAAAGGAAAGGGGTTAATGTTTGATATCGGACCCATGGCGCAATATATCACTGTACGGAAATTCAGATGCCTTTGATCGGCCATTACTCGGAGCTCTAACGACAATACTCGCTGCATCCGCGATGCATCGCTTTGTCCGTCTTGCATTGGAGTGGACAGGAGGTTGCATGGGATACGGATACTCAACATTGGCCGTCATTTGCGTTTCGAATGTTTTTCTCGAGGTTCAGCGAAACGCAGGGGAAATGGTGCATGGGACAGGAGTTGGACCTTTTTCGATCTCGGCGCCCACGCGCAGATCGGAAAACAGGGAAACATGAGCATCGACAGTTGGGGGTTGTCTTTTTTCATCTTTCTAGAGGACGAGGGGCTGGCTTGCTGGGAAAATCACTACACATGGCAACCTACCTCATTTGCGTTTCCCTCACTTGAACTCGTTTCCACGACAGAGATCGAGCGAGCTGGGATTGGTTATCTCTCTACCTAGTTGTCCAGTCAGATCATCGAGATCCGCCGATAGACGTACCTAACACTGTACCACCGTCTTGTCCGACTTGTTACCTCGACTGGTCTATCCCGTTTATGCCAGACCCAGGGGATACGGAAATGAAAAGGAACTATGGCGGACAGAATTCAGCCCGTCGACTATTTTTGAGGTTCTCTACTCTGGCAGTATTGTCTAGTTAATGCTTCTATTTTCCTTATCACTAGCGAGGATACTATGTTTTGTTCGCACAGCGTAAATGGATGGGTTTAGACGGTCACTGTTGATTCGCATCTTGGGATGGAGCATATAGCAAGCACGCCAGCAAATGCCTTTTTTCTTACCGTTGTTCAACCTTTGACTTGATGCTGTGATTGGTAATGGTGAATAGTTGGTGTGTTTGTGAGAACGTTTTATATGTTATTGGATATGGTATGAGGTAGGTAGCCTTAGGTGCTTGGGGTGCTCAAGAGGTGAGGTAATTATGAGATAACTACGGGATAGATTGCGACTCGTACGCTGGACTAGCTCGAGATATAGGTTATCGACCTTCAGCGCCGCTTGCCGCGATCGAGTCGGGCGAGTAGCTATACTGGTTCGTTGAACATATTCTACCATCATGACTATTGCACCATGACTGTCACAGTGTCGCTGCAAACGACTACTCTACTTCAAGGGGTTCTTGCTCTCTGATCGAATTCTGAGCTCCGAGGCCTGGTGATATTATCTGTGACACGCGTATTCTATGTCAAGAGGTCCTTCTCCCCGAGTGGGCGCTCCGAGACTTGGCGGTTATCTGGGACATGCGTATTTGCCCAGTAGCTGACGTCGGTTTGTGCCCGACTGCGACTGGGGGCTGTTACGGGACTTGGGTGAGATTGATGTTTAGGGGAAGATGGGTGAGATCGGTTGCTTGTTTATGTGTGTTGCTGTGTAGTTTCTGCTTATCTAGCTATTATTACCTAATTTTCCTTGGGTGACCTATCTAGCCCTGCTGTGTTAGTCCGTGTTCTGCTGTGTAATTAGGCTGTGTTGGCATGTGTTGTTGTAAGTGCTCACGTGTCCTGCCGAGGGAATGCCGTCGTCTTTGCGCGGGTATGTTCTTTGCTTATTCTGATCGAGTTGCTACATGATATTATCCCTGCGCTTGCGATGCTGCGCTGCAGTGTTTACCTGTGAGCCACTGGTTGCTATCTACTTCCCTTGCCCCAGTGTTTATTGGCTCATTCCTAATAGTTCGCGAACCGAGCATGGCGTAGGTACCTATGATTTATTCGTGGAGCTCTTTTTTGTAATATTTGTAGTATGTTATCTGCTGCTTGCCATGTGATCGTCGCTGTTCGTGTGTACGTGGCTCTTCTATCATGTTCTACCGTATCCGCGTCTGTTTGGAAGCCGTGGTTTGGTTTGTGTGGAGCGGACCACGGAACCTGGATGGACACGCGATGGTTGCTTCAGGTTGTGACAATAAACAATGGGAAGGCTGCAGAAGTATCGAATTTTGAAAGGTACTTTGAGAGGATTGTGGCTTTGGCGGTTGGGGATGGTGTGATTATGGGCGTAGAGTTTATTTTAGGCGGGATGGGAAAGTATAGATACATTGTAGATGAACATCACTATTTGTACTAACAGATACTAGGATGGCTCCTGGGATGAGTTTGCTCTTTCACGTTGATGGTGCATTTCACTTGAGAGCTAAGCGTAGATCCAGGACGGTCTCGCTACGCCTATACGAGTGGTTCGCGGGAGGTGAGTCAAGACAGCTATACTTGTGATCACTTGGCAAAGAGTTGGATAGGAAGACGGTCCTGATATGGTGCTGGTGGCTGTCTTTAGTCTAACTGTCCCATCTCTTCTTGGTATGAGTTGTCTCGGCGCGCAGTTGTTCTTGGTGACCTAGCCGTCGAAACTGCTCAATAACGCCGGCCAATTGTAAGTGACCTTTTTGAGCTATTATTTCTCTCCCTCACTCACAAGACACAACCATCCGGCACGGCGAGGGAGTGGTAGATGAACACGTAATGCAAATCAGCGGGAAATCTCAGTCGTCAAGTCTGGTATAGACCTAAGCGGCATCAGATTAGACTGACTTTGAGTTTCGGCTGCTTGATGTCGAGGTATGCTAGTAACTAATGACGTGGTCACCCATCAGGTAAATGGCTCAATTCTTCTGTCGGTTATGATACGTAATAGAGCTGAATATCTGCGCTTCAATGTTTGTATTCTGGGTTGAGTTGTGTTGCACGGTATAGTAAGTGTGGCCATCAATACTCGTATGTTCTGTTCATGAAGCTGACACCGTTTGGTCGCGTGTTATCAGACTGCTGAACTATGCGAGAAGAATGGCAGAAATTTCTCAGTTTCCGGCTATGTAATACGCTACCATGCAAGGCCGGTAAAGACAAATTAGAGTGGTGATGTTAACAACGTCGAGTACGTTTCTAGAACGCCTCTTTGTTCATGCCGACTGGGCTTGGAAAGCGCTTATGGCGTGCTCCATGCTACACCAACCATCTCATCGTATGAAGTGCGCCACCTCCGTTGCTGTCCCGTTGCTCACATAAATACCAGATTGAAGCCTAGGAAGACTCGCAGAGAAGCAACGGCTTGTGACGCCGCAACATGCTCATAAGAGGTCTTATCAAGTACGGATGTACTGTATGCACAGTATTGCTGACGTTGACAACCTGACGCACGTCACGGCTCAAGCGGGTATGCGGAACTCACGGAAACTACTACTAGATCGACTCCAATCCAGTCTTCAAGCCTCTAACTTGAAGCCGGGATAGGGCGTCGAGATCCGGCAATATCTACTTACGGCAGAGGTCTTTTCTCTCTTAGATCCGAGCAAGATACCCGACAGTGCGATTTGCAAGTTCCCGCCTATAGGCCATTCTCTCTTGAGTCGATTACTGGCAGATTCCGAGGCCGAGGGAGTTAGGATCCTCGGTATCGCATCTTGCTCGAGTCGACACGGAGTTCTCAGGGTTCGTCATCCGGCAGAATTGGCTCGATCGTGAAGTTGGTAGGCAGGGGGACTTTTGTGCGTCTTTGCCTTGGTATCTATGAGGCCCGTGTGGTTTTTCTTTTTCCTCAGAAGGCACGGCTTGGCGTGAGATATTGATAGGTGAGCATACAGAGACTTACAAGTGACTTATCTGCCGGTAATCTCATTGCCACAATCCTGTTAATAGTTCTCGAGCAATTGATTTTTAAGTGAGTGGTTGTTGTATCTCAACGGCCCGTGTCGCACGACCCATAGATCGTGAGACTAAAGTAGTTGTGTGACAACGCGCTCGGTCTCTTCGTGAACCACTAATGATATACAACTGTGATATTGGGCCCGGCTGTTAGACATAAGCTTGCTTTGTTGCTGCAGTCATCAAGGTATCGGCTTGTGTCGACAGTCATTATTAAGACTAGGGGTATAAGATTCCTCTTGAATTATGTAAGAAGAGTCTAGGGAGGTCCCCCACACTGGGAAACTCGCCTATTGCTAAATCCATGTTACATGCATCTCGGCCAAGACATTTCGGCCGAGAGTTGATCATCTTCGTTGTCTTGCTATTTGGGTGTATTATAACTCTCGTCTAGTTCCTGTGTAGGATCAAAGGTTCCTGAGAACCCCCACGCTCGTTGCTGATGTATATTGACACTCCAAAGGTCGTCGAGCTTAGTCAGGCTTAGTCTAAAGACTGTACTTGAGAATATTGCGATTGAGATTTCTCGGTGATATGTTGGGTGAGTTTCTCGAGCTCAAAAGGCTGATGCTGTTGCCATCTGTATCTTTGAAGAGTCTTCATATTGCTCTAGCTGTCGTCATCAACGCTGGCAAACACGCAAGCAGTCAACACGATACGAGACGTGAACGATAGGAGAATGACGATATTCGATTTGATATGTGATACTGCATCTTATCGTCAACCATCAGAATGGGACCTACCACCATCACAGCCGGATTCTGTCGTTCGACCGGCAACCAGTTGACCTTTTCTCGTATCGGTTCGTTCTGGATACACTGAAGGGACTGTGATCTCATTCAACTTCAAGGAATCCCTACTTCGGTGGCCAGGCTAGAAACCCATGTGTACTATCATGTTGCCGGGGTTGCATACGCGTTTACTCTCTCGAATGAGGTTGCTCTAAGGCTTCGTAAGACCCGTTGCTCCCGCGTATTAGGCAGGATTTCCGGTCGGTGGGCCCGAGTATGCAGGTGCAAGCATGGTACCTGATGCTAAACAATGTAGAGTTGCGGCACAGCTGACAGATTCTGACTTTAGCCTCTCGCTTCTGCAGTGTTCATCACCTCTCTAGTTCGAGCATCTGCAGACTCATCTGTATCCTAAGAGGTAAGCATGCAGCCGTGCGGCGATGCTCGCGTCTGATCAAACCCAACTTCAGTAATCGTCTTCTGTGATTCCTGCCCTTGAAGTATTAGTCGCGGCTTCTGGAAGTAATATTGGATGCGTGGATGCTTGGTCCTGATCTTTTTGGGTGGTGTTAATGGTTTCGCCACAGTGGCGTGCTTCTTTCCGGTTTGAATGTTGATATAGACCCAAAATCTGAGATTGGTCTAAGTGTCCAGGTTGCGATATCCTCTTTCGAAACTTAGATCAAAGAGGAAGCTGGAAACTGAAACAGCGCGGTGGCCCGTAGGGTTGGTGCGAGTCGGCATCGATAACGCAACGTGGACAAATTATCTCTAGCCAGTGGCACGGATGTGGATGAGGATCATCCGGCATGGCCATAAGGCTTGCCAGCTTCCGCACATGGCGATTGCGCGAAATATTCTACGAAGCTTCCTCGCTCGCTTCGTGGGCTCTGCGTGGGGTTCCTGGCAGGCCTCATCAGCGTGGCTCAAAGCACGCTAGGTCTGAGAGAGCGTGCAGTAGCGCGGCTTGGCTGGTTCTCGCCTCTCGATGCAAGTCGGAAAGGTCGCAAGCTCTCTGCGGCGGTCTGGCGAGCTGGCACATCGGGAGACACGTGTTGACCAGGGGTTATGTGGGCTTCCAGAGTGCCGATAAACTGGAATTTGGGACTCACCCCAATCTTGACATTTGGGTTGTTGCTTCGATTGGGGTTATTGACTGGGTACGTAGAGATAAGTCTTCGTCTTTTCTACAAGCACTGCGTATCGATGGATTCTCTGAATTTGCAAGCCGTTACACCGCCACCCTTGTCATAGGCTTTGACGTTAGATGGTCCAAGTTTCGAAACCACTTTGCATCCCTGTTCATCACGGCGAGGTTGGGAACATAGAGTTGTCAACTCGTGGCGGGGAAATCCTGCTCCCATGGTCGGAATACATGAGCATGGCTCTCAGTATCGACTATCAACTTCATACAATGATAGCTCGCAGTACATGTGTCGTTCATGCAAGCCTCATTAGCTTGGCGCACTATACAAAGTCCGTTATCTATCTGGCAAGTCTAGTGAATACGCTGGATGGGCTTTTGAAGGTGGAGCACCTTCATGTCTCTGACGGCGCCAGGAGGCCGGGTCGACAAGAATTGAGGTCATTCGTCAGCCACAGCTCCCGGCCAATGTTGCCGCTCCAGCGATTCGAGTATGCAGGCCTCTAGGATCGCTTGACAATGTTTAACTGAAAAAGGGGGTTGTGGCCAAAACACGACGAGATGTTCGGGCATGGAGCATCAGGAAAGAATCATACGAGCTGAAAACTTGTACACCTGTTTGGCCACTTGCTGTCTGATCGTGTAATCGTCAGCGTTCTGGGCTTACAGTAGTAGCATGCGCTTATGCTACTAGGTTACTCTGTTGTACGATTGTAAGGATGGCAGGATCAGATAACCTAGTCCGAGACCGAAGACTTGGTTGTGCATCGAATCATCTTCTTATATATCGACGGGGATTTCACCATTTCAACATCTTGTGTGGGGATAAAGAGATAGGATCCATCATGCGGGACGAGGATGGGCTCTAGCGTGTAGCTGACGCGGGCTGATCCTCAGGATGAAGCAGTCTGGCTGGCGGCGGAATCAATACCGCAGCAATCCATCACGTCTTCGGTAGGTTTTCCTAGTTGTCGTGGGCTCCGAGGCACTGGGTAGGTTAGCGATATGTAGCCGACATCTCGTCTGCTCGCTTTGTTAGCTCAAAACGACGCATAGCTAGGATTTCCACATGGAGCCACTGGTCTCGGCAGTATGAGACGTGAGGGACTTTGGCCGAGCACTGGGGAAGACCGCGCATCGACTTTGCGGTCGTTTCTTGAAAGATAAATTCTGTATCTTACGCCTGATGCATGTCTGCACGATCAGCGATTAAGAAAAGGACTCGATGAAACATGGTACAAGGCTCGAAATATGACGATAGAGCCAATGGAGATGAGCAGCTGGCATGTGACTGGGTTACACATCTGGGGGAGGGCTTGTCTTTGAATATATACGGGATATCTGCACATGGACGGCAAACGATTCTCCCGTCTGGGCTGATGGTGCCGTCGCTTACCCGTCTGACTCACGGGACGGGAACTAGATGATCTGCGATTGTCCCCTAGTCAAGACTACTGCTTGCAAGCTGGAGACGAGCTTGAGTGACGGGCACGCAAGACATGGCCAACTTGGCGGCACATAGATGGACGCGAAGTACATATACTGTACAGGTGGGATGGAAATGGCGGAGAGGGGCGAGGTGTGTATTGGGCACAGATGCTTGATGTCGCATTCTCGACAAGAGCAGATGGAGATCAACCACGCGGGGGGCTCCCAAGAAGGAAAAGACTCTTCTTGGAGCATCCTCGCAGCGGGGAGCTGTGACATGGCGACGACGGCCATCATTGGGTGGAAGCACAGGCCTTTTTCAACCTTGAACGCTTCCGGGCTGTGTCCGGGGTCCTCTTTCGAGCAGCGTACAGATGAATGCAGACTACAGCATCGCATCCATCGTGTTTGCTGGCGGCGTGGCTGCAAGGACCTTACGCAACGCTCGTAACGGCCGGCTGTTACTGGCCGTGTCGTCGAACATGCGCGCCTCTCATGCCGCCCTCGACCTACAAACCAATGCACGCTCAGTCGCTGCAGCCTGCAGACGAGCGGGCAGACGTACAAAAAGAGTCGAGCGGCTCCATTCGCAGCTCGTGAAAACCAGTGAGACAAGCAAGCAAGCAAACAAACAGGCGATGCAGCGATGCAGCAGAAGCAGGCTGTGTGTGAGTCTCGTGTGTCGTTGCTCTACCTGTACGTATGTACATGACTGCGCACAAACGCGATGTAGGATGTGTGACGGCGAGGGCCATTGGATAGAGTAGACGCCGAAACCCCGTTGCCCGCATACACACATCACGACACAGGCGAGACAGGCACATCTTGTCTCATCACGTATGCCCCCGTTTCATCGCCGGCGCTCACCATCACATCAGCTCTCCGGCTCTGTGCTTTCGCCAAAGCGTCGACTCGGCGTCGGCGGCGGTTCTCAAGTCATACTGCACAGCACTGTATCTTCCAACCCGCATCCATCTAGTTACCCTACGCAACACCAGCACCGCATGTCGTAGCATAGCATATAGGTCGTCGCATAGCATAGCAGCGCAGATGGGTCGTGATAGCAGCAAGCAGCAGCAGCAGCAGCACTGTCTCGTCAATACAGTACACCCGTCGGAATGGATCTATCCAGCTCGGTCGCTCGGCCGGGTCCTTCGCTCGCCGTTCGCTGGAGCTGGCCGTGGGACACTAGACCGTGATGATATTAGCGAGAGGATACCATATCCCCAGTTCGCCATGTGCACATCAGCTCCAGTTCTTCTTACTACTACTACCTAGGTAGTACTACTCTCGCTCCTGTACTGCTCGCTGCGGCTCCTCTATCCCAGTCCGCCAGTCTCTGCCCAGCCCAGTCTCGGTCCAATCTGTTCGTCTGCCTGTCCGTTGTGGTCTGTGTTGATCCCATCAGCTTGTCCATCTACTTGTCCAATGTCCATAGACTTGTCCCATCTGCCCAGGACCAAGGGCCGAGCGGGCGGGCGAGCACCAGGGACGGCTGAGGCGCTGCTACGATACACGCACTCTTTTATCTTGTCCACGTCTCCCTCCTCACTTGCCCGATCTACTTGCACACACTTTTAATGCCCGGGTCGCCGTGTGCGAGGTGTTCCTGTTTCTTCTGGTTCCAAATCTTCACCCTCGTCGCTCCGGTCCCTTGATTTCTCCGAAGATCCCTAGCAGTATTTCGAACCCTGGCTCGTCCGAGATACATTGTGCCCGTACCTCGTTACTAGTCTATGACATACTCGTACCTAATCGTGTCAAATACTTAGAGACCTCACCATCTTTTCCCGCGTTTGTCAACCGCGTCCACTTCCAACTGAAATCATCTTTGCCTCGTCCTTGCCTCTTCTTCTTCGCCTCACTTTGTCTGTCCAGTGCTTTGCCTGTCTTGCTTCCGGTATCGTGGGTTACTACCAGATGTATCCCTGAGCACCGACGATCATTGTGTTATCGACAAGGATTGCCGTTCTCGAACTTCAAGGCACGGGGGTCAAAACGTCTCTGGGTATTGCTTTGGGCAAATGCGCGCACAAGCTACAACGTCATATCACGGGCCTGTGCATTCTACTATTCAATTCACTCTCTGACACCGTTTTTAAAAGAATCTGATCGCAACCTCACTTGGATTCCAGCCGTTCGCTTTAACTTGCCGACATTTCTTCACCGTGTATTGCGAGCCTCGTCAAGAGTTGACTGATTCGACTCTTTCGAGACCCTAGCTGGCGGCGGCTACGCAGATCCTCCACTTGACCTACGAGTCAGCCATACAATACGCCATCATAAAATACCCACGTTGCGGCATTTCGGCACTTCGACGATATTGTAATTTGATAGACATTAACGACACGACCATCCGATCACTGACTAGATTTATCCTGCGACTGCCCTCGGTCTGTTTGTCATTTGCGCCAACAGAGGCGGGTGGAAAAGAGGCGTATGCGGGGACTGCTTTATCCGCCGGATGATCAGTGCGGTCTCGAACTATTGATTATTCACTACCTCAGCCGCTTCAGGAGGCTTGATAGCTGCAACGCCTCGGCTACGAGCATCGAGGGAAAATCGACAGGATGCCGCCGAGGCAGGGACGATATCACCAGGCGGCGTTCGTTGCCCTTCCTTATCTTTACCTGACTCGCGACTGTGTTGCGGGGGGCCAGGTTCGCAAGCTAACTTAAGTTTTGGTTGTAGGCGAGAGTACCATGTCGTAGTGCTGGGCGCGGGTAAGTCCTCTGCTTCGACCAAACGCGCTTACATACAAGATACATCTGCTGATGCGAATTTACAGGTGGTGTTGGCAAAAGTTGTCTCACAGGTACGATCTGGAATCATCTACGCTGGGCCTGAACACGGCTCGGGATATTCCATGCCAAGGTCTGAAAAAAAGTCTTTTGGCTGACGGTGGCTTTTATGACAGCTCAATTCGTCCACAACGAATGGATAGAAAGCTATGACCCAACGATTGAAGATTCTTACCGGACTCAGATGTCGGTTGATGTAAGCGCAACTGTCCCTCCTGACGCGATTGGCTTGACGTGTAAAAACTGATGCGTCCCAAACAGCAACGCCAGGTGGTTCTGGAGATGTAAGACATCAGCAACCATATGTCTCAGATCCCCGCTGCCCTGCCATGCTGACCTGAGACAGTCTGGATACTGCCGGAACTGATCAGTTCGGTTTGTCACTCCGCTCGATGTTTCAATCTGCCATGTCCCCACTAATTCGGCTTTAGTTGCCATGAGAGACCTGTACATGAAGACTGGTCAAGGATTCCTCCTTGTCTTTAGTATAACGTCTAGTTCGTCCTTGAACGAGATCGCCGGTCTGCGCGAGGAGATTCTTCGGATCAAAGACGACGCAAATATACCGATAGTCATCTGCGGCAACAAGGCGGATTTGGAAGACCAGAGGAGCGTTCCCAGGACACGAGGCTTTGCAGTTTCTCAACGATGGGGCGCGCCATACTACGAAACGAGTGCGCGAACTAGAAGTAAGTGCACTGCCTTGGCCTTTTCCGATTGGTTACTTGATGGGCTGACGCTTGACTAGCCAACGTCGACGAAGTCTTCATTGACTTGTGCCGGCAGATGCTTCGAAGGGATGACGCCAACGATCGGAGGGAAGAGGATGAATACGACCCATACTCCTTGTCATCACACAGGAAGCGTAGACGGCGACGGGAGAAGAAGAGCGCAGGTAAATGCGTCATACTTTGACCCAACTAATTAAGTTACGAGTGCATCTCGAATTATGACTTTCCTTTTCAGGTCTGCTATCAGAAGCCCTTCCCACCTGGATATTCCCACGAAATAAATATTACGACTTTGGCTGGTTGCGTTTGCATTGCATGGGTTGGACGGAACAGGGTAGGATTAGGAACCACAGAAAAAAAGACACGGAAAATTAGTAACAGCATCTGCATCACTCCATTTAGGGAGGATCTAAAAATTATAGACGCCAACAGGGCGAACGGCGCAAAGCTCATTTACACAACATTGATATTACAAAAGAGCGGCGGATCTGTTCCATATTCCCTTTCTAGGCGGGAACATACAAAAAGGGAGAGGAAGGAGAAAAGACGATAAGTGTCACAGATACAACCGCTCATAGAGCTGGTTGTCGCGATGGGGAACTGGTATATACGTACATACCCTCCCACTACAGCGAATCAAGAATCGTGTTTTCTGCGCTGAGGGCTCATGTGAACCTTCGCGCGCGCGTATACTGACTGCAGCGTGATATCCTATCGACTGACCATATGCTACCATTTCAAACTCGCAGTCCTGCATATGGTAAGGAAAAGAAGCTTGTTTGCGCAGGTTGCAATGATGTCATATTCGTAACACTACCTAGGTATGGGTAACGTCCACACGCGTAAACTTGCCCCCTCGACGCGTCTCTGATATGCCCGTTCATCACAGCCGTCCTCATGATTCCAGCAACCAAATCACACACATTCCCGAAATCCACATATTGCCCACAAGTCTGAGCCTCCTTCGTCTGCAATACTATGGAGGTATCTATACTTCAACAACCTAAGTAGAACCACAC
The DNA here is from genome assembly GCA_022432385.1 of Xylariaceae sp. FL1272. Lineage (NCBI taxonomy): Eukaryota > Fungi > Ascomycota > Sordariomycetes > Xylariales > Xylariaceae > Xylariaceae sp. FL1272. The sequence continues at coordinate 292,376 of JAJJXC010000019.1, forward strand.
TCACCACCCACGGATCACCCTACTTCACATACATCAAACCCACATCCGCAGCGCGCATCGTAAGGCTGTATCAGATCATATCCCCCTCTATCACATTAAGATATATCATGACAGGACTGGCTCAGACTCATCACACCCCTTATGCTTTCCGTCCCGTCGAATCTGCCTGCTTCTACGAACGTCACACCCAACTTTGGCATCCGTTCTATGCCAACCAGCCGCTTCTCTCTTTACAGCAAGATCCGATCATGTACCTCGAACATACCTCGAGATTGACGATATACACGTGCCTGACAAATGATACTATTGACCAAACCGCGGGCTCGACTACACCAATTCCCGTCAGAACAGCAACATCCTAAACACTATCACCTAGGCAGAGTAAGGCGAACTGCCCATCGGGAGAACACTCATCCGAAGGTAACGTTTCGTTTCACGCTATTCGACGTGTAGCATTGTACATACCACACACACATATCAAGCCCGGTTGCCTCGTCGCCTTACTCACTGAGAAGTACACCCAGTCTCGCGTTACACGCAGCCGAAAAAAAATGGACATGTACACATGCAAATACTCAAGTATAAAGAGCACGTAGGCTGACATGCCAACTACGAACCCGAGCTTCAAACAAGACGTGTATGCGCCAGTCGTCTACGAGCATGTGCGACTCCAATTCTGCAACGGGCTTATCGATGCACAATGATCGGCGTTTATTGATGCGTGGTTGCCGTCAGCTGGTTGGGTGGCCATAGGCATAGCTACAGTAGCTACTTTGTATATAAACGGAGCGACAACTGAAGGGAGAAATAATCCCCGCTGCAGAAAGAGAAGAAGAAAAGCCAACGGTAGGTATCTCGGCCCGTCCCACCATCATGCACGACATTACTAGTTCCCTTTCATTGCGTCAGAATGATTGATGTCTATTCGAACCATCATCGTCGTTGGCGGCAGAAGCAAAAAAAATCGCAGTGCGAGCGTGCGAATAAGAATAAAGATATCTGTCGTGCATGGTGTGGTACATGGGCGGGATTTTCTCCATCGAATGTCGGGCCACCGGTTGCCGTGGCCCGTCGTACGCGATTGGGCCGTGGGCTCACCGTCTAACCGCCCTTACAAAAGGCGCGCTTTCGGTGCGCTACGCGGTCTGAAGAGGCGGGATGTCGAATCTTCTTGGGTTTTTTCTGCCTTGTGTGGCGTGGACCTGTTAGGCTGGCTTTCTGGCTTAGCGACGCGGTGACCCGTTGGCGATGGGGGATTTTCCAATGAGATATCTGCCGAGGCTCCCGGTTGCTTCTCTGGAAGTTGGGTACTAAGTCGTTGGCTTGCTGGATGTAGCTATACCTGGGCAGTTAATCGATCGATTGACGAGATTTCGTAGGTAACGCTTTGCTTTTGCCGTCGTTACTTGTTGTGTTTCGTAGTATCGAAACAGGCGGGTTCCGATGTGCCACGGACCGCCGTAACGTCAGAACGGCCCTCGGATAGGCCGATGCAGAATGCACCGCTGCAGAATGCAGGTTTCCTCTTCGAGTGCCCTCATCCGTCTGGGCGGGATAAGGGTTGCAGTTTTGCTGTAAGTCCTACACAGACAAGCGTGGGGGAATCGACGAGTGTAGAAGGATCACACGATGCTACCTTATTCCTTGGAGAACGGATTGAGAGCCTCAGCCCGCGCCGGATTCAAACCTCTGTTTTGAATGCTGGTCTATCGTGATACTGGCAAATATGAATAAGCAAGCATCGTACAGCATTGCGGTGGGAGCTTTGGGATCCTTATAGCCTGTCGAATTGTATATGAGAGGATTTGCTGCTCTTGAGTGACACATCCTTTTGTCGCCGTTCTCTCATTTGAAATGCGGCACAAGCCACGGAAGTTGTGTATGACGGGCATCGGAGCCGGCAACTTCAAGCTTTCGACGATGTTGCTTCAACGTACTTCTGAAGCATCTTCTTTTGCAGTGCGCGCTGTTCCTCAATGAGTTCTCGGAGCTCCTCGTTTTCTCTCTGGAGATCGGCATCGGCAGTCGATGATTTCTCGCCAGGTTCTTGAAATGCAAGGATCGCTCGCTCCAGAAACTCTTGTGGTAGACCATCCGAATTGACCATCTTCGAGAATCTCGTATCCTCCAACAGGTCCGAATCCAACTGAGAGGTGAAGTTGTAGGTTCGACTTCCAAGGAATGGTTTCACAATCGTGATTGGTCGAGTCACTCTCGATGTCGGCAGAGGAGCGACGAAGGTGATGTTTGTGACGGCTGCATTCAGATTAGCAAGTTCAACCGAATCTTCCGGACTGCTCAGATCCCATCGTCGGACCTGGCCTTGAGGATGGCCAGACAACAAGATAGTCCCATCATAGTTCAAGCCCAGACAAGTGGCGGCACCGGCTTCTGGGGGCACGGCACCGAATGCAGATGACGCCTGCACGGCTGTAGACCCCTCCTCGCTCTCAGGGCCGACAAGTGCTTTCTCTCCGAATAGCTCGACAGCAAAGAGTGAGCCGTCTTCAGTAGAAGCATAGAATGCACGGGCACAGGGGTCAAGTGCGATGGACAGAGGCGAACTCGGGAACAGTATGGTCCGCAGAGGAATGCCGAGTTGGTAGTTCCAGATGACACAGGACTTGTCTTTGCTCGCAGAGATGCAGATATTGGTGTCAGTATTCACACTCTGGGAGACAACTAGCGAGGTGATGGCACCCCTGTGGTTGCTGAGAGTCTCGAGGGGCTCATGCTCGATGGTGGGATCAAGCTCCAGAAGACGAGCAATGGACCATACCTGGACATTGGAGTCGGCAGATCCTGAGAGGAGGTGAAATGGAGTGGCCGCGATGCAGGTCACGGCTTGGACGTGGCATGGCGGTGTAGTGACTTGCCGGCCAGTACAGATCTGCGATGCCAGTTAGCGGATGATTATCCATATAAATAGATCCAAGGACTGAGAGATGCGTCCGTACCTCCCAGATTACGACTCGTCCCTCTTGGGTGCCCAGGAAGAGCACGTTGTCAAGGAGATGGATGCTGCTGATACGCTCAGAGAAAGTGACAACAGCCTCTTGGTTTCCCTTGGCCTTGGCGTAGACGTGCACGGTAGACTTTTCTTGCTGAGCGGCAAAGACATGAGTGTCACCGACAGCCAGACCGCCAGTTGGGACCGAGCTCTTCTTTAAAACAGCTGATGTTGTATGGGTCGGGTGAAGGGTATGCTCGTAGATGCCTGCGTCTTTTGGAATAGCGGTGTTGTTGGTGAGCGGTGGCCCCGACACAGATACGAAATAGCTTTCGGTCAACATGATGATGGCGAAATGTGATTGCGGAAGGACTCGGTGAATCTCACATGAGAACTAGCGAGATGAGAGATTCCACGAGAGCCTGGTCAAGGATTGTCGTCTGGATATTGGTAGGTAGATGACACGGGCTGCTCTGGCCGATCGGACAATTTTTTCCCTGCTGGTTTGAATATATCGTGAATTTCCAAATGAAGAATTCGATGGTTCCCGATGGGACTTGGCCGGGACCCACTGGCGAAGTACCTCCTGTATGTTCCACCCCCAAGATCAGAGCTTTAGTATGACGTTATTTTTTGGTATACTGTATAGCACTATATAATAATATCTCAAGTCACAGTGAGATTCAGTCGTGTAGATTGCAACCGTATTAGTTTTGCACACCGCTCTAGCTTTGTTCTCTTTTGATGCCGACTTGAGTAGGTATGTAGAGTGACTCCGAGGTTCAGTGAAAGGTCAGGTGTCCACAGGCTGTTGGCGAGTGACAGCTGGACCGTGCGTCAACCGCAATTCACTGAAATTGTCCACTGTGTTTAAGGCCCTCCAGGGCCTGCTGGAATTCAAATCATTGTCCCCTCACTGTATGCTGTGCAAGACTACCATAGAAATATCTTCTCAGATGTTGGGAAAGAACCCCCCCATAGTATATTTCATTGCAAATGCCTTTAACCAGTACTTAGGTGTTCCTATGAAAACTCCTTGGAATCCTATTCCATTGCTGCTAAGCAACACGGGTCTCATTCAAGCAGTCTGGTGGGAACATACACGGGCGTCTCTGGTGTCTCTCATGTCTCAAACTTACCTGTACACATATGCATCATTGATTTTGAGAACACCATGAGGTGTACATCGATTAGGAACTGAGACCATCGAACTGAGTGAAATGATCCTTGGAAACTACATTCCAGCTCCTTAAGAGCGGTCAAGCTGACGATGGTAGCAAAGACGGTTTGAAGTTATCACATGGGGGTTTAATGGACCCAACAAGAAACCATTTTCTCTTTCGAATCTCACAACTGGTATTGTTATTTAAGTTGCTACTGGTGACCACATCTAATAAATGCTACCTTATGTGCCGGGGATAAAGTGCCAGTTAGGCCTATGTATTTCCCAGCATGGTGAACATCGGCTAATAGTTATCTCTAAAACTCAGCGAGTGTTATCATTACCGCGAGAGAAACTGAGACCGGGTAGGTAGCCCACCATCTGTGTCCTCTGCTTGCCATCAGTTTATAACCCTGCGATGTATGTTTCTCTCGTACCTTATCAGGAGAGCCTTGGTGATTTCTGGTCAAAAACTGTTGAGCCTGTGTTGGAGGGATGACTTTAGCATGACAGTCAACAGTCTGGACTCTTGAAGGCACAACAAGCAGCCTGGCAGCATAATGGGTAATATGACAGAGTGCTTTCATGTGTGGGCTCGAGTTCATTTCTTTTCAAATGTCTGATCTGAGTATGGCTGACACATCCCACACGTGGTCATGTCCTGTGAAGATTGGCCAGTTCCATTGATGAACGAACAACCTGAAACAAGCTTGCCTACACCGACTTGCATACCAAGCTTCCCTCCCCGCTTGGATCATCCAACGAAGACCGGCAGGCGTATCGAAGGAATGCTGACCTGCTTGTAGCTCCAGGATCGACATGCATGGAAGCTTGCCTCTGGCTTGCTGCTTGCCATCCGAGGTCTCATCAGGATCACCCTGCACGCGGCAAGCTTGACGAGGCTCCAATCATCAATCGAGCTGCAAGGTGTACCACAAACATTGATGTTGTCTTGGTCATTTTTCTTCGGGTATCAGAGTTGTACAGATGCGGCCGTTTCGTGACTAAAATACCTGTGCTGAGAAAGACCCATCTACAGGATGACTAGGTAGGTAGTAGTACCTCGACCTACCTAATCCTGCCACTGTGGGACCTGGACAGAGGCACTCGGGCGTGTGCAATGGCGGGTGCTCGGGTACCTCTCGGTGCCTACCGAGGAAGTACCGGTCGGGGAGTTATGCTGCAATTGCCGACTTGTAGCGCCATACCGCCTGGTTTCAAGCAGGCTATCGGGCTGTGATGTTTCTCATGCATGACGTTGTCATTCCATCCACAACATTGTGAGAGATGAATGGTCTTCTTTCTGATATCATGAACAGGCGACTTACATAAGCTTCGTTTCAACATCCCATGCGCGAGCGGCTCCCTGCAGACTACGATATGCGCTGTAACCTTGGCTCGCCTTGGTCCCTTGAGATGAGAGCACTGGTGAGCTGTCGATGCAGCTTGTGTGCAAGCAGCAAGCAGTGCGGATGTCGATGACAGTATGATTCTGGATACACTCGCTCCATGAACTAGAGGCTGCCTGCAGCTGAAACATTCCACCGTGCACTGGCCGAGTCTTGATCTCAGTGTTCGCTGTATGCGATACGCTTGTGCAACATGGGCCAATATCTTTCCCTCGAGCGACAGGTCAGAGCACAGCGTGGCCACCCGATATCTCGTGTTTCCACAATCCTGGTTCTTCTATCCTCCGCGTCGGGTGTTGCTCCCTAGTGGCTCTCGCTCTTCACCCTAATGTCGGTCGGAGTTGGGATTCATTCGTTCTTCAGGCGAGCGCGGCTTGACACAGTCTCACAAGAAGCACCAAAGAACGATCTGGACTCCAAGCCGTGAGTTTTCTTCTTCGCAGCCATCAAATTGCATGGCTTCTCCCAGCTGGAGTAATGTCTCTCCACAGCTCCCCGCAATTACCGATTCTGTCTTAAAGCTACGAGTAATCAAGATCGAATTATGATGGAATAGGACGGTGCGGAAAGACCGAGGTGTGTAATAATCCCGACTGGGACGGAGAGCATGCTTCGAGGAATCAGACCCAAGGGTGGCCTTTGTGTGATATGCTAAAAGCGGAAATGGCATAATTTCCAGAAGATCGCAGCGTTGCAGTCGAACTTTCGCTTGCATTGGGACTGGGAGACAATCAAACTGTTCCCTGCAGCTTGTCGATCCTGGAGCATTGTGCCTGGCTTGGCCCGAGGCAAGCAGCGAGAGGCAGACAGACAGACGCTGACGCTGCATTAGTGCACGGCTCCTCTGTTGATCACCACCACTCATTGGCCAATGGCTAGGCCTTGAACACCATCAAATCCCTAGCGTGCCAAAGACCAGCGCCAAAAAAGATACACATCTGACAGCTCAAAGGCATGGCGAGATGGCAATACACACTATCGACGACACTGTCTCAGACAAGCATGCTGTCCTCCCTCTCTACGCAAGCCGCGAGGACTTTGTGTAGCGAGGATTCTCAAGCCAATATGTAGGTACACGTGTTGCTAGTCTGCTTGTCCAATGTCCACCGATAGACATGGGACGATGGCCTGGATCGGTTCCAATGTTCCACACACTGGGCTTCCCTTTCTCGCCTTTGTCCTTTCCAACCCCTGGTCCCAAGACTTTGCCGTTGGCCGTTAGCCCACGTTGACCCCTGGTCACCCGTTGTCGCCTATCATCCTTGCTTGGAGAGTCTTTTCGTCTTTTTTGACATTTTTCTCGTCACCAATCCTCGTCCTTTACGACGAGCACCACAGTCTCCTGCTCTCCTTTGGGAAATCAGGCAGAGGATCAGGGTCTGTTAAACTGTTGCCGAGCTGTTGTTCATTCATCCTGGGCATGTAATTGATAATTTGCCTACTATTATCGTCTTGTCCCCTGTCTTTCAAGCTGTTCCTCAGCTCCTACAGTATTCCCTGTTATAACCTGTGAGTGCCGCGTTGCCCTAGCCTCCAGCAGTATTCCGGAGTTTCCTCATGACTTCACCTGCCGTGACACGAATTGAACGATAACCCTTCGCCAAACACCATCAAATTGTCTGGGAACAGCATTTTAATTCACATTATCCCTCACATAATCCCTTACATTACAAGAGAGCACCCTATTGGTTCTTCTAGCCTAATTGACCGGATACCGTAACTCCGACTAATCACCAACCAGAGACGGCTTGGCCAAGATGAACGAAAGCGACGAATCCTTCGAGCCATTGATGGACTTTGGTTTCAATGTGGCAGAATTGCTAGCAGTCGACCTGGAGGAATCAACTGGAATTTTCGAGTCGAGGCAGCTCACTGCTGGCGCTCCTGCCCCTGGGTTGGCGAGCGACGGAATGCAGAGACGCTACTCTCTCCAACACGACTGCCACCTCAAGCCCATCTTGTCATCCGAACTTGCACGTCCCGCACTGTCAAAATCAAAGTCACAGTCAATTCTGCAGACCAATAATAGAGGAACATTTGGCACTGGACCTGGCCATGAGTTGGAGAGGAAGGCCTCCTTATCGAGCAGTGACTGTTCGGCTTATCTAAAGCCACCCTCGCTGAGCACCCGCGCTGGTTCCCTGGTGACAATCGAAACCTCGATCGAATCCCCCACCTTCCTCAACACATCTTTGCAACTGAATAAAGAACCGACGCAGAGCTGGATGGATTTCAGCTTCGACGAGATGTCCCCTACTGTTGTGCGACGAAGAAGCAGTTTATCCGACATTCCATTTGGATTCGAAGCTTCCATGATGGCAAACCGAAATCACCCTGTTGAGCTACACACGCCCGGAGGCCAAGAAGCACCTGTTTTCAAATTCCCCCCTACCTTGCCCCCAAGGCGATCGTCCCTCCAGCACCAGGAGGCATACGCGCTGTGGTCCGCTACTCGCGCTGCTGCTGAAGCTGAAGCTGAACGATATTCCCGACCCTCAACGCAGCCCCAAGAAGACCCAAAGGACCAGAAAGCCATCTCTCAAGATACACGCATTCCGATTGAACGAAGCTCATCCATGCCGAGCACGTCTGACGCGACGTATCAGGTACGAGATGATAGGAACGATTATGCGGATTACCTGGCGTATCTGAAGGCCTCAGATGAGGACACTACTGACAGACATCCTCAGGCAACCCTGCATATCGGGTTCCAAGCAACGGATGAACAAAGTGCAATGCGGGGAGAAGTCGGACATAGGGCAGCCGAGGTGCACAATCATGTGAGCAGCGGCATATCGGGAAGCGAGCAGGAGAACATGGAACTGGCAGGCATATTCTCAGGAGACGTCGACATTCAAGCATGGCTCCAATCCAGCACACAGAACGAGTTCCTGCAGCGCCGCAAGGGACGGATTCAGCCCACTACTTTGTCTCCATCGGCCATAGAGACGCTCCGAGTGACCGTTTCTTGTTTTCCCGACACCATGCTGGCTTGCGACAGCCTCACCATCGACAACATTCGCAATGCTCTTCACACCGTCCGACCATCCAGTCAAGATGGCATGCTCAGTGCAAGCGTTACTAAGCAGAAGGGTTCCAAATGGAAGTTTCCGATGTCACTGTTCTCAAAACCCCAGAACCAGGATGGAGAAGAGCAGGAAAGACCCATGGAGGCAGAACTAGGCCACTATGCGACTATGGCAGGCAAGGAATGGGATGCTCTGAAGTGCATTTTCTCGCAGGGAACGGACCAACTTTGCAATTCCCTATACGCCCATATCCTCGCATTCAACTACATCACTGCCATTTGCCCACGTGCCGCCCTCCAGAGCCCTATTGTGGCCATTGAGAAGGCTTCTGTTATTCCTCCTGTTCCATCGTGGAAGAGGCATCGTGTGGCTACCGTCTCGACCATGGGCTCCGGAGATCTGCCAAACCCGCGTCGTCGATCTGAAGATACTGTCGGTGCACCGAAGAAAGCTGCCAGCATCCTAGGCATTGGCGAACCATGTGATACCCGCCCGGCAACTGCTGCTCGTAGTCGACGTAATAGCATCACGCGACCATCAACAGCTGTCGACGCCCGAGGCTCAGACGGTGTCGATTCACTAAGAGATCTTCGGATCACATTGGCGAAGTGTGTCGCACGGCTAGTTGCGACGCTAAGGACTTCCGGTTCTAATGACGATCGCGGCAGCTATGCAGTCGAGGACGCTATGTTCATGCAGGCTTTGTGTGAAGTGGTTCGATGCGCCGAGATGAAATGAATAAGAATGGAATGATCACCAATTCTCCTTTGTGTATAGATTGGTACCGGTTTGCATGGGATGGCGTACGGCAAAGGATACCCCTGTATGAGTAGAATGACTGCGATTCGAGAATGTGTTGCGTAATGGATGAAGAAGCGTTGCTTTCGTTGCTGGTATTGCGTCTGGTGTTGAGGTGCGGATTGAGCCGTGACTGGCAGACTCTTCGGCCTGGTAGAGTTAATGCCCTTTGAACTCAATGTGCACCCGGATGAACGCTGGTTTTGCTGTCTAATCTGAAACTAACATGCAAGATGAATCGAGATGTGAAACACCTACATGTTCTGTCAGACAGATCGCGCCGGATACCGCCTCGTACACGCAACGTAAAGCGACATGCGATTACATAAATCATCCAGTCACAACAGACCAATTAGTGTCTTCTGGTTATGACTTGGGGGTACAACCACTGGCATGACGACTGCTTTCCGAATAAGCAGAGACTCAAGCGTATAGATTGTGTAGTAGTGTGTGGGATGGAGTTTGATGAAGAAACCTCGATGCGCTTTCGTATGCGGAGTTTCATGAACAATGATGTTCGAACCTGTGCTGAGTGTCGTGAGCCTGTGCCAGATTCCCTTCGATCTCGCCCGCCGCCCTTTCCACCCATCTGATTTCTTTTGCACCCATCCGAGTTCTGCTTTCGACATCTTCCCTTCTCTCACGTGATGCCCCCTGCCTCACCTCGACGAGCCCGGCGCAACGATCGAAGGGTCCATGGATCGACTTCAGCATCGCATAAAATGAGAACTAGTCTCTCGACGGTGAACACTTTGAGAATATTACTGATCACAAGATGCGCGATCACATTGCCGCACACCGAGCCTTGGACTTTGGCGAAGGATGTGAACTGAACTCACAACCATCGCAATTGACAAGGGTTAAGTTACGAGGTGCGAAGCGTGATGAAAACAATGAACTACTATGGACCATTTCGAACAATTTGCCTTGCCTTACTTTTATATATGACTGTTTTCGTTACGTTTCTCTTTCATTCCTATGATCTTCCGCAGGTCGCACGTCCTATTCTACTGTTCTGTATTGTGCGTAAGCCTTGTCTCGGTTGCCACTTCGCCCATTTCCGCTGCCCTGCAGCTGTGCTCGAGTAGATTTCCATCTGCGCCAGTGGTTTATTGCACGTCATTTCTGCCTCCGAGACGATATTGCTCCAATGTCTTGTTACGATTATATCCTACTCTCGTGGAGCTTGTCTGTTTGGATGCAAGGTCTTTGTTATTCCAAGAGCTATTCGGCCGTGGTCCAATTTCCATTCGGCGGTTTTTCTTATATTAGATGGCTTCCCTTGCGGATAGGTTATGGTTTGCAAGGGCGCATAGACGCCGATACGTTGACCTGTTACAACGGGATAGCGTGCCCACAAGTCATTCTTCTGAGGGTCGTCTACTCTAAGGTAGCTAATCATTCATCATGCTGTTCACATCACTAGAAGTGTACCATACGGCAGACAGAACCGGCTCTCCAGAACAAAAGACAGGAAATGTTGCCATCTTAAAGATGAAAGAACTCTTTCCAGGACTGCCAGACCCCTCAATCATGGTTCTATGGATAGGGCTTACCTGAACCTTCGGCGGAAAAAGCCAAGATCCCCAAGGAAACACACGACATCTAGAAAGTACAGGTAAAAGAGGACGAGCAGTTCAATACCTTGGGTCTCATTAATGCACTCTATATAGGCTCATAGAGTCACGAATTACATCGGATACTTGTCAGCAATGTCGTCTGGAATTCGGCTTATTGATGTTACTGTTTGCCACGATTGCACACCAACAAATAAGTCCAGAAGCACAAGGCTATTTGGATGAGAGCTCCCAAGCGCATTCTGCAGTGACAAATTGACTCTTAAAGACTTGTAACATAAGTTCAGTGTGTAACAATCAAGTAGTTTTCTACATTCTCATTGATAGCTACAATAGGCGAAGCCAGGGCTAGCTAGCACATTGTCGCCAATGGGATTCCCACTATATCGAACGGTTTCTGTAAGTCCAAGGGCATCCAACAATGAGATATCGCCCTGAGCAAAGATTGCCAATTATGCAAAGCAGTGCAATCTCGGCCATACAGCAGCCTGGTCTTTCATCAATTCTGCACAGCTCCCAAAAGTCAACAACACATCAGCACGGATGTGTATCCACAGGTAGCCTCCATTGTTTATCCCGTTGATTAGCTACTCATGCACCGCCATCTAGCATCTAGCATCTGCCGTATCGCCGTCTCTTCTGCTCTCGGATCGCCATCGGTATACTGAACAACCCATTTCCCAAATCGCCGTCTCTTTAAGTAGCATACATCTCTCAGATCGCCATCCTTTTCTTGAGCACCTCTGTCCCGAATCGCCGTCCCTTTGCTCAACACCTCTTTTCCGGATCGCCGTCTCCTTACTAAGCGCATCACTCTCGAATCGCCCCCTCTTTGACCTATAAATAATTCAACCTAAGCAGCTCTCGTAAAAATTTCAGTTTGGCAAAGAGGTTGATGCTCAGCTATGGGAAACATTGACCATCGATCCAATTCACTGTGCTGGCTTCCCCTGGCCGGAATGTAACATGGGAAGCATCTGATTTCTGAATCCGGACACAGAGTTTCAACCACCAGCATCATTGAGATATAAGCATGGAATGGAGGGACTACGGGTCGCTCCTGAGCGGGATGGTTGGCATTTGACAAATTTCGGGAGGTGATGTGATTGCGACAGATTGTTGCTGTTCGGCTGGGAAGCAGCAGGAAAATAGTTAATGTAGAGAAGGAACGCGACAGAGTGGCTATAAATATTCTTCCAGCTAACGAAGATCACCGGGGGCGGATTTTCTTCCTGTGGGTTTGCAAAGCAGAAAGCAGAAAGGCAAACTCATCCAAGAAGTCGAAATGCAAAAAGTGAGGAAGAACGATGTATCCCCATTCTGTACGAGGCTAAATAGTCGTCAGGAAGATGGGGAGAAAAGTGGCAAGGTAAAACGATCAGATTGGTAGTAGCGCTCACGGATCGCTGGGTTTTCGCAACAGAGAATCTGGGCACTCTCGCTCGCGACACTCGGTTTTCCGGGGCTTGAGCTCTAAATAAGGCTTGATGTTCAGGCACCCACGGCAACAATGTCCATGTGCCTCTTGAAGACCAGTCTCGCCCGCTGAATAACCAGTCGTAAAGCAAGACTAAAAACCAACTAAACATTGCTTAGGAGGAAACCGCCGACGCTGCAATCAATGACTCACGGTCGAAGATGGCCAAAAGTCAGCTGGAGGAGATGCACAGAAGCATTGCCTTTATCTCTCTTGGGCCCCATGGCTATGGCGCTAACCTCCACCGACGCATTGACAAAGTCTACACCAAATAAGGCTCTCGGACGTCCTATCGATGACAGGAATCACGTTGCAACCGAGGGCACTACCAAGATGAGGCAAGCGAATGATAAAGGAGCAGCTCATCACTCGGTGCCAGAAGATCGCCGTTATCTAGAAGAACTTGAGAGACTAGTTAGCTGTGTAGTAAAGACGGTGGACTTTCCGGATAGACTGATTCCAGTATGTTCGGATAATCAAGCAGGCAGCACATAACAATGCCAAAGAGTCAACAGCTGGTATCGACGGGGGGCAATCTTGCGTGTTTGATGATGGTGGCCTCCTACCTAAGTTTACGTGCTGTAACAGTTATTTATAAAGTCCAATAAAAACGTTTGAATGGTATTAAAAAGCTTTAAATAAATTATATTATGTTAGTATTAGTATCTTAAGCACTCTTTACAGCCCTTTAAACTCGAGATATAAATACTAACTCTTAAGGCGACCAAAGCCAGCAAAAGCATCCGACAGAATTACCAATCTTACACGTTATTTCAGGTAGTCTAGTAGTCGCTGTTCCCACAATTAGAATTTGATTCTACAGACCTTGTGGCCGGCTGTAATAAGTCCGGGAGCAATGAAACTTACCTCCCAACACTCGTTCGCGAGTCCTTCCTCTTGCGTCTCCCCAGGAACACTGTTCGAAGGCGACAGAGACTGGCGTATCAGCTTTAATTTCCTCATCTGAACCCATCGGATGTACTAAGGAGAAGCCGTGAGTATGTGAATGATCTCGAGTCTCTATTGGCAGGGTGTCACTCACTTCTTCGACACTGCCCTTGGTATAGTACCGAGTAATCGTCACGTCCTTTGTCTGTCCGATTCGATGGACCCTGTCAACTGCTTGAGCCTCGGCCATGGGATTCCAGTGCGGCTCGAGTATATGCGTCTCTGACGCGGCGGTCAAATCAATACTAAATTGCAGTGTTATCATGTTAGCCCTTCTCGTAATCTTGTAGGCCTGACAATATATCGGCAATGATCTTGATCTGGCAATAGATCTGCTACTCCTCAAAGTTTGAGGGAAACGGAGGACCTACCCTTCACTCACGGCACCGATAGTAGCTAACATGACGACACAGTTGCTATCGGAGTTGAACTTGTCGAGGGCGACGCGGCGCTGCTGAAGGGTAGAACTGCCGTCGATTCGAATAAAAGTGAAGCCGGATGACGCTAGCCGAGGACTCAAGGCTTTGGATACAAGGTCTAGCATACCGGTCCATTGTGAGAAGATAACGCTGTGAGCGAAAATGTTGTTATGAGTACAATTGGAAGGGACACGGAGCCAACCCCAAGATTTGAAATTCGAATCACATACCTCTTTATATGCACACTCGCCTCGACGTCGGTCTTGGTACCCTCGAGTGAAGAGAGCACGTTCCGCACCAAAGACGAGAGCTTTGATGACATGCAGAAAGACGGCCGTGAGATGGGTATCTCTGTCGCCGAGGGGCTCTTGGTAGGCGGACATCTCGGGCAAGCCAGTGCAATAGTCATATCGGCCTCTGCAGACACCACACACGCTTCGCATGCGACGTGTCTCGCACAGGCGAGCTTTACGGTCTCAGTGTATGACCTCTCCGGGATATCTAAAGCCACGCCACATACGCAGCACGTCCGGTCTTCCTCCGCTAGCTCCTGAAGTGACGCCCAACTGACGGAGTCAAAGTCGCGATTTTGCCACGCATCGAGGGCATTTTTGGGAAGCATCATCTCGGCATGGTTGCAGATCATCCGTAGCACTGAAATCAAAACGATTATATTGCCAGTGCGTTTTCGAGAGGCCTTTTCTACGGCTTTCTCCTTCTTCTTGGCCCTGCTGCGGCGCTTCTTATCACTGCTGGTGGCTGCTTCGTCGTTGCTCGGACTCTTGCTAAGCAGTAGATATGATCTGCGCTTGAAAAAATCATACACCTGTCTCTCACTCGGCGAAAACTCTACCATTTCGATCTTCTCCGACTTCAGGGGCAGCCTTAATGATTCAGATAATTGAGGAGTCGACTTGGTTCGCCGTAGACTCGTGGCACCAATCAGCTTTCGCAACAGTTTGAGAGTGTGATCGTCCGGGTTGGAGTGAATTCGCGAAGAGATCCAATACTTAAAATGGGCGAGAGTCGTGAAGGGCGGTACGCCGACAAAGGCCAGGAGTGATCCGTAATCGTTGAGCGAGTTCTGAATCGGTGTGCCGGTCAGACACCAACGATTCCTTGCTCGGATCTGGCATGCGGCGTCGAAGATTTCCGAAGAGCTGTTACGAATGATGTGGGCTGAGGGTTTTGATTGGTCAACCATCTCACATTGATAAAAAACCATACTATCGTAAGAACGGGAGAGTGGCGTTTGTCATCGACCTGTACTAACCTTCATCAAGAATAATCCTGGTCCATGTGTGTTTATATAGAAACCCATCGAGCTTCCAGTCTGAGCGAAGAGTGTCATACGTCGTAATAACAACATCTAAGTTATTTTGCTGGTTTGAACGGTCCTCTCGTCTTGGACCGTGGTAGACAAATGAACGTATTCCAGCAAATCGAACATGCCTACTCGTTCTGCGGTCAATATCATGAGCGATCAAGGGTGATGAAATTACAAGTACCTTTCCAGTTGTTGCTGCCAACCATATATTGCTAATTTCATATCAGTATTACTGTGAATGTCTAGGCACGAAGTATCGTCGGCAGAGTGCATACTTGACTTGGGGGTCACTATGAGTGTGGTGCGAGAAAACGGATATTGTGTGATTGAAGTTGGCCCGGATGTTTGGTCCAAATGATAGCAGATGAGTGCAATGACCGAGAGCGTTTTACCCAAGCCCATCTCCTAATTATATCAGGTAAGCAAGCGTCGAATGTCAGTAGCGTGTATATCGGACAATCTTACATCTGCTAGTATCCCTCCATGCAGATTAGGAAGCGGCAGGCCTTGAACAGCCCTAGTGACCACGTGTCGATATCTATTGTGTCATATGAGAAACCCCCCTTCAGGTCGATACGCTGGGATTGATTGGGTACAGACAAGATTTTCCCATCTTCATGTGAAGGTTCCCACAGGCAGGGAAACATCGCCTTCCCCTCCAATGGGCCTTCTTCTCTTTCTATCATCATGGATAGCGCCGTCAATTGATGCCTTTCCAAAACGTGTTATCAATGAAATAGCCACACCACGAGGGGTCGATGCGTGTCACATACTCTTTCAGCTGTGACACGAGTCTTGGGCTCTGTTTCAATTTTGACGAAACCCTGGCATTAGAACCATTGGCCTCATTGAACAACTCCAAGGCCATCCCCGTCTCTATTTCGTGTTCCTGCGTTTCCGCGGTTGCTCCAGGCAGTTTCCGATCTTCCGGCCGAGAGAAATAGGCTTCTCTCGGCATTCTCTCTCCAGCGCGTAGGAGGTACATCGGATTGAAGTATTCGACTCTTTTGTCATATCCGGAAACCCCTGGGCGTTGCAGAAACAAACTACCGCCATCTAAAATCTTCGTGACTGTGTCTTTCTGAGACCGTACACCGTAGACTAGAATTCTGAGAGGGTGACTTTCGATGTCCCATTCGAACCGAGTACTGGATTTAGAATCACGGTGTGTATTGGATTGCCCAATAACCGCACTCAGAGTTACCGAGCATTCTCTCAAGAGCCGTGCTAGAGCTTCTGAGGCGACAAACCCAGCTCGTTTGCTAGTATGCTCGTATTGAAAGCTGAGGATGTCACCGATCAGGGATACTTGAAGGGGCGCGCCCTCCGGAGGGATCTGCTCCTTGTGGCTCATCGAGTTTATTTGTAATAAAAGCTGCGTGGCCTGATTAGTCGGAGGAATTAGTTCTCACTTGGGGTTTACTGACCAATCCGAAGCAGACGTCATATGGCAAGCCAGTCTGTAGTGCCGAAGTGCTGTTCCCTGTGTCACTGTTATGGAATGCCTTGGTTACAGTGAATGTGCTACACAATTAATTACCTTTAGATTCATTCGCCGTATCAACTGGGTCTTCGCTCACTGCACTGCTCGATACGTCTTCTGGACGTACCTTAGCTTGACGCTATACAAGTATAGATGTAAAAAGAATTGTCTGTAGCAATGAATCGACTCACCAACTTCTGTATGGACCTGGCATGATGCGACTGGCAGGGGCGACGGCGTGCGTGATGGAATCACAATAATGTCAATATCTGCTGGAATTGGGGGTTTTGTCGAAAGATGATCATTCGCCGTATCTAACGGGGTAAGATTATTGTCGACACTTCTCTGCCTTTTTGTCGGAACATTGACGGTGATGCGGTCGGAGCGACGTCGTTTGTTATTTCTAGGCGCCATGAGTCGAGGACACAATACGTGAGGACACGACCAGTTGGTCGATGCATTATCGAAAACTTGAGGTGGAAAGAAACTAGTTATCCTGCTTAATCATACCTTTTAACAAACCATCTAGCAGGGTAGGTTGTTTGGACATGAGGGTGTTATGGTTACGCTGTCAAAGGCCTGTTTCCCCCTTGAAGCGCTGAGCCAGAAACCATGGCCGCATGTGCCGCACCCCTGCAGGAACTCACTCGATACGGCGTGGCTCGCGTGGTAACATGTCAAATTATAACAGACCCTTGCTGTTGAGTGCGGTTCGTGCTTCGGCTGAATTTTTCGCGCAAGAAGGTCGTTTTCGAGAGCCTCTTTCTCGCCAACGCGAAAGGGCTTGCGCCCTGTTGGTGTTGAATTATCTTGTTCTGTGAGACTTTGAGGAGTGTTTCATGCAAAGAACGGCTGACGCAGCCCACGTTTCCGAGAGACTGGAGTTGGGTCCGAGCCAGATGTGAGGAAGGATTAGAACTAACCCCTGTCATTCTCAAGTTTCAGCTGTCAAATGTGTAGAAACCTATTGTTGTAGGAGAGTTCGACGCAGGGATTTAAAGCCCATGATGCTGCCTCCTCATCAATTGACGATTGCTTGATACCCATTGATGGTAGCGCGAAAACTGACACCAAAACAACTATTGATTGAGCACATCTTCGACATGTCTTCTTCGTTCGACCCTTCAATCCAGGCGTTTGAGTCCGCAAAGAAGAGACTTAAGAACCGATTGAGGGACGACACACTATTCAACGACCTTGCCACGACGAGTATCGACCATGTTTGGGAGACGGTCAAGGAAGTGCAGAAGAAGCCGTATGCCGAGCAGAGGATGCGGCATCTGGGCAAGATCGGAGGATTTCTTGCGAAGCTGGAAGCCTACGCAGCCACGATTGACACATTCGTACAGGTGAAGCCAGATGTCCTGGCCTTGATATGGGGTCCAATCCGCATTCTGCTAGTATGGACCCAAAACGTTGCCCGGTTTGCCGACGATGTATGCGCAGTCATGGAGAAAGTTGGCGATGCTTTACCGCACTTCATTGAGGTCGTCAAGATTTTCACCGATTGTCAAAAGCTGAACGAGGTACTCGGATTGTTTTACGGCGACATACTCGACTTCTACGTCATTGTCTTGGAGGTTTTCAATCTATCAAGTGAGTTTCGCAAGTTGCGTCACATTCATTTCACGGCACCATACTAACTTTGCACCAGGGTTGAAGTTAATCTACGAATCGATTTGGCCTCGGCGGATAGAGAAAATCAATGTCGTGGTTCAAAACCTAGAAAAGCACACTACTCTTTTCAGGAACGAGGTGACGCTGCAACACATTCGGGCAGAGGCCGAAGCTCGCACCAACGTAATGAAACAGTTCGATCAGACGAGAGATTTCGAACATCAGCGGAAATTCGAGGCTTTGAGAACTCAGATCTCTCCCCAGACATACTATGATCGCCTAGATCGGTTACTGAACCGTTCCTGCGGTGGCGCGGCGGAGTGGTTGCTGAACGACTTGATCTTCTCGGAGTGGCTTGACTTCAAATCGACAGCAACACCTTTGTTATGGCTTTATGGCATACCGGGGGCAGGTAAGTACTCACTATTTGACCTATTTTCTTATTGTTAAGACACTTAGGCAAAACCTTCCTGACCGCCGCCGCCCTCGAAAAGATCAGGATACATGAGAATGTTCTGTTCGTCTTTGCAAGTCATATGCACCAGGAAAATACTACAGCGCGGTCCATTTTACTGTCACTGATATTCCAGCTGTCGTCCGAATTCAAGGATGCACAGGCAGTCTTGGTCGAATCCAATGCGCGGCAGTTGGCGGGCAGCACCAAGTACGTTTCGGAACTTTTCCAAACGCTTCTGGCTGTCTCCGGCCCAACTTACATCGTCGTCGATGGACTCGACGAGATCGAGGCTGTTGAACGTAAACTTCTACTGCAGCACCTTGTGGATATAGTATCGTGTCCGGCGATTAGAGTGCTCCTGAGCAGTAGGCCGGAAGACGATATCACCAGTATCCTGACGACTAAAGCCACTGGGATCCGGGTTGACGAAAGAAATTCAGGTAGTATTCTGACATATGTACAGCAAGAGCTCGATGGTTGGATGACGAGTCGTGACTTTGATCACGAGGCTCAAGACAAGATTCGCCGTCTTTTAGCCCCAATTGCTACTACGGCAAACGGTATGATACTTCTATCCCCTGAGCACACCCTTTCACTCTAACCTGAAGTTTGTAGGCATGTTTCTATATGTGAAGATCGTTTTAGACAACGTCAAACAGCTTACTAGTATCGAAGAGATCGAACGAGAACTCACAGTCCTCCCTGTTGACTTGAATGACGCGTAAGATTGTATACCAATCTCTCATTACTTGAACGAATAGTAATACTTGTCATCTAGATATGGGAGAATATTCTCAAAGATCAACAAGCTACAGCCGCCCGCCTTGCGTCGCAAAGCAAGAACCCTCCTCGGCTGGATTGGATGCGCTCCTATCCCTATGACCAAATATGAGATGGAACAGGCATTACTAGTTGACTCAGAGTGCAACCCCTGCCCTTGTGTGATAGCTCCTGAGAACTTTATCAGAATGTGCGGACCGATCCTCGAAATTGTGGACGAGGTTCCCCAGTTTGTGCATTTCACAGCCAAGGAGTAGGTTTACTAACACTCCGCAGCTCACCGCTTGCAAGACACTAATAGAAGCACAGGTATATCTTTGGTCAAAGCATCGAGGGGTCTGTCCAAGAGGGAGATGCCCGTTACGGCCTGACCATGTCGATACTGAGTTACCTCTCATCTGGCATATTTCGACCGAATGTCTCGGATGAACAGCTTCAAACGGATCTTCTCGCTGGCAAATATCGACTCCAATCGTTTGCCTCAAGTCAAATTGCTGCTTTAGTCACCCGCTGCGCCAGAGACTCGCAAAATAATACACCGGTGCGCGCGAGACTAAATGAGACGCTTCTTCGAGTGTTCCAGGAGCTGAAGAATGATAATTTCGAGCGCGACGAAAGTGAATCTGTCTTTCTCAGTCCGGAAATTTATTGGGGAGATGCCAGCATTTCTGACACGATGGGCTGCATCTGGAGATTCCGTCAAGATGACAGACAATCTGATTGGACCTTTGAGAACCGTGAGTTGCGGCCTGGTCCCTTCCCCCTTTTTTTCGCGCTATATCGAAATGAAGCTTAAAAGGTAACGATTTTGTCACAGATTCGAGCTGGGCCAACTTGGACCCGCTGATTCTATCAGCCGTGATGGTTCAAACGTTCAACAAGCTGGAAAAACTGTTGTGCGTAGGGGCAAAACACGAGGACGGGTGCTTTTGTAAAGCGCTGCAAAAGCACTACGGGACTTATCTATTCAAATGCAAGTATCCCGGCTGCGGCATCAGCCGTCCAGGTTTTCGGAGCCGGCAGGCAAGGAACGCGCACCTTAGTCTCCATTCAAGGCCCTGGAAATGCTCTGTCTCCTCATGCCTGTACGCCGATGTCGGTTTCACCACCGAACGAGATATGTACAATCACCGGGACAA
Organism: Xylariaceae sp. FL1272; assembly: GCA_022432385.1. Taxonomy (NCBI): domain Eukaryota; kingdom Fungi; phylum Ascomycota; class Sordariomycetes; order Xylariales; family Xylariaceae; species Xylariaceae sp. FL1272. Next base: position 312,948 of record JAJJXC010000019.1, read on the forward strand.
GGAACACGCGAGCGCTCCACCCCCCGTTCAAGATCGTCTACCTCTGGGTGAGCTGTCAAGGGATGATCTGGAATTGGTTTTACTCGAGTGTACCCACGCGCAGAGACTGGACCAGATACGGCAGATTCTGTTATACCTTGACTCAAAACGTATGGGTATCTCGCTGTGGAGCGCGCGGAATCTGGCAGTGAAAATGGGCTCATTGGAGATGGTGAAGATATTAATGGAGCCGATTACCAACCCAGGTTGTGACCGACTTTCGAATTTCACAGGGGACCCGAACATGTTGTTGTTTTCCAGGAACATCGCACAAGGTAGCAATGTTGCACTGCTACGGTGGTTGCTCGATACTCTGCACTTGATAGAGGACTATTGCCCCTATCGTCTGGTGACCAGCTGCTTGCTCAAGAACGACTCAGACGACATATATGCCGCGTGGGAAGAGTTTGTCCTCAGCCCCACGGGTATGGTGAAGGGAGACGTGGATTTCGCTTCCTCTTTGTACCACCCAGACGATTTCCGACCAGCCAAGGAACTAATCCCACTACACAACAAGAGATCTCTGCTCTTTTCCATGTTAGCCTTTAACGCAACCCGCGGAAGTGCTATGCGCGAAAGACGACTCATCCAGACGTGGAACAAGCTCATCTTGGCTCTGGGCGTTCCTATGTTGAATTCAAGCTTCCTGGGCTGGTCGCTCACCGAGCTTGGGAAATCTTCGGGATCCGTCCGATTAGCTGAAGAGTTACTCCGACTCGGGGCTCCGATTGATTTCCCAGGCGGTAAAGGTAAAAGGGTCATCCCGAATCAATGGCCGCAAGAGCCGAGGCAAAACATCAGCAAGAGAAGAAGAGGGATCTTCTCTCGCGGGCCAAAAGCTAAAGCTAGACAGACATACGGGGGTAGGACAAGTCTTCATAACGCCATGCGGACAACTTCGGAATCGGCGGCCAGCTTTGCTCGCTTTCTTCTTGAACAAGGGGCCAATCCCAACATTGGATTTAACAAGGTGACACCGGGAAAGGAGAAGGGAGCGTTATTGACGCAGAAATGGCTGGGTGAGACGTGGGACGAACTAGTAAAGAGGACAAGGACCGCGCGAGCAAAGAAGGAGCTTGAAGGGAGAAACGATAGTGACGAGGACGACGAGTATGACGAAGACTGGGGTAAGCCGAGAGCAAAACGCAGAAAGACGACGAAACGTAAGAGTGGAACAGGGCGTGTTGATGTTGTTGTTGTTTCCAGTGATGACGAGGAGGGCGACGATGAGACCTACTGACGAAGCCATTATTGTTGAAATTTAATTGCTGAAACCCTTATTGTCGACGGTGTGCATCTGCGTACGCAGATTCAAGGCGCTTCCAACATAAGGCACCGGGCGCGCCACACATCTAGCGCGGTAAGGTAATGAGGCAGAATATTCCAAGTGTCTCTAATATGCCGCGGTGTCTGGGCGAGTTGATGTCTGCAAAACGGGCCCTGTCTTATTTCATTTGAGACGTAGATCAAAAGCCGCCACAAGGATGCACGGGCGCGCCACTGAGACGCCCCACCCATCCCATCCCACTACAAATTTTGACCCAGTACCGTCGAATATTCCCGTGATGACACACATCAAAATGCGATTCAAAACACCTTCAAGCGCGAGCCGAGGAGACCGCAGACCTTCTGCACAGCTTCGAGAGATGCTCTCTCTCCAGATAGATCCGGCCCCGATCGGTGCAGATCAAGGATGGCGAGTGTAACGCGAACCTGGCTCTGTTGAAGCTGTGACTCGTGAGTGCGACCTTTTCTCATTCCATCTCTCTGGAATCCCCCTGCAAGGCACATTCCTAAGACAGGACCATCTCATTGGTTTAGATGATGAGAATATCTTTATTTGCCTGATTTCGTGGCTCTGCCATGCTGAGGTCGCAAATATGCTGATGTATCTGACTCAACCTGCAATATGATCAATTGCTTCTTCACCAAATGACCAAAGGTCAAACGTTTAGAAGATATGATCACTGACATTTACTTCTAGTTTGTATCTATAAATCCCGGCTGAACACAGACGGCCTCGAGAAGGTGGCTATCACGAACATCCTCGTCATCGCATCATTGTAGCCTTTGACTTGCGACCAACGACCGAATTGAACACCGTGAGTAACGAGGTTTGTGATGGCTCAAGCGCTCTACAGCTTTCGACGGTCATCCGTCTAATTAGGCGCGTCGTGCACGACCAAGCCAGTCGTGTTACCTACTTACATAATTCGTGACCAAACTCACCTGCGCGTCTGTGATCACCAAGTATATTCATGGCGAGGTCATGAATCTCCTCCCGCATCATAGTCTGATTGGCGGAGTTGCCAAACGTCGCATGAGTCTTGTATAACAACAATTACTGCGATAGAAAAACAAATACAGCCTTGCGAGGGTGAGCAGACAATGTTGCCATACAAAATTCCATGTACAACCACTGCGGCCTCAACCTACGCTGCCTCAGTGGTGCTGTGTAGGAGTTAGAAGGTCGCGAGGTTGTTTAAAACGAATATCTTTCGAAGAGCTGCTACGACTTTGTTAGCTTACTCAGTAGCTACAGACCTATAGTATAATGTCTAATCTCGTCGCTGTCGGTAATATGCTCATGGAGACCACAGAGCTACCACATGACAGGATTAAATATAATTAACACCACATGAGGGGGCAACGAATTATTACTGTCAAATCTATCCTCCCAAAAGACTCTTAACTTAACAAGTGAACCTCATTTCACCACCATCCCTTTAAACACCTTACCTAGGAGGCAACTTCTCAGGCTTAATCTCAAAATCACCACCCCCCATCTCATCCACCATCCTCCCAATCCTCTCAATCTCATCAACAACCACCCCCGGCAGCGGCCCCTTCCCAATATCCTCCATATTAGCAACCAACTGCTCCGGCTTCGTCGCCCCCAGGATAACCCCATCCTTCTCCCCCAACACAGAATGATACGCAACCCACCTCAGCGCCGCCTCTGTAGGTTTGATCCCCAACGGCTCAATAACAGCCAGCAGTCCCCGCACAGCATCGTGGAACTCGGGCCGGTCATACATAGTCGTGAAATGTGCACCGTACGCACTGCCCAGCCTCGTCCCCGCCGCGTTACCCGTTGTTAGCTTTGCGGTGAGAAATCCGCCGCCTAGGGGCGAGTAGGCGTTGAATGTCATGTTGTGCTGCCGGAGGAGGGGGATTAAGTCTTTTTCTGGACCGCGACAGATGAGGTTGTATTGTCCTTGATAGACTGAGGGCTTGGGGTAGCCTTTTGATTCGCAGATTTGGAGGAATTGGGTGAGTGTGTCGACGGGGAAGTTTGATACGCCGTACTGGGTTGTTGTTAGTGTTTGAGAGGGCTATAAGATGTATCACGCATGAGAAGACAGAGAGAAAAAGGATACAAGAAAGAAACAATACGGTCACTGCTCACCTTCTCGCAATGTCCCAGCACGACTTGCTCACTCAGAGCTCGTGCCTGCTCCTCGAGCGGTGTGACTTCATCAGGGCAGTGAGCGTACAGGATTCCAATCTTCTCGATTCCCAACTGCTGGAAGCTAGTAGCAACGCTCTTACGAACGGCGTCGAGGCTGAGCGTTCCATCGCTGTTCTGCCCGGCGAAGAGGACCTTGGTGTTGATGGTGAAGCCCTTGTCAGCGGCGTGGACGGCGCCTAGCATGCGCTCGGAACCGCCGTGGTTGTCGGGCGGGTATCGGGCTGCTGTGTCGATCTGGGTGATGCCCGTGCTGCGGACTGTGTCGAGAAACGCGGATGCGAACTCGGGATCCTGCAGGGCTGGGACGTGGGACGATCCGAAGGTTGTGGTTCCGTAGTAGATTATTGGACATTTGGCTGCCATCTTGGAATTTGGTGGTTTGATGTTTTTTTATTATAAGGGGAACGAGGCAGACTACTTTGAAGGTATAGTGCAAAAACTGCTAGAACACTGATTCTGATATCAGATCCTTCCCCATTTGTCAATAGCAGCAGCTCTCCTGATATTTATACACAAACAACATCTTACAATAGGGACAAATGGAAGAAGACCGCGGATGAACCGTGGATTCACCACCGTATTTCTAATTCCTCTAGGTAGAATCTCTTCACTCAGGATGTAAATCGATGTCTTCGATACAATCCGAGAGCGAAGAGACGCGATGTTGTGGTCGTGCTGGTCGTCAAGACATGTTATGCGAATGCCGAGAGTGGAGCCTCGTGAGCCTATACTCGAGGAAACAGCCAATAGTCTACGAGCGGCAAAGCTGAGAACATCTAGGGCCCTGCCGTCGTTTCTGTTGGCCTGCATTTGTCCCAGAAATGAGTGGCAGTTGGGACGTTGGCGACTTGGCTAACGCTCATTCACTTGTGATGTGACGACGATCCATGTGAAATTATACCCGGGCGCACTCTCTAATCTCCTGCAGCTCCCAGCAGCGTATCGGGTGAATTGGGGTATCTGTATCTTCTCCAATTGCGTTAGACACCGACACTGATGGTAGGAATATATGAGCTGAATCTGCTAGGTCAGCACAATACGGCGTAAAGCGTGGACATAAGTGGCATGACAAGGACTTAAGGTGTTGTGAGAGATATCAACGTCAAGGGTTGCTTCACCGCAACATTCACAATACAGAAGCTAACAGGTGGAAAGGACTGAGTGCGAGCTGGTGAATGATAATAGCATCCCAAGAAAAACCGAAGGAAGTCATCAATGAATGTGACATATTCCCGAGATGAGCACATCTTCGCTTGATGATAATGGTTATGAGTGGGGGCATTGAAGACGCGCTCTCGACCCAAGGATACCGAAGAGTCTATGGCATGGCTTGTTGCTGTTGCAGATGACTATAAAACCATGTAAATGAAGGCAATCGACGTAAAATTAACTTATAGGTACATTAGACTCTGCGTGCGACTCGAGATAGACAGGGAGATATGGGTCAAGAGGTTCGAATCAGTGGAAGGCAATGTATATACTGTGGTACTGAGGAGGGAGTACTCGTCAATCAACTAGCTCGGCAAGACACTGAGGTTGAATAATGGCGCTGCATGGACTGCAGGACGGCATGCTGACGTGCGGTCGGCTGAGAACTGTCGAGGCTGTCAATCTTGTTCCTGCCACAAATGCGGGATTAATAAGCTTATTCCGTACACGCAACGCTCCCGTCGTTACAAGCCGCAGGTGCGCACGTGATGGTGTAGCGTACGGACGGAAGAGCTCGGTTCACCAGGGCTGCCAATTACTCGTTGGTTGGAATTCCCTGCTGCGGATCGAGGAATGCGGGTGACGTCAGGGGCAGCAGCGCTGGAGATCTCCCGATACGCTAGCGCTGGTTGCTAATTTCAACTTTCAAGTCTTTGCATCACACTTACGGGTTTAAGACTCAAGTGATCCGAGTGCGAACACTCAACAACGCATTGGTAGTTCGTGGCAAATTGCTGGAAACTACAAAGATGGTAGACAATTAAAGATCAGACGAGCCAATGCAGACAGTTGAGCCGCAGCCGTTGACGAATGCGGGTGGCTTTTCGGGTGGCTCGGTCGCGTCGACACGACACCGAAGACGTGGACAATTGCGGCAGGTGGGCTCGTGAGCTGCGGCAGTGAAGTCATAGCCTGCAGGCCACCATCGAGTCGGGGCCCTCGAGCTACCCGCTTTCCGAATCAAAAACACCATACCAAATGCCACCACCCATACCTTTCTGTTTCTCGTCGTCTTCTCTTTGCATTCCGTGGCTGCAGCATCATCCATAGCCATTACCCCCTCACTTTCCGCCTTTTTTATACCGTAACCCCTCAATTCGCCCCATTCGCTTTTGGTTCCCCTGCGGTCAGCCCTTCATATCGTTGGAAGAATAGGAATATCACCATCGCACAATACCGTCGTCATGAAGGTGTTTTCATATTGGGTCTTTCCCATAATATCGGGTGTCGCATGGCTCGTCACCCTGCTGACCATGTTCATCTACTGGAAGGCCACCAACAAGAACTTCCCTAGCCAGCACGGAGACATCCCCTACATCTCCGACATTGGCGCTTCCAGACTCAAGCCGCTGTTCATCGTCGGCGCCGTCCTGACCACCGTCTTCCTCGATGCCGCCTTCATATCCGACCGACTGCTGCGCCACAAGGGCCGTCTCGTGCCCAACACCTCCCTCGGCGAGAAGGTCCTGAGCGGCCTGTCCCTCATCTTCGCCGCCGTCGGCACCGTTGGCCTCACCTTTCTGTCCGGCTTTGACGTCGCCCATTATCAAACCTTGCACGACAGTTTCCTCGTACTCTTCATCGGAGGCTACCTTTTCTCTGCCATTTTCCTCTGTTGGGAGTTCCAGAAACTGGGCAAGAGTGAGTTTATGCCTCTGTACCAATCTCTCAAGAGTCAAACAGTCGCCTAACCTCACAACCGTGCAGAGTACCGGCAACACCGTATCCTTCGCGCCTCCTTCTGGGTCAAGCTCGCATTTATCATCGTCGAAGTCGCACTCGTCGTGGCCTTTGTTGTCTTCAGTTACAAAAAGGACTACAACCATGCTGCCATCTTCGAGTGGACTATATCGCTGGTCTTCACCTTCTACGTCATGTCTTTCATAATCGACCTGTGGCCCGCCGTCGCCACCAAGCAAGGAGGCCGCTATGACTTGAGACCCATGAACACAAACGACATCGAGACGGCCCTGCGCGAGGGTCACTTCGCTACCGCTGCCGAGCTCGCTTTGCCCCGCCACACCGCTGATAGTGACCGAACCCTCACCGATGGCACAAACCCACAGGTTCTACCGGCTGCTGCCGGCGCTGCTCCCCTAAATGAGAAGTCGAACGGGAAATCTAAGAAAGGCCGCAAGACGCATGTCAATTTCTAGGAGAATCCGCTGTTTGAGGCCTTGTTGTATGGCCGACGCACGCCGCTGAACGGAATACCGAAGTCTCAGAACTCGCTCACACCAACGGCCAAGGTATCTGAGTCTGAGGATTCGATCAAGTCGGTGGCTGAAATACCTGAGCCCCAGAAGGCCGGTAGCAGTCAACTAGCGCGTGCGCGAGCCGGCTGTTCAAGGTGCAGGTGCCAAACAAAACCTCGAATGGGCCTGTGTGCACAGTACCTGTTCAATTCGTAATTGAACCGGTCACAATAAGACTTGACATTAGGCCACTCTAGTTGGCGTTACGGAGGGGGGGATTGACACCTAAATGAGGATGGAAGCATTACATGGACGGCGTTGGGCGTGTCTTGTTTGTATACCTTTTGTTTTATTGCATCGAGAAGCGGCGGGGTAGAGATCATGATAGAAGTATACTTTGCATAGCATAATCAATAATGGCATGATTATCAAACAGTATTGGTTCGTTTCATTTGGTGTGTGATTGGTTAGTATGAGTGATGGTGAGACCAAGGTACATGATGGACTATGGTCGAGGTAGACAGGTAGCGAGGTAGTATAGGTGATCGAGACGTTTTAGAAGCGTCAATTTGTAGGATTGTGGAAGAACGTGATTACGTGAGGTTGCCTGTGGTTGTCTCCGCTCTTCTTTTGAGCTATCAACATGTACCATTTATGTGACAAGGGACGGAATGTAGAGCGAGACAGATCGGCGAGGGTGTTATGCACACTGCGCACACAGTTCTATGCACCAGGTGAAATGATCTTGGCCTGCTCAAGGTCGATACCCGTTTCGTACGCACTGGTCCTCATTGATCTCGGACGCCGTTTTCTTGCGATAGAAAACCTGCTGATTTGGTGGGATGGGGGATCGTACGCTCATCATACTGTTGTAAGTGACAAGAAGCCAGCTGTTTTGAGTGCTTTGTCTCTACAGTGGTCGGGATCGTACTTGTTGATGAGGGGTCTCGTTGTATGACATGGGATATGAGGTAGAGGGGATAAGCAACGTCGGTGTTGACAATGTCGAGGATCTGTTGAACACCTATTTGTGATGAGATGTTTTTGGTTGTGTGAGTCGGTTGCGTTGTATGAGTTATCGTCCGGGGCGTCGATGACAATGCCCCAAGCGTAGCCGATGAGGATATGCTGTACAATGTGTTAGTTGCATAGTTCAACAGAGATATGTTTTTTGTAAAGACTTTCAGCTATGAATCGTAGCTTTGTCTTTCTGGCTTGAAGATACAGTGCTTAGATCATCAGAGCCTTTGTTGTTTCGCCGAACGTCCTTGGTCCACACCGTAAGCAGTGTTGAGGTGACGGCAATTTTCGAACTGTCGAATTTACAGGCACACCATTTGATCAAACGCCCCTGGCCATCCTACATGGGGCGTGTCTGGAAGGAGAGGAATTAGGCGTCAGGGTATCATGATCAAAACCTTATTCGCAGGTCGTGACTGCTGTCTTAATCTGTTTGTAAAGCCCATGTTGCTCTGTGCGACAAGATAGTACGATGAGTGAGATACCGCGCGCCTCATTCTGAGCCCCCCTAAATTATTTCCTTGCCCGAGGTCCTAGTACAGAGCGCCGCTTCTTCACCTCCTTAACAACTATATTCTCTTCCATAACGTGCACTTCGGCAAGTCTCGCTTCCAGATCTACCACACTTTGCTCCAGCTCGACTCTCAATTTCTCAGTTTTTCTAATCCTGTTGTGTATCCTGTTCATCTCCTGGTCCACTTTGTCTGTCTTGTTTCTGGTATCAGTTACTGACTCTTCTATCCCTGCTATGGCTGTCCTACTTATACACTCATGTAAATTAGTCGGGGGTATCCCCAGTGTAATCTACTCGAACTCTCCAATCTCGCCTGCTTCGTCCACACGAAAAAAACCCGATAGAGAGAAGGACAATACGCAATCTTGCAATCCAGGTCGAGCATCTCTATTGACGAACTCCTGTCATTCATTAGAATCCCCGTGTCGACTACAACGCAACCTGCCATGTTCATTACTAGGGTGTTCCGTCTCCATGTCGTTCCATCTAGACAAGCCTTCCATATAGAGAACGTAGCGCTTCGCCCGCTCGGTAGACATCATCCATCTCGAATCCTATCGCTATTCCAATTTCACCCTTTATACCTTCGATGAATTGTGTCGCTTGATCTGGAAATTTGAGCTGATATGAGATCGCACTACCTCGACCACTCACCAGCGCCTATGCATTCTCGTAAGTAAAGAAAAGCTGGTTCTACATTCTACCTCCTGCCAAGGCTGCGACAGAAAGGCGTAGCGCAGTCGCCGCTCAGGCGTTGCTCAAGACTAAGGACATAATTCTATAAACCGATTTAGGTAGAGATGACAGGTCGACAGAACCATTCGATGCTGAAAGGGCCAAACGCGACGGTATACAGCCCGTAGTCGTGCTGTCGGTTTTTTTGGAGCGATCGGACAACCTGAGGATTACCCCCCCCCCTCGCACCTGAGGATTGCTCCACTACATGGCCATCCGACCATTGCCGCCCCACAACTTGGGTACTTCCACGCCACACTGCGGCTTGCCTAAGCCACACCGCGCCACCCAAGCCACATTCCCCAGAAATTAGAAAAAAATGAAAAAACACTGGTTAGCGGTTAGGGTGACTAGGATAAGGTTAGGATTAGGGTTAGCGGTTAAATTAGGGTTAGCGGGAATGTGGAAAAAGAATTACAGAAGGTGTGGTTAGGTTAGGGTGTGGCTAGTGTGGCTAGGTAGCAGGTATTTGGGTTGCGGTGTTGCAATGGTCGGATGGTGTTGTAGTGGAGGAATCCTCAGGTGCGAGGGGGGGGGTAATCCTCAGGTTGTCTGTATTCTCGTTTTTTTGCTATATACTTTGTTCCTCAGTGTCCGAGGTTAGAGATCCAGAAACGCCCAACACCTACGCAGCCACAACCCTGTTGATGTCTGCTGTCTGCAAGTGGCCGGGGTTCTGGCCGGGGTCCATACAGGCAGCGTTCCGTACACTGCCTTGCATTCGAAACGTCGTGTGGATACCATCTAATTTCCCGAGTTCACCCCCCCCCATTTTCGAAAGCTATTATTTTTTATCATTTTCTGTAACATTTAATATCGCTATTAATTAATATTTTGTTAATTTATAAAGCTATTACTATTGTTAGCAGCTAGGATATTTTTTTAATAGCCCGTATTATTTTTTTAGCGCTTATAGCTACTCCGATTTTGCGATCGGCAGCTAATTTATTATTAAACTTTTTAAGTAAATAGCAGTAAGTAAATAATCGAGTTTTTTAAGTAATAATAGTACGAAAGTTGTTACGAATAATATTTGGACGATTAAGTAAAGTTTAAAATAGTGGATAGTTTTTCTTTATTATTATTATTGCCCGAGTTGCCGTCGAAGCTATTTGCGTTATTTTTTAAATTAATAAAATTAATATTAATTAAAAACGGTTAAGTAAAACGTATAATTTTTTTCCCTCCGGGCCGTAATCGAGCGTAATATTATAAAAAAACTAGTTTTTTATATACTTTTAACGACGTTAAATATATTTTATTACGTTTAAACGATTACGATAATTTTTTAATTAATATAGCGTTTAAACGAAATAAAAACGCAGTAAAAATAAATACTAACGTTTTTATATTTATAAAACGTAAACGATTTATTTTTAATACCGTTATTAGAAATAAAAGTAAAAAAAAAACAACGTTAATAAAAAAATAACTTGTTAAACGTATATTAGTTAAACGTTTACGCGTAAGACGGCCGTTTATAGGATTAACGTTACGCTAAACGTTTTTTAATATCGATAAAATTATTATATTCGATATTAATAAAGCTGTTATATCTAATACGAATAGGGCTCGTAATATTAACGTTAATAAAGATCGTAATTTTAACGTCGATTCGGCTTAAAAAGAACTGGCTCCTCCGGACGTCAAGCTATTTACTAACGCCGAAGGGCTTACTAACGCCGAAGGGCTTACTAACGCTAAAGGGCTTACTAACGCTAAAGGGTTTACCGATAGCGAAGGCGAAGCCATATATGCTTTAAATATGGCTAACTTGATTAATATATCGTCATCGCCGCTTCCGCGATTTCTAAAAACGGAAAAAAAGTATACTATAAAGTAGGTTGTTAAAAATGAACTTAGGGTCGGCGATACGAAAAAAAAAGACTTCTTTTAGCACATATCTACTAAGCTTGGCTTAATTTGCCGCGATATCGATATATTATTTATTCGTTTAAAGCTTTTAGACCTTATAACAAGTTTTTTTTTTATTAAAATTAATTAATAAATTAATAATAAACTAAATAATTTATATATAGCTAAGTAAAGGAGGATATATATAATAGTAAGTATTAATTCGAAAAAAGGCCGTAATAGTTTTTTTTTAGTATTTATTTTCGAACTTCGAAAAATGCCGGATTTAAACGAAATAAAAAATGCGTTAAATACGTATTTTTGGCTAGAAAGAAAACTATAGGTAGTAATTTTTACTATAAAGCTATTTTATAAGTTTATAAAAAAGCTTAAAGCCGTTATAACGCCGAAAACAACGGTTTTTAAGCGTTTAGCAATACGTATTTGTTTTATTTTTAAAATTAAGCTAACGTTTATAGCGATTTAAGATATAGGGTATATTAATTTATAGCTAACGATTTATTTTTAACGATAATTTTTTTGCTATATTGTCGTTTATAGCCTCGGCTATATATCGAGATATACCGAGTTAAAGTAATTAATACCGTTTACTTTTTTACGAATTGATATTTTTATTATTTCAATGCTTATTATTTTAGTTTTTGCCGTTAAAAGCTTAAGCAACTTTATTTGTAATACCGAAAGTAAATAGATATTATTTTATGCTTTGCCAACTTTTTATAAAGTTTACCGATAACTATATACGTTATAATAAACTATTAAATCGTTATAAATGCCCGTTCGGTAAAAGTTATATAAATAATTGCAAAAACCGCGTTAATTATTAGTGTTTCGAATTTGATAAATAACGTTATGCGTTAATTAATACGGATATGTAAACTTAGTCTGCTATAATACGATTAAATACGGCTATAAAGCATATATTTCCGGTTTAAATCTTCGAGAAATAGAATCGAAAAAGTAGCTAGCTAAATAAAGACGGCTTGCTTTTAAAACGGCAATCGAAAAAAAATAAAAAAAGATCTCTTTTTAACGGCTTTAATTAAATAATTAATAATGTTTTTTATATTAGCCTAAGCCTTAAGTTTTTTACTGCGATAATATAATTTCTATAGTTATAACGTATTTTGGAATCGGTTTACGTTAATATGTTATTAAATAATAACGGTTTTTAAAACATATTTTTTTAAGGTAATATGTACGCTTTTTTTAATGCCAGGAGTTAACTATTACTTTTATTACCTGAAAGTATTTACGGAGGTATTATAAAATTGCTTATTTATAGTTTATTTCTTTTAAACTGCGTTGGCGACGATAAATTCTATAAAACGGCGTTAATTAAGCAGTTTTTTTAATAAAAACTGCTTATATATGAAGACGCCGTAGCGTTACGGAAGGCGTTAGATTATAATATTGTTTTGTTCGATAATATTAAGACATATATATTAAAATAATGGGAAAAAAAAGGACTAACGGCTGTAATATACGAACTTTTAGTAAAAATAGCAAAGAACTACGTAAAAAGAAAACGATTTTTTTATTAATTAAACTTTTTTATGCTTAAGAAAAGTTAGGACTTAAAAATTTTATTATAAAATAAAGCTTTTTTAATGTTTAGAATGCCGTTAACGTAGCCGTAATACGCGACGATATTATAAGCAATTAGTAAGTAATTAGTTTTATTATATATATAGCTATTAATGCTATTTAGCCGTATCGAATAATTTTATAGTATCGGAATATAGTTAATAGTATTTATTAGGCTAATAATATTTCCGTTTTAAAAATAATAACGATATTTATAGAAATAAGGCGTTAAAAAAAGTTAATTTAGATTAAAACTGCTAATTAGGCATTATTACTTTTATTTTAAAAACGTTACGGTTTAAATAGCTAATTAAATATTATAACTAGCGTTATATAATCGTTTTTGCCGTTTTTTATTAAAAACTAATATCGAAAATCTATTTATTTATTTGTTTATTTAACCGATTATTTTTATTTTTTATTATATAACAATCCGGATTGCCGTAATTTTTCGTAAACGAACCAAATATATAATTAAATAAATAATAGTTTTTTTATTAGCATTATTACTATAAGAAAGCAAAAAATAAATATAATATAAAGCCGCTATTAAATAAAAAGGCTAAATTAGCTTTAAAACAATATGCCGTTTTAAATATACGTTTTTATACGTTTATGCTTTAAATATTGAAAATAGCGTATATTGTTTTATTTTATATAACGGATACTTTTATTAAATACTTTTTACTACGTTTGTTAGTATATATTTTATTGTCTAAATATTTTTTTTTTTTTTTTATATTTTTTGCTTTTTTTTTATTAAATAATCGCTGTTTAATAAATACTTTTAAAAAAGCTGTTTACGAAAAAAACAACATTATCGATTACGTTTCCGCCGTGAACGTTAAACGTTTTAGGCCGTCGTAAATAATATAGTTACGTTAAAGGTTTTTTTCGTTATTAAAATAATAGCAAAATAAAAGTTATTATTATTATTATCGTTAAAATAACGGGATTTATTACGTTTTTTATATAAATTTTAAGCCGTATATAATAACGTTTTAGAACCTAAAAAGTTTTATTTTTTTTTGCCTCGTATTTTATTACTTTTTCGTCTATTTTTTTACTACGGCTCTCGATTTTGTTTATAGTTTTTACTTTTTTTAAAAAGTTTAATACCGTAGAGTCTATAGCTTTTTGTTTGTTTTTATTTCGTTTTAAATCGATAAACTTGTTCATTTTTTATTATATAGTTATTTTATTATTATTTAAGTCCGATTTATAATTTTTACGAAAACGACTTCGCTTTAGTTTTTTAATACGTAATAAAAATTATTATTATTGCCGTTATTGCTTTTCGACTTATTATATTTTTATTACTTTTAAACTAAAATGTTTTTTCGAATAATAGCTTAATTTAAATATAAAAAAATATAACAATTTTGCGTTAAATTATTTTGCGGCATAGCTCGATTTTTATTTTTTAGGGATAAAACAAATATCGAAGTTATTAAGCGTTTAAAAAAGCTTAAAAAACAACGTTTAAGTAACCGTTAATTTGCTTTTATTAATATCGATAATAAACTATATCGAACTTGTTTCTAATTTTTAAATAAGTTAGAATAATATACTTGACGTAATATTCTACGTTTTTTGGCTCGAAATCCTGAATAACTAGAACAATATACTCGCTTAATGTTTTACGTTTTCTGGCTCAAAATCTTAAATAACTGGAGCAATATATTCGACGTAATATTTCACGTTTTTTAGCTCGAAATCCTAAATAACTAGAACAATATATTTACTTAATATTCTACGTTTTCTGGCTCGAAATCCTAAATAACTAGAACAACAAAAATCTTGAACAGTTAAAATAACATATTCGACTGATGTTCTATATTTTCGGCTCGAAATCCTGAACAACTGGAATAACACGCTTATTTAATTTTTTCTGGCTCGAAATACTAAACAACTAAAGCAATACACTCGATTTAATATTCTATGTTTTTTGGCTCGAAAAATATCGGACTATTTATTATTTTAATCGACGGCAAACGTCGAGACAATAAAATTAAAAAGGTTTTTCTTAACTCGGACGATGAAAATAATATTTTACATATAGTTAAAAAAACGCTTTTTATGTAATTAAAGCTAGAAAATATTATTAAAAATATATAATAAAATCCGGAGCTAATTTTAAGCTTTATATTTAACGCCCGATTTTTATTATAACGCCTTTATCGAAATAATAAATCAAAAAGGTTTTCCCCGATTCGGACGATAAAAATGACATTTTATATACAGTTATAAAAACGTTTTCTACGTAGCCGAAGCTAGAAAACGTTATCGAACCTCTTATCGAACCTCTATGATAAAATCTAAAGCCAATTTTAAGCCTTATATTTAACGCCCGATTTTTGCTATAACGCCTTTATCGAAACAATAAATTAAATAATAAATTAAAAAAGTCTTCCCCAATTCGGACGATAAAAATAATATTTTGCATATAGTTATAAAAACGCTTTTTACGTAACCGACGCCAAAAAACGTTATCGAACTTTTATAACAAAATCCGGAGCTAATTTTAAGCTTTATATTTAACGCCCGATTTTTGTTATAACGCTTTTATCGAAATAATAAATCAAAAAAGTTTTCCCTAACTCGGACGATAAAAATAACATTTTGCATATAGTTATAAAAACGCCTTTTATATAGCCGATGCTAAAAAAACGTTATCGAACCCCTACGATAAAATCCGAAGCCAATTTTAAGCGCTATATTTTACGCCCGGTTTTTATTACGACGTTTTTTATCGAGCTAGCCGATATCTCGTTTTATAAAATAGAAAGCTTTAAACGATAAAACAATTACGGGTTATAAAAAAAGCATGCCGGCTTATAATTAGCCCGGTTATTTTTCCGTTATTTTTTTTGCTGCCGTGGTTTTATTGCCTGAAGGCGAAGATAACGTTTTTGAAATTTTAGTTTATTTTTAGTGTTTTTTTCGTTTTTTCGGGCTTTTTTCGCAGCGGAGCATACTGTAGAAATAATAGTAACCGGTTTTTAAAAAAGCGCAAAAAATTTAAAGCATTTATTTATACCGACTTTGACAAAAAGGATTAAATAAATACGCTACGTATAAAAATAGTAGCAACCGGCTTTTAAAAAAGCGCAGAAAATTTAAAATATTTACTCGTACCGATTTCGACAAAAAAAATTAAGTAAATATGTTACGAACCAACATTCCAGCTAAGCCTATTGTTCAGGCCTAGCGGGGAATGAGTGGTCTGAGCACGATTGACGGGAAGATGCATATTCAGGGAATACGCATAAGTTACGTGACCTTGATCTGGGATGCTTTGAAAGAGAAACAAAGCAGCAGAGATTATAATTAAAGATGCTTTGAAAGCATGTTAAAGCATACTACATTTAGTATAAAGAAAAGAATGTTATAAGAAAGAAAGGAATTCTATATATTTAGCCATTCTTTTATTTATTTTTTAATCTAAGTATTTACTTCGTTCTTAGAATTAAATAAGAGAAATCTTTTAACGACTTTATAAAAATAATTAACTACCGATTCTATTACTGCAATTTTTGTCGAATTAAAACCTTATTAAACCGATTTTTAAATAAACCGGGTCGTCACATTTTGAAAGATTATTGATTTATTGTAGTGGTTTAACTGCGTGGTTAATTACGACATCCTAAAATGGCACCAAGCGTTCCGACACTTAGTAGCAGCACGATTGCTAGCTTAACGGTAACTATAGCAGATATTGCGCAGTAAATACAGGCTATGCAGCAGCGTATTATAGAGTTATAAAATGCTAACGAGCAACTAAATGTATAACAATAAGCTGTAAAAAAACAACGACTAAATAAAGGATATAAGTTCTTTACTCTTATTTATTTTAACGGTATAAGTAAGTATGTATAGACATTTTTTACTTAAGTTAAAGCTTATATATTGTTTTACAAGCAAAGCATGCCGACCGAACCCGAAAAGATTTTTTGTATTGCTGGATTCTTTAAAGGAAACGCAATCAAGTAGTTCGAACCGATTATGCGAAACTACTTTAACAACATAGAAGATTAACGAGAAGATGAAACTATTAGAATGTTCTCAAACTATGCTTACTTCGAAAATCGGATCAAGAAAATCTTTAGTGACCTAAAAAAAGCCCAAACAGCGGCTCGAAAACTTAAGCAACTAAAACAAAAAGGACTAGCTTCTAAATATGCAGCTAAGTTTAAACAACTACTTTTACGCATAAATTGGGATGATGAAGATGTTTTTATGGATTAGTTTTATGAAGGACTTAAAAATAAGGTTAAAAACGATTTTTATAAGATAAAACGTTTGAAAGATTTCGAAACCTATATTACAAATGCGATACGAATCGATAATTGCAACTATTCCAGAAAATTAGAGAAAAAGGATAAGGCTAAACGAGTTAATCTTAACATGGGCAAAAAACGAAAAAACAACAATACGTTTTACGGAACTTAACCCGGACTAATAGAGATCGATATAAACAATAAGAAATAGTTGAACTAACGATAGAATTTGAATAACCTTTATTTCGAACGAGCCTTTACTTAAAATAAAGAAGATTTAGAAGAAATCTAAGCTAATATCGATATGATCGAAAGAACTAGTATTTATGTAACGGAAACTAAAGTGATTAAGGCCTAGCGCAAAGCTTTCGAACAGCTGGAGTTTTTGAGACAAAGTCAGTTATAAAAAGAGGTTACCGATTTCGAAGATCTGAAGAAATTTTCGAACGAACCGCAGTTGCTTTAAGAATATATTAACATGATTTAAAGCATTTTAACAAAGAGAAATTAGTTCGCAGCGACAAGAAAAGACCTGTTTTATAACGATATAGCACTAATTAGTGTAATTATTACATCGTACTTCGAACATAGCGAAAAAACTGCTGTAAAAAAAAGAGACAAAAAGAAAGTGAGCCATATAAACAAAGGCTACGGCACCTTTTTGTAGATATTATGTATTTATGACTTTTGTTTATACTATTTGGAGGACAAACTTAAGAGCGAATGGTTTTTAAAACAAAACCACGGTTAACTAATTCCATTTCTATATTTTAACGATAAAATTGGAGAAGTAGTACTTGTTATGAAGTATAGCGAAAGCTATGCGATATTCGGGGAAGATCCCGAATAGCCTAAAGACTGCATACAAAGCCGCAACTTTTTTAACAATTGCTATAGAGACGAATGCCGAGTTTATGCAGTTATAAAATTTAAGATTGTTAAAAAACTTAAAAGCAAAAAGAATTAAAAAAAACTTTTGCGATTTATAAAAAGGAAAAACTTTACGACATCGCAATTACGAATTTCAGATTATTTAACGTAATAGGAACAACGTTTAGAACTAATCGAAAAATAGACTAAAGATATAATAAATAAACAGAAAGTCAGCTTTAAAAAGTTGTACCGAAAAGCGTATAAAACGATTAACGAACGAAACTAGTTGATGCAAGACTAAAGAACGAAAAACAAGCTTAACAAGTTACGAAAGCAGTTAAAAAACATCGAAAATCGGCAGTAAAAAACGTACAGTCGATTAATATAATAAAAATAAGACCTTTGTTATATATAGATGTTTTAACTTAGAACAAACGATTAATTACAATAGTTACGTATTATAAACATCTAATTTAAGCAATTATTAATACCAAAACAACTAGTAGTTTTATATTACTACGAATTGTTAATAGGTATAACATACCGTAGATATGGAAAAAAAACCTTTACGGACTTACGACTTTTGATAAAAGTTTAAATATATACGACCAAAAAAAAGTATTACGAAAAACTGCAGCATTTTTTATAAAAATCTAAAAAAAACAAGAACGAATTTTTTTTAATATTATAAGTATATCTTAGCATGAAATAATTTTAAGGTTACTTTAGTTGCGAGCGAGCAACCTACGAGTTAATTAGAAAACCGATCAACTTTAGTAGGAAATACCAAGAAGTAGTTATGCTTTTACAGCATTTTAAAAAAAGGTCGCACGTAGACTAAGAACGACACTTACTTAACTTATAACCGAGAAGGAGTTAAAAAAAACCAATTTCGATATTTTAGAGGAATTTTAAAAGTTTTAAGGACTATTTAAAACAAAAAAAAACATAACGTTACTAAAACATAGCTTATAAAATTACGAGATACTATTAAAAAAAAAAGCCAAGCTACTATTTTATAGATCTCGACTTAAAAGCGCAGAATAAAAGCGTAAAAAATAAAAATATGTTAAAAAGAATTTAGCAAAAGGATTTATTAGACTTTTAACATTTTTAGCACGATTATAACCACTTTAAGTACTAAAAGTGATCGATAGTAAAAAAGTTAAAGCAAAAAAACTTTATATCGATTACAAAGCGTTAAATGACATTATAATTAAAAACGTAAAACCGATACCAAAAATTAGTAACTTACGAGATCAGCTTTATAAAACATAATAATATACGGCGATTGATATGCTAAAAGCATTTCATTAGATTTAAATAGCAAGAAGCTACGAATACAAAACAGCATTCGCTATAAATAAAAGACTATACGAGTATTTTATTATGCAGGAAAGCTTAACAAACGTTTTAGCATTATAACAGCGACGTTTTATACATATTTTACAAATGTTTTTAAAAAAATTCGTAATAGTTTATCTAAACGATATTCTAATATACTCGAACACACGAAAAAAACATACAAAACACGTACGATTAGTACTTTAAACATTGCAAAATGCAAGGATTAAGATATATCCTAAAAAGACCAAGTTCTACTAATAAAAGGTAGATTTCTTAAGTTTTACGATAACGCCCGAACGAATCCAGATTTAAGAAAAAAAAATCGCAGCCGTTCGAGAATGGCAACCGCCGAAATCTGTTAAGGAAATTAAAGCATTTTTGGGGTTTACCAATTATGTGAGACCATTAATACGAGATTTCGGAAGGATTGCAGCAGTTCTTACAAACTTAACGCGAAAAGATGTTCTATTTTAATAAAGAAAATTGGAACAAAAAGCTTTTAAGAAAATAAAGGACAAAATACTTAGTAACCCTATTTTATAACTTTTAAATCTAAACAAAAAATTCGAAGTCGAAACAGATGTATTAAACTTTGCTATTAGAGGACATTTCGGGCAACGAGATAACAACGGCAAATTATACCCAGTTGCATTTTTTTTAAAAAAATTAGCCAGACCTTAATTAAATTATCCTATTTACAACAAAGAATTAATAGCGATTATATATGTTTTTTAAAAATAAAAACACTATTTTATCAGAGCTAAAACGCCGGTAAAAGTTTTTACTGATTATAAAAACTTTACGTCGTTTTTATTTACTAAAGAACTTAATCGAAAACAAATTCGATAGTAGAAATTTATAGCACAGTTTAACGTTAAAATTATTTACGTTAAAAGAACTAAAAATGCCAGAGCAAATATTTTAAACAAGAGGCTAAAACACGAGATTTAAAATGAATCTAAAAACTACGCTATTTTAAAACCTAACGAGATAAGGAATCTTATTATAGCAATAACGATTAACGACTATAAGAAGTAGGAAAAACGTTTAGCAGCTCATTTAAATAACGTTCCGAAATCGAAATTACTAAACGAAACGGAATTTCGAGATTATTATCGACAAAACATTAAAAACATATCTTATGTAATAATATATAAAAACAAGTTTTATGTTTTATTAAAACTGCAAAAAGAATTAGTCAAAAAATTGCACGAGCATTTATTTATAAAACACCAAAAATGGTTCAAAACTATTACTCGTTTACGAAAAAACTATGACTTTCTAAAAATAAAGTCAGTAGTCAAAAAGGTTTTACAGGAATGTAATCTTTGCAACAAGGCAAAGCCACAGCGATACAAACTTTATAGCTTATTACAGCTAATATTACTACTAAACAAAGCATAGCTAAAAGTAGCATTTAACTTTATTACGAAACTTCCTAAATCGAAAGAACTTATAACAAGAATATACTATAATAGTATCTTAATTGTTATTAACAAAACAACAAAGTATAGATTGTTCATTCTATACAAAAAAGCCACTTTAGCAAAAAACATGGCTTATGTAATTATTCGGCACGTAATATCTAACTACGGATAGCTTAAAAAATAGATCACAAATCGAAGAAAAACTATAGCCTCGAAATATTAGCAATCGTTAGTCCACGCTATTAGCACAAAACATAAAATAACAACAGTATATTATCTTTAAACAAATAAACAAAACAAACGATTAAACTAAATGTTAAAAGCATATCTTAAATGCTATATCAACTACTAATAAAACGATTAAGTTACAAAATTACTTACGGCACAACTAGCTTATAACAGTTTAAACAACAAAGACATAAACATATTACTTTTTAAAGCAAACTATAGTTATAACTTAAATGTTTTATAGCAACTTGTTTAAAATAAGATTACAGCGCCGAAAGCTGAAATAAAAGCCGACAAGCTTGTAAAACTATATTAGTACTTACAAAAAGAAATAATGTTTTTGCAAAAACGCATAAAGCGTTACGCGGACAAAAAAAAATCTTCAGAGCCGACTTTTAAAAAAAGAAATAAAGTTTATCTCTTAATAAAAAACATTAAAGCCAAAAAACGACTAAATGCAAAACTTAGATACAAATTCATTAAACCATTTAAAATTTTAGAAAAACTTTCGAATTTAAACTATCGACTATTATTACTTTAAAAAATAAAGATATACCTAGTTTTCTATATTTTATTACTAAAACCAGCACCAAAAAACGCCAAACTCTAAACAAAACTAAAAGTCGAAATCGACCAAAACGAATATAAAGTCGAAAATATACTAAATTCACGTTAACATAAAAAAGAACTTTAATATCTAGTCAAATAAAAAGGTTACTTACATATAAAGAATTTATAAAAACTTAAAAAGTTCTTAGCGAACGCGCTAGAAGCGGTTAAACGCTTTTACCGCTAAAACCCGGATCGACTAAAAACAAAGAAAAGTCGACATCTAAAGAATCGAGCGAAGACCAATTAAAATTAAAAACGGTAAAAGACTTCGATAAACGGGATTGTTTTTCCGCTACTTTTTGCCGCTTTTTTTCGATCCGCTTAATTTTATTTAACTTATTAAATGTATTTACGCCTCGTTAAACCATTTTTATACCACGCTTTTAAAAGAAATCCCTTTATTTGCGAAAACGCAACAGTTTTAATAAAGTATTGTTTACTTTTTGCTGCATTTCGGTTATTTTTCGTTAAGCTTCGAAAAAACGCTTTTCGGTTAAGCTTTCTTCTTTTTTAATACAAGTATATTCGGAATTAATGTTCCGAAAAAAAAAAAAGAGGCACGTTCCGCCTATTACACGAAACATTTAAAAAAGTGCACTTTTTGCATCTTTTTATCCCATTTATTATTACATACTTTAGGCCGGAAAGGTCGCAACGAGTACAAGGCATAACTTCGTATCTATAGTCGTCGAAGGCAACTATTAGATCGATTCGACAAGCGGTAGAGCTTAAATTTCGCGCGGGGTTTTCGGATTTGGTTTAACATAATAAAAAGTTAATCAAGAACTAAGAAAAAAAAAACCAAAACACAGCAAACGAAGTACTTACACTTTTTTATTGTTAAAAACAATAATAATAAAAAAAAAGGGATAATGTTACGAACTAATATTCTAGCTAAGCTTATTGTTTAAGCCTAGCGGGGAATAAGTGGTTTGAGCACGATTAACGGGAAAATGCATATTTAAGAAATACGCATAAGTTACGTAACCTTAATCTAAGATGCTTTAAGAAAAAAACAAAGCAGCGGAAATTATAATCAAAAATGCTTTAAAAGCATATTAAAGCATATTACATTTAGTATAAAGAAAAGAATGTTATAAAAAAGAAGGGAATTTTATATATCTAGCCATTTTTTTACTTATCTTTTAATCTAAGTATTTACTTCGTTCTTAAAATTAAATAAAAAAAATCTCCTGACGACTTTGTGAAGATAATTGACCACCGATTCTACTACTGCAATTCTTGTCGAATCAAAACCCTACTGAACCGATCTCTAGGTAGACCGGGTCGTCACAAAATACGTTACGTATAAAAGCGAGAAAATCTTTATAGTATCGATTTCGTTATTTTTGCTTACGTTGTTATTTTCGAAAAACGTAGTTTATATAACTTTATAGCATAGTTTTTTTTTATAAGTTTTATATAGCGTTAAACCGTTAAGGCTGTTATTTTTTAGGCGTTCCGTTTTAAGAAATTCGGTTAATATTAATGTTTCTTATAATATTCTGTTAACAGGTTTTATTATCGCTGTCGTAGTTAATTTAATTATAGTAAAAATCGGATAATTAATTTTATTACTAAATGTTATAACGTTTTTATAAACGGCCGAATTAATAATGGAATAAATAATAAATATAATTATTAAATTGTTTATAATATTAAATATATTATAAATAGCAAATACTAACGTCGTTAAGGCTATTATTATATTATAATATAATATATACGTATATTAAACATTATTTTATATAAATATAAATTATTAATTTAATTATAAATTATATTTAATATTATTATTCTTAAAATAACTTTATATATTATTAATATATGTCCTAATTTCTACGGCTAATTTATATAAAAAACGTTCGAATTTTATTTTGTTATAAAATTTAAACCTTATTTATTTAGTATATTTCCGTATATATTTTTTTAGCTCGCTAAAATAGGTTTCGATAAGGTTATAATCGGGTAAATATAATAGCAAAAACTATATTTTAATGCTGTATTCTATTTCGAAATTATATATTTTAGCAAAATAATAAAATAACGTATTATTTATAACTAAAACGGAATTAACTTTCGGAAATAGGTTTATATATAGTATAACTTATATTTAAAACTAAGTTTTAAAGCTTTTTACGTTAGTTGACTTTATATAGACTGTTAGCGAGTTTAGTAATAGCTTATCGATCGTAAAAGCTGGCAGAATGTTAAATTTAATGCCTTTTTTCAATATTTTCAAAACTATCGGTATATAGCTTTTAAGTGCCTAGCTTTATCGTTACTGTTTATTACGTTTATCGACGCTAAATTTGTCGACAAATACGAAATAGTTAGTAAAAAAAGTATATATTTAATAAAAATAATACAACCGGAAGCGTTCGTTTTATTATTACGTTATTATTTTATTTTATTTTTTTCGTCTAATTCGCGGTTTTTAACTATTTCGAAATAGTCGAAGGATATATATTAATTTTAAAGGTTTTATAAATATATTACTATATTTTATTAAAATAAACATCGATTTCGGCGTTAAAGTAGTTAAGAACGTGTTCTAGTATATATAACGTAATTTTTATAGCGTTATATACGTTTTTATTAAGCCGAAACTAATTTTAAATGCTATTAAATTAATATCGTTGTTTATATTATTATATCGTACGTTTTGTATAACCGGCTACGTTTGCTATTATTTTTAGGCTTTTTTTTTTTATAAATCATATCGAAAATCGTTTAACGCATATAAAAATCGATTTTTTTGCTTATACATTAATACCTAACTATAGTAATAACATAATAAATGTATAAAATATAATAGAAGTCGTAATTTTAAACTTGAAAATAATGAAAAATGATGGCTTTCGAAAATGGAGGGGGTGAACTCGGGAAATTAGATGGTATCCACACGACGTTTCGAATGCAAGGCAGTGTAACTGGTCCGTTTCTGAGGAACCCAGGGGTATGTGAGACCAGCCCAAGGCACTCAAGAACATTTGTGCGCAGATCATACATACGCACGAGGCAATCAACAAGGGCTCTCGGTGGCTGTAACTAACAAACGAGATACATCGAAGCGAGGCCATATTCCTGGATAATCCATTGGGGTCGGAGGCAACGAGTCAATAGCTACGTAGCCCCCCGGGAGATGACGAGAAAATGGAATAAATCAAATAACTTTGGTATTGAGTCTCCCGGTCTTGACCTTTCTACAGCATTCCAAGCAATCTTCCAATTTCATCTCTCTCTTTAACTAGCGTACACAGTAAGCTTTGGTAGGAGCACAGGTCAATCTCAAGGCTTCAGCTCAAGCTCCTTGTTAAGTGAACCGTGGCAGTCCCCCATAGCCATGTGATGACGCAAGAACTTGTGGGATTAGAATCACGAATGAGCATGGCTACATGCGCTCAAAGGGGCAGTACAATTGATGTAGGCGCGACGCGGGTGACATAGACAGAAAGACCAGTATTGCCCTGGAAGGGCTCTCGCCTTGAACCAGGTGGTCTTTGACAAGGGGGCTAGCAAGTTACTCAATGGCGCTCAGCATATATTACAATTCCACGAAGCAATCGTGGCAGTGATGGTTGCCTAATGCCACGTCAAGTTGAAAGCTGGCTTGTTTTGACCGTACCCTGAATGCTTAAAATATAAATTGGACATTTCGACCATTCCTCATAATCGAACACTGTTGACTTCAAGCTTTTTCTATTCTAACCAGGAGTATTTCCCCACTCTCCTGCTGACCATTCCCCAGTGACCCGATCATGGAACTGTAGGTGATCATCAACATAGCTATTTGGATACAGCACTAATGCATTTGAAAGATCCGAGCCTAGGAATCGCACTATGCCGTTGGTGCCGGAACTGTTCAAGGAGGTTTGGTTTTGTAAGCAAGCCATGTTTCTGGGAGCTCAGCCCGTGGCCGAACAAAGCTGTCGGTTTTGCCCCAACCTCAACTTTGTGGAATACAGGGAGCCACTGAGCGACGAAAAGAAGGATAGCCTCGACGAAAGGACCAGAAGATTGCAAAAACGTGCGCAATGCAACCAATTATACCAATCATCCGAGTTTGGCTGGGAAGTGACCGCTTGGCACGACGTCTTTGGCGCCATTTTATACGACGAATCAATGAGAATGTTAGTTTCTTTTACCGTTATCGATTGAATCTTAATTCTTAAGCAAGTACAATAGGGACAAGCGACCTTACGAATACGTCGAAAGAGACGAAAAGGAGGCCACAGTCGTGAAACAGCGGATCCCAGATGCGACGTTGGGTCTCAGAACGTATGACGATTACGACATGAAGCATGGCTATAGATGTGATGATGTTGACTGCAAAATTGACCATAGCCCCATGCAGCCCGATAGGATGCTCCAACGCGACGACCTGAGCGCTATGATGCACGATGCAACGTGCGGTCTCGTTGTCGATGGCGTATGGGGCAAGACTAGCCTCGTTTTCCCTTTCGCCGTTTATGAAGCAAAGAAACGCTCAACAAGTGACGAGGAAGCCGAGAGACAGATATATCATGCATGCAGGACATATTTGGCCATGCTGGACGACCTCGCCCGTAATCCGAACAATGTGGCCCAGTACCAAACAAACGAGAGCTCGGAATATCAACTCTTTGCATTCACCTCTTGTGGTTCCTCCTGGCAAGCGTTCATGGCCTGGAAGCAGTTCGACGCATGTGTGAGTTGTTACACCGTTATAAACGAACAGGGTTAACCGTATGCTTTTCTATGTAGTTGATCGAGACAATATGGAAAGGAGACATTAGGTACTTCAAGCCCGCGTTTGAGCTTATTTGTATTGTGGACCAAATTCACGACTATGCGACTCGTCACCATCGGCCATTTGTCATCAAGCATCTAGCTGCATGGCATGCTAAACACCAGGAAACATTAGAGTTCATCAGGCAGTTCTCTAATGACGACGACCTGGACTCAGATCACCCGGATGACCCGGATGGAAGCTCTTCAGTGGAACCAACCAATTCTGCCGAAGGTGCAAGACTTGCCGAAGTTCTCAAGCCAGCTAAATGGCTACAGCTTAAAGAAGAAACTCGAGTTGCAAAACGAGAAAGGGCATTTTTAACACGGCAAGCGAATAGACGGCTTCGCGAATTGGCTCAAGTACAAGCAACCGAGAGCCAATCAAACAACAAGCCCAAACGAGGACGAGGTCGTCCCCGTAAAACACACGTTGTTGCTAAAAAGAATGACGTAAAACGCAAACGCGGAAGGCCACCAAAGACAAGCTATGCGACGAGTAGAAAAGGGAAAGGGACAGGCACGGTCATGGAGAGAACGCAACCCATGATTGGGTCGATTGAGTTATAGAGGTGTGTTGTAAGCAAGTCGGCAAAATACATCACAAATTTATTGGCTCGCCAAATGGCATCTCCGACATTTCCTCAGGTGTGCGGAATTAGCACGCATTGCGAACGTTGGACTTTGGTGCTGGAACGATTCGAGTTGGTCGCATTCTGGATGCATCTCGACACACTTTCATGAGAGGAAAATAAGACTGCCGATAGCGAATTTGAGAGTTTAAAGATATGTAATACTAAAGAGAAGGCCGCTTGATTTGAGAACAAATGAATTGCATTGCGAAGAAAAAAATTCCAAAAGGATAATGCCTCGGTTCGAACCGGTGTTCTCTGCACTCAGACTTTATCTGAAACGTAGTCTGACTGCGTTTCAACTCGACTAACTTGACCAACCTTTGTGACCACCTCGCTGGCAGCCGGCCCAGTTGGGAACGTCGAGGGGTAGCTTCATAAGGACCCTTATATACAGCAGTCGCGTGCCTTCCCTAAGCCACTACTGGCAGCACCTTCAATGGCGTCGCCAGGCAGCAAACAGTTGTGTGCACCAACCGCGACGCGCCGCCTTCCACCCTGCACTGTGACTGACTACTGTGCAGAAGCTTCCATCTCTGTTTTCTCCGCCCTCTTCATGCTCTTCTTGCACAGCTTCCACGTTACCAGAGCAGTGACGACAAGCAGAGCAGGTACGCCTAGACCTACCCCCAACCCGACGCCCTTCTTCCACACGTTGTACTCGATTTCCCGTTGCGCATGCATGTATTCCCCGATGTTATCGATATTACCGACTCGGAACCAGTCTGAGCCATATTTGATCGTGACCCTCGCTTTTGGGTCAGGAGGCTTCCCGAATAAGAAAAAGGTTGGTCTTGATGCAGCGAGCCACGCCTCATGTCTACTTGTGGCATTGGGAAGTGAATTCAGGATCTCACTCGCGTTGAAAATGAACCCTGTTCCCGTGAAGTCTGTGATTCCCAGGTCTGCGTCAGTACGGCAACAGCGACAAACTGAGATGTGGATATGACTTGTCGGCTTACTTTTCACCCAACCTACCCCTTGCCATTCAACGAGAGTAGGAACATCGGGATCATTGGTTCTCCAGTTGATTGTGTAGTTCTCATAAGCGTTTAGGAGGGGTATTCTATGGCCGCCCCTAATATGGTCCGGATACGCTCCGGGTGGGAGCGAACAACGTCCGACGTGGTATGGATCGCACCATTCTTTTTCAGATCAGTCCAGGCGCTAACAACGTGACGAAGACTTTTGGGATCAATTACTGAATGATAACAAGCATGGGTCTGTTTCGTTTCCATAACATCCCCTCTCGACGTTCCATGCTGACCCTAAGGATGCACAGGCCACTGCAATCGAGAGTATTGGATTGACCTTCATTGTGCTCGGGGCCAGAAGGGGTGTTTGGAGCTATCGAGCTTTCACCACTATTCGTAGGAGTAGTTATTGAGAGTATTCGAGATAGAGTGGATTCGACAGATATGTTTAAAAGTGGGTGAACGGAAGGCTTGTTCGATGGACATCAATATCCAGTGCACTTCGGCCAGGATATACACAAACCCATTGTCATGAAACGCCATTACGTATGCCAAGGCAAACGCATCTCTTCGACTGCTATTCTCCTCGTTTGGATGCTGTTGGTTGTGTTGGCAATTGCATTGTTGTTATTTGCCTGAAGGAAACCAACAGAGTTGGTTGCGAAGCCCCCAGCATGCGGCGCAGTTGCAAGGCGAGCCAACAAGCAACAGATCGACACTTTAACTCACTTATTCGGACTACCTCTTTTCAATGCAATTCTGTCGAGAGTAGTTTCTTTGAAATTTACTTTCATTCGCTGGACAATGTGACGTAGATTCCCTTTCACACGTACCGTTAGAACCCTCAAAGTCTGAATTGCGGCTGTAAGTGATGGAGTGTGGAGCTATCCCCCAACTCAAACACGTGCAGCATCTATATGCAGCATATTCTGACAACCAGTCACTTTGAAAGTCAAATACAGTCTCCTGTCGTCGTGGTCAAAATCTGCATTTGAGGTCTCTGCCATTATAACTCAAGTATGTAGGTAGCAAGAGCTAGACCCCTCGTGCCATGTGGTCAGCGGTGTACTGAGAAGACCAGGTCCGTCATCATCGAGACGTGTTAGACTCGATGGCAGAGAATTGCACATGAAAGCTCAATCAACCTGTCTTCTTCAACTCAAGGGTGAGCTGAGCGATGCGAGAGTGGCGGTGCACGGCTTGAATACAATGACTACGCATTCTTAGGTTGTGGAGTGGAAGTAAGACGGTTCGTTTCCATTCTCTGTATTCTACACTATAGAGTGCAACAAGAGTACACAAGCCTGATAATGCCTTGAAACTGTGATTTGGAATTTCGCCGTCGCTAATATGCTTAAAGCTCGAAGTTCAATCATACATCATATCCCATAATTCATCTCACTCGACAATTTGTCTCCTCACTTCTCACAAGAACACTCTCATAAGAACACCCGCGACACCAGACCGGAGCCCTTCGGCTCACATCTACTTACTGCCTTTCATTCCGAAAACAACACCGACAGCCACTCCGACGACGACAAGCAGGAACACCACAACGGCGAGTATGATGATCCATCTCAACCTCTTCCTCCCACCCCCCGTCACAGGACGTTTTATCTCAACATTTCCATAGTCTCCCCTTGCGCCCGCATATCTCCCTTCTTCTACCGTGCGCTCATGTTCAAAGTCCTCGCCAAACCTCGACCGCTCTCCAGGGCCGTATATCGGCGTCCTTGAGTCAGCCAGACTTGTTCTCGGAGATGTCGGAGATGAGGGCTCTTCTGTCCCTTCAGTAGCCAACGAGCTCTTATGCCCGTTTGTGCTGGTTATGAATCCCACCTTCGTAGGAGTGGGCGTATTGGGGTTAGAGTTGGTGTTGTAATATGGTCTTTCAAGAGTCCTAGGGATTAATGTTGATGACGATGCGTTTGAGCCCCGCGATGCGGGACCCGTGTTGAAAGGCTGGCTTGGTAGTGGCCAGTCGCCCCCTTCGTAGCTCATTGGCGCAAAGACGGGCTTGGGAGGTTGATGTATTAAGGGTGGACTGGGTTGTGTGAGAGGTAGATTATTTAACGGTATAGGGTTATACTCTCGTGGCGATGGAAAAAGACTCAAATCGCCGTGTGCGGCGTTTGACAGAGTCCTCCTCCTGCCCGGGAGACTTGGGCTCCGCAGGCGGGGGACCTGAATCCGGACCTCGATGTTCTGGTTCGTCTCTTGCGGTTGTGGTTGCGTTGGCTGTGAAGCTGGCTGATTAATGCGAAGGGGCTCAATAAAGAACTCCTGATTTGTGGTTTGTTGCTGCAACGGGATGCCTATTGTCGTCGACGATCTCGCATGATTAATATAAGATGACGAAGGCGCTTTAAGTCCCGGCAAAGTCGCGTCCCAACTCGGTAATGTCGGAGTCCGTGGTGAGCTATTTGCTCCGGCGAAGGTGCTTTGTGAATATACCGAGCTCACTGGCCGTGGCGCCGGTGTCGCCGTTATTATTGTATGTTCGCTGTCGCGACGGTGATGTGAAAAGGGTGAGACGGGTGATATGGTGGCGGGGCTTGCGACAATCCCTGGAGGAGCTGGCGGCAGCGGGAACAGCGAAGGAGACGGCGATATAGGTGTCGTCGTAGCCATCGTTGTCGCTATCGTCGTGGCAGGCGAATATGTCATCGGCACGCTCGGCGGTTCCGGAATCTTATTCCTCATCCCCATTGGGACTCCCGTCTGTGTGATATTGCCCATTACGCATGCCGGGAAGAACCCAATCGACTCCTGTGAAGGCCTGGCGGACAACGGCGGTACTGGAAAAGCATATGTCGGTGTTGATCCTGTATTCATTACTGTCGCGCTTCCGGCCATTTGCTGCCTTGTCACCGTGGTGTACGATTGCCCCTGCTGCTCAGTTTGAAGGAATTGCTGCGACAATGACCTGGGTATGATGGGCGATTCTGTCATCTCGTTTTGCTCCTTCTTTACTGTTAGCAAAGACTGACTTACGCAGTTTGAACCAAAAGCATACCCGAATAAGATGAGAATGAGTGCTCTTCATTGTGGTATTTGGCCTCATCGTCGCAATCTGACCCCAACACCGTTGGTGGGGGGATAGTGGTTGCAGTCCTTATTTGAGCTGAACAGCCCCTCGATGAAAGACCGTCCACCGAAATGGAACAGTAACGATGCTATGCTACGCTCTGTTCAGTTATTGTACACCTTATTTTCGAAACAGCCGCACCATTCCAACATATGATTCCTGGTCCTGGTATATCGGAGCAACTCGACGTGAATGTGTTGAACGTGAGAAAGGAGGGTGTAATTACAGCTTTGGCGGCAGGGCACATACAGTTTGACTACCTATATGTAATGGCCAACGTGTGAAATCCCACCAGCCCACCATCGACCATGATTGTCGATCCCATCGCGGACAAGGTATACAGGGGTCCAGATATTTATTTCCCCTAAAAGATGACAGGTGACATCGTGAAGGGCTCGTTGAAAGAACAGTGAAAGTGAACCCCTGTAGAGCGGTCACCCATGTCCCAAATTTAGCATTGGGTGCGTAATGGCGCCCGCATCCTGAGCCCGGCTAGGCTTCATTCGGCACCGACTAAGGGGGCGGCATGCTTTTAATTGTACGGCTCTATTATCTCCCCATCCCAGACGACGACGGCGCAGCAGAGGAAGAAGCAGTGGGTGAAGGGCTCAGATATGGGAGATCGTTGCTCGCTTTTGACTGCCGACGCGAGGGGGGCATGACAATATGACAGAATATACGACAGAAACGCCTACAAAGGGATATGATAGACATCGTGAGGATATACGATAGTATTGATGACACACAATGGATTGAATCGTTGAGGCTGTTCACCAGCACCACACAGTCACCTCGCCCAGTCCCCAGGCCAACGTCGGGTGCGCTTTACGCGCGGCTCTTGCAATACCGACCTGTAATCCGTACCTATGTGTGAGGTACTTTTACTACTCAGACACTCAGTGTCATTCCACAACGCGATCTCCTCATTCGTTACACATCGGACGAGGAAAATCTTTGCAATCCAGCAGCAGATCCGCAACGGAGGAACCTCATGATATCCTCTGCATCACTACCGCAGCGCATGAAACCACTAAACCTATAATCTCCCATCTTAACTCCCTCTCATTCGACGCGCACACGCACTCTTAGAACGTAACTCGCTAATCGAACCAATCCGGGGCCTCTACTCAACTGCACGAGTCCTGAAGAGCAAAAAGGTGCCTTGCAGCGTAGGCAGCACGGCCAGGATCCTCATCCCATTATTTCAGACTGCAACTCTACAAGACTGCGATGGTCAGGGGAAGCACGTGTGTGGCACGAGGAGGCCTACTTCTTGGAACACTCGCAGGTGTAATGCAACCTCGTGGGATGCATTGTGCGAGGAACAATCTGCTTCAAACAGTCCTGCTTGGCGATGAGCACACTCATTCTTAGCCAATATGCAGTTTTTGTGCAGATCCGGATGCGAAAAAGGGATGTTATCTTAACCGCGGTGTCGCGATCGCCGAGTTATCAACAGACCTTAAATCTTACCGCGTCCATACGGCTCATGATTACTAAAATATTCGGTACACGGCATACCAGGCCTCACGATCTTCCTGAGTGACGAACTGCGGTTCGATGTCTCGGGTAGTTTGGAGGGTGTCGCAAATCCCATCCAAATTCGGCGACGTAGGGGGCAGTGCCATGCCCCAGCTCCTACTCAAAGTCTCCATTCCCGATACCACTTCAGCTCTCCGACCTACCCAAACAATCCTCTTTTAACCTCAATTAAGACCATTCGCAGTGTCTACTCCCCCACCAAAGAGCCTTATCCTTGTCTGCCGAGCGACGGGGTTGAATCCTCCAACTTGGCCGCCTTCATCCTCGTTACAGAATATCCGACCCAGCTGCTCATACACCATGATCTTTCTCACCCGCGTCTGGCGGCGCCCGCACGCTGACCCTGTCTGGTACTTTCTGGAAACGCAATCCCTTGGGACGAACGAGCCGACTGAGCGCGCTTCGCGTCGTGTGCCTATCTGCAAAATCTCAGCTATCTGGCCGAAATCTGGGTTCCGTCAGCTTCTCGCCTCATCCCTACAGTATTCCTTCATCCGGGCGCTTTCAACGAGTATTAGAACATCCCTAGACATAATCCCACATCCCACATCCCACATATCGAAGAGTTGTCTGATATCTCATTCAGCTCGCACGACTCAGGATTCATCCTACAGCCAAACCGCCGGGACAGTCTGTGCTTCCTTGCCTGTCGAATATCTGGCGGTCACTCCCGTATCTATGCCCCAACGATAAGCTAAGCTGAGTGTATCTGTCATGTGCCGTAAGTAGGCTCGGTAGGTCCACTTAGCATCTCATAAACTCACAACCCCTGGGGATCCTCCCCCAGGGTTATGAGTTGCTTGTTCTCACGACTCTAGATCGCCGACCTACCCACATGAGCACATATCTATGAAGGTAGCCCTAATTGTCAAGTAACGACAAGCATATTCGTTGAGTGCCGACCGTTTCGAGTAGCGGAAGTGTAGATCTTTCAGTAGCCTCGCATTTCGGCAAAGTCTCCTGGCTAAACCCACTACGTGCATGCCGGATTTGAGTAACGACATGGCGGAATGCATTAGCTGGATTGGATGCATGTTATTATCACAGTCTTGACTCATCCGCTTTCACGATTGTCTTCTTATCTGCCAAATCAGGAATTATATACTATATATGGTGATAACGAGCTGGTTCAGTATCCTCTGTTGAGTGATATGGCTCCGAGGCGGTCTGTTTTGGTCCTTCCTGTGCTCACGTGACATCCCCAATGTCGCCTTCCTGAGCACCGTCGAGAGATTGTATATGCTCGCAGCATTTGTGTGTCGTACATCTAATAACGCTCTATGCCTCATCATCGATGTCTCCTTGCATCATCGGTTCTCTCCTTCGTCAGCATTCTACATCGCCCTTATAGTTCGCGACCATTGACTCTGGTCGCAATCAGTATTTCAGCAAGCTTCTTAATCTTCAATAGCAGTGATGGATATACCAATATCCGTTCTTACGGAATAGTGCCTAAAAATCATAAGGTAGGTATAAAGAGTTGAGTGATCGCTCATGACTAGACCAATCAGTTTCGACGTCTAGGCTCGCCCAACTTATCCTTCATCACTCAGTCTATGAGTTACACATTCGGATACTGCAGTTGTTTGACTTCCTTATTGGCATTGTGTGTGGCCAACACCCAGATGGATCTGAAAATCCTTTCATTTACGCAGGATCAAGGGTTTGTGTGATCTTACGAAATAGAAGTCAAACTAGTATTGGTCCCAGCCCTATTGAATGAAACGATAAAATCTCAATAACTCAGCCCCCAAACAACAAGAACAACATTCTTGGGGTCGTTCCCTTAGCAAATAGTACGCCATCTCCATCTGTTCATATCGCTTCCTATAATCTTCCCGGGGTATGATGTGCCCTTTTACAACACCGTCTTCGTATAGTTTCTCAACCGTTGCGTCCATCTCCGCCGCGACCGTTTTGTTCGCAGCGAGGAACCGTATCAAGTCATATAACTCGGAGAACTCATTCGTGCCGTTCTGCGCATCATGTAATTGGAGACACCTTGCTCGGAATAACGCGTCCTCGAAACAGAGGTCAGAAAGCTTGGAACGGCCGGACTTGCTCCGAACATTGCTGTAGTCAGATCCGAAAGAATCAATTGAGCTTTCCACTTCGGTGCTCTCATGTTTGTGTATTTCGCATGCTTCGTCATACCCGGGGACTCCAGCCTCCAAGGTTATGTCGTCATCATTAAGCAACCTTTTCAGGTCTAATGCCCTGAGGGCACTTCTGACGGTCTGAACTACCTCGGGGCATGTCCGGAAGAGCTCCTCGAATTGTCCTCGGCGATTTATCTCGGCTTCATTACAGAGCCACAAAGCTTCCAACTCTATTTGGCGGACGTGGATAAATTCGCCGAGGCAGGGTCGAGTCCGGAGCCATGGTGCCCATCTTTTGGCAAATTCCGGGAGAGGATGGCCAAACTTGATCGCGAAATATGCCGGTGGAATGCGCATAGGAACTGGTTCGGGTATGGGTTCGAGCTCATGGCCGTGCTCATCAACCTCGTGCTCCAGGATAAGTCTGGCCGTGGTGAAAAACAACGATTGTTCAAAGCTTCGACGATCGGAGGGACGTGAAAGGTGATACCGAGTATTTGCAACGGTGAGCCTGCCGAGTATATTTTTATATTGGTGATACTCAGGCACAGGCAAAAGTGTCAAACAAAGTTGGTGCGAGTGAGAACATGCAGGAGATGAGTAGAGAAATCAGGTGCAGGTGGGAAAATGATATGTATGCGTCTGAACAAAGACACCTAGCGTTGCAATGTGCTCCTCGGAGGACGGGCCAAGCTGGTACGACGGCGCTGCGTTCCAACGCGACAAAGAAATCGTGGAGTTTGTAACACCACACTGCGTCGAATTCCAAGCTACGGATCCAAATACATAAATTTATCACTGTAACAGATAAGCATGTGCATCCCCAGTTCTGCTTCTTGCTCCTTACACATGAGTTCCAAGTCTCCACCCACTACTACAACTCCCATATCACGAGTGATGCATATTTAGACCTCAAGTCGATTCTAGACAAGGAGCAGTATCATTCTGTCTTGTTTCTCTCTCTACATCTTTCGACATAGTGCAATGCCACATGAAGCATACTCTAAATCCTTCCACTGATTCTACCATATGCCGCTCTCCACATCCCAACTACTCCCCGTCGGTTTGCGCACTGAAAACTTTGGGCTTCCTGTTCCTGTCTCTGTCTCTTGAGCTTCAATATGTGTGCATTGAAGACCAAGGTCAACTCTTCATCTCTGTCAAGCCACTTCAGTATCTCAAAAAGCCTGGGTAGTCTGTCATCGCCTAGGGACGTGTCGTGCAATTGAAGAGTCCTTGCCATGAGCAGCGCGTGGTCGAAAATCTCGCCACTAGTCTTTTCATCAAAATCCGATTGGTAGCTGTCGATGACGGACTGGCGTATATGCTTGGACTCTTCGTTCTCCTTATCGTAGATCTCGCAAAGAGTCTGAAAGCGTTCCCAGGACTTGAAAGATTGCAGGAAGTCTTCAGAATGATCGTTGTGTATCACTTTTGCATCGAGTAAGCCGAAGGAAGTCTCGTTATCCGTCATCTCTTTACCGGCGAGCCTTTGTAGAAAGCTTCGGCGATGTTGACCTTCGGCCATGCAGTGTTTGAAAGCTTCGTACACTATTTTGCGCACAGACAGAGGCTTCTCTTCGGAGTTCGGTCCCAGAAGATAGTCGCGCCATGTCTCTGCAACTTCTTGGACCGTAGACTCAAAGCGGGACTCGAACTCCATTGAGGATGTTCCAGGAACAATTTTAACCTCCCACTGCGGTCCGCTGGGTTGTAATACTGATGGAACCCTTGATGCGAGCCCCACGATAGATGCTGTTATACATTTGAAGCCAAGTACAAGGGGGGATGACGTTCGTTGGACGAGTCTTGCAGGAAACATGGCGATCAAATGATCGATGATGATCGATGGCGGTGACAATAAAATACGCAGTGTCAAGAAAAGGGAGAGAATATTCTTTGACTAAATATATCACCACAAGGCAACTTAAGAGTGAAGATGTCGTGGACTGTCCCGAGGTGAAAGAAAAGAAAGCTGAGACTGGAGGTTGAATTGGAGACTGGCCCTGTTAAATATTCATTCATTCAGGAACACAAACTAAAACTGTGGCGAGCTGGTACCCCCTCAGTTGGTGCGAGGCTGGTTGAGCTGGGAAAGAACAAAGAAAACGTGTGGCGACTTCGTGCTACCAACATACCGACACATTACCACCTATTAAAGCCCAATTTATGCAGCCACTAAGCATTTTCATTATATGGTTTCAAGATATGTACGTAGTTACAGTTGTATTCCACATCAAATTTACGTGCTTTGCAGTGCTGAAATACGCCACTGCGACATTTTGGAGTGACTGCATTCAAAAGCCGCTTCAAGCTCACACTGCACGATGGATACGCGCTTAGGTATCTAGCCAGCTATTAGTGCCCATGTAGATACCCTAAAAAGTGTAATTCTTCAGAACCGTTCTTTACCATAGTCACTACCACAGAACAATCAATCTCTTGATGTCTTCTCTCATATGGCACAAGATGTGTAGCCAAAACCATTTATTCAGGATCACGGCCCTCAGTATTGCCATTTCCCCTCGAATCCGAATAGAATATGCCACCGTCTACCACCGCAAAAGTCGCACTCAAGTCAAGAATATAAAGTGAGACATCGAGATGCATGAAAGAGACAGCAAGAAGAAGTCAATCTGATAAAAGAGAGTGTCCTATGCTGATTACTCCTATGCCCGCGGCCGAAATATGGCCTCCACACTTCGACATTGCGCCATTCGTCTTCAGGACTATGCAAAGGAGCCATCCAACCTATTGCTCTTCTCGGCTACTCATCACTCTGCCGATTTCCTTCAATACTTCAGTTCCTCATCGCACGTCTCGTTGCTTCCTGAAACATTTCCCGCAAGTGTCGACTGAGCTGCGCTTCCGCCTCGGTATCCTCGACAGTGGCGAATCTAAGCACCCCGAGAAGGTCCCTGAAATCAGTCGTGCCAGTTGCCTTGTCTTCCTGGCGAATGTACCTTGCGTTATGCAGGGCACGATCGAGAGATACTCGCTTAAGACAAATTCGTGAGGATCTTTCGGTAGCCTCTTTGCCGAGTTGGGCATGTAAGTGTTGATGATCTCATCACGATTCTTTTGCGCCTCCTCTTGTTCGTTGGTGTGTCTTTCACATGCTTCAGAGTATTTAGGCCTCAGTGCATGACATGCTTCGTCATAACCGCCATTAAGCAGTCTGTCGTCGAGTGTTTCCAGTACACTTTGTAATTTGTCGCTTTGTGTTGAAGATCCATTTCGTTGGGAGATATCTTGTAGGTAGTTTTGACGGTTCTCTTCAGCTCTATCACAGTACAAGAAGGCCTGGTACTCTATCTGACGCACCGATAGAGAGCTTGTACCCGGATAGTCTCCATGAAACCTCAAGTACCATTTTTTCACAGCTTGGGACGCGCTGGATCCAAACTTAGACTCAAAAGTCGACGGAGAGTCCAAGGCTGCCGATTTGGATGTACTTTCTGGCTCGTTCGAGGGGACGTCTGCAGTGGCCATGATCGATATTGTTCGTAAAGAAGAATCAGGATGCTTAAGGATTGGATTGATCGCAGCCATGAATAGCGAGGAGCTTTATAAAGAACAAACGGAAGAGATAGCGCTTCCGAATTGAAGCTAAGTGCGAACCAATAATTCAGGAGACAGTGCGTAGAATGAAGTGTCCCAGCTGAAGCGGAAGCAGGGAGAGAATCGCACACGGGCTGTAGATGACCACCGAATATACCCGCACACAGAACAAAGACACCTAGCCGAACCTCCATTCCAAAGCACCCCTGTTGGTAACACGAGCAGCATTCCCGATACCCACGAGGCATGAAGACCAAACGAAGAAAGAAAGAACCTGACGAATTCACGTAATTCGCAATCCAAGCAGCCTCGGTCGCAACACAAGCATTCTCAGCCCCCCCGAGGCCCATCCCAATCGAATAAACAAAGAAACGGACCAGGAGAATGTCGACCAACCAACGCAAAAACACAGCATTGGATAGCTTGCTCTTTGGATCTCCAATACATCAACAGCTGCACGAATGCGACTCCTATCAAGTACAACCTCCACGCTGAAACATTAGCAACATATTTGCTATCTACCCATGTATTGGACGAAAAGTCGGTACGATGGATGTAATTACGCCGCGCATATCATTTCGACGTCTTGATCATCTGTTCTAGAGCCATTCTCCAAACCTCCCGGATCAGACTTCGCACACCCAACGTCGATTCCAAACCTCGCCGCACCCCTATCATCCCGCCATCCTATAAACCCATCCCGCGAAAGACAGAAAACACACCCAATCTTCACCACGCACAATGAATTCCGCCCCTCGCGTGATCTATCCCACTATCCAGAGCCTTTCTAGACATCACCGCCTGCGCGGGGACTAAGCACCCCAGCAACCACATCCCATCCCGCCTCACCATCCCTCATTTCGACTCACCCGCCCCAGCAACCACACATCTTCCACAACAACCACACATCTCCCCACGACAACCACCTTAACCACGCGCCTTTATCAAACCCCGATTGCTCGGTCGTCTATTGCCCGTAGTGGGTTTATACTATGGTCGAATGGTGCATTTCAATCCTTTAATCTTTGAAACGCAAGTTCGAATGCTCCAATTTGAGAGAGGAGTCCAATTTTTTTTCTTACCCCCCTCTCCCGACTATTTCTCTTCACGCGTCATCTCACTCAAGCCAGAGTCAAAATAAAATCATCGGTATAATCATCTCTTCAAAGCCTAGGTACCTAGCAACCTACCTAAGCAATGTATCATCTCCTCGTGCTCCAATATCAGACCAACGTCTTTATTCACACAGCTCTCCGTCCGTGCTCAAGCACTCAATCCAGCTCCAATCATACAGCACATATTCTGTACAGCGATTACCACCCCCTCAATCCCTTCCCCTGATGGTGTTGTTTGATATAGTATGATGGTCTAGTAAGTAATAACATGCTTCGACTTACTGCTCGTCTCAGATGCCCAAAAAATTAAGCAAAGCTTATGAATGAACCTGTTCATATGAAAAAAAAAGAGGCAACACTGTCTCAAAACTCCTCGTACACCGTTTCGAATATGCCAAATGCAACGGAAATGCAATGCAATGCGACGACCGGCCTCGTTTTCCCTGCCGAGGCTCATGCTTCGTCATGCGTAGATATTTGCGATTGAATAGCTTAAAAGGTATGTGTGCGTATAGTGTGGGTAGTAACCAGTCCATAGTGTATGTCGATGGTTTCCGTCAATGTACTTTAGTCCGAATTGTTTCCGCCCACTTTGCCCGCTCCGACGTCAACGATATAGTTCACTAGATCGACCGAGGTGTTGTCGCCGACAGTCACGTTCTTCGCAGTGGCTGTTGTTGGATTGCTGCTGAAGAAACTCTGCAGCTCATTCTGGGCCGCCGAAGCCTCTTCGACCGACTTTTCCTGCAGCACGTAAAGAACCGCAACTCGCGCGAAGTCGAGAGTCTGATCTGAAGCAGTGAACGTGGCAGTTGGCGAGCTTGATGTCGATGTTGTTGTGCTCGAGGTCGTGCTCGTGCTAGTAGGTTTTGATGTCGTTGAAGTCGACATTGTCGTAGGAGGAGTTCCTGTGGGGTAGCCTGTTTCGGTAGTTTCAGTTGATGGCGTGGCTGTGTAAGATTTGACGAGTATAGTCGTGACTTGACCCGTAAAAGTGGTGGGAGCTGTCAGCGTCGAGACAAAGACACTGCCTGACCCAGCCGGCTCACTGAGGATAATGGTAGCATCGCTATCGGGTTGAACAGTCAGAGTGATACGCTCGTTTGCACGTAGCCCTGTGACCACAGCCTGTGTGAGAGATGAATCATCATCGCCGATATCGATACTATCTGTCACCTGGTTTTCGACAGCAGCTGACACGCCGTTAAATGTGACCAGAGCATTTTCGCTATTACATGAGAGGTTGGAGGAGCTGAACTTCGAAATGATTTCGGTTGCCTCCAGAGGGATCGAGAAGTTCGAATTTGCGTCTAAAACGAGGCGGGGAATTGCTTGTCCGATTGTGACATTTTGAATGCTAGTATCGCCGGCATCTAGTGTGGTAGTAGTGCATCCCTGCGTCGTAGGAATGGTGCAGTTTGTGCCCGTGAAGCCATTAGCACAGATACAGGAGCATACTCCCTGGCTCACAACGTTAGTGCCACCGTTGGCGCATGTCAGCTGGTCCGTGCAACTTTGTGCCGAACTCGAGTTGCCGTCGTTCTTGTGAACTACGAGTAGCTCGATTGGGATGACGATGGCAGCAGCAATGATGATTAGAATGATGAGAACGACGAGCCAGAATCCCCACAGCGGCAGGCCGCAGCATTTCCGTCTTTTCTCGACAGGCGGTTCCGAGTGTTCCGAATCGATAGTTCTTTCCGTGACTCGCGTCGGTCCACGCGACGCCCTTCGAGGTAATGGCCAAGAAGTAACGCTCTGTCGCATACTGCGCCGACTGGCTGGAGGGGGGAAAGCCGCCAACATATCAGACAACCCTGATTGATGTTTGTCTAACTCGTCTGTAACACTGGTTAGCGGTGTTTACTGGCTATGCTTCGGAATATATTCACATGAGTCATTTTTCTCAGGGTCACCGCCATAGATCTCATCTGGGAAATCAAGGTCATCGAATCGGCTTCCAGGCCGTTTCCCACGGTCCATCATAGAGGCTAGCCTCGTCGCTCGTCGGATCAAATCAGGTAAACTCGTCAAACTTCCTCGCGCTTCGGCAGCCCTAACTGCGTCAATATCGAGACGAGGCGGTCGTCGTAGTCCAGAGAGCCTAAAGGGTCTGGATGCAGGATCTTGCCTCGGCACACTTGAGGGGTCCGTGGCACTCGCTGCCTCCATCGCACTTAACATGGTGTCTGCAGTTAGACCGGCGGTGGCTGCGACATTCCTGATGGTCGTTGGTGCCGAAGAGCTCGAAGAGCCATCTAGATACCCAGTTCCATCCATGAAGGGACCGCCTTGGACGGGTTTTGGGGTGGGTCGTTGAGGCATCGATTCCGATTTGTCGACACTCTTTGTAGTAATCAGCGAAGGTTTCCCTCTTTTGCCTATGCTTGCACTCCTAACTAAGCCCCTATCATCTGCATCGTCGCTGATGACGGATTCTTCTGCGATCGCGTCGTCAAAATAGTAACTGTTAGGGCTGTAGCTGTTAGGCGAAAGGGTCCCAAAGCTGTCTGGAATGGCTGCGCTTGAAGCATACGAGGTATGCGATTTTATTCGAGGGCTCTCCTCGGGAATCGGTGAAACGAACGAAGCAGTAGAATAAAACGATGAAGCTCCTCGCCTCGACGAGGGCGGAGGTCCGAGATTGACACTCCGTCGTGGCAGTCCACTTGGTGCTGCTACTGGCAAGGGAAAGTCAGGAATTGACCCTACTGATGAGGTAGTCAATGGCCTTGACGACTCTGGACCCGAGTGATCGGAACTTGTCACGTTCTGTGGTGCGTATTGAAACACTGGTGTGTGATCCTGCACGCGAGATGCATCCAGGATCGAGGGCACTCGGCTAGGTCTTGGAGGGCGCTGGGGTGGCTGTTGAGATCGTCCTGGAGGAGGTCGGTAAGGCTCGGAATCTATAGACGCAGGCGAGGCAATGGGACCGGCGAGCGGCCATTGCGGTACTGGAGTCGGTCGTGAAATGGCCATCCCTACAGACCCATCTTTGGACTGTAGCCCAGCAGGCGCTTGCTGACGCCTTGACACCTGTGAAATGCCTGGTATTGTCGGCGGTGGACCTCTTGGACCTCCAGCTTGAGCTTGTTGCCTAGCTCTCTTGACTGACCCCATCCCGGATGCATCGTCCATGTTTCTCGCATTTTTAAACTGACTCATTGAAGCCCTGACTCAGTCGTCTAGGTCGGACCCGTATCATACCCCGTATCACAGTTCGTATCCCAGTGTATTGAAATTCCCGCGGCGCTATATTAACAGCATATGTAAGCCCTAGGAGACACCAAAAAAACCGGTTCTTGAGATGTCAATAGCCGAATCTCTGTAGACGCGTGGGCCCTTGGAGTCGCACAAACCCAATGTCCGGCGGCGTTCGTCCGACAGAACCGACGCACCGACACGTAGACAAATGAGACACGCAGATCGGAGATGAAGGCCTCGCAACTTGGGTCTCGTTCGTGATACTGCTTGTCTTGAATTTCAAACGTCGGAGGCGAACGCTTCAATCCTGGCGCCGCAGCTGTTGTTGATGAAATGAAGTAAAGTCTATAACCGATTTGGTCAACGATGATGCGAATAGAAACAAGATGTTGGAGCGAGCATGCAATGTACTATGAAGGAATGGATGGGGTATCTCAACGACGACGGGAAAAGTGTGATGGAAGCATGCCCATGCACGCATGCGGGGGTGAAGAACAATGGTATCAGAGGAGTGCAGTAGAAGCAGACGACGAATGGATCACGCAGTACAGAATGCACCTTCCAACTGCGACATGCAGACTCCGAGATGCAGACACGGCTCCATCACACGACTATGTATAAGGAGCAGGACCCCCGGCACGGACGAAGACCAACCCCTACCCTCTCGGGTGTCTTGGCTTGGCTTGGATGCAACCTCGACATAGCTGGACAAGGGGAACCGAAACAGATTGGTTTCGACAACAGACCGACGGGGTGTCGCCAGGAAAAAGGTACTTACTTCCAACGTTTCGAATAGTCCCGAACCCTTGATCCACTGCTTCTTTCGTGGCAATGGAGCGTGGACACGTTCGATTGCGGTGAGTGTAGAATTGACGATGATGATGTATAAGACCATGTGTTGTCAGACTTGAGTCGTCGCAGTTGTTGGTATCCAGAATCCACTGGATGCCAAATCTAGTCGGGCTTGGGTGATGCTCACGGCAACAACAGACAGCCGGGAATCAAAAAGCCTGTAGTCAGCAGGCAATGACGAATTCTGGTGGTCGCACAGCGCTCTACTATCCAGTGGTGGTGAAGAAGCAGACGGTGGGTGATACGTGTTTCAGGATTGCGGATGGCACACGTCAGGGCCAGGGACGGTGGATAGGCTGGCAGAGGCACACTCAGGCAGAATAGTGAACTGTCTTAAGATGGCGATCAGGAAGACATCAGGCGGGGAGAAAAGCGGCGGGGGATGTTATTCTACAATGAAAGTGTCGACCTTGTCGCCGCTCCAGCGTCGACTCGTTCGATGGCAGAGATGCGTGAAAATGAGTGAGCGAGTGAGTCTTTTTTTTTGTTTCCCCGTGAGAACGAACGACACAGTTGGAGTTGGCCAGGGGCGGGCAATTGGAGAAAATGTCGTCAAGACAGACTCGGATCAGCCGAGACGCAGGAAAGAACGAGTGTGTTGAAGAAGAAAGGATGAACGAATGATCAAGCGCGATGGCGTTTGTTCGCAAACCGTCAGTCAGCCAGGACAGTTCGTGCCCGTAATTGTGATGAAGATGAGAGTGCCACAGCGGAAGCCGGGAGGGGAGGTTGAAGGAGGGAGTGCGTGCGTGCGGGAGGAAAGGGACGGGCGCGGACGGGTGAGAGAAGGAGAGACGGAAAGAGAGAGGGAGAGGTTGTGTGTGTGTGGAAGTCTTGACCTCGTTCTCGAAGCCCACGATTGCAGACGGTAAGAGGTACCTTGAGGTGAGAATGCGAGGCGGATCCAGCAGCAACAGCGACCGACACTACCTAACCTTACGGGCCACGCGGTCCGTAGCGCATAGGTCTGGCTACGAATGTAGTAGATGGCCCGAGATCAGAGTATACAAGTGCAAACAGTGATCTGTCAGTGCGCCATGAGAGTGCAGTGGTGCTCCTTCGCATGGTGAGGATGGATGTTCCCGGTCACGATCAGGAAAGGCATCACATCAGCTAGCTGTTGGCACGCCGCAAAAAACACGCGAGGACTCCTAGCCCCCCGTACAGGAAATTTGAGTGAGCAGGGACCGCCTGGTGCCACCCCAGCAATCGACAACAGTTACATTATTCGCTCAGTATCTCAATCTACTCGAGTGATGTTTAACCGGGGACGCTGAGAGATGTGCATGGATGCAATGGAGGGCATTCCAACCAGAGTGTTTGAAAACGGCCGAGTGACG
The DNA here is from genome assembly GCA_022432385.1 of Xylariaceae sp. FL1272. Taxonomy (NCBI): domain Eukaryota; kingdom Fungi; phylum Ascomycota; class Sordariomycetes; order Xylariales; family Xylariaceae; species Xylariaceae sp. FL1272. The sequence continues at coordinate 357,541 of JAJJXC010000019.1, forward strand.
AGCACCATCCCCGTCACTACCATGCCATGCCAGAGGCCAGGCCGTGGTGGTTCATTACCTAGCCTCCACTGCCCAGCCTGTTTCTTCTTGCCAGACTCTCAAACTGCTACTTGCGCGCTCCGGAAAATTCTGCTCTTGCTGATGACGCGCACAGTCGAGTCGATACCATCATCTCGCAGTCCCCCAAGTCGTGAGCAATGCTCGATACAAGATCCGGCAGAAGACGTGTAGGTGAGGCACAAATTCTCAAGCTAAAACGCCCGTGGCGCCAGGTCCCATAGCGTGCTGGATTTAGGGGTTGTGCCAAGGGACCTGGGGGCGGATATCCTTACAGACGATCTGGTTTGTGGCGAATCAGCGGGCTGTGCCTTTTCAATCAGAAACACTAGCGCCATCGCTTGCCCATGCTCGATTCCACGCTAGACCCAATCCCCCAGCTCGACTTTTGGTCGCTTCCGCCTTTTCCCACTGCGACTAATAACGAAGCCACAAGCGAGACAAGTACACTCAGCAACTCAGCATAGGGTCGCATCACCAACATTTGTCTGTACCCAGTCTTGAATTATCAGTGAGATGTACATGCGAGCAAAGTGAGTGAGCGCAGCGTCGCGCCCCGTCGGACGCTCACGGAATGCATTGAAGTCATCGCGACACCCTCAAAATCATGCAGAGTATCATAGTACCACCTCTCACATTCGCTATGTCAATCAGCAACCTCAAAAGCAGTCCTATCTTCGTTACCTCAGTATTCAATCGAGGCGCTTACCCAAGTACCTTGCATACCTTACTTACGTGTGTCTTGCGGAGGAATCTCAGCTCCTACGGAGAAAACCCGAGTTAGTGCGAGTACCAAGGAATAGTAGCCAACGTTTGCGACACCACTTGCGGCACCGTGCACTTTAGATGATAGATTGAGACAATCCGCCCATCTGATCTTCCGTTCGTCTCTACCTCTACCGCGACCGATCAGCAATCGCCTATCGCGCCAATAGTGCAGGCGGACCACGAAGAAGATCACTTAGGTAGATATATATGTAGTAGCATTGGAGCTTTGCGAAAGAGCCGATTGCTGTAATCTGTAACAAGCACGCGACACATCCAACCATTCGGTAGCAAACCCTTCAGAAAAGGTAGTATTGAGCGAATGAATGGAAGAGGTGAGACAGCATCTCTCTCCCCACATGAGCGAGGGCACCAACAACCACCCGCTCGGTCCGGTCGTCTTTAATCTCCGAGTCCGTCTCAATCTGACACAAACCGTTCGGTTCGGCTGGTGCTAGTCGTGCTACCGGTCTTTCTGAGCGATCAGGCCAGCTCAAACTACCACAACGGCTGAATCCGTCTGTAGTGTGGTGACGAGCTTTTGATGATTAAATGCTCGTGATCCTCAATCCCAGCTTACTCGGTCGTGCCATGTGAGATTGGGTCTTCCTTCGCGATCCTTACAGGAGCGGCAGTGAGCCCGGTTGCGCATATTACATCGTGACACGCGTGCGTAATATATTACTAACATGGATAGACGAGAGGAGCTATCACTCCAGTATTATCCGTTTGACTGAAGGGAGAGCCAAGCTCTGAGTTTTGTATACTCTCAGCTGTTTGCTCGACAATCGTATCTTACAATTTACCAACGCCGCAAATTAACACATCGTGGTAAACGGACGGGATTTGAATGAGAAAGCCCAAAAAGCAAGGCACAGTTTCTGAAACCACAACACTTAAGATACCTAGCGAGGCGGGTGACAAAAAAAACTAATACCGCAACCACTCTATATCTCTCTAACAACACCGTTTCAAAGTCTAGAAAAATACATAAAATTCATAGACAGTTACAAATAAAGTAAGATATCTTGATTTCGTATTTTTAGAATGAAAATACCTAACTTTAAAGGTAGGCGGCGTGTTGACTTGAATGTTTTTTGGTGCGGTTTTGGTTTTGGGGTATCAGTTTTTTTGTCACCCGCCTCGCCTAGTCGCAAAAGTGAATGAGGGGATCGGGTCTTTCATCGCCCTGCATGTCGATCAATCTCGTCTTGGCATAAGAACGTGGGAAGAGGAAATGCAAGTATTCCTGCACGACATGATTGACTACGTAGCCCTAATTGCGCGACGATCACCGTTGGCGCTCACTGCTAGATTTGCCGACGATTGGACGGCGGCGCTCAGCTGCGCTGGAGATGCGCACCTATCACGGCTCGGTGCTGGAGGATGAGGGTCCCAGCGTGCTGGGGATTCGTCTGGTTTCAGAACGTCCGTCTTCCGTCTTCCGACTCCCGCGTTCCAGAACACACTTACTCTAATTCGCATAACTCGTAAGTTCCATACATGGTGTTGCAATTGACTATGTCGACTACCTAGTACTGTAGATGCTCGTATGTGGTGCACGTAGGCATATATCCCTTTGGCTTATGGCACTTCCAATCTCAAGTTGGGGGTGTGCGGTAATCTGAGTCTAGAGAGCCTACCAGGCACTTTCGGGCAACGACTGAGAGCTCAGGGGCTCACCAACGCCTGTGACTTGCAACGACTCAACACTACGCTTCAATTAAACATCGTGCTCATCATTATTGTTGTATATTCACAGCTAAGGTACAGAGAGATTCTCGGTCAGAGGAGTTCTAGATTTCACTATTTACTCCGCCTTTGGTGAATTCCTGAGCTGCCTTCCTCTCCCAGGTATCTTCCTTAACTGACTAATTGTGGTTCAGACTTCCCATCTTATGCAGTTAGCCCTAGCAACAATGAAAGTCAGGTACGTCGACAAGCAAGCAGTTCAATTCAGGCCGCGGAGAATCCTCGTGGGTATAACGTACCTCTGTAGTCCTGACTTTTGTGCCGATATAACATTTGGTTACGCGAGCTGCCACATTGGATACGTGAAGGCATCACACTGAGATGTTAGGAAGCCGCCTTTCATATGTTGGGAAACCCACTGGCTTACTTTTTTCATTGGTATGAAGTCTTCGTCATAGTCAAGCTGGTAATCACCGGCATCGACTTGCGGCACGACTCCCTCGGAAACACCCGGTTTGTCTACGCCAGCGGACAGTTTCGTCCAGCCATCTGACCAGAAGCGAGCGCCGATACGATGTCGGTAACTCAACGTAGATCGCCATCGTTGACTAATGCGTGCACCATGTATATAAGATAGACGTCGAGAAGCGCGGCGATATGGGAAGCTCGTGCGAGACTTTCGGAATCTTGAAGGGTCGTTGCGGCTTAATAGGGGAAGCATATCGGTGCTTGATGAAGATGTCCGGCAAAGCTTCAAGTAATCGCGCTTCGCATGCTGAGCACCCAGGATGCATCGATCAAGGTCATCGCAAGAGTCCCGTACAAGCTTTGTTGGACTCGCGTGAAAGTCACGGCGGCGCCCCTTGTGTGTGTATCCCATGCGACGTCGCTTGGCTCTCAAACGGACGGACTGCTCGAATCGTCTTTGACGTCTCGGACCGTTGCGCATCCTTCGACCGCCATTCGAGAGACGTTGTTTAAAGTTTGTTTGAGATTTCTCATTGTACTGCGTAGTATCGTCGGCGGAATCTTATGCATAGCATTATTGAAACGATTCCTGATAGCTTTTTGCAATGACTGGCAGAGTATTGCATTTGCGATGTTGGCAAAGATGCCTATGATGAGCACGCGCGCTGAAGTTGTAGCGACGAGCTGATGCAATGAGATATCTAGAGCATTTGATGAGCAAAGGAGCGAGATAAAATATAAATGATTGCAATAGTACGTACTAAACAATGGTGTTGATACCAGCACTCGCGATTATATTGTGACGATACCATGGGATTGAGAATGCATCAGCGATAGAATATGGCAGCGCTCCGGTGCGTCGGACTGTGGGCGGCCGGTTTTCAATCCAACGCCCCGGATCCACTGCGCACACTGGTGGCAAAAAAGGCATCGTGTTACGTGGTCGAACAAAGACATGAGTTGTGAGTACAAGTGTGATGCCAATGGGCGAAATGGTGAGTCGGAATGTTGGTGCGACCAACAGACTGAGAACAAAGAGATGTGTGCGTCGAAGTGGCGCAGCGGCATGCAACCCAACAATTCACGAAGCACTACGCAAAATCTCACTATCTCGGTTTACAGCTTACTAAACACAGCATATGCAAAGTTTTGAGCGGATTAAAATGTGATATTATTGACGTCTCCCAAAAAATGAGTGTGATGACTATCTAATGACTGCAGAGCCACTGTAGCTAGGTTTTAATGAACATGATTGACCGATGCTACAAAAGCAAGGTATATGAAATCAAAAACCATACCGCTCGCATACTAATTCACTATACCCACAGGAATAGCGCTTCAGCAATCCTCAATTTTACTTTTGTCTTCTTCTGAGGTTCCACGGATCCTCGCACTACTTGCTCCTGTGCTTCTTTGAAGACCTTGAGGCTCTTAAGCGCAGACTCGTAGCCAAAAAGGATTTCAATTGATATGCCCCTGCTGCATTGCGTTGGTAGATACAAAAGAAGTATGTCTTCGGTGTCCATTGACGACCAGACTTTGCTAGCCTGAGCGATCTCCGACTTTTGCACCGTGATACCGAGACCCGAACTGTTGATGACGTTTTCAATAACCGTTGAAAGCGCATTATCGCGGTATGCACCCGGTTCTAGCCTTTTGGCCATGCTGAAATACAGAAGTTGCGATGTGACCCAGTCGAGCGGTTCGCCCCGAAAAGCCCGGTTGAAAGTATCAGCCCACATTGTGGTTTTAGACTTAGAAAGACTTCCTATGCTGGACTTCAATATGAAAAGCAGTGTAGCGAAGTCCAAGTCCGGGGTAAAATAAATATAAAAGCCTCAAATCGCAAACAAGACAATCTGATGACGAGAAGTGAATGAGAATGTCTAGTGATAGTATGTGAGTTCAACTTGAAGATGACATGAAGTGAATGAGATTAATGCTCAGTGGTGGTATGTGAGCCAACTTGAAAATGCCGACCAATGAATAGCAGTATGACAAGACTCTGAGTCAATAGAGCATTACAATTGGGAGCGTAGTCACTGAGGAAGCTTTCGGTATGTTGGAGGTTGAGGGCATCCTCTAAAGTACGGCACACTTGGCCGCATTTTTCTGCTCGTCGAGAACAAAGACCTGAACTGTTAGTGGCGAAGAAATCGAAAAGCGCAAAGCACGGTAGTGCAAGTTGGTGGAATTCCAGGAGACAAAGAAAGTTATCAGTTGGTGGCGTTGTTCAAGAATGGCATTGTTTTGATCGCGGTACCGATGTCACGTACAATAGTTGACATGTTACCACACCAGTGCTCGAATGTCCATTCAGAGGTAGTTTGTCTGCGCATATTGACAGCATTCCAACTATCTGAACATTTAAAACTCATATCTAAGCAGTGAATCAAAGATGAGCTCTGTTTGAATGCCGAGGGACACCTATATTCCACTATATCGCAGGCAAGAGGAATAGATCTCTGACTGATTGCAAGGTCGTGAAATATAAGGGTGTGTAAGAACAATGAGAGACTATTAAGAGCCCATAAAAATGCATAGTCTTCTCTCCTTGAATTAGTTGACTACACCTTGATAATGCGACAAGAACACAATGGATTGCATTGCCCGAGTGCCGATAAGCGTGGTCAGTTGCCAAGGTCATGACTTAGGACCTCTACTATAGTATTTACATCTTCAACAATATCATTAGTGTGAAGCGTACTATCTTGTAATGTGTGACAGGGCCAAACACCAGACTCTAATACTCTAAACCCAGCGGAGAATGTTGCACACACATCAATACTCAATGACCTCGCAGCAAATTCGTAACCCGTCACGTCCACGTAATAGTCATAAATAACAACCCATTGATCAAACAAGGAAGGAACCAGCGGTCACCGAGACAGTCATATTGGAATGAGAACGATTCGGGATTAATGGTCCAGACTCACAGTAAGGCGTTATTGTGTCAGGCCGTTCCGTTGCATCACAATGTGCCATGTCACGGTAAGAATTGTTCCGGATCATGTACCGATAACAATGCATCACCCCACAGCATGCGAGGCACTGTCCAATTGACCCAGTACTGATCCGACTTAGACATACCTCCCCTATTATGTAGGTACTGAACGTAAGATGGGGGAAATGAAGAGAGCGATCTTGATCCATCGCTTGATCGCCACAAAGTGAACAAGCGAACACTCCCTGAAATGGGAGGCTGGCAAAGCCGACTGCGAGAAAGAGACATAAGCATATGGTCCATGGTACCACGATGGTTGTTTGACGAGCTTTGTAATGTAACATAGGTTGCAAGGGGCACGGGACTTGACCTGATGCATTATCGGGTAATGGGGAAGTACGGGCAACAAATCGTAGCATGAGCAATTGATACGAGCCTGATCAGTCTGATAAAGACTTCTACTACTTGAAATGACATGCTCTGAACGTACTTACAGGTAATACTCATGACCAATCTCGATCTTATATGTCACCTTGCGGACTGACGACATAGGCACTAATGGATTTGAGGGATATAGTCGCACTCAATGGCCCTCTCATTTATGTGTCACGGTATAGGAGCATCCTTTCTGACACGTAGAAGACATGGTATTGGTAATGTGAACATCCTTTAACCAAAGGCTACCACTCCCGATTCCGATCATTGGGAGGCAATCATTCTCAGGCAAGTACAATCCACTCATGTTTCTTGTCTGGAATACTATACCAGTCTTTTGCCAGTAGATAAGCAATCGCCTCTCGAAACGCAATGCCGTCCTTGTCTCGCGTAATATTCATTAAAACCACATTGTCATAGGTTTGTGCAATGGCGATAAACTCCCGCGATCTAACATAATCATAATCGGTCGACATCCAAATGAAAATGCCACTCTGGGTTATCATATTCTTGTTGTCAAACTCGAGGACGACCGATTCTGCCCAAAAGAACAGCCTTCCATCGCGCAAAACATCTGAGGACCCATCATGATCCAGGAACTCAAAATCTGGGTTGTCATCGGTACTATTATAACTCGCCGTGATTTTTGAATCGCTCGAGAGTGTGCCACTATCAAGTAATGCGCTTGGTGGCTTGTGATGCGTTGCTAAACTTGATTCGGATTCAGTGGTATTTATCAGGGGAACAAGTTTACCTTCGCGAAGCACAAACAGCGTCACGAGACTTTTGACAACTCGAAAATGGTCGGGGGGAGTATTAAAGGCTGGGAGCCAACTCTTATGGAACCGAACTTTGCCCGACCATGCGAGCCAGGACCAGCTGGGGAAGGGGAATCGTCGTACTGGGGGTTTGACGTCGGGATAATTGGATGACTCAGCACCCTCTCGCTCTGGTACAACACGCTCCTCCTCTATGTCCCATAGTAGAGCCTGCATGAACCCATTGATGGGAAGAGCCGCGAAATATTGCCCATTGTGCATAGTCCCAATGAAGGAGAGTACGCCTTTGAATGCGTCGAGTCTGTCGCCTCGAGCACGTAGTGACGTAGTTGAGAACTTACGGATGTATGGCAGGATTTCCCCAGCGCCAAACGTCGTGTCAGGTATCAGTGGTTGCTGAAATTCCGTCCTGAAGTCGACTTCGAGGTCGCGGCTGAGTTCAGCAAAGAACCAGGTGCCTTCAAAATTAATTTGCTCACAGCGAGTGAACCTAGAACAACTCCAGTATATTTGATCGTCAGTAAAGATCAGCTTTCGCCTGGAGAGGACGCCTTCTTGAAATGTCCAACCTCGTGTTGTCCATCGAGTGCCGGCTAAATAGTGTTCTTCGGGACCTTCAAAGTTGAAAATAGGCAGGCAGAAACGAAACGGGCCAAGCGGAATCATGCTTGGTGCTAGCTTTCTCGTCTGTGCCCTCAGTCCAGGCAATCCAGCGCTGGCATCGACGCCAGCTGCAGCGATGATAGTGAGAATCGCCCCCCCATAGATCAGATCCATTCGAGAAATAAACGCTCGCAGCTCCTTCATGTCGTCCTGGATAATACATAGAGCATCAATCCAAAGGTATCTCTCCCCAAGTTGAGAAACCAGATGCATTGCGTCCACGAAGGTTTGCGGCAGTGACTGTTCCCATAAAGAATTGTCCGTTTGAAGGATTGTAATGTTTGACCGTGTCAGATGGACCTGTTTTGTTGAACCCCATACATAACTCAATGCAACATATCGCGGAGGAGGTTGCATAGGAGGGAGTACTAGAACACAACCCTTGACAACATCAACGAGCTTCATGAAGAGCCCTTCGCAGAGCTGGAATTGTCTAGGCGCACAGTCAAGCGCGTGATCCGAAAGATTCTTACTTTCATAGTCGCATTCCTTCATCCATGTGTTCAATAGAGGTATGCTGGCGACTTGAGGTCGATTTCGAGCAGTAAACGATGCAGGGCCTGAGTGATACGGGCTGCCTTCAAGCTCGGGAGGCTTCCCAATCAAGAATTCCTGGCAACGGCGATGTCGAGGGTGTTCATATTCCTGTTCGAGAATTCTGACTTCTAGCATATTCATACGTTCCCGAACGTGATGGCCAGGATGAAGCTTCCTGTGCAAAATGGGATGGTTAAACCAGGGGTCGCGGACATAATACCGGATTATTCCCGGCGCCCCTAGGTAGATATCTTTGTCATAACGTTGTCGTAATGTGTAGAGAGCGAACTTGCACGAGACGCAGTAGCGAGCCTTTCGCAAGACTGATGTTACCGAACCCAATGGATACTTGGAGCCTCGAGGAAGGAAGCCGGGCTTCCCAGTGGTGCTAGGTCGCGGGAATGCTTCGGGATCATAAAACTGTTCCCAGGGCACTTGAAAACACTTCCAGCAAAGTCTCCGGCCCGTAAACAGTCGGCGACGAGCGTCAAGATGATTTGCTCCACGCTTCTCTGATCTCTTCTGACGTGGTCCCATTTTCTAGCCTGCTAAATGGGTTGTTAGCGCATCAATATGCTGGTGAGATGAAGTGAGCAGAAAAATTAATCATCGCACCCAATTGACACCTGGTTGGCAACCTACTCTGTATATTCACTTGAAAATAATGATTCTTAAGTGATAGTAATCGAGACAAATGGAGACCCCTCTCTGCCAACGCAACCTTCGCCGCCCCGCCTGTAGCCACGAGGTGGTGCAACTACCAACAGACCAATCGTCGCGCATATCGTCGCCAAGGATGCGGTGGTCGCCGACAGTAGGCTGTGAGGAGGCGTTTGCCAAACTCGCTGCTACAGGTGGCCTTAATGACCACGACAGCGCCGACCAGTCGTAAATGATGCGTAACCAAATGATACCTCTGGCTCTGCTCTGGGAGTAATTCTCAGCTGGCTCGACGATCTCTAGAACGTCCGATGCCCTAGTCAGATTGCCCCAGTGTCTAGCCCCTGTTCGTCCGGGGTTAGTGGCATCACGAATCATGAGCTAACCTACATCACTACCGGTTAATGGGAGATGACGCGACATGGGGCCAGGAGGGGAAGTTCCCCAACCTCGTCTCCCTGAAGCAGCTCCCGGGGATCTGGTCTGCTCTTATTCTCCTGCAGGACGATATCGATAGTACGGAACAGACATTGCCAGAGCCAGGTTGTTGTAGCTAGAAAACATACTCGATTTTTACAACAGTAGTGATTTACTGTATAGCTTCAGTTGTTATTCGAGCAGCGAAGATGGTCTTCACCCCGCCATCATGGGTACCCCAATTGCCATTCGGTGAGATCCTCATCGTCACTTTCCGCCTGACGAAGAGCCAGACTCACAGAAGGCTCAACTGACTAGACTATAGACCCGCCGGACTCGGTCCCGTTGGGGGAATTCGTTTGCACCGAGAGATATGGTCGGCAGCCGATCGATAGATCTCAAAACCCGTTCACCTGCGGGTTGACCGGCAAGACATACACGACCGCCGAAACGAGTGCGCGGGCCAAACTGCTTGCACGAGCTTTGGCAAAACGACTAGCATGGAGGCCAAATGAGGAAATGCACTGGGACAAGGTCGTAGGATTGTATTCATTCAACACAGTAAGTCCCCTGATCGCATCAGCGATGGATGAGTGGCACGGGAACAATAAGCTAACGGAGCAAGATTGACTACCTAATGGCCTCGTTTGCAGTGCATCGACTATCCGGTGTCGTGACGCCTGCGAACGCAATGTATACCGCTGCCGAGCTCGAGCATCAGCTCAAGTCATCCGGCGCAAAGGCTCTAATTACGTGCACACCGCTGCTTGAGAATGCGCTGAAAGCAGCACGAGCAAGCGGCATACCTGACGATAAGGTCTTCATTCTCGAATTTCACGGAGCCCCTAGAGACAAACGATTCAAGACTATCGACGACTTGATCACAGAGGGCAAGCAGATACCTGAACTTGAACCCTTGAGATGGACCAAGGGCCAAGGCGCCCGACAGCCGGCTTACCTATGCTACTCCAGCGGGACATCAGGACTACCGGTATGTTCCCTATCTTATTGACTCTACGGGGGACTACTCTAACTAGAAAATTGATATAGAAAGCAGTCATGATATCGCATCGCAACGTCATTGCCAATGTGATGCAGATAAGGTGGCACGAAGATACAGGGCGACGACAGAAGAACGTCGAAACACAAACCTCCATCGGACTTCTCCCTCTGTCACACATCTACGGACTCGTAGTGGTCGCAAACGCAGGGATGTACCGAGGAGATGGCACAATCATACTACCCCACTTTGAACTAAAGACACTTATCGAAAGCATACAAAGGTATAAGATCAACTTCATGTGTCTCGTGCCCCCGATCATCATTCAAATGATCCGGAACCAAGACTTGTGCTCGAAGTATGATCTGAGTAGCGTTCGGTTCGTGTACGTGGGCGCAGCACCACTCGGCGAGGAAACGACGGCAGATTTTCGGAAAGCATTTCCTCATATCACGCTTGGGCAGGGTTATGGCATGACGGAAACATCTACAGTGGTAATCAGCACAGGCGAGAACGACGTCTTTCCCGGTATGGCAGGATCACTAGTCCCTGGTGTGCGGGCGAAGATCCTCGACGACGAAGCCCGTGAGATAACAGAATATGGAAAGCGGGGAGAGTTACTAGTACAGTCACCGTCCGTGACTCTGGGCTATCTGCACAATGAACCGGCGACCTCAGCAGCATATGTGTGGGATGACGATGGGCGATGGATGCGCACGGGCGATATCGCGCTTGTAAAAGTGTCGCCGAATGGGCATGAGCACTTGGCTATCGTTGATCGTTTGAAGGAATTGATTAAAGTCAAGGTGAGCTCGCTTCGTTTAACCCAACACTGTCACACGGGAGCTGACACATACCTAGGGCCACCAAGTAGCACCGGCAGAGCTAGAAGCACATCTTCTGACGCACCCCGCTGTGAATGACTGCACCGTGATTCCGGTACCCGATGAGAGGAGCGGCGAAGTTCCGAAGGCGTTCGTAGTCAAGTCTCCATCTGTAGCAGGGAAACCTGACGAAGAGGTCATTCGGGAAATTTGCAAACACGTTGAAGAGCATAAGGCAAGATATAAGTGGCTCAAGGGAGGGGTTGAGTTCATTGATGCGGTACCGAAGAGTCCCAGTGGAAAGATATTGAGACGAGTATTGAAGGACAAGGAGAAGGAGGCAAGAAGAGCGAAGAGTGCGAAGTTGTGAAGCGGACTGGAGTTGACGGGACTATATCGTCTCTTGAGTAGGGGAACGGCGAGGACTTCTGTCAACTTGTGGTACACGTAACACTCGGATATGGGCCTCCCACCAGTTGTACAGTTTCCCGGAAGTCTGGCTTGCGTGACCGCAACGACTCAACCCTACAGCAAACAATATGAGGTCATAGACTATCTAGTGAGGGTGTCACGGAGCCAGGGTAGATGCCTAGAATCGTCACAAACATTCCATTTGCATTCCTGAAGAGTAAGTGACACTCATGGCTGATGAAAACTGATACCAGGCAGCAGTTTCTCGATATTCGTATCCACTCGAGACACACCTAGCAATTGTCGGATTATCAAATCAGAGGCAACGATCTCAGCGTTGGAATGTGGAAGGAATAACCTTATTCGCATCGCACACCGCACATCTCTCATCTCAGGTGTCACGCCTCCTAGGAGCGCTGAGTTGCCCGCCCTAAGTGCTCCCACGGCGGCCTCTTATCATGAAGAGCTCGATGAAACGTCCCTCCAAGCCCCATGTACCTGCATATAACATGGAGAAGTTCAAGTCTCTCATTGGTCATAAATCTCTCAGTGTAAAAGCCCCGACCAACAACAGAGCTGTTGTAGAACAATGCCTCATATCTCCCGTACTAGGTCACTCAGCCCTGAGAGGCAAAGCATTTGGTACGGAAGTAGATCCCGCTGAGCTTATAGCCGTAATCGGGGTGTCTGCTCGCGATGCAGAACGTGTTCTGTTGACTGTTGATACAGAGGTTTTGTTTCAGCACTCAAGTCTCGATGTCTCTGACCAATCGAGGCCAGACGGCATGCGTTAGATTGAAATGCTGGAATGTATAAGGCATATCTAGAAGATACAAGTGATCACTACGCGCTCTTCTGTCTGTACCACTCCTTCTGATCTATCTCGTTCTCGCCGGCTCTTCTCATGGACGAAAGCGGGGGCGGGGCATAGAGGGTTGGCAGCGCAGCCAAAGTGTGTCCCCCCCTGTCATTACTACTGTACTATCAATCAGATCTCGTACGAGTACCCAGTAGCTGACAGTTTCCCTCGCGTGTATGGTGTTTCAGGCATATCGATAGACAAGCTTGGACCTCGACACGAAGATCTCGTTGCTGAAGAAGCAAACTAGATTCGTTGACAAAGTTCGAGTGCTCATGGCGCTTGAAATCCTCATGTCTTAATCGAAACTAACTCCTCGAAGATTACTAGTATATCTCCAAATACCCAACAGCGAAGGCATTGAGAGATCAAGCTGCTTCGCGTACTCGGTTAAAAATGCACATACTACGGTACCTACTGAAGCTCACAGACTGGTACCTGAGCTACTGACGCAACCTGCCAGGGGAGCAAGCTAAGCCCAGTGCCTCGTGCAGTAAACAGACACAAGATGGACGCTTTGAGTAATTTGCCTCTCTGTGTTCTGTCTGTGCTAGTTGAGATTCTCGCCACCAAGACGGTCGTGCAGACTTGCGAATTAGTACAAAAACTCAGCATCACCTACGGCCAAGCTATGGATTTCCGTTTCGTCCAGTCTCGCCCATTTTAACACTTTGAGGCTCAACTTTGATCTAACAACATTCTTTTTTCTCCATTCACTCATTCTTTCCCACCCGCTACGCATTCCAAAATCGAGTCGCTTCCAGCCCGTATCATTTACTCATCCCCCCTAGTACACGTCTTCGTTTCACACCAGTTATAATGGATCCTCTTTCCATCACAGCCTCTGTCATAACAATCGGCGGGTTGGCTGTGAAGATTTACAGTACAATAGAGCCTATTGCCAATGCCCACGTCGATTTGCAGAGACTGCTACAGGAAGTGAAGACACTCGAGTTTTCAGCTCACTCTGTTCGCGAGGCACTGACCATTGCTGAAAGCAGTCCGTATGCTCACATTGGCAATGGCAGCGCCTTCTGGGAGCGTGGCAAAAACGTACTCCTGGATTTTGAACACATATTGGAAGAGCTTCTTTCGTTACTTCGGGGCTCGAAGTCATCTGACCCCGACAGTTCACCTTCCCGACTTGACGCAATCATGACCATGCTCTTTCAAGAGCGGAAAATTGATTTTTATCAAGCGAGAATCTCGACTCTCAATGGTTCGTTGCAGACGATGCTGCTGACTATCGACATGTGAGTTCTTTTGTTTGCCCTCAACAACTAACTTTCAAGCTGGGAAATTGTAACTGACTCCTCCTCAGAAACCTTTCACATGCATCTGCCCAAATCGCTGCGACCACCAATCAAAACGTGGAGAAACTGCAGAGAGAGAACAAGAAACTGCAGAGAGTGAACCAGAACCTGCAGAGAGAGATTAAGAACCTGAAGATGACGGTTAACAATCTCCCGGGTGACGCGACAAGGACCGATTCTTCGTCTCAAACAACCGATGAGGACAAACGCATCAACGACAATCTGAAGAGCTTCGTCATGGCTGCCGATGACTTCCATGCTAGTGCTAGTTCAACAGCAGGCAGCATCAGCAGTGGCTCCCAGTATGCGTCATCTCACAACTCTTCGGACCTCAAAGAGCCTCACTATCGGTCGGCAACCGCGTCCCAACTGTCTCAAGTACAAAGGAGATATACAGAGGACTGGTGTCGAGACGTCGGAGCTCAATGCGACAGCAATGACATGGAAATCCTCCCGGTAGCAGCGGCAGCACCTGGAGTCTACGAGATGGCTGCGACAATCAACAATTCCTCTCACAGCACAACCGACAATGCACCTTTAAATGGACACATTAATCGAGCGAATGAAGCATTGCAAAACTGCAACTTCGCTGAAGCGGAAACCTACTTCGGATTTGCTCTTTGCTTGTGTCTGGCGTCGTCTTCGTCCCTTGGATCCCTTCATTGGCTGCTCCGGATACAACTTGCATTCTGCGCACTCTTCCAGAATAAACTTCCGATGGCGCAGGCCCTGATTACCAACCTCCTCGAGTCCGAGCCAATGGAGAGTCCAATTGAAAACCAGCTGTACTTTGTTCTGGCTTTGTCACAAGCGCATGCTCTGGACTTTGTAAATGCGGAGCAGACTTTCGGAAAGCTCGTCGAGAGTCTACCAGATGCCGCATCGGGTATGGCTGTTAGCAAGGAGGATGCCATAACAGTCTACTATGCTTTCTTATTCGAAAGTGGTGACCTTAATCAACTCGGAGCAATGATTATCGAAGCAATGACAAGAGGGAATCGCAACGTTGATAAGGTCAAACGTGTACCGAGGCCTGTAGACTTCTTGACTAGATGTCATGAGCTTCTTGCCTGTGTTCTCGGGCTCGACGAGAATTCCCACAAAGGGCTGATCTATAGATACATCAGCGAAATGCAGTCGCTGCCCATGGCCGCGATACCTACTGCGCTCGAGGAGCGCTCCAGGAGCTACGTCGATCTGGGCAACTGGCCACGCAAAGCTGTTCCAATATACCTTCACATCACAGATCAAACAGCTTCGACCGTATGATAGGATCGCTGAAAGAACGGATCATGAGACCCTTGAGCGCGCATGGCGAGAGCGAGCATCGCCTATCCCTCAGAGACTTGTTCCGCAAATCCCAAGAACAGGAAGCAAATCCAGGAGAGGTACGAGAGTGTCTTAGCCCTCCTTTGAGCGCATCTCCCGGCAATCGCAACAGCCTTGTGGCCTACCAAGAGTCCGATAGTACCCCGCCTCCGCCCTCGCCCTCGTGCCCTCGGACTCCGACTGCTTCAGGATGTCCCGCGACAAGCAGCATTCAGTCGTTCCACCAAACGGAAACCCGACCCGACGCTTCTCACCACGTGACAACGAGAATGAGCATTGATGGGGAGTCACAACAAATTCCCAATAGCGAGTGCCCATCGCAACACACAGACGCGGGTCCCTCCGAGATATACGACTCATCCAGCTCATGCAACGCAAACCAGTCAGAGCATGGGCCTGGCTGCACTTGTCGTGAGAACTCCCCATCGGCTAAGCTGAGAAGACGCCGAGGGATGATGTTTCCAAAGCCGGAAGATCCAGACATCCCAATTGCAAACAGCGCCTCGACTTCCGAGCAGCCACTTCTCGATGGTCACAATCACAACAAGCCCGACAACGTCGCGGTTCAATATACACACCCCGATGCGACACCTTTCAATTGTCGCCAATGACGTGTACGCATGTCACACAGACACCTAGTTCACAACATCACTCCACTGGCTTGAACTAGATGCACACCAGAGCGAGCCTGGGCCTACCCTTCGCAATCACAGGTCCTGTAACTCGCTCTCTGCTGCAGCGCCTCTCAAGCAGCAGCAATCATGCTACATTCCCGACATTTGTTTGAGCCTTCAACTCGAACAATGCTTCGGCCTTGTAACCAGCTTGCGTGACGCAGCTTTTCATTTTGTGCTTTTGGAATTGGAATCTGGATCGTTTTCGGCGGCGTTTCTTTTGCTTTGGATGACACACTTAATTCGCCATGCATGGCGTTAGACCACCATGCCTTTTGCGCGCAATATTTGCTGTTAACTGCTGCTACTGGCGTTTCTAGATTGGATATTGAACCACCATAGAATGCGCTCTTCACAGGGAGCTGGGCGCTATGGGTTAAGCGAAAATTGTTAACAGGAGGATATGGTGGCTTAAATACCCAGGCAGCAAGATTGTTAACAGGAGGATATGGTGGCTTCAATACCCGGGCAGCGTTCTGCCTCACGCTCGTTTGCTTATATAGGCGTTAGGCCTACGATCGATATCAATTTGACATCGACTTTCCTCGGGCTATGAGCTTGAGATGATAACCTTCTACGTCTTTCGCATGATATGTGAATGTGTGATTGCAGTTGTAGTAAATGTCTGATATTCATTTCGGTTGAGTGCTATCTTCTGGATACACGGTCGGCATAGGTAGGAGTGTAAGAACTTGTACTAACATGAGTGCCCATCTACTATAACTACCTATATTGACCACGTCTTGACATTTGCATATTGTTACCTCATTGACGAGTGTCTAGGTAATTGCTTCAACATTTCGAAATTAAACAGTAAGAATGTTTAGCGATTGATGAATGCTACCTTGTGTATGGAGAGAGTGGTGAGTATTGCTTGTGGTGGATAAGGGTGCTCTTAGGGTTCGATTACAGTGTCCACAGCGCCTAGAAGCAACTCCGCATGTCCCCAATCACTGAGGTCCCGTCTAGCCCTGTCTCCCACTTCTGTCAACGAACCACCTTCTCACAACACATCCCCCCCAGAGGTGGCATTTATGATATTTACAGAACACCGTCTTTGCGCCCAGTTTGTCTCGGGCTCAGCTTCGTAATTCCACAGTCAACAGGGAGCGCTTCGCTTCCCAGTGTCAACCCTAACATCGAGCCGGAACACCTGGGCAATGTGGTACGACAGCAGAGCCAACGACACCAGCGCCGAACGCTACTCCACATCGCATTCCTCTTCGTGTGCTCTCTCTAGCTCTCTAGCGAGCGCCTCGTCGACATTTGGAACGCCCGTGTCTCGTGATGTATCGGGTCGCGGAAACTCTGACTTGCGGTCGTCGTTTGGCGATTGTTCGCTGTCTATAGTGTACATTGTCGTTGTCGCCGTTCCCATCTAAGAGGTAGGTAAAGTGTGCCTTGTCAGCGAGGTGAACGACGATGCCTGGTGCGGGTAAGGATGTCCGTATTGAGCTGCGCGCTAGCATCGGCAATCGAGCGGCGCCAGGACGGCTAAGAGAGTAGGATAGATGTGGTGTAACACTCCTTCGTTGTTCGGCGTCCATTATCGACTGTCGAGCTAGGCCTCTGGTGCTGAACCCACTAGCGACGTAGCCGACGTGTTTGATAGCACGTGAGGAAGTCCAACGCTTCCTTTGAACGTCTGCATCTATGGACACATGGTTGCCGTTCAACATTCACTGCACCTTGGCGACATGTCGCTGTGATACTCCTCACCACCATCATCTCGTATGGCCAGTCTCATACCGCAAGGTCAGCAGGAACTTGTTGGAGCGAATCATTGCTACAGCCGGCCAAGTTCAGGCCGCCTGAGTAGGTCGTACTGATTTGAACAAGCGTTCCACGAAGTTTACGTCGGTCAAATAACGGCAAATATCAGTCAACTCGCATCTCAAGGCGAAGCGGATCTCAACAAAATTGGTCAACGCTTCATGGCTGAAGTCACTCCTACTGCAGAAGACGATATTGCGGCCTCTGTTGGTGCCATATGGATAGCTAGACTTCCACACAGACCCCTGGAGACTCCCGCCGAGAAGGTGAGGCCTCTCGGGGAGAGGCGTCGAGGAGTTGGTGTAATGGACAATCGCAAAGTGCGGCTCACTCCGCCGTTCACCACGATCTTGCTAAGTTGATGTCCACAAGACACCAAGTCAGCGATCAACACATCTGCAAATCACAGCAAACTATACACTGCGGGAGCTCTGGGCTGCTCAGCGTATCGTTCGAAAGGCTAAGGTTGTTATTCTCTCCAACCTATTGGGATTCTCAATGCTGGTATGAATTTGATCAAACATTTCATGCGCACTTTACTTGACCTATTAGCTGTTCGAAGATGTCATGACAAAGTCCCACGACGACCATCCCTTCCTGCTTCGTGGGCTGCCTTCAATTCATTCTCATACCGCAGGTACCTGTTTCCGTGGCCGTCCTCTACCCCGTTTCTTGACATCCGATGGGACTTGGGTCAAGTTCTCTGCGACACGCTTTCTCTTCTGAGGACTGCCGAAGGATCCATCCTCCTCTACACCACTATCGCTGACGAAGCTTCGGTTGAGATAACTCATGGTTCCCGGTCCACTCGGTGGCTTCAGACAATTATCAGCACTGTCTATTCTCGGGACGAGGCAGAACAAGGAGGAAGGGGGATTGTAATTCATTACATACCGGTAACTCCTGCGTCCCAGTGTCTGAGTGGGCAAAGCTAGTGTTGAGTGAACTTATGAATGACGTCACCTCTTCGCCAGGTCGCCTTGCTCGCAGCTTTGCAGCTTCTGAAAGCGTGGAATCCGGCACGGTGGGCAAATTCTGGTCAGTCTTCCTCAGCACCTCTTCCGTGAGCGGGCCATACTGCCAGGCCAGCTCGTGGCTGTTCCCTGCAAGAATATGTTGAAACCATAAAGCCAAGTTCATAGTCATATCCCTAAAACGTTCTAGATCCTGGCCCTCGCCTCGATGCACTGACCACGGAATGGAGATGTGCTCAAGCAACCCGTTTTCGATGACTGCGTGTTCAATTTCGTCTTGAGTTGGCTCACTATTGGAAGCCGCCGAGTGTTCCTGATATGGCCTAATCCGAATGAGAAAGGCCTCCTTAGTCGTGACTATGCAGCCGTATCTGCATCTTGTCCGCACACAATATGTATAAATCTGTCGGATTGGGGCTGCTCCCCTCTTCTTGATCCATCCTGTACAGTTTCCCCTCGGCGTCTCAATCTCGCGGCTACTGTCCCATGTTTTCCCCGACTTAATCTCAATTGGCAGTTTCGTGACCCGACGTTTGCCACTCGAACCCGTTGTCTCGAGACTTGGAGCCTTCAGAAAGTCAACGCCAGAGCCGTCGGGCACTATGGACCCTCTGCGACTGGAAAACAAAGGCGCACCACTCGCACCAAGTCGAGTTCCCCTCGCCATGCCAGTTCTTTTGATTGCCTTTGGTTCCGTTTCTTGCGGATCCGACCTGCCACTTCTAGCGCTACTTGGTGGGACCCATTGAAGGGGATTTAAAGTCTGCCTCACGCTTCCCAGTGCCTCGTTCACTACCGTATTCGTCCACACCTGTATGATACCTGAGGCGCCGGGCTCGCCAAAATCCCTGTCCTGTGATCCGGCCAACAACACAGGATCGAAGTAGTCGAATTCGTTTGCACGATCTCGACATTCTCTTATCAACTTCTTGTCGAAGATCCGTTCCATTGTTTCGAAGCTGAAATCCTCCCAGGGTGCCATCCACGTGGGGTTATTGTACGCTGTCCCGTTGGTCTGCGATGCTTTTGGGTTATATTCGCCATGCACCACGACTGGGTTCTTCAGTGTTAAATAGTCTAGGATACTCTTCGCCGTGCGGATTCTGCGGTTTTTTTTTGTCTTCTCCATATCACTTGCTGTTTCGGCCATCTTTCGGGTTTGAGGTTACCCCTCTGATTTAAATCGCTTGACAAAATTGATACTTGATACAAGTAATTATCACTGGCTTCTGAATGACAAAGCTACCGATCTGCCACCTTCCGGGAGAGAGGGCGAGAGAACGTAAGAACTGTGGACTCATCCGAGATAAAGGTGTGAAATGATCGCAAATCACTTCCCTGACTCATACTCGTAGCCTGCATACTGTTGCATTCTCAAAGACGAAGTTCGGAAGGGTGTGAAGTGTAGACGCATGGCCACATAACGAACTGCAAGCTGAACACGGGATTGGTTCGTCTGTCGCAGACTCGGCCCTCCAACTCAATCCCGTCGATGCTCTGGATTAGTAGAATTAGTGGACCCTTGCCGGTTCGTGATGGATGCAAGTAGACGTCCTCGTATTCGTCGATATTGCTCCAACTGCTGTGCCGATGTCTACCCCGCTCAGCCACCATCACGGTATCATGAGGTTTATCATGGCCCTCTCATCACTTGGCATTGAGCTTGATGGATCGATTCGTAGAAAAAGAATTCCACGATCACTATGTCGGAAGTTGACAGAAATTGGCGTCTACTGTCATTACCTGAGCTGCCGGAATGCGAGGGCCCGAAGTTGAAAGCATTTCCATATCCAAGCTCACATATTACCTGGCTACAGTGGATTAACCAGAAGGAGGACGCATCCCAATCAGGGGGCCAAGGTTATGTGTTCAAGGTCAAAATACGATCAAGAGTTTATGCTTTGAAAGTGGTGAGAGGCACGGTGTTCATTTGTATATTCTAGACTAATAAGTAAATAGTTCAAATTCTTTGACTACTCTACAAACCGGCCCGTTCTTGGTCCCATCCGTGGGCGTACTGTCACAGATTCAGAGCTAGAGTTCCATACCGACCCCTTTTATGCCGAGTGCCGGGCCTATGGCCAGATTGAGGTCCAAAGGAAGCGCCAGGGGCTAAAGAGAAAGGACATTGCCGATTGTTATGGATTCCTGGCTCTGAAAACTACCGATGAGAATATCCTTAAGGATTACGGCATTGACCTATGGCGGGACATTCATGTTGATGATGAGTACCGCCAAAGAGCTGAGGGCAGTCCCATTCGAGCGTTAGTGAAAGAGTACGTCGAGGAAGATGTAGAATTTGACGAAAGAACAAGAAAACGCATGATGACAAGCATCAAATGGATGAACAGGAATAACATCCTGATAAACGACATACACGCACAAAACTTCAAAAATGGCTACCTTCTGGATTTCGGATTATCATGGACGAAGCCGCACTGCCTATGGAGAAATACGTCCCGTCAGAATATGAAAGCTGTTTTGACTGTCGACCTTGTTATGCTTAAGGAGATGAATGAAGATGACGGGAACCCGCTGAGACGTTCCTCTCGACTGAAGAAATACTGAATACCAAGAATAGCTGAGGCAAATCCTCCGTACGTTAAGCAATCAAGCCGAAAGAGAGCTGGTGTGAAACATTACGTTATTGGGATATGGATAGGCTTGGGATCGTCGGCATAATGTCATGATATTTAGTTTTACATACTTTTGTTAGTTGTTCTTAATTGTCGTACAACACAGTCAGGCTTTTTACCAAGTGAACTTACCTTAGGGAAACAGGAATGAACCAGCTTCCGTTACTTAAGAATGAATCTGTCCCACTGACGCGGGGAATTCACCAACTGCGGTCTTTCCACTTCAGGCACTTTGAATGAACTCACTCGCAAAATGAGTGAGCTATGATGGCTTAAGCCGTTGTCACCTCATAGGGATCTAGATGTTTCGCGCATGTGCAAACTATGGAGGTATACGGGACGCTGCATATGCATGCATATCGAATGATGGGCTAGCTAGTACCAGGCAGAACACGACCAAATCGCGCCTGTCGACACAGCGCATGTTATAGATATTTCTTAAATTCTAAGTGGACTGATGATTTGTGAATAGGGGACCCAAAATGGCGCGTGCTTCTATACCGGAATATTGTCAGCTGGGTTACATGAATTGGAACTCAACGATGTTGAATTAACCTTCAGCTTCTTCTAGCAACCCTGCATCGCCCGAATTGGAGAATACCGAGACACAGTAAGATAAGATGATAGGCAAGGCTACAACTACAAGGACGAATTATTGCTATCTATTTGACAAGAAATGGTAAACCTTACGAAACCCCATACCGCCTTCACAAAAGCAAGAGAGTTTTAATTTGGGAATTACATATCTGCTTCGACGTCCCTGATCTTGACTTCATTTCGCCCGACTATAACGTGCGGAGATTAAAGTAGAACCACACGATCGTATTCGACGAGACCGATACCAGTCAGATGTTTTCTCTCTAGCACCCTGCCTCCGTGATCCCTCGCGCTCCTTTGCGTCGAGATATGGCCCGTCCAGCTGCTGTCTTTCTTCGAGAATGGTTTCAAGTGGCTCTTGAAGCAATCGACGTAGAGAAACTTCCTTAAAGACGTCTTCAATAATCTCTTTCGTGTCCCACGTTCCATGAAAATACGACGGGGAAACGCCATTTCTCCGCATCACCACTCTCTGTACGTATGATGTCATCTAGGCGAACTCATCCTCCACGATTTGTCCCAATGCCTTGAACTCTCCTTCCGTTGTCTTGATTAGGAGGTCGATACTGTACTCTGATAGTTTTCCGTCGTCCCAGTGCTTCTCTACCGCCCAACCTTTTGAACACCTGGTCTCGCTCTTCATAAACATCCAATGCGTGAAGTAGAGCCTCCGTAGCCTCTGTCGTGAGATTCGCTTCCCGCAGATGCTGCATCAACGCAGCATCGGGAGGGTTTCTATGCTTGGTCAGATTCAAGAGGGTCGACCTAGCAGTGCTGATAAGTCTTTCTAGTATCGACAGGTCATGCTTAGGGGCATCGTTCGTGGTCGCCATCGCGTATGTCAATGCCCAAATCAGAGCGCTTGAGTTCGAGGAAGTAACGTGCTGGTTATAACTGTGACGATACGATACGAATATGTCGTTAAAAACCGAGTAGCAAATGCGATGCAAGCAAACATCGAGGTCTCAGAAAAGTAGTGAAGGCTGAAGGATAGTTGGGATAGGGGCATGTGAGAGACGAAAGCTCCAACTGAGAAGGCAGTAGCATGCCACGTGCATATATAGCTTCGCGTTGGAAACAAAGAAAAAGAATGCCGTTGGTAGCATGACTGGCGTGCTGTCATACCGTAGAGGAATGCGCACTGCCACAGGAAGTTTCCGCCACCTCGTGAACAAGGAACTCGGCCTAGGTGTCGCGCGAGGTAGTCGTGCTACCAGTCTAGTCACACAATGTATTGTGTGATTTGAGAACCAACAATTCCTTGTTATATCTTTGCCGCGCATCTTCGACTTTTCTTTGTCTGTTTTAACTACATCCGCACATCACCACAAAGTCCACTTTATACTCCAAGTAGGTCGAGACCGCAGACTTGGTCGGCAGGCAAACGCAATGAGGTTAACATCATCTCTCAGGTCTCCCTACAGGCATTCGAAACAGCTGATCGCCATGGTCAGGCGTCGTCCTCGTCACGGAGCTACGGCAGCGAGCTATCTCGCAGCATTTAGCGAGCGAGCACCCATGATGATCAAGAAGGAACTCGATGTCTTC
This sequence comes from Xylariaceae sp. FL1272, assembly GCA_022432385.1. Lineage (NCBI taxonomy): Eukaryota > Fungi > Ascomycota > Sordariomycetes > Xylariales > Xylariaceae > Xylariaceae sp. FL1272. The sequence goes on from JAJJXC010000019.1 coordinate 380,896, forward strand.
GAGTACGTCAAAAGCGAGCAAGCCTTCCGTCGGCAGTTCCTCACGCGACAGCCTCCTGAGAAGCGTGATCGAGTCGAAACTATACTCAGAGAAGCCGAAAAGGACAGAAAAAAGCAAAAAGACAGCGAGGATGTTTTGCACTTGGTAAATAGCGAGACGGCCGAAGGCACGCGCGGCGAAGTGATGGCCCACGTCAAAGCGCAAGACGAGAACGCAAAGGCCGCCTGCCAGTCTATCCTTAATCAGGCCCATTCCCGTGGTCAAGATCTCGTCAGGGTTTATTGTGAAGAAGCTTTAGAGGACCTCAGGGCCTTCCGAAACGCAGACGAAGACGAGTTCAACCAGGCATATATCGGGCTGCAGACACTTATGAGAGACAGAAAGCACGCAAACAACAACCGTGCAGGAGGGTCATGAGAGAGTGTTATTGAGCTTTGGATATGAGCAAGCGACAGTATATTCAACATATGACTGTCAAGATGTGGCGGCATGTGAGGATGGCAGTGGCGAATCTCCGGTTCAAGTTTCGATTGATGTTTTGTTTCTTTTCTGTATCCAACTGCTGTCAGTCATTAATCACACTAAACTCTAGCTTCGGAACAGACAATATGGATTACAACATGGGATAGTCTTTTATGAACTATACGTGCCCTACCATATACACCTCAACTGTCATCGCCAACGTCTATACACTGTCACTCATAAGCATATATCACGTGTTGTTCTCAAAGTGTCATCAATTCATTGAAGCTACCGAGAAGGAACGACCCGAGTTCCCTAATGCTCATAATCCCATGACGCCGTACTAATGATGAATGCTGACGATGGACCGTTTAGGCCTTGCCCTTGCGCTTGAGGTACTCCTCCTCTTCTGCCTGGAGATCGGCGTCGACCTTGGCACCCTTGGAGGGCTCGTTGCCGTGGAGCTTGGCCTGAAGACGCATTAATTAGTATGAGATCGAGTGTGACGCGACGTAATTGGAAAATGGAGGGGATGATGGCTTACGGGTAGAGTGGGGTCTCGCTTGGAAGCAGCGACCTCGGGCGAGTCCTCGTCACCCTCCTTCTGCTTGCGCTCCTCGTTGGCGAGACGGTTGGCGATGGATCGCTCGTCCTCTGCGTCCTTATTAGTAGTTGCACAGGCGGGTAGTGGGTGTAGAACATACTGGAGTCGTTGGGCTGGTGAGAGTGCTCCTTGCCCTCCTCGTATCTGGTGGGCTGGTTGGGCTCCTCGCCCGACTTGTAGTTGCGCTGGTCGCCAGCCTCGTAGGCAGCGCGGTTGCCGACGTTGGAAGTTCCCGACATTCTTATTGTTGTATTAGGTAGTGGTTGAAGGAGAGGAGTGGTGTGTGTGTGAAAAGGTGGTGTTGTATTGAGAATTGGAGGGGTAAGGTATCAAGTGTGTGTTTGTGAGATGGATTAATGGAGGGGAAAACATTTACAAGTGAGACAACAGCAGCTAAAACGTTTATATTCTGCTGTGGACTTTGCATCATGGTGCCCCTCTCTCAGAGGAATGCGCGCCCTACGTCATTACCAGCTACCTTTTGCGACCCGAACCCACCATCGCTCGATAAAATCTGGGGCTCTCAGGCGCGCCAGGAACACTGGGGGCATGTTGGCAGTGACACGGCTCAGGTAGTGATGGAAAAGAATGGAAGTCCTGTCCTCGTCGCGTGCAAAATTCAATGGTTGCACCGTTGCATCTGAACGCTTTTTGGCGCATTTTGCAAGTCTACGTCATTGACTCCACGAGCCGCATCTGTCCCTGGCTGTCCCTGGCCAGAGCGGGTCTTCGGAGCTTTTAGCACGACGTTGCCAAGCATTTGCAGTGGTCCTTGTGCCCAACTATGCTCGCTATACTCACCAGCTGCCACCCGTAAGCTGGTAGAGCACGGCAGCTGGCAGGCGGAATGAATCTGGGGATCAGACAACGACTCCCAAAATTTGAAGATTCCCTGATACTGGCATTAAGCGCGACAACGACCATCATCAATCCACGACAACCAATAACACCGCCACGATGTCGATGTTCAGGGCCAAGAAGCTGGACCTCGGGTGCAACATCATCAACACCCGTATAGTGCGTGACCACACCAAGCGCAAGACCTTTGCCGCATTCGAGCCCGAGAGGTGCGCATCCTCCATCCGTCGCGATGCTTCATTCCATCGAATCCATAGCGGACAGACTGGCTAATACGTTTCCTACCTGCTAGACAAGCTCTCCGATACATCATCCGCAACACCACCCTCCCTGCCCGTACCCGTGCCGAAGCCCAGCTGCAGTTGACCCAGATGCACTGCTACACCCGCCCGACCCAGATCCGCGGACGATGTATTATGGGCGGCAAAACAAGGGGTATATTGCGAGACTTTAAGATGTCAAGAGTAAGAACTCACAGGGCCATCAGAGACCGAAACGGCAAGACTGACGAGACGGACAGTACAACTTCAGAATGCAGGCATTGTCAGGCAACATTCCGGGTGTGCGGAAGGCCAGTTGGTAGAGAAGATGGGGAATGGGCGAATGCATGTAAGATAGGTACGAGACATATACTGCCTCGGTTGAGAGCTGGTAGTTGTACCATACACCGATACGAATACAGATGTACGACCACTTATCATTTTTGCGGACAGACTCTTGGACAGGTTGCTACTTCCATGTGACACGAAGTTGGGCCAAGGGATCACTAATTTGTAGGTGGTCGTTCCTTCGTTTATCGTTAGTAGCAAAGGCTCAAAGAAACAAGTAATTGGTCACAGCATAAGTACAATTCTCCCGAGATCGATATAAGAAAGCTATCTGATTGTCACTGATCGCAACTTGCAAACACAGTGAGATCAGGTAGGTGGCAATCACGAAAGTTTGCTGGAGGAAACAGCCACTTTCGGACCACAACCACAAAGCTCATCGTCGCTCTTTCCTTTCTACGACCTCAACTTGGGAACGTCTAGACTGCGTGGTCGTGACTGCCTGACTTGAGGTTCCGTCTCATGTTATATCGTCGCATCTTTGTGAGCATCCAATGAGGAGCTCAAACCAGCTGGCGAACTTACTGGTATTGAAGCGTAACAAGACGTCGCTTGGTTCATTGAGCCCACCCGCTCCTTCTAACTTCAACCCCAACTTTACGCTTGGAGAAGACCTTGCGTTCACACCTTTCTCTGACAACATCTCCTTCGCTACCAATCTCTGATTGAGAGCGCCGGGGTCATCAATCTTTCACCTCCTCATCACTCATCATCACTCATCATCTTTGACTGCGCACTCACCACCCACTGTCCAGCATCACTCAAGATGTTTGTGCGCAAGTGGTCTGGTCTGCCAGCAGACCCTCAGTTCCCCACCAATCTCAAGGATCTCGGGTTCGTATCTCCCTGCTGCTTCATGAACATCTGGGGGCATGCACTCGTCGCCTGAGCTTGACACGCTGACGTTAGTCCCACAGATACTTCGTCAACGAAGATGACGAGGTCCGCTTGATCGAGAACCCTGACTACTACTTCAAGTTCTTCATCAATCGCAACCCGCGATGGAACGAGCGCCAGCGCTTCTCCATGCATCGTGAGTCGCATTCAACTTCTCTGCTTCCAGCCTCAGGCATCTCCCTCCCACCAGAACCCCTCATGATACATAAGCATTCGGTCTGCGGGACCACGCTCGGAACTGACTCCATCTCAGAATCTGTGCAGGGAATCATCTTCGAGCGTCTCGAAGCCCTCGGCATGCAGAAGACCATCCTCCCTCTCGGCCAGACCGACCTCACCACCCCGCATGTCCCCATCTTCATGAGCAAAGACATCGACAAAGCCTCGCGCGTTGTCGTCATCGTCGGCGAAACTCACCAAGACCTCGGAGTTCTCGCCTGGCGCGTTGCATGCGGACCAGGTGGAGTTAACAAAGGCTCCATGGTTTCTATTGTCAAGGAGCTGCAGAAACAGCAGTCCTCCCCGACCGATGCCAACCCGCCCGGCATCATCCTGGCAAACATTGGAGAGCTCACCTGGTGGGACGGGGGTAAACGCACCGTCAATCGCATCGCCTTTGAGGAGCAGCCCATGGCATCGGCCTGTCACAGCTTGGCCTATCTGGACTTCTCCGGCGCGTTCCAAGTCCCTGGCAACGACACTGCCAAGGCTCACATGGAGTACATCTTCGATAAGATCATCTCCGATCCGAAGCTGATCCGCCCCGATGCCAAGATCGATCTTCTGGCTCTCGGCGATGGGGCTGATGTCTTGACCACTGTCCTGAACGACATGTGGCCTGGTCCTGACAGAGTCTGGGACAAGCGAATCAACTGCTTTGCCAATGTCGGCGGCGGCATGCCTGCCTGGTATATCGACAACAAGGACTTCTTGGAGGGGTTTATGAAGGAGGTACGTATTGCCTCGTCGCCTGCTTCAAATCTCCCATATCGTACCGACTATTCCCCGCCCCTACGAAATCTCATCAACCAGATCCCCCTGAACGCAACTAACAAACCTTAGCGCTCACGCGTCTGGTTCCGCTCCGACGAGCCCCTCGACACGGTCCTCTCCACACCCGCAGGCAACAAGAACACAACGACATTCACGGAGCTCGGATCCTACATCTTCAGCGCCGGCGACGCGGGCTTTACCGAGACTCTCATAACCTACTGCCATCCCGCCGTCCTGGGCTTCATCAACCAAGTCGCGCACTTCGTGCCCTTTACCATCACCACCATGCATAAGGGCGATGACGGTAAAACGGAGATGAAGGAGACGGTTATGGACAGATTCAGGAATCCCGAGTTCGGCACGGCTTATCGTGACGATCCCCAAGAGCCTAATAACTGGAGTAAGTGGGCGGAGGAGCATGGAGTGGCTTTGCCTGCTTCTGCATTCGATCTGCCTGATCGTACGAAGGGTACGGGGTACAGTGAGGAGATCGGCTCGGATGGTGTTCCTGCTGCTGTTCCTGCTGAGACTGATGCTGAGCCTGACGCTGAGGCCGAACCGACCAACGAGACGGAGGAAGACCCAGCCAACGGACCGAAGACGCGCGAGGGTGAAGTTGAGGAGGATGGTGGTGCTGAGAAGGGTCGAGAGAGTGAGGGCAAGGAGGGTGACGACATCGTCGTTGACGAGGACAATGAGAAGAAGAGTGCTATCTAGGGGGATGTCGTTGATTCAGATGCTGGGGGTACGGATCTGGATGTGAAGGTCGAGCGTCTTATCTAGTAGAGCCTGGTGGGTCTTACTTAGTCTGCGGTATTGCGGTTGCTTTAATACAGTGGATAAATGAGGTCTTGTGTTTTTGTGTGATGAAAAGAGTGTGTGTGTGAACTGCGGAAGGGTGAATGTTGACCTGTATATGAATTAGAGACATAAAGCTTGTGTCGAGTTTCCGATGGCATTGGCCATGCAAGATGGACGGAACAGACGAATCACACAATACACTGCTCAGACTAAAGGGAGAATGGGGATGAGTTTGTGAACTGATGCTGTTTGGAATACGGAACGTACGACGCTGCTGAGTGACTGAGGGGAGGATGAGCTGTTGGTATGAGGGCGTAGTGAGATTGGGACGCCTGTTCTGCTTTAGAGGAGACATGGACGGAGGTGCGCCTCAGCTACGCGTCAGATTATATCACCACTTCCGCAACCCTAGGGCTGAATGCCCAGTTGCCGATTGGATCGAATAATACAGCTTGCTCGTGGCAAAAGAGTGGTATAGATACAATGGTATATACAACTTTCTCAACCCTCTTTCCCATCCAAAGAGACAATCAGTGAATGAGCCTATGCCTTCAGGAAATTCAAAGCAGCACCGACCAAACTAGTCGGTTTCTCCACCTCCTCCAGCACATCCTGAGCCCGCCTCACCCTCTCCTTGACCACCAAAGCCTCCGCCTCCCAGCGTCCCACATCACTTCGTTCCTCCACGCTCCTCTCCCCATTTCCATTCCCACTACCCCAAAGCCCCAACCACCCCTTCGCCGCGGCATTACCTTCCCCCCTCTCCCTCCTAGTCTGCTCCTCCCTAACGAGTCTCTCAACCATCATTGCCCAGTTCCCCAGCCCAGAGGCCAAGCACTCGCGGCACGTCTTCTTCGCCTCGTCATCGGCGTCTTTCTCGGTCTTTAGAGTGTGCAGTTGTTCCTCTGCGAGATCTACGGCTTCCCGCGTCCATGCGATGCCGTCTTGGCGGGAGTTGCCGGAGGCGTAGATTATCTCCCCGATGTAGAGGTTTAGGCCTGCTTCCTCGCAGAGCTCCTTTGCGTCTCGGACTGGTGGGTCTTCGCCTGAGGGGGGCGGTGGGGGGTAGGCTGGGGGTGAGATTAGGTGGGTTATTGTGTTTAATATGTTTTGGGGCGCCCAGGGGGAGTCGATGGGCGTGTGTTTGGTTGATGGTGTTGTCGGAATGTCTGAGGAAGATTGTGGTAGGGAGCGTCGGGCGCGGAGGACGGAGAGGAGGATGGGGAGGGCGGCGGATATGTCGTCGTTGCGGGCTTTGTGGGCGCCGAGGGCGGTGAGGGAGGTGAGCATGTTTGAGGAGGGAGGGCGGATGCCTTCTTTAATGACGTAGGAATGGGTATCGTAGGGTAGGTCGGTTTGTGGGGTGTTCTCGGATGCGATGGACAGCGCCCATTCGTACATCCTGATGGCGGCGTCGGGAACATTCTTGTAGTCAAGCCATGATGCGTAGGCTAGCGCAGCGTCCATTTTCTGTTTGGTCGAAAAGCCTCTCGTGGTGAGAATCCGCATATAGAATGTTTCCGGCTCGACAAATGCGCGTGTACAGTTTTCCTCCTTGGGCGCACTCGCAGAGCCGAAGGGAATTGGTTTCGGGTTGGGGTTGGAGGGCCCGATCATGAGTTCGGCGGGGAAGACAATCCTCCTCGTCGTGTCGAGCACATGGTCATCGAGATGCTCAGCGCACTTGGCAGCCAGCATCAAAGTCTCGTAATATCCTCTCCTCCACTCTTCGCTCTTTGCCTGTATGTCAAGCCCAGAGTTTCCAACGCCATCGATCCAGATACCGCCCTCGATCAGATCTTGCAGTCCCTCACCGTCCAGCTTCCTGTCCTCTAGCCGCTCGATAAGATTGGTGATGGATTCGGAAATAACAGGCCATTCTATCTTGATTAGACCCTGTTCGCTGGCTTTCATGTTGCAGAACCGGAACCGAACTCTGCTGAGGAAGGACCACTCATGAGGTGATGGCCATTGTCTTTCGAACCATTCCTGCTGGACGCACCAGAATGCCACGAGAGAGCATCCGGCCATGGCCCAGAAGTAGAGCGTGAACTTGAAGCCCCGGTATACTTCGTATACTATCCATCGTTTGCGCTCTGTCGTAAGGTATCGGAATTGTCCCTGACCAGCTAGGGGTGTGGAGAGGAAGGGGAGCTGTGGTCTGGCTTGTGAAGCGAGCTGTGCTCGAGCTATCATGAAGCGAGGTGTCGGTGTCGTCGCAGATCGAGGCTTGACGGCTGGGAGCAGCGAGAGGCGGCGGGTGAGAGCGCGGCGCTGCATCTTGGATGGTGACCCTCTGCCGGGTCTGGCTTATGTTGGGGCAATGCGATGCGAGTATGTTGCTGCTGGATCACGCCATGACGGCCAGTGCTTTGCTAGGAACGAGATGTTGGCCTCGGGGGAGTTGTCGGCGAATGCGCCGAGCTGTTTTCACTTCGATGTCGTCTCGGGGCAGGTGGCGATGGACTTTCTGATGTCAAAATGTTGCATTTCGGATGTGTGGCTTGTTCCTCGTGCTTTGCCGTTGTGGCTGGATTATCAGTCTGCGGGCCCCGCTCCCGTTGTGGCTGAGGTAACACCCTTTTGAACTCGAACGGGAACATCGCGTCCCATCATTCCCATGTTGACCTCTCCGTAACTCTCTTTCAATTCCCGAGTCCTTTTTAAATCTGTAACAGTCGGTTTTGTTGATAAGCCGGTTCTTAAATCTGTCAACTCGATGCTCTCGTTCATATTGAATCGAGCAAATATCGCGTCGTACATTCGTTCAACGCCCACCTTGATCCCCAATGCACAGGGAGACTCGGTACTTCCAGCCTCATCATCAAGATGTACATTTTTGTATAATGGTGCTGCAAGATCGGCGATTCGGCGGGCACAGGGCGGACCGCGTACTTTCGTTTGATAACGACCAGGAGTTAGAAGCACGATACTGTAATCACGCAGTTGAAGATAACTGTATCATGGAAACACTGGTTGGGTTATAACCATACGTAGAACCCTGCGGTAACTATGCTAGCTTTCTTCTGGATTAGTGCCGATGAAGCAATATACAAGGCAATCAGATGCGATCTGCTTCGATGACTTCTCAGTCGCTGTGGTTTACTTGGAATGACCAAGTCGATGATGCGTAGCGCTCATAACGGCTAAAAAATAGAAATAGGATTGAATACCTATAACTGTTAGAGGCAGAATTGGAAATCATGCTGTCAAAAACCATTGCGATGCAGGTTTTAATGCGCTGGGACCATCGAGGAGGACCACCTATGCACTCGTCGAGCATCGAGCTCTTGGAAGAATTATGGGGGCAGAATAACGGGTCGAACGTCTTCAGGTATATCGACAACTATAGTATAGCGACGATGTAATCTCTGTTGTCCGAATGAGATGCTAAGCTGGAAACACGAGAGAGAATATATATCTAAGAGGGACCGGAGTCGATACAGATATTGGCTGAGCATAGGCCGCAGTGACAACCATTACTGTATGTTGAAGAAACATAGGAAAAGGATTGAGTTTACAGATACGATCTGTGAGGCATCCGATGAGTCTTTGAGAGACTATAGGGTCAAGCAGTGAAAGAGAGCATGTAACTATTGGCTTCGTGTTGGGGCAGCTGTATAAAGGTAGGATGGTTTACTAGACTAACGCCATGTGCAGGGGAACGAGATCTGTACCTATCGAGAAGCCCTCAACCTCAATCCAAGTGCGCCATTCGTCCCAATTGGCACTCTATGATCACTGCTGCATGCTACTAGCTTGTCGATATAAAACTGCTAACCTTTGTTTATGTGGAGAATTACCTGATTGTCGTACCGAATCGCCACAATCTAAGCCTCGGCTTGGCATGTTCTGTCTACACACATAGGCAATGGCTATTAATATGTTAAGTTTGCCCAGCTAGAGTATTGATGTTCTGCAATGTGTGCCGCGATTCCAAAACTCGATTCGTTTCTATCATGCGCTAACAGCCATTTACACCACTCCAAGGCCTTGATGTGCCCCTTATTGAACGTCTATCACTTTTCAGATGCTCCTAAAATAGTGGAAACAAAGTGTTTCGAGGTCTATGCCTAGGATCGGATGCTAGATATATCAGCCACGTTCTATTGTATTACTCACCTTTCCGCATTGCGCTCGCTTAGCTGACGCCTGCAAGTTTAGAATTCTTATGTGGAAACAGTGGCCTTGAAGCGAAAGGGGTCGTCATTTAATTTCCCATGTTATGCATAAGGTGTAGAAGATTCAGTTCACAAAGCGGCGATCTATTCACAGGGCGAACACATAGTATGCAGTTGGCGATTCATTGATGGTCATTGACGGCTAGGCGACGTCTAATCGGCGAAAGAAATATCCTTTCTCATGGAATTGAACTCTTGACGCACTCGCTGCCTCGCGGTTATCGATCCCACCTCGACAATTTCTGTCGATCAGGAATGATGCACTTTGTTCATTCCTTTTTATCTACCCTAGTCTATTACCTTGATGTGCAAACTGTTTATTCGAAGTTTTCTACAAACCCTTGAATTGGGCGTATGGATTTGAGATCCTCGCCGCAAAGAGACAGCGATTCGAGAGTCAGCCACCCTTTGAGCAGAGCGGCGATCCGCAACACGGCATGGAGTTTACCGAGCGGCGATTCGAAACTGATTATAAATTCCCTGATCCAGGCTTCAGATTGATGATTCTGACCAAGAACCCACTCATTCGACTCATCCGTCCATGGGCAATATGTCGACCCCATCAGGATACCTCCAGCTTGATGCTATCTCCTGTCGAATAACAAGGTGCATTCTCCACGCGAGGTCCCTAGTTTCACTATGGAATTGAGCGTGTAAGCACTGTTGTAAATAATCATTGGAGACGTTGCCCGCAAGGGCCGTTGCGCCCCCAGCTGCTACTCCCACTCTACGCCGACACCTAAATTTGTGCTTTCGCCGTTGGACGTGCGATAACGCATGCGCCTCATCTTATTCGTCAAGGTCCATGTGACCCCCCATCTTCATCACTTCAGGGGGAGGACTATGACTTGCAAAGAAAGGCTGAGTTACGGACCGGCTCAGATCTCGTAAGGCATGCTGGTCGTCAGCATCCTCATCACCCTTGGTCGTCGCCTTCTTCAAGTGGTGCCACCTGGTTTCCGTTTCACTTTACAGGATAACGTTTTTGTTAATGTGGAAAATGCACAGCTGTTGTTGAGTGTGTTCGAAGAAAGCGCGCCCGCGAACGAAGGACTCGGAAGAGGAAAGGGGGTAATGCGAGAATCGAAGTGGAGGGTCATCTGCGGCGCCCTACACTGCAACATGACGCGCGACGGCGCAAAAATATGAACGCGGCCACTCTCAAGCTGATTCATTCGCTCTTCACCAACCGCACCCGCGTTCGAAGCCATGTCGTTAGTCTCAGCTACCGCATCGCCCTTTGCAGGCGCTACCTCTAGGCTCGATGCCGAATTTCAGGCTCTGATCGCAATGGCGATGCCCCCTACTTTTTAGTCGGATAACACCTTGCAATTCTGCCTTCCGAACTGAAGATCATGGTGTTCAAGGAGCTCAAGAAGCTCAAGGACATGGAATTGATGAAAGCTTTCGACGATGGGTCTTTTACAACAGCGATCCTGACGCCCACGCTAACCAATCGTAGTCATCCGCGGCGACCTTCCCTGCATAGGTAGTCTCTGCTGCTGAGCTCGTGTTTGTCCTTGTGGACAATGATCATCCCGAAGTCGGGTGTCATGTGTTGTTGCAAATAAGAGGCGTTTCCGCATCGTGACTCGTTTGGCGACATAGTCGATGGGCGGCTCATTGGACTTAACGAGCTCGTCTAGCACGATGGAAATCCTGGTGCCTTCGATCTTTTGCAGAGGTCAAGGGGGATTTATTGGAAAGAGGGTGCTAGGCTGCCCTGGAGATGCTGCCACACTCTATATTTGAGGAAAAAGGAGGAGAAACAGAGGGAGAAATTCAAATCAGTCCTGGCTGAAGTAGGAAAAACTCCGGACCACTGAGCACCGAGCGGATATTCTGTCACTAAGTAGATGTTGTTGCCGCATAGACGAACCACGTTGTTTCCGTATAATCAGACGTTGGTAGTTTTGAATAGACAAGCGAGGCTTGCACTCTTTTCCAAGCATCTCACTTTCAGCATGGCCGGTTACTCATTCGATAGATCTACGCTTTGCGAGAGCTTAGGCCTGCCAGCTGCCGATTCGCCACTTGTCGCCTTCAGAATGGTTAGGATCGAGGAGTGGATATATAGAGTGTTCTTAGGAGCATTTGTATGTTACATGCACGCGAATCAGTTTTCGATTAACTTTGCCACTTACAAAATGGTAGTATTGCCGTATTAAAGTCTCTGAATTCCCATCGGAGAATTTTGGGTCCATTCAAATGCTCTAGTAGACATACCTCCGTTCGCACTAGTTTCAAAGTGCTCACATAGACGAAGTTCATTCGGACAAGAATAGTGCCCTTCTTTTTTCCCTGATAGTGCTATTTCGTGTTCAACAGAATGTTTGCAGTACCGCTTTATTAGTACCTTAATGCGATTTAGTACATTAGCGCCAACTCCTGATTAACAGGTAAGCATGATACAGAATTCTACTCTTCTACATAAGGCCACAAAACGTACATGTATGTTAAAGAAAATGACTGCCATCACGCACAAACTAGAGAGCGGTGCTTAATAAACAGGACATCATACAGCCTAAAGTGAACCATCTACAGTCTTATAAATAAAATAACTGGATCAATGGAATTAATAGACAAATATAGAGCCCAGTACTAAGCTTCATTAACTTATAGTAAACGTGGAAGGCGTCATGATATCCACCGATGGTTTGTTCCCCATAGTACCCTGCTACATAAATCATACAGGGTCCCGCAAGATCACTTCAATTGATCCGTGTATTCGTAGGTACTACCACAAAAGGGCTGGAGTTGCGCGTTCTTATAATAAACTATGTCTCTATTTTTAAACACCAATCAAAGCCAACGGCGAGAAAAGGGTATAGGTGAGACTTTGGAAGCCCGTCTACAGCCTAGTAGAAGGCGTTGGCATGGCCCTGGACCAGATATCTTGAAATAGAACTAATTTAGCTTATAGATATGTCGCAGTTGGCACCTCGCGATTCCAACAACCTCGCTGATCATGATCACTGCTTTTCATGTGATGTCTCTCGCCCTTTCCCTTCGCCCCTGTCTCTGGAATCGGGAAATACAACCTTGCATCCCCTGCTGCCGCAAAAGTCGAAGGGTGGGGACCGCCGACTCGAACACGCTGTTTCCGCTCAGGTCACAATGACAATGACAATAATCCTACGTTGTAGTAGGGCAATCCATTGTCATGCAGCAACCAACGCAGAGTTGAGGAGTGCTCTATGTTAGTCATGGCCATTGCGTTCCCTTCAGCCAAGTGTACCGATACTTCTGGAGGATCGTGCGTCGAAGTGTTTTAGCTATATGCCGAGGGCTCGAAAGTTCGGGCGCATCAAAGATCAGGCTTGATTTCACTAATCATTTACAGTCCGGGAAGTTGGTTACGCGCACATGCAGGTGTGTATATGCTTACCTTGATGATCTAGTTGTCACTTTTATGTTCACGACGAATGATTCAGAATCATGATTATTCGACAACTGAATCAAATACCAAGCGTTACTAGGTACTATCATTTGGGAGCCTCCGGGTTTCCGAAAGCGTTAGGTGTCAAGAGAAAGGAGTCTCGAAGGGCTTCCCCTTACGATCCGCGAGTATTCCCACGAAACGCAGGCGGAAGTTCACAAATCGAGTGGATGTAGCACCTTTGTGACGTAGCTAATGATGCGTTGAGATGTATACACCTCAGACTGGGTAAAGCCATTTGCCCCAGGTTTATAGTCAGCCGTTCCGGAATAGAACTTTCTCTAGGGCAACCCGGCAACCAGGCACCTCGCGATGTAAGATCAAACGATTGATTATTTGCGAACGGGAAACCCATTGCTAGCTTACCGTATTCCAATTACCGAACAACTTGTGTATCACTGTAATAATCATTTTCGATGATTTCGCGTACAGCTTCTAAATAACTCAGGAAATATGGGGTATCGAATAGAAGTTATCGATGGCCGGGCGAAAAACAGCTTCCTACTTGAAAGGCCACATAGATGATCACTGTCTTATTCTATAGAATCAAACCCTGTAGTGGACGTTTGAGGAGGGGCGGAGTGAATATCTCATGAGTCCGTGCCATAGGCAAATTATCTCCTTGTTAGCCGTCGATGCTGATCATATCAGCTTGTTACTTTAGTTAAACAGAAATCTAGAACACCTGAGTTTGGTTTGCCAAAAGGAATAAATGGTTTTCTGCCATCTTATTTCTGCTCTCGTCTTGTCTTCATGTGAGGAGATCTGAAAGGGTCATCTGTTGATGTGAAAGCATCAGAGGACCTAGCTTTAGGACAGGGGAAGCTAGGGACCCTTTGTGTCGATTACGCCTTTCTTCGTGGAGGGATAGGTGTTACAAGACCGTGGAGTTTTATTTTCGAAACTGTCTAGCTGTATGCGAAATCAGATGAAGGGGGAGATGGCTGACTGCACAACATGAAACTGTGCTCGCTGGGTCTTGCCGATATTAAAAAATGGTGAGAGGAAAGAGGCACATTACTAGGAATGATTGAGATATAAATAACTTGAAGACAGTTAATTCTTTAGATGGACTAGGGCTGGCCCGACCAAGCCCGCATCACAGTACTCAAGAGTGTCGAAACTCTCGATAACATTGAAGCATTTCGTACGGCTCATGGCTACACACGACATACGATAATAATCAGATCTTCACCATGCACATTAAGAACGGGATGTCTGAGAATATCAAGTTCTGGCAGTTGATTGTTCGTAAAAGAGCGAATTCCGACGACCCCAGACCACAGTTCAAGCAAGCCGGACATGCTAAAGGACCAAAAAGAGTGAGCGATCCTCGCAAATAACAACCTAAGAGACAAGAGACAAGGGACCCTTCAAACTACCCAGAGCAATAAAACAACCTTAAGAATTGTAGTAACGAACGACATGTAAAGAATGAATGTAAACCAACATTCGACGATATTGGCATATATCCCGTGCCACCGCATCTAAAGCATCAAGTTTCCCTCCCCCATTTCCACGCGCCCATCTGATACAGTTCCAGTGCCACTCGCACCATGCAGAAGTCTGTTATGTCGACTGCGACAAAGCCTTGCAAGTTCGATAGTCGATTGTCGCTTTGCCGTAGTCACACCGATTTGAACATCCCGTTCTGAATGAATAGCAAGATCTAGACAATGTTAGTACTTGAGTCTATGTTCTCAACATCCTTCAGTGATTCTACCGCCATTAGCTTTCGTTACTTACGTTCAGGCTCAAAACATTTGGTCTACGATCGCGTCATGGAGTTTAGGCAATGTTTCGTGCTCAGATACAGCTGTCTTGCGTCTTGCCAGCGATCGCTATTTCCGAGGAGTTGGCGGCGGTGTTGGATTTGGCGGTGGACGAGGACCCAATGGGCCGGGCCGCGGCTGAACCGGACTCGGTGGTGGTCGTGGGTGTGGCATGTTAGATAGTTCATAGGACAGATAAATTTTATCATCAAAAGGTGCCAAAGAGATGAGTGCTATCGATGAATTTTCATGATGGGCGCCCTTCAGAAATAGGTGGGATAAGTCCACCATTTATACATATTCCGTCGCCACGTTGGGCAGGAGCTGTAACTTGTTCAAAGAACGATACTTCAGCCGCTGGAGAGCTCAACCAACAAGTGTCGTGGTGTTGGTTTCGATGGAACAAAGACATAAATGGTATGTTTGTTACGGGACAGTGCTATGATGGAATGTGCAACAGGAATTCGGAATGGGAGTCTCGACGCAACTGTCGGCCGCATCCAGTTTGCTCGGTTTGCAGGCATAGTGTTTTACAACACCAGTGTCAAGATCTCGAGGGTGTCGTTAGCCGCTTTGTTCTCAAACGTTCTCAAACAATGTGATTACTCCCTGTATTGCAAAGGGCACGAGAGCGTAGTAAGTATAAACCGTCGGAAAGATGGGCTATTCGAAGAATCTCAGTTGGATATCAGAGCTGTGATATGCAGCTGATCCTGCTACCATATATCACACTAAAGAGACATAAGATGCTGAAGTGAGAGTAGTCAAGGAATTGAATACGCATAGCAGGTTGTGACAAATGCTAGAAAGCATCTGGGTGATATGGTAAATACTATCACGATTGTATAGACCGAAATCTAGACCGGCTACACAGGCCGTGTCTACATATGATATGACTGGAGCAGTGACGAATATTCTACAGCTACACCAAGATAGCGCTTCGTTTCACTTAATTTGTTGGTGTTGAACGCAAAAATGGACGAGACTAGGCAATGAAAATTCCGCATCCGGAACACTACCACGTGTGTGTTTAGGAATGCGAGAATGCCAGGTCATCAAGCACATCATAGGGAGACCGTGAGCAGCCTCGGCGCGCCAGCAAATCAGAGCAGGTACACCTCGAAGCACTGACCTCTACGGGCAATGGTATATGGAATGTGAGGGGGAGGCGTAGACGTCGTCCCATTCAATCTAGCGGCATGCGGATTGCCAAGAACTGAGAAGAGCCAACGATTAGCGAGGCAGTGTGTAGTCCCATTGGCCGAACCAAACAAAGAAGAAAATACGGTTGGAAGGCACTTGTGCATGTACTCCAATGCCACCAACTGTCATGGCAGATACGGAAGTCCATTTCTTGCGCTGACTACGTGGAGTACAAATGATAGTGGTTTCTTTTACACTCAAAGACAAAGCCAACCGTCTTCTCCAGACCGATGCCATACATGAAGATGATGTTCCGAAGCCCTGGTAGTAACTCCTGCGAGATGGCCCCATGAGCACTCTGACCAGGTTACAGTTACATAGGTAGGTGTCTAAGCCCAAATGACAAATTAAATTCTCACGTCACCCGAAAACGGCCAAAACCATGCCAACAGAAGTTTTGCCACATACCAATCTAAGTGGAATGTGATAAGCCCTATCGATCATGAACTCGGACTGGGTGCCAACATGTACTCGATCCAGAGTTTGAAGAAACCCCCCTAACATGCTAACTGTTCCCATGGATTGGAGGGCTCCCACTTTTTCTTTCCTGCCCTGCACTTTCTCATCATTCAACACATCAAACGACACAACTGTCGAACGAGTCTGGGGTAGGTATGTTGTCACAGAACATTCTCTCCCTCTGGCAAATGTTTCATTTTTAGTTGACCGGTACCAGGTCCTTTCGCTTCATCCTCACTCCCTTCTGTTCATTTCATCCGCGTGTGCGGCCATTACTGACTGACAAGAGAAGCAGGACCGTTATACCCAACCATCCTCGTTCCCTAACTCCTCGAATCACCTACTCGCTCTCTCCTCAGATATGCGTACGTAGCCTGGAGGTGCTGATGGCTGTCATTTCTTATCCTTTCCCTGCTTTCTGAAATCCCTCTTGTCATCGAAAGAACAAGACTACAGTACCAACGAAGGGCGACATGCTCCGCATCCAAAGTGCGGCACAGGATGCGACCATACCTATTTGATACAGGTTGAAGCCTCTCCGAGTCGCTCTCGTCGCTACGCTCTACGCACACAGCATATCCCCTCTACGCTTGCGGAGTCTGGACGGGCATGTCGACTCTCGTCGAATCAGTATGCGATCGCGTACTTGGGTGGAAGTAGAAGGAGGAAAGAGACAAACTCTGGTAAGCCATTATCGCTAGTGCGATACAGTGACGTGCCGCGAGAGTTTCCCAGAATATTCACTATAATGACTTTACAGGCCTCCTCAAGAAAGATGTCTTCTCATTTCCGGCGACATGTCGCGATTCCCCACGATACTGGATTCGACACCGCTCGACTGCCGGAGGAGAGGAGCAAGCGAAGCAAATTTCGCAGTCAACGATATCCTGTTCATCGATTCATCTCTGGACCTCGAGAAGCTCGAAATGGTTTCCCCCGCGGTTATGGAAGCAAGACTCATCTACCATTTAATCCTACCACTCAAAGACCTCGGCAACCAAGTAGAGCCCCCACGGCGGCGGCGGAATATCCCATTCCTTCGAAGTCTGCCTCATCTGCTTTCCGACTTCGGCATCTAGGTTGTCACACGGGGTATTATATTGTCACGGAACGAGACCGGCATGTCATTGACAGGTGGCGTACAGGCCACGATACGGTGTATGTAACTTCATTTCCCGTCCCCCACTTAGATAGTTTCTTCTATTCTCCTCACACAACAATCATTATTGGACCCTGCCGGCAGTCAAAACTGTGATATATATTGCCCTTGTTGCATGGAACCCCCTTTTGGTACAACGAGTAAGACTTTGGAGACATAGACCTCGTAGGAGGCGTATATTGCACAGACTGCCGTATATATACACGTAGACAGCGCTAATGAGAAGGTATCCCAACTCGTTTGTCACATGAGCTGTTAGCCTTACCACCTGACTTACCTACGTCAAGCCAGCTTTCGTACTTACATGTGAGAGCGGTCAAATTGTCTGTTGAACCACCTTCATCCGGCTGCGGCTGTGTTGCCGGACCCGATTTCAACTCCCTGACACCGAAGCACAAGATAGTGGATATCACTTAGGGCACAAGAGCAGTTAATGTTAGTACAGATCAAAACGTGGCGAGATGACAGACATACGGGCCATGAGCCGGAGGCGCGTTAAGTCAAGAAGGAATAGTGCAAAATGGAGTCCCAATAGAGTCAGACCTTAGATCAAGAATATAGGCTAGACAACGAATGCAGCATCACAAACGACTGGTTTTAGACAGCGTGCGACTGGATGGATCCGGTCGATATGATCTGAGTCACGAATACATATCGGACCTCAACTCGTACTATAAGCAAACGTGTAGCACGTGAGTTGCAGCTTGAGAAGTTCGGAAGTAAGCGCTCTCAGCAGGTGCTAGAAGTATCAAGGACTTTGCGTAGTCCTGAGTGAAAACTCAGAGCAATCATCGTTTCATCACTTGAACTTTGGTCACCACTTGTGTTGTTTTGTAACGGCAAAGACTTAATATCTTGGAATGCATAATCCCGGGCGTGGGGCCGAAGCGCGATCACTCGTATAGGTACTCAGAATGAACGACTTGATGAATCTACCTAGGCTAGCTGACACAGGTTTGATGAGGGCGAAAGAGAATGATATCAACCCTAAACCAAAAGAAGTAACGTGCCTTCATAGCCAGGCGAGTAAAAGAGCGTATTAAACCAAATTCGTGATGTCGTAGAACCCCCCACAAGGTGGTAACGTGCCTGCTTTGCCATCCTAACAGAAGAGTGTACGGGAAAGAATTTGTGATGACGCCGAAAAGTTCGAAGGAGTGACATGACCATCGATGCCAAACAATAACAAAACTCGCACATAGAGCTTCTTGGTGAGCAGCTCGCAACGAGTACAGGTCGAAGATAAACAGAATTGAATGGCCCGTATGCTTGGTGGCGGCATTCCCCGTTCCGTAACGAGCGGAGATCATGGCCAGCGGATGTTTCCCTGTCGTATCCTCGCTGAAGTAGGGACATCCCTCGGTAGCTGTTTCCTCACGATGAGGGACTCCCTAAACTTGACCATTACGCTTTCTGGCGAGGATCAAACGAAGATCAATTGAGAATTGTCTGAAAGGATCAGGGGCTTTCTGAGAAAATGGTCTCAAGTTGGTGGCCACATCATTCCAGGCGTCGTCAAACCAGTCAACATGCATCTTCGTGTTGATGTCCAGGCTAGTTTGAAGAAAGACATTGCTTCTAATGGTTCCTTTCCGCGACTCAAAATTGTGGTACTCTTCCACACAGTCCTCGATGACTCGGGCAAACGATGAGTAGTTGTGCTCATTGGCTTCAGTAATCTTCGCCCTCAGTTCCTCCTCCTGGACTACCAGGCTCTTCCCTGAGTACCTGACATACGCTGCTTCGTGATCGAAGGCTGCAATCGTCAGCTTAGCAAGGGGCCGTTCTGCCCAGTGGAGTCTTGCCAGCCTTTCCTCTCGTCGTCGTCGCTCGTATTCAAAATAGCGGCAGACCTGACCGGCAAGGTCTAGTGTATGAAGCGTGTGCCGAGACAATATCAATCTGACAGAATTCATATCGCTTGTTGGATCTTGATACTCGACTGTAGGCCACCGGCCACTCTGGAACCTTAACTCCATGTCCTCCATTTCTTCTGACGATGATGACTTGTCCGCCATGATCAAAACAGACCATATGAGAAATGCAGGCTCGGAAAAAAGTGACTCGTAATCAAGAGTGAGGGCCTGACCCCCTGAATACAATCAAGGTTCTGTGGATTGAGATAATGCTGGAGTAAAGAACCATATCGTTAAGTTCAAGTGCCCAAGGTCCATCATTTATGCGCGGTGCAGAACAAAGAGAGTCGATGTAGGCACGGACGAATGTTTTCTGAACGCCAGAGGCGTAGATTAAGCCACCATTGCATCTTACACAACATGCCTGATGCATAAGTTGGCGATGGAATGATCTCAAAGAAGCACACAACGTGTCGGTACAACCGCTGTGATGCCGTTTGCGGTGTCTCGGGGGCATGTGGTATGGGGTTATGGTTAGAGCGACTCCTATCTTGTCCCGACTTCATGTCACCATCTCACTTCTAGTACGACAACGATCAGGTGCATAAGGAACGTAGTGTGGAAGGGAGTATTTGCAAGCCAGGTGAGGAGGAACTGAAAATAGTTTAGGCATGGTGGTTGGACACTCTAAGGGCGTAGTTGAAGATTATGCAAACGCAGGAGTCACGATCTCCGAACTCCGAAGACAAAAGGAAATTGGCAGCAATCTTTTCTTGGACGATATGTTATTCTAGACCGAAACATAACAACGAAAGGAATAAAGAGGGATTGGATGGACTGAAGTTGAGATCATAACCCTACAAGATCCGATCCTTTGGAATGCGCCAAGTAGCGTACACACGATAGATGAGGGGGTTGTGTCTATATCGAAAGGACGTATAGCGATTGGATCTGTCAGACAGAAAGGGAATCTAGAGAGCCTTTGAATTCCAGCTTCTTTGTTCGAGATGTACGTCAGCCCATGGTACGAGCACCCCAACGCTGCCAAGTTCGACGGTAGGCACTAAAAATTGCATTCAGGTACACAAGACAGCGGCATGAGGACCAGAGGCTCGGTAAACCTGCATACGAATATGAGATTGCGACAACCACGATGGGAATGTGATAGCACCCCCCTCATCCACGATTCTGAGACTGTACCACCTCGATACCGACAGCATGGGACAACCCAAAAACTCTCCCAACGATCACCGGATGTGGTATGGGTTGCCAAGGCAAATAGTTGGGTAAGCGAAATCCCAATACCCCTCTGCACTCTTCCTCTTTCATCAATTTCCAGTCGATAAGCGGGATGTATGTTTCCTGCCTCCATTTTCTTTGTCCTTCCTGTGGCACTCTGCATTCTCCCAGTCAGTCTAAGTTCCATAACCGGATACTCATGGCAGAGGAGAATACAGATTTCGATGGATCTGCCAAGGTATGCTGAAAGATTCCTTCGCACTGTTGTACAAAGCTCATTCTTGCCTTCTTCACACCCTCCCTGGTCCATTCTCGTTGAAATACCAAGAATTCCGTCCAGAGGAGACGTAGCCAGAGAAATGGACCAACGTTGCACGATGATCTGCCGATCTGGGAGGGCTCACATTCCCCGGCTCTTCCTATAGCTGTCCGTCTTCGGAACCCTACTCATGGACCACTATCAAATGATGCGCCCCCACTGACGCACTTCATTCTTACCTCACGCCGACCCAACCGTCTTCCAAGTAGCACTCCTCTTACCCTCTCTCTTCTCCCGCTTTTTCTCCTCCTTCACCCTCTTCCCCTCCTCCCACTCATCCAAATTCATAACAAACAACCAATCCAACCCACTAACCCTTTGCCTCTCCCCCCATCCTACCCAGCGCTCGTTAACCTTTTTCCCCTTCTGATGTCTCTTCCAAGCCCTGTTCCGCCCCCACCTAGCCTTCTTATCCGCCTGAAGGACTTTATGCCTAATCTCCCACGCCGTAATCCTGGCCAAGATCTTGGTCGCCTTGCTCGGGGGCGGGACATCGAAATCTAGCTCACACGTATGAGCCGACAGATACTTCAGACACCTCTCCTGCGACGTAAGGTGCAAGCTTTCCTCAGAAAGTGGCAACAGACACGGATCCTTCTTCTCTAACTTGAGGAGCTTCTTAAGTTTCTTCGTATCAACAATCTTGATATGCAGTTTCCGCGGGTGGAAATACGACTCGTTCATGAGCGCGAGGTAATCCTTAGTACGTTTCCAGTTCACGGCCGCCGCACCAAGCATGGCGAGGGCGCCGACCGCCCCGCCGATTGCCTCGGCGGCGTCGTAGGGCACGACGCTGACGAATAGCGCGGCGATCTCGAGCATGTGGAAGCCTATGTGGGGCGACATTATCACGTTCAGGTTGTCGAGGAAGGCGATGAAGTCTTCTTTTGTGATCGAGCTTGCTCCTAGCTCGGAGGCCCAGGCTCGCGCGAAGGGGATTGTGCCGCCGGGGTCGCGGCGCGGGATGATGACGGGTTTGGGGAGAGGTGGGAGAGTGGCTGAGGGGGGTACGGGGGGAAAGGATGATGTGGCGACGTTGAGAATTTGGGATTCTGTTATCTCGAGGGTTGACTCGACAGATGGTGATAAGGGGTTCTCGGCCTGAGGTGAATCGACATCTACCCATTGTGAATCTGTCTCCGCTCGTTGGCCCTCAGGGCGGGAAGATTCGTCAACAACGATCGTGGACCCCGAGGATACGCTTCGAGGAAAGGAGCATTCCTCATCATGAGATAAATGCCGACTTGCGGTCATGTCAACTTTTGTCGCATCGTGGGGGCTGTGCTGGATGTGTTCGGTCTCAGCGACATCCACTATACCCTCCTCTTGACGAGGATTTAATTCATTTTCAGCTTGAGGCGCCGATGTTGTTTTCGTCTCTTTGATGAGCTCTCTGCAGTTACGTGCCGTAACATCCTCGGCGAGGGCTGCAGCCGTGGCGTTTCGCTGGTTCCTCGCCGCTATGGAGCGGCGCGCCTTCTTGGCCAACGTCTTGATAGCGTCGCCCAGAAGCCCCTTTGATGCCATGATGGACAGCGCTGTTTTATCGATGCTATTGTGTGTCGGTCACTAGTCTATGATAGAAAGCGCAGACATGACTTTAGTCACATCACGCACAAACACGGCTCATGAGATGATGAGGTGAGGTGGGATCACACCATAGCCCGAGCCAGCTCTTTACATGTCATAAAGACCAGTGGAGGGGAATCAATTGATATTGATGAGGAAATGATGGATTGGAGGGTTGGCCAGTATCTAGTTAAGGAGTCAATGAACTAGTATAGGGAGGTATCAACTGGTATTCAGCTCTTAGCGGAATGTTCCGCCCCTGCAACCCCAGACAGCCAGCCGAGCCAGCGTCTAGGACTAGAGCTGAAAGATGCATATGGTGCACAGCCTCAGTCGTCGCAGAGAACCTCACGATCATTGGTCTCATCCAACAAGGGAGGGGTTGGTCGTATTTCGTGATTGAACCGCTCCTCATGCTGCATGAAACATGGCCAGAGGTGATGCGACTTATGAGCTCAAGTGGTGGTTTTAGATCTGCTGTGACCTAATAATTAGAATCAGATGACAGGATTCTTCAATACAGCACAAGCACATCTGGTGAGCAGTGTGTAGGCAATGTATGATGCGACATATAGTCGATGCTCCATCTAGGAATTCTCACGAATCATATTCATTGTAGTCGTCACAAAAAGGTTGAGTTAATGTGTCGACGTTGTTCAACGTCGTCTATAACTGAGGATAGGGAGTGTCGGGCGATTATTCAGCAACTGGAGGGTACAAAGAACCCTGCCTTGGCCCCAGGGACTCGACAACGAGGCCGAGACGAGGCAGAACATGCAAGGGTGGTGAGATGGTGGCATGTTTCAGATGTGCAGCTGTTTTGGGGTCTCAGTCCAGCTGGCAGGGCTGTATTGCAGTTGACAAGGCGTTCGAAAGAGCAGAGAACGAGCTTTGACCTGCTTCACTGGGCCTTTGTCATTTGACGTGGCGACTCATCTGTCAGGCGATTCCACAGGGCGTCGCGGACGTCTCCACTGGGGGCGTCGTCATCCTGCCTTGCCACTAATCCCGACTGGGATCAGGCACCACCTTTCTTCAACTCTCGCTCCCGTCGTCAACGCCAAGTCCTAGACATCCCGCCTTCTTATCACTTCATCCTCCATTTCACTTCCATCAATCAATCACTTCTCCATCACCACCAACACCGCACGACACCTCATTTTGTTTTCTTTGTAACAACCACTACAGCCCTACGCTGCATGCGAGTCTAGATTACCTCCCCGCCACAATGCATCTGCGATCTGTCATCGCCGTCGCTGGTGGTCTCGCCACCGCGACTAACGCCCTACTTCTCCCTCCCGACGTTCCCGATAGCGAAGTCATCACCACCCTCCCCATCGCCGAGAGCCCCTTCGATGTCTCCATTCTCGAGCACTACAACGTCCTCTCCGAACAGACTGTGAACCTCAAGTGCCCCGGCTGTCTTCGCGCCCATCACCACCCCAAGCGTCCCACCAACCCCAAGGGCAAGGGCCACAGGAAGGCCGAGCAGAAGCCCGAGCTGTCTCCCATTCCCGGCAAGCAGGAGAAAGAGGCCCACCATGGCAAGGGCGGACATGTCCCGGGCCACCACAAGGGCAAGCCTCACAAAGAGATCCCGAGCCACCTGAAGCTCGACTTCACCGTCCAAGCGACAGAGAACGGCGACATCCTCGCCGTCAACGGCTTCGAGCTCTACCCCAACCCCGACCCCTCCCGAGGCCTGCCCCTCGCCGCAGTCCTGCCCAACAAACACCCCAAGCACCACAGCAAGCAGGAGCCCAAAGACGCCCTCGACGAGTTCATGAACCACGCTTCCCACGTCGATAGCCACGGCATCCCCGAGCACGCCTACAAGACCCTCGGCTTCGGCATGCACAGCTACACCGTTCCCACCACCGACATGGGCGACGCCGCCCTCGTCAACGTCGAGCTGCAGATCATGGAGGTCGGTGATGTCTTTGTCAATGGCATTCCCGATGTCGTAGTCTCCCTCGTCCAGACTGGCTCTGGTAAGCTCGCCATGGCCAAGATCGACACGATCGAGAGGACCGTCGAGAGCCCCATGGGTGGCCAGAAGGACAAGGAGTGCACCACCATGCTATGCCGCTGGAAGGCCGCGCTGTTGGGTCCCTTCCGCAAGGGATGTGGCCGCAAGGGTGCCGGTATGGCTGGCGACCGCCCTCCTCCTCCCCCATACCACGGACACCATGGACACCACGAAGAGCACGAACACCGACACGGCCACGTCCGCTTTGTCGCCAAATTCCTCACCAACATCATCCTCCCTGTCCTTGTCGGTATTCTCGCCGGTATCTCCGCCGGTCTCATCGGCATGATGATTGGCACCGCCATCGTCTACACCTGGCGCTTCTTCTTCCGCCGCGGTGGCAAGACCCACGGCTGCCGATACTCTCGCCGCTGCAAGAAGGCTAAGCTTCAGGATGCTACCGCCGAGGATGAGAAGTCTGGACTTATGGTCAACGAGGAGGAGATTGAGGCTCCGCCTGCTTATGTTGAAAATGGAAAGGGCCAGATTGAGATTTAAGGGGGCGTGAGCATATTGGGGGGAGTAGTGATCAAAGTGATCGATGTGTTGAGTAAGAGGGCTTGACAAATCATGAGCGCGAAGCATGTGTTTGTGCGGAAGTCATCGGAACCGATGATAGATTGTACAGTACAGTGCTATATTTCTTTCTTAGGTTACTCCTGTCTTTTCAGACACCAATTTCATATCTTTTGCTTATGAATTCTACACTTTATCACATGATGGCGTATCAATAACTTGTCATGCGTTCGCCCCCGTATTTGGAACGCCTCTCGGCGGTAATGCGGTGCTCCCCCTGGAGCGTGATACAGTGAGTTGGGTTCTTACGTATACCAGCATTACTCGTGTGATTATTCGGTAAGTGCGGAAGTCGTTGGTTTAGGATTACTTGGACTTGAGGTTCGGTGTACTTCTAAAGCTTCCACGATAGCTATAAGCCTGCACTGCAAGTTGTTGTAATTCGGGATGAATCGTCGGCAGAAGATAACTGGGAGTAACGTCGACCACTTCATGTGCGCGTACTAATGTCCCATATCTACGTCGAGCGTTCGCCATCGTGATTTTCAGCGGTGGCCGTTAGTGGGACTAAGTAAAGTACTAATCGAGGGTACTTAACGCTGCGTCAATCAGCGGAATCGATGAAGCAGGAAGGCGTTTACCGCCAGTCATTCTCTGCTGCCTTGACACGTGTAAGAAAAACCTTCCCGCGCAGATTGTTGGGCCCGGCGTTCGGTATCTTATAGGTGCGTTCCTGGCGAAATGTGTGCTCGGACCCGCTGTCTTGAGGGAATCCGGGGCCATCGGTGGCTTTGCCATTGTTGTTACAGCTTTCGTGATCGGGACAGCTTTTTCTCCGCTGTGCGCTGGGTGTTGGGCTGCTCTCTGTGTGATTTATTTGTTTAGGTCCCAAGGCTGGTTATTACTGGCTTTTGTACTAAGATGTGTATCATGCTGTATCACGCGGCGTAGCTCGAGACATGGCGGCTGCATGAGGATGAGTTGTAGCTGGAATGAATAAATGCTTGAGTCTTGCTGAAATGTTGCTCTGATATTTATGAATATTGCGAAGGGGTTGCAGAAGCGAAGTGCCCGGAACTCTGCTCAAACCATTGGGTGTTGACTGGTGGCATGGGATTGTACGTTTCGTGGAACGTAGTGTTTATTCTTGTAGGTCAGAGAAACGTCCTAGCTAAGCTGTTCAAGGCGCAATTCGACCTCCGCGTTGGCGTTGCCGCCGAGTGATCCGCGTCGCGGTTGTTTCTCTTGCTGGATGTGAGGGGGCGCTTCCTTCCGCCACAACACGTGTCAAGGCAGCAGAGAATGAGTGTTGGTGAATGCCTCACAGCTTCATCGAGCTTGCTGATTCCTGCGTGACGCACTCTTTTAAATCGTTCGTAGGATACATGGGAGGTGCGCTGATAGGCGTGTCCGACCATTCACGACTGTGGATCCGGGTCAGTGGTTGCAAGACCATGCTGGGTGTTCATACAATTAATATATAATGAAATAGATGGGGCAGTCCCGCTACGATATTTCTTTTTGATGTATCAGTAAACTGTGAGGGGGGTCGGAGAAGCGGAAGTGCCAGAAACCACGTTGAAACCACCAGGAGTAAACAGAATGGCATGGAGATTGAAGTTTGAGGGAATGTACCCTTTTTTACGAAGGACCTGAGGCTTCGGCGTTGGAACTACCACGTGCTGTTGCTGCTTCTGAGTGACCCTTGACTGTTGGACTTGGTGGGTGGATGTTCTTGGGCATTGGCAGTTACGAAGGCATTATTGAGAAGCTGGTGATGATCATAGTGACGGGCGCGAGATGTTGGGCTTGACGCGGGCTGTATATCGGAATGCTGATGATTGATAGAGGGTCGAGAGTCGGAGTCCTGCTCAAGGAGTCGAATTACCAATTTACTTGGCCGCCGGATAACTCGCTGATGACCTGATGGAATCGCTAAACTAGAGTATTGACGAATCGACTAATGCCGCTGTTGTCGATTTAACAGTCATGGCCTTATTTGAATGGCTTAGGGAACGTCTCAGGGACAATCGAAAACGGCCACTGTAAAGCCAGATATCTGGTCTCTTGGCGTCAAAGTGAATGAGATGTCCATGAGGGAACCCGCACATGTAGACATAGACCCCAACGAAGACTGCATTCCAAGTCTCCAAGCTGCCATCGCCGAAACCGGACGGCCAGCTTCCTACTGAAGAGTCACGAAGTGGGCATGTACAAGTTAGGAATGCGGGTGAAGAAGACTACATGGTGTTGCTTCCGTGGAATTTTGGTCGTCGGTCAAAGAATGACGTGTTATGAGAGATCTGTGCTTTTCCGGACTCGACTATTTCTTGCGCTCTTTGGATGTACAGAGCAAGAATGGAGGAATGAGCACTCCCCCATTGAGGCATGCTTGTTGCTCGGATGGCATTTGCTTGGAAGGTACGCCAGGCGTTCTTCGGCTGAATCCTAGTTGTGCGATACAATGTCGCAGAGAACATCAACATGTGATGTGATTAATACGAGAGCTCCGAGTAAATGGACTACGACAGGCATCCATATCTGAAAGTGTTCGTGTAGTTGTCCGATCGACCCTGTTGGCATGTTGATGCGGTTGATGTCGATCCTGGAAAATGTCGCATTCTTCGCCTTCGAGTTTGTCTATCTTAGTCCGTGTTTGATCAATATCTGCATCACGCAGCTACCCCAAACTCTTTATTTTGGTCGGAACGGCATCTTCGCATCGCGGTGCGTAGAAAAGCTTAATGTCACACATCATTCCTCCGTTGCTGTCCTCACGTTTCGGTGCGACACACGGCCCAACCCGATATGCAGCCTGCCGAGTGTAGCATTCCAGGCTGCCGGAATTGGCACCTATCGCTGAAGATGGCGCGTACTACACATGGAGATCCAATACATTCGTCCCCTCCACGTGGAAATGTTAGCCCTTCGGCTTTGGCCGGCACACTCCCCTATTGCGACACCATCCGAAGATACCAAGCCATCATGTTGCCTCAAATCAAAACAACATGCCTAACGTTCCTACCCCCGTACACCCGGAATGGCGTATTTTCTTTGATAAAAATTCAAGCTCATCGTGTCTTCAACGGGCCGAGCCCAAAACCACACCCAGCCTCCTTTTCCCTTTGGATTGTTGCCGGAAACGTTGTTGTCATACACTCGCCAGCATGCCTTGATTCTGTCTCATTCTCAAGGAGAGCCAACAGTACGTTGGCTCCACGAACTGCGATATGGAGCCCGTACTGCCATTCCGCTGTACATTGACCGAGTCTTTTCTTTGTTTCTGACTGTACATAAGTTCTTGCGACAGATCGCGGTGTAGTGAACATGGCTCTTCCCATCACGCTCTCTTTCACTTCTGAGCTGTTAACAAATCATTCTTTTATTATACTTACGTGCATCTGCACCCACTCGCATCCCGGCTCCTTGTAGATGTGCTTGCCTGTCACCCTGCAAAATTCTCCATGACCTTCTACGATCTTGGTCACTATTAGTTCTATGAACAGCTATGGATACGCCGGCTACGCCAGGAAGTGCCCTGTGGCCTTTTGGCCTTTACGAGAAGCCCACCATTCACGATGACAAGACGACAACAAGAGAAAGTTGCATCAAGAGAATGAAGATTCTTACTTTGGGCCAACTAGTAGCTGCAAAGAAGCTTGCGGACGAGATTGCATTACAGCAGGAAAAACGCGAGACGTTTTGTGTCCAACGTCTTCCGCAGAATCCGGCATTCGTCAAAAGCTTGTTTGAAGAGCTTGACGACGCAGACATGAATCGACACGACGAGTACCACGGCCGCTTCTTACGGCTGACTGAGATGAGTGAGGAGCAGGTGAATATGGAAGAGAACGACAGAATGCGCCTCGAAATCATTCATATCAAGTCGAAGGAAGAGATACACCTCAGTACAGCTTCCTCCAGAATTATCGCCACTCCACCCCGCGCAGAGCCTCCAGATAATATAGACGTTCGACGACTCGAGAGAATTGAGCGTGGCGGCGAGATACGCAATGCAAGTTATGATAGGGATTGGCGAAGAGAGACTATGGAAGCTGTGAGAGAACCCATGAAAAAATTGGCGAGACTTACTACTCCTAATTCATTCCCGCTGTTCGTGAAAGACCTGTCTTTGGCTATCGACTCGAAGGTGGCAAAGTTGAGAGCTCGGGACACTGGACAAGCTTCAAATTCACAACCGGGACAGTGATAGACGTTAGGCCGACTCTATCAGCACTAGGATTCCGGCAGCTATCATCAAATTCAGGATAATGGGATTATGGTCAAGATTGAACATGTGGCGGATATTTTCTGTAACACTGGGGTTTTTCCATTATGTCATCACACGCTCCTTTCGGTTGATTTGGTCTCAGGAATCCCATCATCCCGGCACGTTGACTCATTTGTCGACAAAAGGGAACTTGCTTTGTCTGACTGAAGTTGTATTAGGATAGGAATATTTAGATCACATTCATTTAGTTAACACAGAATGATTTCCAACATGCCTTCAGGCAGGACTATCTGTGGCTAAACTCCATGTGGACGCAAGTGTAAAAGGCCGTAGTTATTGCTACACAAGCGTCACCGACAAAGCGTAACGCGGTTGAGTCGAAACCGAGGCCCGGGCATGTTGCATCAACTAAATTACAAATCTGCCAACCGCGGGATAATCCGCCATCAGGGTGACTGAATATCCAGTTCTGCAGTTTGCCTTCTACCTACAGTGAGGGTCGTTCTCCCTGCCTCTCATAAATATCTACCTATTGCTGACTTAATTACCCATTGCCAGATCCTCGTACATTCCTCTGACTCTCAGTGCCCCATGCATATTTCACATGAACATCACTAAGGCCTTATTTACCCTCTGACACCAACGATCTGTAATAGCGCGTTTGCCTTCATGAGTCACGCCCTTCGTTGAAGCTGTCACTACACGCAAGTTACAGGAATGCACCAACAACTGTTAGTCATTTCTGACACCGCTTTCCGATGTTATTCGATCTATATAAGGCTCACTGATCTAGTCCTTTGCTGCAGGATTAACTTGCTAGCTCTGTCATAGATCGATACCAGGGCTGCGATTATTGCGAGAATCACCGGCCTTGACGCTGCCCTGACAAGTCAATTCTGTTCTAGCCTTTGCACTCGCATGAACTGTTCTCCTATCCTCTTCCCTCCGAACCGCTTCTCCTTTGTCAGCCATCAGAGATCCAGTTCCATACACACTCAATGGCGACTTCACAGGACCTTAGTGCTAGATTTGCGAGGGGTAATGGCAAATGGCCCACGGTCGAGTATCGATATCCGTACAGATTCGACCGGTCGAGCCTTCGCGACGGTCTAATAGCCAGGACGAACCCAGCAGAACGTGAAATAGCTCACAAACTTTGTATGCATTTACGCAAAGAATTGGAAGCTCGCAGGGCATACCTACAAAGACAATTTCCGCACCGCCAATCTGAAATTGAGGGAATCCTCCAAGCGTACGACAGGATGAATGGTTTCGAGCTCCAGCTCCACATCGAAGACTTGCTCCGCGATGAGAACCGCTTCGGATATAGGGGTATGGCCGAGGGCAAAAGATTATGGCTCACAGTTTACAACGAACACTACAAATCCGAAAGAGCAGTATTCGTACAAGTTTGTGACCATATTGTCAACACTTCTGGTATAGATAGGGAGGCGGCTAGGAGGACTCTAGAAGAGACAATACCGATCCTGGCGCCGTTTGCCAGGGACCAGGGCTCAGTACAGGGTCCGTTCGACATGTTGTGTGAAGATCTGCAGATGGTGCTCTTCACTCCACCGCGGTCCTATAAAATACATGTCAGATAGCGCGACAAGTACGAAGGGCAACTTCTACGGCATATTTGTAAGACATGCTACTCAAAGAACAAAATAATTGGCCAAAGCCCATCGTTTGCAATCGTGCGGTTCGTGGCATTTGGGCCCTCTCATACCAGACTCACTTTCCGTTATTAGATCGTTCCCTGCCTTGTATGGTGTGCAAGATCGTAGGATGGCTCAAGGTCGCGGCACTGCTGCTCTGGGACAATAGGTTGCAGTACGATAAATCGACTCAATAGTAGGAGTTACGAAACTTGCAGAATTGTATCATGCAATAGAAACAATATTTGGAACAACTGGCGATTTTATTGTGATGCTGTCTAATGATACCGTAGCCTGCTTGGTCTTATTCCAAACTTAGAGTGTGTGTTCGATACTAACGATTTTGGCGAGTTGGGAGAAGACACCAAGCGTGTGCTACAAATTGTGCGGTATCTTATAATGCAGCCACAATGACAAGTCCACTGACTCTTCTGTGCTTGTCCTTGGAAACCAGGTCCCAATGGAAAGTGTCCAGTAAAAGAGCGAACGTAATAAGACGAATTCGAATACAAGGATAGATTGCGTCGAGCATATCCGTGTGACGCTGGCTGTGCGTGCGGTGGAACCGAGTCGTGGACTTTTTGGCCGTAGTACAATCTTTTGCAGCAGTCGCTCGAATCTCGTTGGGCAACAGCGGATAGAGCCGAGTATCGAGTCGGGTTGGGCTATAAAGGCAGAAAGATATAACCATAGATTTTTTGAAGCGAAAGGGCGAGAGAGCGTGACCCTCGTTTTAAACAGAACAGGCAAGTGCGAGGCCAATTAATATGTCGTGAAGAACGAGTGACATGAGTTGGGAACGTATTGAATCTGCGTACGCATTCGAAGGTAGGAAATCGGGGAAAATCCCATGACGCCACCAGTAGAGGTTGAATGCCATAAACGACAGTACGGAGGATAGATTCAGCAAGACGATGCGACTATATCGGTTTGCTGGGTTGGTGATGCTTCTGCTGGTGTATGTGTTGAGCATGGTATTTTGACACACCAGCAGTTTGACGTGCTACTCTATGATTCGCCGTACAGTTTGACGCACTTCCCACAGCGAGTATGATTGCAGGGAGTCGGGCAGACCGTGACGCTTTTGAAATTCTTGTAACGCTCGGTACATGTGCAGCATGCCCAACCATAGGCACTCTTAGGCATTGTTGCCGGCTCACGAGGAGGTGGTAATACAGGTTTCTCAGGTGCCATTGTAGCAGTCGGAAATGCCGATGCTGGATAGCAGCGGACGTACGGTGCGCGTTTCAGATGCAAGGAACCAGGAGTTTTTTCGCGCCTCGTTCCGTTGTGCACGCAGCGTGAACGGGATATGATTGAAGTCTCCTGCTTTCGGCTTCCCCAGAAGGTTGCCTCGGACGGTGTGGACTAGTAAACAGTAAAGTTAGCAGTTGGTTCTTCATACTGCGCTTAATATGTCTTCAATCTTTTGAGAAGAGACATACGCACTTGAAGAGACTAGGAAATAACTCACAGAAGTTTAATGTAGCGCCTCCCAGGGTTCAGCGAAGAGATTTGATGGTGTTGTGAGCGACGGGATATTTTGAAGACCAAGTTGGGATTGCTTAACTGTCTAGCCTAGTGCGATTGTACGGGTTTTTATATAGTTTTTGGCAGCACCGATATGCGGATCAGATGATTATCTAGTAGTAACACTGATCGTAGCCTTCCGTCCATAGTGAGACGCGTGTGACCAGTCAGTACGCTGAAGATGACGGAGTGGCAAGAAAATACTGACCGAGGTTTGGATATGACGAGAAAACCACAAAGGAAGTTGGACGATGTAATATTACACGGATGGGTCCAACAGTTAATGTATTTAGCGGATGTGGTACTACTATAGCGCCCCAGACGGCAATAACTATGGCAACGCATGCCATAGCTGGTATGCGTGTGGTACACCAGATGTGCATCTAGAATGTACGGTGTCACAAAACAGCGTTGATTGTAGCGCAGAAAGCCATGTCCCTCATGTGACAGTTGAGAGTTTTCAGCTGAAATGAGTCATTTCCCGGCCCTTGAACACAAGTCCTCATCTTATCAAAGCCCAAATCTTAGTACTACGAGCGGTCATCCGGGTTCGAAATGCCTCCGTTCCGAGGCTGAACACAAAATCTCAAGGTTCAATGCGTACACCGCATGAGTCAAAGAGGATCCTTGTGAGCGGGATCGAAAACAACATGGACACGGAGACTAATATGCCAAGTTATAGTTGAGATGCCTATTGTAGTAGCTGTTGCACATATGCCACGCCATATAAGTTACGCATCGTAGCCAATGTGTTGATTTGCGCATGGAGTGACAGAACACGGAAAGTACCTAGTCATACCGGTATGCATCAGGAATGAGCCATTTAGATGTAAACAAACTACTAAGGCATGTGAATGATGAAGAACGCGTCGTATGTCGTACCTGTTCGACGTGGGAAACCGATTCGAAATAACAGGGTTACTGCCACTTAAAAACCGAGATATAGCCGTTGGTAGCACGGCGTTGGTGCCGTCGTGTCCCGGTGAGACGTCGTGCTAGTCACGTGGTAGTCAGTCAATCAACAAAGAAACATTATGTAAGGGGTTAATCAACCATAATCCTACCTATATATGATCCCCACTGAGGTGTTAAAGTTGGGCGTGCGATCTTTTGCCTCTACCATATTCTCCAACATAAATTCCACGGGTTTCTAACTGCACTTGAAATTGACTTCACCCTTGCCACAGACACACATACGCGACAACTGTATCTCTTTGGACGTATCTCGTCGACAGATGATACCCTGAATTGCACAGTCCACACTGTCCATATCTTGCTTACCGCTTCTATGACAACTTCCGCAAATAGTTACTCATGGCACGTTACGCGACATCGACGTGTTCAAGTACACTTGTTACATCATGCCCTTAAAACAGTTGAAAAATCCTTTCGCGTTCTGTTAACCAGGATACACGACCATCTCTATTAACAGATGTTGAACTTAGCAATACTAGGATCATGATCCGACGTCTTATCATCGTACGACAACCAGCTATTGATGTGCAGATGCTCCAACTGCGCGCCTTTGCCGAGCTTTTTGCTGACCAAGACATGATCTAACTCTTGCATGTTCTGGTCATACACGTAGCTGTACTGCTCCTCCTTCTCGATTCCAACGACCTCGTCGAGATCCTGCAGTCCCGAAACTTTCAATAGTGTCTCTACAGGCGCAACGAACTGATACTCGTTGTAGTCGCCTAGGACCATGACCCGAGCTGACTTGTCTTTACGCAGTATTTCGGCTACGAACTCACCCGTAACGGTGGCTTGTGCAATGCGCTGCTCTACGCCGCCGTTGATGGGTGGTCGCGCATCTCCGTGTAGGCTAGTGGAGCCGCCCTTGGAGGTGAAATGCACATTTACCGTGAACAGTGTTTGGCCCTTCTTCGAGCCATTACCAACAAGCTCCCAGGCAGCTGCGAGAGGTTTGCGCGAATCTGCCCATGCCTCGTTGGTAGGGTCGATGAGGCCAGGGTTGTACTTGAGTGCAGGGCCAGCGACAACTTGATTGGCAGTTACCGAGTCGCCGATGATGGCCTCGCTGCCGCCCTTGAGCTGCAACACGTCGGGGCGATACAAGTAGGCATTACGGATGTTTCCGCCGGGTGCGCCGCCGTTCTCATTGTCAATAGGGTTGATGTACGTGTAGTTATACGTCACGCCTCCTGGTAGTTCGGCAATAGCGGCTGCCAGCGTAGAGAGCGTGACCCCAGAGTCGACAGTTCCGTCGTCCGTCTCGCCATTGTTGTCCTGGATCTCTTGCAGGGCAATTAGGTCAGGCGTCTTCATGTAGTTCACAATGGAGGCAGCCACGGCAGCGACATGTTTCGTGGAACCCGGATAAAAGTTCTCGATATTGTAGCCTGCCACCGTGATACCCGAGCAGGTACCCGCGCTGACTAGCTTTGTGGGACCTGGGCTGGTGGGCTCCAGAGAGGACTTCACGGTTAGCTTGGTCAGGGGCTGGATCTGGTAGAACCCGTATGCGTATGTGAGTACGCCTGTGATATCTTCTAACAAGTCGCCTACTTTCCCGTCGTCGGCGCTGTAAGTGCCGTCTAGGGGATCGCCGATGAGAATCGCTTCGGGATTACCGTCTGTTGCATCCCATCAGTAAGTTCCTCATTTTCACCCGGTGCGTAGAAGTGTCCGAATATGATAAACGAATCAGGATCTTACCCTTTGAAGAGACGGTGAGACCCGTGCGCTCGTTCTCGCCGGTTGTGGCCCATGACCCGACAATCCATACATCACCATATTGGTCGGGTCGACCAACAGCACGGGGGTTCTTGACTGTGACGTATTCGCCTGACAAACTCTCCCAAAAGTCCAGGCCGTACTTATGGGGCTGAAGAGTTGGGTTCTTTACAGAAATCAAGCTCTTGTTGCCTGGCACGGCGAACACGTCGCCATCATCTAAGCTAGAGTACTGTTTGGTAGGAGGCTTGAGGTCATCGCCAATAACCACAGCCTCAAAGGTGCGATTGTGCTCGAGCACGGTGGTGACAGTAGGGTACGTGATCTCGGTGAGTGGAAGGTAGTCCAGGCTTGAGCGGTACTCAGAGACCTGGCCGTCAATGACGATGACATCTCCAGGCACGACGCTGGCGTTCTGAGCTAACTGGGTCCCATAGACGTAGATGCTGTCAGAGACGCGGCTGTCCTTAGATGGCTTTAGTGAGCGTATGTACAGGCCGTATTTACTCTTAGCTGTCACGACGCCCGTCACATTAGTTACTTTCTGTCCAGCAAATGGCGATAAGAACTTGGCGCCGTTGATTTCGCCGATGGTCTGCGCGGCCGCAGGTGCGACGGCTATGACAGCGGCCGTAACACCGGTGAAAGCCTTCATTTGATGACACGATGTCCGGGCCTCAGTTGTACGAGTGTGTATGAGGATGAATCGGCGGCTGCTGATATTGAGCAGTGCCGAAGACGGGGACAAAGTCAGAGCTTTGGGATCAGAAATAGAAAGGGAGCGGCCGCTCCCATATTTGTAGTCGTCATCCTATTCAGCAGGGCGACGACAGCAGAGTACAAGACCCCGGAGACATTTGCGGGCGCGTCCGGGGTATGCCGTCGCAGAGGCAAAAAGTGAACTGCTCTACTGATTCCAAAAGCGTTGGCACAAGTCGTGAATGCAGTAGGGAATGTATCGAAGGCCCAATTGAAGGCACGTCCTGGCTTCAGCTATCGCCAATGGACAGTGTCGTCTTGGCGACGTTTCCAGAAAGCGAAGGTGGATAGTCTCTGGATGGTCCCCTATCGGGGCTGCATCTAGAACCAGTCTTGATAGAGTGCTTGGCGATGTTAGGGCTCTTGGCACCATCCGCGATCAATCGAGTGAGCATGCCACGCCGAGGCCACGTTCGCCGCGCCTGTCGATCTGTTTGGTCGAGGCTCCTATTCGTTATGCTTTTGACGCCACAGTCAAAGCTGAAACCACTTTATTGAAATACGTTATCTTCGACCGTGTTAAGCAACGGTCCAGGTACTGCTTTTGAAAACCACCTGGCAACAATAATTAACAAGGACCGTCGAATGCCATTTGCAACAGGACCAACAATCCAGCTAAAAAACGAAGCAAGCCATACCGGCGCGCAACAACAGTGATGTTGGAGAAGCACACTCACCCCACTTCGCCATGTCACTATCGACGGTGAAATACAGGCTCCCCAGACAAAAGACGACGATGAACAGAACTTGATTTATTAATGGGGACAAAGTGAAAGCTCGCTCTATCTCTGAACTTTGCATCAAATCGGCGTATCCGGAGGACTCCGCAGATATGATCCCCATATGCCGGCGACTGCCGTTGTTCCCGAGGAGTGAGTGTCCCATGCCGCAAGTTCGACGCCGATATTATTGGGATTGATCAATTCTTCTCACCAACTGTAATGATGTCTTAGATAGCCTCCTTAGGCTGCATTCCAGCATCGCAAAAAAACTAGGTTCGCGACGACCAGAACATCATATGTGAGGCCCCGGGCGAATGTTCATCGTCTCGTCTCCCAACTTGGCCATACGGGATGGCAAGCCATCGCGGTCCAGCAATAATACTCAATTCCTTTGCTGTTGGTATAATCGCACGTCGTCGCCTAAGGCTTAATTGCCAACCGCAGTCTTTTAGTCATCATCCTCTTGATCCCAAGTCTTGATGCGATAGAACGACTTAAACCCCGCTTCCGCTTTTCGATACTCAGCCTCCATGAGACCCAGCTGTCTGTACAGCCAAGCCGGAACATCATTCGTGATCGGATCATTCGTGACCCCATACTCAGCTTCGTACGTGTCTAGGTCGCCTTCTCTAGCATATCGGGCATAAAATTGCATCTGTTCGCACAACAAGCCCAGGTGCCGGACACCGACGGTATGACAGTGGCCTTTCCACGCGTGTGCGTGACCCTGGATCTTGACTAGATCTCCTTCGGGACTATTGAGGCATGTTAATTGAAGAACTCGCGAACAAAGAAATAAGCGGAAAACCACTGTGACTTACATGGCTGCCTTGAAAATTTCGATATAGTCTTTTCCTTGTGTAAATAGGCCTGCGACTATGGATTTGGAAAATTCGCGTCCTATATCGTCATCTTCATCCATTTCAAGGATTTGACTGAAAGTGGCAGGGTCTGCTAAATCCGCATCAATTATCTCCCCTTCCTCCAGACCTTCAGGTTCGTTGGTCCTGTCGTTCATTTGGGATTGTGGGGGAGAAGGCGGTCGTATGATTGGTATCTCGTGGTGTCGTTGCTGTTGGCTTCCCTGAAGGAGGCTGTTCCACGTCTTCTTACTTATGCGTCTAATCATCTTAACACGGCGATAATGAATGTAGTCCTCTGTCTCGTCGTATGCAGACTTTGGCAATATCCTTTTCTGTCTCTTCTGTGTGTCGCTCTTTGCTTCATTCCCGTTTGCAATTGAGCTCAAGGCGTCCGTAAATGCGACGTGTTGATCCACGGAAGCTTTCTGTCGCGACTCACCCACTTCGATAAACGACCCAAAGATAACGCCGCACGAAGCACATTCGACGTCTTGGTTGTAAGTCGCGTTCGCGGGTGCTGAGCAATTGGGACACTGAAACGCCCGTCGTGATTTCCAGCGGAACACAATGCTCATCTCGACTCTCTGACCAGGCGAGAGACACCTGTCCCAAGAACTACGAAGGCTGATTGCTCGCTTGGTTGCGGCGTCTTGGATAATGAATTCTTCGTTCTTGATCTTTCTAATGCCAGAGGGAACGTCTCGGAAATTCGCAATGAGGACTGCTTTGAATGCGTCAAATGATCTCACAAACTCGAGGTGAAATGGCGCAGTTCGGCCTAAGGCGTCGAACAAAACAACAGGCTTCTCCCGGTCGACTTGTTGCGGCAACTTAAGGATGGTTGCGTAAATCAGACAGAGCATCTGAAACACGAAGACGTTGAATCTGATGATCTCGGCCGTTCTCTGCACGAAGAACTTGCTCTGAAGAGCTCCTTCAGAAATGACCTCGGTGAAGGTCCCAATCTTCTCGAGTATCTGTCCCGTTCCGGATTGAATGGATGCAGTTATCGATCGGTATCGTAGATCGGAATTTTGTGCCTGAACTCTCGCTTGACGGACCTGTGCGGCGGAGAGTAAGATCTGGAGTGACTGTGCATGAGCGGCAACATCAGTCTTAAATCGGGCCAGATCATCCTTCATGCACAAACTCCACTGAATCTTCAAGACAGCGGCTCCAAGCTTCATTTTTGCACTGCTGTGTTGTCGCACTCTCTGAAAAGGCACGTGATACTTGTTGATCTTCACACAAAAAGCATCGATAGTCTGCTGACACTGAGCCGCGACATGGCGGAGGGCCATGTATTCTACATGCTGTTCCTGGTCGACTGTTTCGAGCTGATTGACGGCTAACAGGGCTTTCTCGAGCCCATACAGCTCACCGACGAGTTCCCTATACTCTGCGCCGGAGCCGCCGGAGTCACGGAGTGCTGAGATGACTTGCCCGACGAGCTGCAGCGCAGCTACGAAATCGCCGGCGGAAAACCCGAAAGACATGAGTTCTGTCGAAACTGTTTTTCATAAGGTGATGAGCATGCACACACCAGGAGATGGCGATGCGAGCTGGACGCCAAGAGGCACACTTATGCCCCTCGTTGGCTTTGGAGGCCTTCAGCTGAGGCGGTGGCTGTGTTCTAGATCACATGCTCCCGAGAACATGGCCTAGGCCATTTTGGTTTCATGTCGCAAGTCTACCAAGATGAAAATGGAAAATAGCACGAAGTCCTGTCTTGCTGATATGATTATTACGAGCAGTCGATGAAATCTGACATTCGAATGTGTTGAGAAAAGGTTGATCCGGGTGGATGTGGAAACCTGCCTCTCGCTCTAACATCACCAGCGGGCGTAGTCATGGGGTTTCCACGCTATTCCTGATCTGCAACAGAGAGATAGTGTCTTTTGGATACGGCAGAGATCTGTCTCAATTGCGCAATGACCTCACCGTGGCTAATCATACCCGTTGAGCAGAGGTCTGCAGAACGAGAACTGGGCTCAATCGATTGATCTTGTACCGTTGTTCCTACATTTATTAATTTGAGCAATATTGAGAACCCATTATATGGCCGGACTCGAACCCGCTGTCGTATATAAAGTTCGGGAAATCGAGGTGTGAGAGTCGAGACTCAACCATGCTTATCATCCAGTACCAAACGATCTGCCCGATAGATCAGCGGCCTCGGATGCAAGCCCGTTTTCGCAAATTGCATCGAGCGTAACTCAGACGACCTTGATTATAGCGTGGATGTTGGGATCCAGTGCTTCGAAATCTCGTCGCAGTATGAATGTACACGTGGAAGCTCGATGATTTTCTGTCGGTTCTTCCCTATTCAACAGCACCTGTACCCTCTCGCCACCGATTGACCAATTGGAACGTAGCAATCTCTTGGTTCCTGCCTTAAATCCGGACAGCAAACGACTTGCCATCCGCAATGAAGAAAATGCCAGACCACGCGCGGAAAGGTCCCGTTGCGACCCCAGATTCGGATCAAAGACGAACTAAAGTCAGCTCAAGAAACATACGTGTATACTATAACGTCCAAAGAACTGGCAAATATATACTCATGTTTCGCATAGAAGAAGAAGTGTTCCTAGGTAAGACAACTAGTACTTTCGCTTGGCTCTTGCTGGTTGGTGAAGATTTCCTGAAGATCATACGGAAACCTATGACCATATTTGCTCACTGGTGCATTATTCAAGACGGATCGTGGCAGGAATCTCGAGTCAATGGGTGGGCTAGACATTGGATTGCACAGGCCTACATGAGGAAGTGAAGTGCAGTTTGCGGATGAGATGGACGGTAAAAGAGGGATAGAGTCCCCCCCGAACTGGCAATAAGAGTCATCTGTCACACGATATAGAAGGAGTGTATCAGTGATGCCTGGGCAAGCTGCATATAGCTAATATGACAATATCGTGGTAGCCTCATGGTCCTTGGGTAATGAAGCGATCCTGCGATCGCAGTAGTGAAGAGGGGAGGTTCAATTTGCGGAATCATCACGTACCTAGTCTACCTTTGTGGAGAGGTGCGGACTTAGGGAATGGTAAACAAAGACTTGATCTCCCTAAGCAACAATCTTATCACATAGCGCTGCTGCCTTCAGTGCGTCTAGGTGATTGATCTAGCTGCCAGTTTGCAGCGTTGTTGACTGTCGCGTTTGGCACCCCGTGCTTGTCCCAAAGCGCCTCGCAATCAACCACGCCGCTCTTCCTTCACTTTTTGAGTCATCTTCCTGACTCAAATCGATTTGCTAGAGCTGGAGTTTCTGGTTCCCTGTTCAGCATTCGCATCACCTTTCCCGAACGTCGTACACACACACACGTCTGTCGCCCTGTTGCCATCATCATGTGCGCTTCCACAGGTGGAAATCCGCCCATGGCGTGCGCCAGGTGCAAGAAAGAGAAGCCTGCCGCCGACATGCGACACTGCTGCGACGACATCTTCTACTGTAGCCGAAAGTGCGAGCGCGCCAACTATTCGAAGCATAAGACTGCTTGTACCAAGCCGAAGGCTGCCAGCTCCGACAAGAATGCTGCTGAGCCGACATCGCAACTGCCCATTGGCCAAGAGGCCGAGAATGAGAAGAATAAGGAGGAGGGTTCTGACATGAAACAATCCATTACCATCGCCGCCGGAGAACGTGATGAAAAGAATATCTCAGCTCCTGTTGAGGATGCCGCCGATGAGTCCGGCTCGTCCTCAACTATCATTCTGACGCCTCGATCGCAATCTCCCATCGCAACCCAAGAACAAGACGACGACAAACCTGCTCTCCTCAAGCACATCACAAAGCCGTTCTTGCGCCTAGAGAACGGTTCCTACCTGCACGGCCGTCCCGATGTCGACGTCTACAAGCTCCTTATCGACTCATACCGACTTGAGCTGCGCCACCAATGCATCCCCGCACATCTCAAGAACCCAGACGAGACCTACTCATCGACCCTCGGTGGATTCAAAGGCTTTCTCGCGCAGGCAAAGTCGGTCCCCAAGCTCCTGCCGTCATGGTGGAGTGAGAAGAAGCAAGCCGAGTGCGAAGCCCAAAGCCAAGAGCAAGGATGGTGTGAGCTCTCGAGAAGCCCTTCTGATCAAGAGATCCGCGCGCACTACAAGCAGGCCGATATGCCGAAGCAACTTTGTCAACTGGCTTGCGATATGTACTGTTCTCGCCTGTTCATTCGTGCAGAGGAGCGTGGTTGGATCGCTCCAGAAGAGTAGGACGATGGCTATGCGAGAAAGAGCCCAGGCTTGGTTGGCTGATTGTAAGGATTCCCAGGGATCTGAAGGGTTTGGCGTTGATAAGGAGCAATTGGAGAGTACTTGGATCACCGAGTAGCCTTTCTTCACACCTCTGATGGATGTTGGCGCGGGAGAGGGTGAGACAAAAGTCACGTAGTGTCAGCAGAGTCATGTAATTACTTTACGTGAATCGCATAGCTTGCATGACCGGTCCCGCCTTCTAATTATGTATCGCGCAGGGTGTTTGTATGAGAAGTGTAGTCTTTGTGCCTCCACTAAGTGGCTGGTGATGCATCCGTAGACCTAGGCAAGAATAATATGTATCAGAGAACAATCGTTGCCGAGGGAATCTATGGCATCTATATCCATCCATAAGTTCTCTCTTCCGACGATATCAGTATCGTTCTTACTCCATGCTCGGTCGTCTCACTGTATCTACCAAAGCTCAGGAACATCTACCAACTGTGCCGCGTCAGATATGTTAATCAGCGCATCCGCCGACGTTCGCAGGACTCGTTTTTTTCGGATTACCAGGGACGATCGAGGTCATTTTACAGGACCTAGTGCGATTTCTCCTATGGATGAAGAAGGAAATTCGGTGTCAGCAACCAAATGCTTGGCAAGTGGAAAAAGTTGTTGTATCGGTGCCGCATACCACGGGCTGTAAGGGATCAACTCAGTGGCTCGGCCTGTGGCTGATAGCAAAGGGGTCGCGAACCGCCAAGACACTTTGCGATTCCCATATGCCTCGTTGAATGCCTCGAGGGCTTCAACCACAGGAGTCGACATATGATAGGTTCCCCAACGTGCATATGCATGTCTGATGGGGCTATGCTTGATGGGTGGTATCAGTACAATAGAAGATGTACCCAAGCGGACGAGAAGTATGGGGGCTCTGTCAGCATGGGAATAAGATCACCCACTAACCTCTAGACTCTGTACTTGACATCCTCGCAACGGAAGAAGATCGTCGAATTTATTTGAGCGTCGTGCTGGCTCGTTCGCAAGTGCTAGTTGTCATACCAGACCACCAGTCGCAATGTCGTTCGGGTTCGGCGTGGGCGATTTCATTGCCGGTGCGAATCTTGCACACAAATTGATACGAGTAATGACAGAGAGTCGAGGTGCCTCGATCGAGTACCAAGAAGCTCTTGCGGAGCTGTGTGGGATCCAGCAAGTCTTTATTCAAATCACACAGCTGAGTCGCAATGACATACTACCCAAGAGTACCTTGAATGCGCTCGCGCAAATCATCATGCCTTCAATGGCTATCATCGCCGACTTTCTCGATCGTACTAAGCATATTAGTCCAAATTGTCTCGCAAAGGTGGAGGACTGGAGAGTAGTTGGTGTAAGGTGGGCTGGGCGCTATTTCGAAGGGATGAGCTGAAGATGTTGCGGGACACGCTTCACGCAAGATTGTCGGCGATCAACACTCTGCTGGCTGCTGCGAATCAGTAAGTTTTCTCTTCAACCTGCTACTGAAGGCCAAAGGAATTGATCTTCCCCCGTCTGGTCATAGTCTGCCAGCGAAGAACTTGCCCGCTTTACCAGATTCTGTTGCTCAGTTTGAGGACACCGAGGACTCTCACGATGACGAGTATCCAGAGACCGCAGAGACAATCGCATATGGAGATGAAAGCCTTAGTAAAGACATGCAGGCTTTGACATCATCCCTGGCGATATACCAGGACACTGAACAGCGCGAGAGTCAAGAAAACGATGAGGTCGCGTCGCAAGTTGAACCGACCATCCTCAAAACCGATATCGCAGCGAGTGATGTGTCAACCCCA
The DNA here is from genome assembly GCA_022432385.1 of Xylariaceae sp. FL1272. NCBI lineage: Eukaryota > Fungi > Ascomycota > Sordariomycetes > Xylariales > Xylariaceae > Xylariaceae sp. FL1272. Next base: position 424,346 of record JAJJXC010000019.1, read on the forward strand.
GTCGCAAAGAACATGATCAGAATGATACCGACCGCTGCTGATATCCATCAAATTCACGGCGATTCGGAAGCCAAGTCAACAGTGAGCCGGATACTGAGCACAGGGGCATTAGCACGACAGGTTGACGCCCACCCCCCAAAGCAAACACAATCATCTCCGCGGACTGAGCGCAATAATCCTCGTCATACCACTCAAGTTGCTCCCAGTACCCAGGCAGCAACAAGAACTACTGATACCACGCCAGGCAAGGCACAAGATCTAGAATCCTATCTGCACAACCTCCTCCAAACCGTCATCATCATCCAAGCGGACGCAGACGCGAAAGCAACGCAGCTCAACACGACGCTGAAGAAGTCGAGTGGAGACAGCGAATCGAAGAAGCTATGAAAGCTCTCGAAAATGCAGAAAAGGGTCCTATCCGATTCAAGGATGCCTTAGGCAGGAAATTCTCATTTCCCTTCCACATAGTCAAAAGCTGGGTGGTGAGTACTCCACTCCATTTTTGCCAGTCTTCACGGCCACTGAGATTACAAACATCAACATTACGAAGTAGCATGCTTACCTGATATGTCTATATACCAGGGTATGGAGGATATGATCAAGCAAAGTTCCCTACACGTAGATATGATTGGGCCGCTCGTCCAAGAGGGTCATTATGATCTCACCGGCCCAAATGGCGAGATCATCCTCCCGCAGGTCTGGGAGAAAGTAATCGAGCCAGACTGGGCCATAACTATGCATATGTGGCCGACGACGAACAAACCTCCACCCGGCCCCCGCTTCGGCCTCGGCAAACCCGTAGGCGGCCCTGCTGCTTTTCCTGGAGGAGGGCCAAATGCAGGACCACCTCCCGGTGGAAGGCCCGTGGGTGGTCCGCCACATCGATATCACGCCTGGGACGAAAAAAAAGCCAGTCGAAAAGAAGAAGGGGTCGGCGCATTTTTAGGCAGAAAACTTCAGAGCCTTAAACGTCGAAACCCCACTTCGTCAATGACTTCATTCAGCTCAGACATCTCAATCAACTCTTGAACCTTCAGAGGCAGGCAAACTCGTCAGAAAGGCGTTCTATCTTGAATTGGCGATAGACACAAGCAGCCCTGAGGCAGTGGCATACCTAAAACTCTGCACGAAGTTGTTCGAGCCGCCTGTATTGTTGATCTTTTGTGAATGATTTTGATTCGTGCTATAGGAGCTGCAGCGTACTCCAAGGAGTTGATGTATGGGCAAGGTGGCGGATGCATAGGGTCGGACAAAGTGACTCTGCATGATTATTAGCGACGATTTGAAAAGTATTTCCCGATGTGATCTTCAATTCAGCTACCCGAGGTCAAATGATTTTGTCATTCTTATTCTTAATGAGAAGTTTGCGCTAATACATCGACCAGCACAGACGCATTTGTGCTATTTCGCCATGCTTAAGCAGGCAGAGATAGAGAAGAGACGAGTTTTCAAGACTCATACGGGTTGCACGGAGGAACAAACGGGAAATGTTGTTGTTTAGAAAAGCGGTTGGACTACGAGATGACTACTATATGCATGCAGGCTCCTGCTTGAACCAATATGACTCAGTCGTGTTGTAAATAATTGAGCAGACGTCACAAAATATGGGTTACTCCGCCTTTCCAGCTTAGAGCATTTTTCAGAAGCTTTGGCAATTAGGGCCTTTGCCACCACCTGTACACAACGCCGAAAAGCGCGACGTCATCGAATCTTGCCATGGACCGACTACCAAACAAACTCATGTGGGCACCTCCAGTCCTTTCTGGAGTAAGCCCGAGCCCCCGGAAGTCACCAAACATGCCATCAGACGATCAAACTTCCAAGCTAGCATCCAAATGGATACCGCTTCGGCTCATCTCAGCCGTGGCCTTCATCAGTATATCCTGCAGAGTACTCTCACGCAAAGATAACACGCAGTCACTAACTCATAACAACGGCAGGTTCTTTGAGTATGAAAGCCCTGCAGACACCACGATCTGCTGTGAAGATCAAGAATTCAAGGTTCATGCGGTATTGTTTGCTGTTCCAATCAGACTTTTTCAAGAAAGCGTTCTGCGGCCCCTGGAAGTTATGTCGCCTTGCATCCAATCCACTACCGTGCCATTACAAATGTCCCTAGGAGAGCGCAAAAGGCAGGGTCGTGATGCTCGGCGACGTGGAAGTGGACGTCGTAACAGCAATGGTACAATTCATGTATCATTTTGACTACCAGGCCCCCGGGCGCATATCTGAATCGCTATTCCATGCAAAGGTCTACAGTATTGCCAAGAGATATCTTATTCCCGAGTTGAAAGAACATTCAAAGAACAAGTTTGGGACGGCCATGAAGAAGTTCTGGCAGATTCGCCAGCCAGAAGATCCCGATACTTCCGACCTTATCCAACACTGCAAGAAGTTTACACGAGCACTGTCGACAGGGATCGTGGCCCATGCGACATTATTACCAAGTCTTGCCAGAACAACAACAACAACAGGAAGATTCTGGAGACGGGCATAAGTTTACACACGGCAATACTCGAGATTCATGGACTCGCCGTCGACATGATCTTTTCCCAGAAAATTCCTCAAACAACCACCAGCGTGTTTAATTCTGGATAGACTTGCGGATATTAGCTGATGGTGTGGATGACCGTACCAAGTAGATCGGCAATTGCTTAAGAAGCCGCCTCCGCTCTTCGTTGGTGGGTCGAGGTTATCATTCGGAGCCGAATAAGCAATGGAATATGATACTAGATGGCGGTGCTAGCGAGGTCCCATTGATCTCGCTCATCCAGTACGCAGGGTTGGCCACATTGTCAGTCGCGCAACCTAGCATTCTGAGGCTGTTTTCGCGCTCATGGTGTCTTTTGCGGCTTGATAGCAAAGTGAAGGTCCTTTGAGTTTTAAGTGACTTGCTATGTTGGGATGTGACGAGCTTCATGGATCACTCGTCCTATGAGTAGCAACTATAGAGATGGTATCGCTATGACCTCGCTGAAAGCTGAGAGTGGTTGGCCAAAGGGAATCTCCTTCTGCAACCAGAAGATTACGAATGAAAGTATCCGTTTTCCGACAACAGACCTCACAAGTCCGACCCCATTAGTGCCGATCTCTGGAGGGTTAAGTCGACAATAGATGGCGATGTTTATCGGTAAAATATACGATAAGTCAACCATGTATGTGCTGCAGGCGAGGCCGCACTCAAGGAAATAGATGACTTACCATTGAACGGCCGGGCCATGTCTCTCCACTCGTGGCAACCCCCGCACGAAAAGACTTCTGCAACGCTCGGCCCCGGCATGGGTGCTGGTTTCGTTGACTGTTTAATCTATTAATTGAGACCTCAATTAATCGTAGCTGTATTGCGTCTAAATAATCAAGGTTTCTTAGGGTCTGAACACCTCGCCCTCTTCTTTGTATTTTAGCCTTTCTCCAGAATTCTGACCCGAGGAACATGGTCGTTCATCTAGATGCTTCGAATATTAACCGCGGATTGCTCAGCCGTCATGAGCTCTTCCTCCCAGATACGTCGTATTCTAACATACCCACCCATATGCGTGATACGAACGACCTGAAAACCTAGCACTAGACCCCAGGGTAGAGAGGGTCACTAAAACAACCCATGTTCATTCCCGGGCCTGAATGAATGACTGGTCGAAGACGTGAGCACTTGATACACCATGGCCGGCTAACCGTCGCATCCCCACTGAGATTCTGATCTATTGGGGTAACTAGTTGATAGCCCTAGCTTACGCGGCATTCGGAAGACCCATCACGCTGGGTTCCCCAGACTTGCTTGAATAAGTGTGGGGTATCTGCAACGGACTACCAAAACCCGTCAACATCCCCGAGACGGGCTTCAGTAGTCCGTGTAGATAATGCTGACCAGCTGCTGTGTTGTCATTGGCTCTCCCATCACATATGAAGAGGTCAATAGGACGCTGGCTGGATATACACGAGGTGCCTACCTGAGTCTTCACTCGTCGGACACTTGGAGACAATAGTGGACGAAATCTAGGGTTGCCATCCAATGCTGTGTTCGTGAATGGCATCCAAGCCCATGCCAATTCGCACAATCTAATATCCATCTATTCAGGATTATTAGGGTGCAGTTGTTGTACGTTCTTCGCTGTTTCTATCTTACGAATCAACTTAGACAAGGGCGCGAGATCCACAACCCTCTCATTGAAGCACCAGCGATATACAGAGGAGTGTGGGTTTGACGAGATACAACTCGATAATCTCATTGTCTTCCCACTCTCAGTTTCAGTATCTTGGTCGAACATCGAGGCAACCAGTCTACGGTGTTCCGGCTTGTTTACGAACCTCTACGCAACTCAACATGTCTCCCGAATCCCATGCAGATAAGAAAGTCGAACGGGAGCAGGTCGAGGACGTCACCACGGCTCCAAATCTTGTGACAGCAGACGAAATGCTCCATGTAGACGAGAAGAGCGCCAGTGCGCTAAAGAGGGATCTCGAGACGTCGCACCAAAGTGGATTTGTGCCACAAGGCGAGGAAGAGAAGAGATTCAATAGGCGACTGAATCGGAAACTCGATCTCATGGTAAGTTCTCACAGTCGTCGAAGATATTTCCCTGCGAAGACGGGACAAGAGAACTCCACCGAAACAAGACCCTCATCGTCAGCCCGCGAGGATCTCAAACTAAGCACCTCCGTGACAGATCCTCCCCCTAGTAGCCCTGGGATACATGTTCAACCAACTCGACCGGTCGAACCTGGGCAACGCGCAGAGCGCGGGCTTTAGCACAGATCTCGGCCTCCCCTCGGACGCCGTGAACAACGCCAGCAGTCTCTTCTACGTCACCTACGTTCCCCTCCAGCCGTTCGCAGCAGCGCTTGGCCGCCGCGTGGGTGCGCCCAGGTTTATGGGTGTTTCTTTGATTCTCTGGGGCGCTCTGACCATCGCACATGCATTCATCAAGACTGAGGGCCAGCTCATTGCTGTCAGGCTCTTGATGGGCTTGGCTGAGTGCGGGTTTTATCCTTCTGTTATTGCTTATAGTGAGCAAACCTCCACTTTACTTGGCAGATGGGTTCATGGAGTGGGCTGACGCATATGACAGTCTCGGACTTCTACCCGCGCTTCGAATGCGGGTTTCGATTCGGTCTTTTTTATGGCTTCTTCTCCGTTGCAGGCGCCTTCGGTGGCCTCCTTGCCTACGGCATGTAAGTCAAGCTGATGACAAGCTACCAAGTGTTTCCGATCGTTGTCGCTGATTCTCTCTTATCGCAGTCTACAAGTCAAAGGTGCTCTCTTGGGCTGGCAATACCTTTTCATCATCGAGGGTGTAGTCCCAGTCGTCCTTGGGCTCATCATCCCATTTTGGCTAGCCGACAACATTAAGAGTGCATGGTACCTGTCGGACGAAGAGAGGAATTTCGCGGCACGGCGCATGGCCATTGACTCGGCATCTAACATGCACGATTCTCATCAGGTCACACGTCAGGATTTCATCCAAGCATTCAGAGACTGGCGTGTCTGGGCTACGGTGATTTCGAACATTCTTGCGAGTATCTCCTCTCAGGGATTTACACTGTTTTTTCCGGTTGTTGTCAAGGTGAGCTGGTTGATGGCTGTCTCATCTAGGAATTAGCACTGGTATTGACTTGCATGACAGGGCCTTGGATACGATACAGGTGCGATTGCAAGTCTGATGACGGTAAGTCGCCCACAACCCGAAGCAAGATACCCCGAACAGACTAGCTAATACTTAATTCACCCATAGGTGCCCCCTTATGTTCTTGGAGCTATAGGCGTCTGGCTATTCGCATGGTCTTCCGACAGGTTCCACGAGCGTACTTATCACCTTGTCGTTGGCCTGGGCATCGTTATCGTGGGACTCATCCTCACCATCGTCATCCCACTCGATAATGCAGCAGGACGGTACGGCGGCCTGCTTGTCTTACTCTTCGGCGGTTTCATTCACACTCCGCTCGCTGTAGCCTGGCTATCAGGTAACACACCAGAGCCCGGCAAGCGATCCGTCGCCATCGGTATCTCAGCCTACTCCAATCTCGCTGGCATCATCGGAGCGCAGCTTTACCGATCAGAGTACGGACCTGGCTATATTTTACCACTCAAGGTCACGGTTGGCATCATCGCCGCTGCTTTGGTGGGCTTCGCCATGACCTCTGTAGGGCTTCGCTTCGTCAATACGTCTCGTGCTAAGAAGATCCGAGACATGTCTGCGGCGGAACTAGAGGAGGAGAACAGAGGCGGTCCGAGAATTGGCGATAAGAAATGGACGTTTGTGTATGGACTGTGAAAAGACACGTTTCAAGCAGGACAGTTGCCTCGACTTACGTTATTTGCCCATTTTGCGCGATGTATTGTGCTTCATCTTGGTCGGCGTGCATTGCTTCGAGACCGCCCGAGCTACTTATTGTTACTTATAAGTTATCAGTCTTTACCAGCATTAGTAAATAAGCAGCTCTTTGTACGACCTTTGATGTAGTGGTATGGGTAGGTCCTGCAAGGGTAGAGCATGATCCACAAGGGCCACTTTGCCAAGTCTGGGAGCCAGGCGAGCCAGGTATAAATCCATTTCTCCGCATTCGCGCTGGCGTCGACAAGGTGGGACTCCAGGACTTAGAGATTACGGTGTCTTGATAAGGAGTTCCCAATCTCACTCAACCTGGAGTGTGTCTTTCTCTTGTTCGGTTTGCTTCTGAACCAAGGAGGCTTGCAGGTTTGACTAGACGTCAAGGTGCGAACCATGTATTTCGCCTATTCCAAATGGGCTGTCTTCGCCTTGACTATTGTGAGCACACCATGGTTGGGTACCGAGGTCCGAGATGAGGCTAAGTTACCGCATAACAGATCCCATTGTACATCATCGCGAAGTGCATATATGTCTTCCACTTTCATCCCCTTGCGAAATATCCAGGGCCAAGGACAGCCGCCTTGACAGATGTAAGATCACGATGCCTTCACATCGCATCTGTTTGCTTCATTTGGCCCCTTTGCTAATCTGACCCAGTCGTGGTATGCCTTTTCCTGGGCCAGGGGTAGATACCCCCTCATTATGTACGCGATGCACAAGAATTACGGTGAGCCAATGCCAATCTCTTCTTGGATTCGGAAGGGACTCTAAAGAATCTCGAAGGTGATGTGATCCGCATCGGCCCAAACAAGCTCTCATTCGCTACTGTCCAAGCACATCATGATGTGTATGGGGCCAAACCTCTCTTTCGGAAGAGCGACTGGTACTCGGGAGGTCGCGCAGGCGGTATCATCTTCGAACGAGACCCGGCAGTACACAATCATACCAGAAAGGCTCTAGTCACGGGTTTCAGCAGTCGACATCTGAGGGACAAGTTCGAAGGACCGGTAGCGGAGTTGTTGAACATGGTTCCTCAGCTGATCAGGCATGGGAAGGGAGAGAGTACTGAGGTTTGTCGACTATTCACGATGATCAGCTTTGACATAATTGGTGCGTAAACTAATATCATCGTCAACCGATACCCGACTGATCATGGGAGCAGGACTGGTAACGCTAGGAAAAACTTTTCAGTGCGTTGAAACAGACACCGTTCACCCACTAGCAGACCTCATGCACACGGGTGCCTTTGCCGCCACACTCGTGCCACTTCGTCGACGTCTGCGAGTCTTCAACCAAGCTATGAACCGTCGATTTAAAGGCAAAGACCCTGACATGCTGCGAGCGCGTCATGTCGGCATTCTCAAAGCCGAGATCGATAATCAGATTGCGCAGGGCTCTATTGATCAAGGCGACGGTATCATATCCAAAGTCTTGCGCGAAGAAAGTCTTGAGAACAAGTACATACTGTCAAATGTCATTAATCTGCTGATCGCGGGTAGTGAAACCATTGCAACAGGCCTTAGTACTGCGGTCTTCATGCTGTTGCAGAACAAGAGATGTCTTGAAGCTCTTCAGTCAGAGATCCGAGGGGCATTCGAGAACGAGAATGATATCACTGGAGACGCGACGGCGAAACTGCCGTACCTAAAAGCGGTTATCGATGAGACACTTCGACTAATACCACCCTCTCCCTTCGGGCAAAGTAGGACGAGCCCTGGGGCTTCGGTCGATGGCCGCTACATCCCAGCTGGGGTCGACGTCTCCGTGGACGTCTGGTGCTTACATCACTCTCCTCGGTACTGGACAGAACCTGAGAAATTCGCACCGGAAAGATGGCTCTCCGAGAAGGATGGTTTTGTGGGCAACGAACTTGCAAATCTGGATTTCGGAGACAACAAGGAGGCTTTCCAGCCCTTCTCAGAGGGCCCTCGTTCGTGTTTCGGTATGGGACTTGCGTACTTTGAGATGCGGTTGATTTTGGCCAGGCTTGTTTGGCGTTATGACTGGAAGCTGGATCCTCGCTGTCGCAATTGGTTGGCAGGACTCAGGTTGGAATTCAGTAGGTCATTTCCCGTCCCGTGTCGCTGGCTCTTTCGGCTCTTGCTCGGCGGAAGATCCAGAGCGGAGGGTGATGTGCTTACTGACCATGTTTCCACATTCATATTGGTCCTCCAGCTATCGCCGGATATTTGCTAACCCAAGTCTCAGTGTGGCGCAAACCTGAACTCTTCGTGCATTTCATCCCTCGACCAGACGCAGCCAACTGATATGGAGGGGGCCAGGAAGCAAGTCTTCGACTATTCTGTTGGAGTTTTGCCGCCTTGGTCACCAGTGCAACGTCGATATGGTAGGGTCGGAACAGAGTGAGCTGAATGTTGATCAAGCGCGATCCAGCTTGACGAGATAGATCCCTTGCTTCCGGCACAGATGTTGACATCCAATAACTGTTGTGAGGCGCACTAGCCGTTGTAGAGAACTCAGGTCGTACTCTGCGTGCCCCAGGAGATTTTCAAGCGTCCACGAGGTCTCCGATTTGTAAGACTGCATTTGTCGGACTGCAGGGCTTGAGTTATGTGAGTTGTGATAACTAAAATTGAATTCAGACGGTTCGGGTTCCTGCACTTTTAGTCGTTTGCGGTCTGTTCAAGTATGCACCTGGACGTCTCCGGTACTTCGGAGAAACTGGGTCGTATGGGTAAGATCTCGGAACAAGCCGCACTTGATGATCATGTAGTGAGCCAAGGAATGATCTTGTTCGCTCTCGAACTTGGTGCATAAAGAGTATTGGGACCCGCGAAAGCTGCTGATCTGGTTCGATGCCCAATCTGATTGTGCCATTTATCTTATGTCGCCATTGTCCTCCTCACTCAGAGATTCATTCCCAGGCATACCCCGGCAGAGTGATCTCGCTTCACGTTGCCCACCAACCTGTTTTGTTCTTTTCGCTATTGACTTGTCATCGGGAATGTCAAGACTCCGCCGTATTGCCGGTGTTCGCTAATGTAAGCAATCAACTTCAACTCGGACTCCGAATTACAACCTCGCGGCCCCGTCATTCAACGTAAACACAAAGAATGGTCGATAGCGCCGGAAGATATCTGGTACAAATCGACTTGGAGATCACCGTCTAGACTGTCCTAGAATCAATCAATCCTGCGACAATCAGCTGCTTGATTCTGGATCACTCGACGATGGCAAACGAACATGGCCAGATCGCCCGTCGGCGAGATGACTTGCTTCCTCATGTTGTCGATCGATGGCTGCCAAGCGCCCTGATGCTGTCTATGGCGTATGGCCAATCGATTCATTTCGTATGATACTTGGTTCGATAACTTCACATTTTCTCAGCTTGCGAATGTCGTCAATGGGCTAGCTTGGTGAACAGCCAAGCACTCAGGGCCAAGCCAGACCCATGAAGTCCTGGCATACATGGGGCCGAATGACATAAGCTTTGTTACAATGGCTTCGGCTGAAGTCATGGTTAGTTATGTGGTAGGTGAAATCCCTATATGCTTTGATTTGACGATGTGCCAGACACATTTGCTTCAAAGCTGTTCCTAACCTCCGCCGGTAACAGCCCAGAAGCGCACCGACAGCTTTTTGGTGCGCTCAAGTGTCAAACATTGGTGACAATGGATCCTGTTCAGCCTGGCACAGGCCATTCTTGAAGCAGTAATTAACACCACGACACCTCATGACTCCAAGTATCGTTGAGCTTCTGGGGAAACAACATGAGGGGTATCCCTTCGATAAGTCGCATGAATAAGCATGTAATGATCCACTTATGATCATGTAGGTCGACTCAGCCAGCGTGTGAAGATGCCAATCACTGACTGCGCGAAATAGACACACGTCTGGGACAATGGGAATACCAAAGCCACTGATCTGCACCCACGAGTCCGCTCAATGTCAAGTGCTCTCGGTAGCAATTAATGGACCTAATAATGTGACATTCTTGGATCGTTCGTTTCTCTCCATGGCAATCGGATAGTGTCGATTTCGCCTCGCTTCCATGTAAGGCCATCATAGAGCGGAAATCTAGAATGGAGACGTTGACTTCATCGGGTGCTGGCTTCTGCCGATATTTGTTCAGCTCCATACCATTTGACAATACAGTCATCACTCCGATCGCAGTTGCTGTGGCTGCAGCGCATGGAATAGTGGACACACTTCACAAAACACCAGTCGGTGTTCCTCTCCTATTGCATTCAGTTGTGTGGAGTTGGCACGGAATCCAGAGCTCCATGACTATTGCGCTGAGCATCTCAAATTGGTGTTACACATCGGAGCCGATCTACCAACAGATCGGAGACAAAGGTGAGGGCGGCCTTTGTGCAGTCAATAGCCACCAGGTCTTGAGCATCGTGAAGCTTTCGTTGCTGATGTTCTTGAACATAGTTGCTGCGAGGATACCAATACACTGCCAATGGAGTAAATCAGAGGTTCGTATCCCACAGCAACTCCTCACTCCTGAGTATTAGTCAACGGATTGGAAGTATGTTTGCTTTCACCTAAGTCTAGGAGCAACATTTGACGATACGACAGATGGAGTCTTCGAGATGGTGGTCAAACGTGATGACAACCTGCGACAGCTTTCTTCCATGATCTGAGGTCAACAGAATCTGTCCGCGTATCGCTCATCCCACGATCCCAGATTCCTGGCAACGGCGTGCTCGTGCTGACGATATCATCGTGTTTCTGAACGGCAAGAAGGCAAATACGGTGGCGATGGAACAGCACATTGTTCCTGCGAATCCAGAATCAGCGGTGCAATTGTGATTGGAGCTCAGTGCTTTCAAGCTGCGCATCTTAGCGAGCCCGTGAATCGCGAATTGACAACAGCAGAAGAGGGTGCATTAATCGAGCGTGTGTTGTCGCTGGGGATTTCGCACCTGTATGTGGTATATAGATCGTTATTCCAGATCGGGGAATAATGGTATCGTTTTTCTCCGTGACAATCGGTGGCCTAGTATGGTAGAAGCGAATAGCGCTACACCAGCTCATGCCTGCGTGAAGAAGAGCCTGATTCTCGTGCCGTCACCTGACCGACCTTTGATCCGCAGGAAAGGGAACAATCCAGCGACCGCCTAGCCTGGTACAGTACAAAGAGGAAATCGAGCGCCTTATGCAGATGCTGAGAACGTCATTGCTTTTAAGGAGGCTGTCGAAGTGCCAGATGCAGATGTGAAAGGCAATTTGCTACTCACTCGGGCGAAAGTTCGAGATGTTCTGGCGGAGGTAGACGATGAGACAAGCTTCTTTAATCGTGGTATGGATTCTTTACAAGCGCTTCAACTGACGAGGGCTCTGCAGCGCAGTCTAAAAGACCAGTCTTGTTCTATCGATGGTGTATCGAAACCCTACGGTCGCACAATTAGCCGCTGTCCTGGCACAGCAGAGTGGTAGTCAAGGAAGCGACAAAGACATGATGAAATCGCTCTTTTGTACTTACCAGAACCTTATTGAGCAAATCTCACTTCCAACATCTAGATCCACATTCAATGTGATCAGTACTTCGAGGAATGAAAGTCCACCAATGTCATATTGACTGGCTCTACCGGAACACTTGAAACTTATATCCTGCATGCCTTTCTCAGGCGTCAGGGTATCGGTTTCAATCGCAGCGCAGATGGTGGCCAAGCAGCACAACAAGAGACTTTCGCTTTCCACGGCTTTGATGCTGAGCTTTTGAGCTCTCGAGTCAGGTTCACGTCCGTCAACCTCGCTCACCCTTCTCTCGGACTGCCTCACAGGGCCTACGATACACTGCGTTACCGTGCTGGTCTCTTGGTCCACAATGCATGGCCTGTGAACTTCAATCTCAAGCTCGCTGCCTTTTGGCCTCGGCTCGCGGGCTTGGTAAACTTGTTCACACTTGCTGCTGCGACGCCGCAAGCCCTGGAGTACTCTTCATATCTTCCGTCAGCACGCTCAGGAATCTGCGTGATGGTACACCTGAGAAGATCATCGGTCAATATCAGCTCGATGGTCCGCTGCCAAGTAGCTATTCGCAAAGCAAGTTCATCTCTGAACTGCTTTGCAATGCTGCAACTCACTGGCCGGGTCTTCCTGTCACTGTTCTTTGTGTTGGACAGGTCGCTGGGCCCGTTCGTGGGCCTGGGATGTGGAATCGAAAGGAATGGCAACCGAGCGTTGTTCTTGGGTCTATTGACATCGGTATGCTTCCATCGAAGCTGGATCCGATGTTCGATCTCGTAGATGGGTGCTATCGGACGTGCTGGATGACGTCATATGCGATCTTGGGGCTTCAGCCTGGAAAGCAGGGGAGGAATCGGGCGCCCGTGTTTTCAGTGTTGGAAATCCGCAGACGGCTGTTTGGTGTGGATTGGTGCCTGCTGTCACCAACCAATTAGTCAGAGTGAAAAATGAGCTTGCTGTGGTGTCACCAGAGGTTTGGCTCGAGCGCCTGAGTCAGAGGATGGCGGATAGTGATGCGCTAAAGAAGAGTCCAGCGTTGAAGTTGCTTGATTGCTACCGTCATGGTCTGTAGGCTGAATCTGACAAGCAGAGACAAGCCACCGTGAAGCCGATGCATGTTGACAAGGCAGTGGAAGCTCGCAATTGTCGAGGATCCCGAGTCTGCTGGTCACAAATGGATGATCAGGTGGGTTGAAGAAATGAATCGGTGATGCCGCGTAGATGATGGCTCTTCATGTAACCTTAGCAACAGATTGTGAATGGCTTTATCTTGTGCAAAATAGTCTGGTGAGATTCTCCTTGTCTTGCCGCTAGCTTGCAACAACTTCATGTTGCATGCCACGGACCTTCCGCCAATTGGCCAAGAAGGAGCGAAGTGCCCTACGAAATATCGGTTACCTGTAGTCACATTGCAAGACCGTCGCTTCCTACAACCAAGGCCAACCCTACTGTGCATATTATTCTTCTTCATTATCTGCTTTTGAGGTTTCCTTGCAGTACTATCGCTGGCCAAATAGCACCAATTCCTCGGGCCCCTTCGCACCTTCTCCTTTCCATGTGGAGCACGCAGTGGGAGTAGGGTGCAGATGGCTATTTAGATTGCTGAAAGGTGTAAAGCCAGGAATAAGTCCTTATAGCAGAAGGAGGGTTGGCGATGAACCTCTTCTTCCTATAAACAAGGTACCGATGACATCCAATTAACTCTACCTTCAAGAATGCCTTTCACCAAAGCAATGGGCATGCTTCCACGAGCGCAAGGTATCAATGACTTCACATCACAGCTCTATGCTACATAGTTGGTGGAATATCCTCAGGCTCGACCCCTAGGTAATAATCAGTAGATGAGCATCGGGGTTGAACAATTAGGTAAATAATCCTTGGAAACACAGGTCTTAATCTCAATCCAAGCAGAGATAATTATCCTGAAGTTGCGCAGCTGTTATTCAGACTTGTTATCCTGCAAGGTACAAGTCTCGTCATGTCTACACAATCCTCTGAGTTGGCTATGGTTTACATCTGAGTATTCTGCCATGCCAATAAGGGATCTCCCACGGCAAGCACGGTCCACAATTTTTTCTGTGAATCATCGACCAGTGACGCATGGGTCTATTGATTTCACCTACTAGAAGCACCGTGCCCTCCTATCTGTTCGTCACCGCTCAGAAACTTGAAGACTTGCTCGGTTTGAAGGCGGCGTTTTCCGTATTTCCTGACCTCCAAGTCCTGTCGTCCCTGCCATTCCGCCGATAATACTATTCATCGCTGTGCATCTACCTCTCCAATACTGGTGACTCATGTCTGCTTGTCATCGTTGATAATTTTCACACAAGGCCCTGCTCTGACGGCAAGAACAGTGATTCAAAAGGTAAGGCATTATCTCATTCGGCGAGCTCTTCCTACATACCTACAAGTTATACCTGGTTTCTTGAACCCAGTGAATTAATTCACTAGCTAAGGAAGGTACGGCGACAGGAAAGCAGTCACGACCAATAGTGATCACATACATGCAATCAACTCCAACTCGAAATTCTCTTCCATCTTGTTTTCTATTCCATCACTCCATCGCCACTGAATTAATTCACAAGAAAGGTACGGTGACAGGAAAGCAGTCACGACCGATAATAATCACATGCATGCCGTCAACCCCAACTTGAAATCCTCTTCCATCTTGTCTTTCAGTCCTTCACTCCATCACTCTATCGCCACTGAACTTGTTCCCCACTCAACACAATAAGCCCCTTACCCCAATCACAAGCAAAGTGTTACTCACGTCTCAGCTAGACGGGTGCATCGGACATCTGTGAATCACAGTAGTGCAATCTCATCTGTCATTCTCCACCATCGGATAACTACCATCTCTACTCCATCTCTACTACTGAGTGATTTCTCTCTTTCCCTTATCCTTGTGATTCAGAGACTCTGTGAGGACGCGGCAGGGGCGGAAAGCTTATATATAGACAGGTGAGGTCGCACTCTCGTTCTCCTTTCCTTTCCATCTTCTCAACATCTGTCTCATACTCAGTTTCTCACATCTTTCATTTTCAAGCACATACACTAGAGAACTCTTCAAGCATATACAGCAACCCCCATATAATAGGTGGAAGGTAAGTCCGATACCCATGACAACTTGATCATAGAGATTCCACATATCGCTTCCCAACATCTTTTATTGGAAGTTCGCTCTTTCCCAGCATTCGCCGTTCATTCCCAGCATTCGCCGCTCCTTCCTAGCACTCGCCGTTCCTTCCTGGCATACCACAACATGTTGGCGCTTTCAATCCGTCGGCGCCTCTCCTATTTGGTCCCTTTCCTGATGAATCACCCATCCATACTTCTTCCCCACCTTTACTCCTACAATAACCCTCCAAGATCCTTCATGGTCACCGACCTCACTTGGATGGTTTCATCTTCCATACTGCATACAACTATCTCTCATCTCTATCACTAAAGCCTCGCGACTTCTCTTTGACCCAAACAAGTTTGCCACAACTACTTCTCATCTTCATAACTAAAGCGTCGCCACTGCTCTCGCACCCCAAACCAGTTCGTGACAACATCTTTCATCTCCATCACTAAAGCCTCGCCACTTCTCTCATACACCAAACCAGTTCGTCAGCTTGTGCTCTTCAGAAATAATCTCCTTCACAACACTTCATCTCTGGGTGCCCTGGCCGCCTGCTCCTTCTGCCCCTGCCGGCGTCCCTTCCCCTGTCGGCGTCTCTCCTCCTGTCGCCGATCACAGCTTTGTCCACCAAACAGTGATTTGCGCATGACCGCAACCAATTTCTCCAATTCGCCATCCAAAACAGTATTGCAATTGACCATTTCTGACTCACGCAGACAGTCATACAGGCAATTGAGATTTCCGACAAGATCCAGCAAGTCAGGAGCGATCGCTGAGGGCAATCACGCTAGTCGGTACGTACCCCTTTTCCCACTGTGATGGCAGTCGCCGCCTGTGATGGCAGTCGCCGCTTCCCTTTCGGGACGTGTTAGTCACAACTGAGAGTCGCCGCTGCCTCTTCCTGCATACTTCGTGGGCCACTTGCGTCGCTCCTGTCACTTCGACCCACTGCTTGTAGGCATACTAATCTCATGACCTTCAGTTCCGCCCGCCAAAGCCTGCCTCGAGCTTGTCCCTCACACTGCCTCCATCCAATTGATTTTATTCCTACCAACATCACATACTGGTCTTCTATCTCGAACCATATGAGGTAGACATCGGGCGCTGGTTTCGCCATCATCTTCGACATCCATTTTATTCATACATGGTCTTATCTGTCGTCCTAGATCACAGGAGCATAGCATAGCATACTGCCTTATCGTTTCATCGTCATTATTATCATATCAGTTATATTATCGCGGTCTGGACTGTCTCTCTTACCTCGTCCTCGTCGTTCATCTTTCAGACTTTATTACATCCTATCTAGATTTTAACGTCCATCCCACGCCATTCATCTTCGTCGCCACTCTGCAAGATACAAGATATTCAGCCCGCATCTCCTACCAACTCGCCGTTCGATTTGCAGTCGCCGTTTCGGTCATATTGTCGCAGTTACATTAGTCACGCAACATATATACATACCCATTCTTACATTCGCCCTTCATTTACAATGGCGCAACCACAGAGCACACTTCGAACCACGGGTCAGAAATACAAGGCTCCTCGTCCTGATGATGATCACTCCGGTCGGGACATCAAGCGGAGGAAGACAACAGCCAAGAACAAGCTAGCACAGCCGAACGAGCCTGAGAAACCTCCTCCGGCCTTCCTTCCTCCCGCCTGTGCACGCAGTCATGGTGCGATGGCTGACGCCGTGTGGCCTTGGTGGGCAACGCATGAAGGCGGAATGTATTCCAAGGACACAATCGCCAAAGGAATGCTCTTGTGCGGGCGGACATCGCGAGAAGATCTGATGCTCCCCCAAGTCGCCATTACTACAGTGTAAGCTTCCACTATAGTCAAGTTCGAGGTGTTTCACTAACATGTTGGCTAGTGGCGGTGACATGAAGAAATCTGGCGATGGCAAGATGGTTCGCCACGCAGACCAGGATGAAGAAGCCAAGTATTTCCGGTATCTCAAGAATGCAATGGACAAAGAAATGCCCGTCGGTCTCGTTGCTGGCTCCAAGAAGGTTGGAGACCGGTTGATCAGTAGGTTCCATGTCCCGGTCACATCCATCGCAGCTTGATACTAATATGTATTACAGATGACCTCTTAGCCGTCACTCCAGAGTATCCGTACAATGTTATGGACTGGTTTCAGGTCACTGATCTTTGGCCCGAACATGAAAAGCCTTCCGAAGACGAGCTCGGTTTCAAGCAATGGATGGTCCGGTTTGAGAGAATCGATCTCTCGTCTCCTGCATGGTGGTTCCCAGCTGGCTACACTGCCGATATGCGCCACCCAGATGAGTTTGTGTGCCCACAAGCGACTTGCGGGACGTGCAAGAAGACAAGCAAGCACATTTACACGGCTGGCTGGTGCTGCTTGGAGAGAACATGTTCCAGATTCCAGCGCTTCGCAGATCCCAGTGTTAACCTCCATGCCCTTGATTACAGTGCAGAATTCAAGGGTGAACGTACTGCTTGGCGTGGTCAACAACCTGGTCCTCTTATCCCCGCTCTGCCTCCTCAGATTCCGCCTGCTGGACAGTATGGAACTGAAGAGAAATGCAAGAAGGCCATCGTCTGTCCGAACTGCCACGTCGCGAGCCGTCGTATCAACTGGAACGGATACCGATGCGAGGGCTCGTGTGGATTCAAACTCCCCCTGACTGTTCTCCCTGTACCCATTGAGAAGATCAACCGGGAGAACAAGACATTCGACAAGAAAAAGAAGGGCTTGCGTGGCGAGATCAAGGGCGCAGGCATTGAATCCTTCACGTCAAACAAGATCAAGGGCTATACCACCGATGTCTACTACCTCCCTCAGCAAGCAGTGCCAACGACAAAGCGTCAGAAGCGTAACGCAACAAACAAGGTGCAGACAGGGTCCAAGACCAAAGACGGCAAGCCTGAAGGAAGCAAAGAGTTTCTGGGTTATGTTATTCATATGCGCCCTCATGAGTCGACAAAGACGCGCAAAGATGGCATCGATGATCAGTATCAAACCATCGATAGGGAGGTCGCCGCCGGTGACATTAATATCAATCGCAATGCCGCACGCTGTCGAGGTTTGTGCTCTACGCAATCCATCGCGACATGCATTAACATTTTCGCAGGCTCACACAAGGAAGGACTCACAAGCCAGTTTTCCACCAACATCGTATGTACCTTTGCTCGAGTCGCTGTCCTTAGACACTTGCTGACTATCGCCAGGGAGCGCCATACAAGTTCGGTGTTGTCGTCGAGAACTCTACCTCATTGGAAGAAGCACGCGAGCCGGTTCTGGAGGGCATGTCTCGTCTCCACTGGTTGTCAGACGCTGGTGTCGCCCTTGTGAACGACGATATCGAGGAGAACAATCGCGACGTTGATCATGAGTCGATCGCCGCTAAGCACGACGAATACAACGAGGTACTCTTCCTTGGCTATCACGAGAACTCTCAGATCGGCGTAAGTCACCATTTGGTATCGATTCGCCGACCTAAGCTAAATAGATGTTTTATTAGATGCATGACGACGGCGAGGCACAGCTTGGCCCTATCGTCGCCACGGCGTCCTATGGATCGCCGTCAATGATGCATTTCAAAGCAAAAGGCGACAAAGCAGCGTGTCTGACGTTGAACCTGCAGCACGGCGACATTGTCATCATGAATGGAACAGACATTCACGCTTACTACCTTGTATGTGCCCTTCTCTCAAAAACAGCGATCGCCATGACTAACGCAGAATCTAGCATAGCGTTGTCGTCGAGGAGGCGCGTGGCGATGTGCAGGAGAAATCAGTTCGCCGATATGCATTGACTTGCCGTTGGATTCGCCCTGAGACGCTGAAGGAAGATCTCCATCGCCGATGGGGTGTTGTCGCCAAGGGTTCAAAGGCACATAAGATCTTACATGGTTATCACGGCGAAAGCTAGGGCTTATTCGCCGTCTGATGCATTCGCCGTCTGTATTTATTCGCCGTCGTTTGTTTTTAGTCGCCGTTATCACTATATAGCAAGACGCCGAAAATGACATCGTTGACTTTTAGAGCATGATCGCCGTCGTAAGCTACGGGATAAACAATAGTGCACATTACGGGATAAACAATGTTGCACGCTGCGGGATAGACAATGTTGCAGACAATGTAATAGACAATGTTGCAGACAATGTTGCAGACAATGTTGCAGACAATGTAATAGACAAAGACTACAAACTATAGCATTTACAGAGCTGGAGACTATAGAATATACAGAGTTGCAAACTATGGCAAAACAAGCGCTGTGAAGGATGATCGCCAGCTAACTAGATGTCGGGTGATGTTTAACATGATATTTCTAATCAGCTCGCAGACAACTGGATGTAGCAAGGTGTAAATAGTGATTTTCCCCAGCAGCCGTGCAAATGTTTACGTACCAATGCAAGTCATGCAGTCCTTTCCGCTTCTTTTTCTTTCTTCATTTCTCACAGAATTGCTCGAGAGTCTTCAACAGAGCAGGTAATGTGGCATGACCAGCGTTTGAAGGGCAGCTTGTGTTGCCACTTAACAGTTCTTTATCTCGGGGTCTGGGCAGAATGGTGTTGGTGAACAACTCACGGTTAATATGAGGTAATCATGCAGTGCAGCAAGTAAGTGTCAGTTGCCAAGCATCAGAAAGTTGAAAGGCACCCAATCAAGTAAATGACTACAGAGTGAGCTAGAATGACAAACATCGAGATAGGCTTGCACTGCAGGAGTTGGCTATTATTAATCACTGCACAAAACAAACAAGATACGATCCAATGTTCACATCTTGATAGGCAAAGACCAAGCAGCATTTGCAGCACACGGTTGTCTTCTATTGCCCTTCAACTAAAGGTAGAGCCTTTACACATGAACGAGATCAGGGAAACTTGTATTAACTATCGCGAATTTATGATGCGCGCCGTCACCACTCTTCTCTTTCAAAGCAGGTAGCCGGACGGCGACTTCGCACCAGAGAGCTCATAAGCAGCTTTGCACTGTTGGGTCTTTCGGAAGCCGGTGCACAATTTGGACTATGCGAAGAAACAGTCAAGAGTTGTTGACGCGTCGGGAGGCATCGCAATTCGACAATGGCAGACCAGACCCCGTGTGAGTTGGATGAGGGCGAGCAACTGAGGGCGTGGCCAGCAAGTCAGACAGCGGGATCATGCTGCCCTACCGGAGACGGAATGGCGCATGGGCGACAAGGGCAACGGCGAAATGGGAGAGAGTGGCAGCGTGGAAGCTGATTAGCTGTGGATCAGCAACGAGGTTGTGAGGTTCAAAAATTGCCCGAATGGGTCGCGGCAGGTCGATCTCCCGACTCAACCCATTTCTTTGATGAGCTTGCGTACGAGTTTCTTCTGCTGGTCGATATTGAGGTTGTTCTCGTCTGTGTCCTTGATAGCGCGCCCGACGACCAGAACGGTCGCAACGCTCTCGCTGTTTACCCAGAGCTTGCCGTTCCTGCCAACTGCCGTCTCAAAGGCTAGGCCAGCGGATCCAAGCTCCTCGAGCACGATGACTTTCCCCTCCTCGGCGGCCCTCTTCATGAGAAGCCGTCTAGCCATGCCGAGAGATATGTCGTAGAGCATTCCTCCATTCAAAGGTCCCAGACCGTCTGCTTTGCCCGTCGTGGGAGAGACACACTCCAACTCGGGGTCCATGTGGCGATTTGCGAGACAGACTCTGGCATAGACCAGGTTTCCGTGGTTGAGCTGTGGCCTTGACTTCTTGGTAGCCATCTCAAAGGCCAGTTGTGGCAAGATAGCATTGGAGGCATAGTCAGTGATGCTGACGAAGTAGTAGTCCGGGCCAGAGCGTTGGACCATGCAGATGACCAAGTCGCCGACAGCAGGCACATACTGTCGCCCAGTATTAGTATCCCTGATGTCCTTTTCATCTCAATGTTCATTCACAAAACTTACCCGACCACCGTTGTACTCGACCCAGATGGAATTCTTGCGGAAGTCAGCGACGAGCTGCCCGGCGATGGTGGGAATCAAGTCACTCGGAGGAACATGTCGCAGTCCAGGGCCAAGCTTCAGAGGCTTCTTGGGATGAGTGGGAATGAGGTCAGCAGGGATCTTATCCCCTGGCATGACATACACAGCCTCTCCCTTGGCCGCCATCGTCACTTCGGTCTTGGGGTGCAAACGAGTGTGAGATGATCGACGTGTCGTTTGAGATTGCCGAGCAGAAGCTATCGTCATGAGTGTAAAGCTCACCTTTCTTGAGAGCATCCAACAATTTCGGGTGGGGCAGGTCAAGTATAAGTGATAAGGTACCTAACGCCGATAACTGTGGCGTCAGACGCCCAGTGACTTCCAATTCGACGGGCGGTACCTCAAGGTTTTGGAGGGGCAGTTGTGGCTGGGGCTACATCGCAACTCCCGCCCTTTCGCAACTTTTTTTTGCTGCTTGTCAAAAATCGAGAAGGTCAGACTTTCTCGAGCTCCCTCCGTCAACCTTTGCTCTCTTACCAGCCGGATACAAAGTCACTGTCCCGACTCGATTCCTCTACAGTATCTCGATTTCAGAACACACCAAACGATCTGAGATGGCTGCTAAAGGGGCAGTTGCGCCCGAGGAGCGCTGTGCCATCGGCATCGCCTTTGGCAACTCGTACAGCTCTATCGCCTGCACTATCGACGACAGCCCTGTTGTCATTGCTAACGAGGATGGAGGTGAGATACGAGGTCGATGCTTATACGAATTTCTTGGTCTAATTTCTTGCTGCAGATCGTCAGATTCCCACGATATTGTCGTACATAGAAGGCGAGGAATACACAGGCAACCAGGCCAAGGCTCTTCTCATCCGAAACTCCAAGAACACCGTCACCTCCTTCAAGGACTTCCTTGGTCAAGAGTATGTTGCTTGGCCTTACGACATAATCACGAATTCTGAGTGCTGACATTGAGCAAAGCTTCAAGTCCATCGACCCTACCCACTGCCACGCTGCTGCCCACCCCCAAGACTCCAACGGCACCGTCACCTTCACCGTCCAGGACAAGGCCGAGGGCGACGCTTCTACTCTTTCTGTCTCCGAAGTTTCTACCCGATACCTGCGCCGCCTGATACAGTCCGCCTCCGACTACATCGGAAAGAAGGTCACCTCGGCTGTCGTCTCCGTTCCCACAAACTTCGGCGAGAAGCAGCGTGAGGCTCTCATCAAGGCTGCCCAGGATGCCGACCTCGAGATCCTCCAGTTGATCAACGAGCCCATCGCCTCCGTCCTAGCCTACGACGCAAGGCCCGAGGCTGAGCTGGCCGACAAGATCATCGTCGTTGCCGAGCTCGGTGGCACCCGTTCCGATGTCGCCGTGGTTGCATCCAGAGGAGGAGTCTACACCCTGCTGGCCACCGCCCACGACTACGAGTTTGCCGGTGTCCATCTCGACCAGGTCCTCATGGACCACTTCGCCAAGGAGTTCATGAAGAAGAACAAGGACGTCGACCCTCGCAGCAACGCCCGCAGCTTGGCCAAGCTCAAGGCCGAGTCCGAGGCCGCCAAGAAAGCTCTGTCCATCGGCACCAACGCCAACTTCTCTGTCGAGAGCTTGGCTGAAGGTATCGACTTCCAGATGACCATCAACAGACTACGCTACGAGACCATCGCCCGCAAGGTCTTTGAGGGCTTCAATAGGCTGGTAGAGGGTGTCATCAAGAAGGCCGGACTCGACGTCCTCGACATCGACGAGGTCATCCTATCCGGCGGTACTGCCCACACCCCGAGAATCGCCAACAACTTCCGCAACATCTTCCCCACCACCACCACCATTCTTGCCCCTTCCACATACTCCGCAGCTCTCAACCCGTCTGAGCTCCAGGCCCGAGGTGCCGCCCTCCAGGCTTCTCTCATCCAGGAATACGAGGCTGAGGACATTGAGCAGTCCACACACGCCGCCGTCACCACCGTCAAACACATCACCAACGCTATCGGTGTCATCTCCATATCCGAAAGCGGCGAGGAGACCTTCACGCCCATCATCGCTCCCGAGACTGCTGTCCCTGCCCGCCGAACCGTCAACGTCGCCGTGCCCAAGGAAGGTGGTTCCGTCCTGATCAAGGTTGTAGAAGGCGGTACTCATATCAAGGTAACCAAACCTGAACCCAAGCCCAAGGAGAACGGAAGCAAAGACGAGGATGAGGATGACAGCGACTTCGACGACTCCGACGAAGAGGAGGAGCACAGAGAAAAGATCTGGAAGATCGGCACCACCCTCGCCGAGGCGGCTATCAAGGACGTGAAGAAGGGCGGTCAAGTCGAGGTCACCATTACCGTGGCCAATGATCTGAGTGTCACAGTCGTAACGCGGCAAGTTGGAGGAAAGGGCGGTGTTAGGGGAAATATCAAGGCTCCTTGAGCAAGAAATTCGGGAAAGGAAAGATAAAAGTCAGGAAACTGGGAATACACACACATGATATGAAGTCTTGCGGCGGTTTGGTTCCGGTTCAGGCGCTTGCTTTTACTTCTAGGTGTACGGTATGCATACTGATGAGGGCATGATTTGGGCTGCGTGTTGCACGAGTCAGGTACGCAGTAAGTCTGGTTGGGATGGGATCATAGAATTAGACGATGAGGTAAAAGAATGACATTTAAGCATTGTTTTGTGCAACTTGTTGAAAACGCCTGAGTATTTCGAGGTTTCGGTAGCAGGGATGTTTTGTGACACAGTGATACCATTGGATTTGACGCTTTTCTTATTATCTCCATGTCACACATAACTTCGTATTACAGAAACGAGTGACCGTTGTGAATACTCGGAGCGTTCAGTACATTACCTGTATGCTGCCTTACATTGTGTGACTTTGAAAGTAGTATACATCGGAGTCCAACCATCGACGATGAATACAGAATAGTCAAGCTCATTCCACTGTCTGCTTTACCGGAGTAAATGACCAGTCTTCATCTTCTGCCTTATAGATGTCTCTCTGAAACTGATCAAATACTCGCATAATGTCGTCCCCATCAAGCTGCCAAATTGTTTTTTGACCGGATAGAAGTTCCTAGTCGTGAGATGAGCTACCCGGGAACTGGAAGCAGCCACGGCGCTTTGTTTCGGCCTCACCACCTCGAAACGAGTATGCGAATGGTTTATAGGGCTGTGCACATGATTAATGGATTGAAGTGAGTACTGTGTGTCGAATTGAAAAGAAAGTGTGACGATCTGCAGAAGGGTACTGCCGTGTTACTCCGATCATTGCATGGCGAAAGATGGACTTCCAAAATGTCTGTTTTCGGGTCGAGACTCTCTTACCCAGAGAACACTCTACTCAATCCTACAGCCATAGTGCCTCTAACAACACCCAGCAACCCACTGACTTGATACATGGATCTTCTGAGCTTTCTATCATTCATACCATATACCAAGCCCATGGCGAAAAGAACACAAAGACCGCTCAGCGATGCCAGTGGGAATTTCCCTAGTATTTCGTGTCAGACCGCTACCTGGACGAAATAGGAAGGCGGAGCACCACGGCTCCACCGTAGGGAACTGGTCGCGGTATGATTAAAAATGATCCTTGTGTCATGGGAATTCTGGCACCGCCTCGAAAATGAAACCCGATGTGCTTCGTGGAGTCTAGCACGTGACCAGCATGGTACGTACTGCAGATAACCCATAGCTCTACCTCCGTGTTCCAATACTATAAACTACTTACACAAAGTCGGGCAGCTCAAGTAACTTTGAACAATGTTAAGTACACATTCTTCCTCCGATGTACCCGCCAGGAGATGGAGAGGCTGAAGGCTCCGACCAGTCACACCCCACGCCTACTTTGTTGCATTCGCTCGAAAAGAGTAGAAATCTAATTCTTGGCCTTTGGCACGCCATATTAAATGCCAGGATAGTACCACTAGATGCTATCGTGATATTCTACGTTAATGGCATTGCGTAGACGTGAGCTACGCGGGTGTCTTGGCATGATGGTATGGGGATATGTCAATATGAAACTGTCGGCATGTACAATGGCTTTCTAATGGCTACTCATCGCTGAAGAAGATGGCATCTGTCTCCTACATCTAATAAGACATCTATATATACATGCAAAAAACCCCCCTGCCATAACGCCATGACTCTGAAGTCACCCCCGTCTCAACTCCATTCCTTTTCCCACGATGTACGCCATGCTATCTTGTGCTGTCTCCCTGCCAGTAGCTGTCACCCAGGCGGCACGAATATATATAAAGCGCAAGTCGAATCAGTGGGCAATTGTTATGTAACAGTGCCCGGTAGTTTCCAAGCCACGAGATCATCTCTGATCTCATATTCATCGATCTCCTTCCTTCTAAACGGTAGGTGGTCTTTGGTTCCTCCTCTTTCGCTGTTCGTTCCCACGCTTCCTAGCGTAGGTGCCATGCTCGTCAGACTCTCGTTCCGATGATGAAGCCCTAACGATTGTACATCATCGAAGAGCGAGACGGCACTGTCCTTGTTACGGAGTGCGTGCCGCCCGCTGTGTGCGCTCTGTCCACTGCCGCGGCGCTTGTGGTATGGATGGTCTGTCGGTTGCGATGTGCGACCGTACTCTCCGCCATTTCGACCGGTGATCGTCGCGTTGGATCTATCGCTCATGTTACTGTGGGAGCGCATGTGTGCTTGGATGCGTCGCATGTCGCTCGCTCGAAGGGTGCCGTCGAGGGCATCGTCGCTGCTTGTGCTTATACTTCCGCTACTGCTGGTTCTGCCGATGTGCGGAGAGCCACTCGTTGAGCGGGATTTGCTACCTGTGCCATCGAGCCAGCCGCTGCCTCCTGCGAAGATATCCTCGATGCACTCATTAGCGGGAAGTTCGCCAGGCTGACAGTCCCAGCTCGCTGCGAGGACGCGCCGGTACATGTCTTGCGCCTCGGAGGCGTCGCGGGGCTTGTAGACGCTGGGAAGAGTACCGCCTGCTTGGGCTACTTGGTCGGGATCGATTTGGTCGTTTCCACCTGATATGAGACCCGAGATGCCGCTGTTGAACATGGTTGCTGATTTGAGGGCCGGCGCACTGTAGTTGCGCTCTCCGTCCACCTGCACCATCAGGATGCCGATCTTGAGTGTGCTGTTGATCTTGCTATCTTGCATCAGGTACCTTCGAACAATACCCTCTTCGGCTTCCTCGTCCACAGTATCTTGTTCTTCGGGATGCGTCGAAGAGTTTGTCGCAGGTGTCTGTATAATCGCAGGCGGGCTTTGCCCTGGACCCCCAGAACTAGTAGGTCGTCCTATGCTACCCTTCCTGGTTGGTACTTTCTCGGCAACCTTGTCGCGCGCATTCTCCAGACTCCCGGCGAATCGCGATGCCATGCTACGGCGCGGGAAGCTCTCGCTCTCCTCCACATATTCGCTGAGGTTCAACTTCACATTTCCCAAGGATATCTTCTCGTCGCGACCGCCTGACGCCAGCGGGAACTCCTGCAGGACCTCGAACTCGATGGGGCATTCGGACAGGTTATTTGTTCGGTCGATGGATATGCGGAGGGGGATGGTCTTGCTGTAGTTGTAATTGACACGGTGGTTGACCTTGTCTATCGTGCATTTGGATGTTCGGCCACGGTGCTCGTGGTGTATACTGCTCGGGAGGTGCCATTTGACGTAGGATGCGCCGGATACTAGCGGCACATTGTTCAGGTCATATATCCAGAGATGGAGCTCGAATTTTGGCTGCGAGAAGAAAGAATGTTAGCGCGGGGTTCGTTTTGGAGTTCAAGGGGAATATTGTACATACCTTTCGAGCCTTGTTCACTATGGGTAGGACATGCATGTTAGCTTATGGTTGTGACCGAGACAGCATACGATTCGGGGAGCGCGGAGCCGAGGACATTATATGGTTGGTGTAGTGTCACTGAACAGCAAGGGAGGAACAATAGGCAGTCAACAAAGGACAGGCGACAATGTGCAAACAAAGTTGTGACAACAATGTGCAGTCAAGACAAGGCCGGATGAAACGGAGCAAGTCAGGACGACAGCAAAGCGCAAGGGACAGCTGGATATATGAGGACAGGAGGAATGGCGAAATGCGGCTCTGTAAGCAAGAAGCTAGGCCGCGGGGCCGATGGGATTCCAGAGCGACGGGATTCAGATGCAAGCTTTCACCGGGAAGGAGCGGATGGGGTGACACGAGAGGGAGCTGACATACTTAGAGGAGCCATGATAGGACTGAATAAGCGTGGGCTGGCGTGGACGGGCTGCTAGAATGGCCGCTTTCATCCCAGTGGTAGATAGCTGGCAGACATGCCAGTGGCAGGACGGGAGGCGCTGCAGCTAGCGAATGCAGAGGAAGATAGGAGAGCACGGGCATGCAGTCATGGTATGGACGAAGTGCGGGAGGGAGAGCGACTGAGGTAGGGTATGATGACGAAGGGGGGCCGGAGAGTGGTCAGGTATCTGTGGTGAGTGTGTGGTTGTCCGGAATGGGCGGATGGAATGCTGAACCGAACAGGCCGAGTAAGGTAAGTTTGACTGGCGATAACACAGGTACGGTACTAGACCCAGCTACAGCGAAAGAATCCCGCCGCGATAGCAGTCAACTCTTCAATCGGGTAGGTGGGAAATCAGGCGATTCAGAAAGGGGGATAGCAAGAAGCAGGCAGCATGTAGGCAAACGATGGAACGGAAGGTTGTAATGGCCAAGCAAGCAGCGACCGATGAGGCAACGTGGAAATAAGCAGCGACGTGAGAGGGCCCGAGGGCGACAGATAATGGAATGATAAGATGAGGAGTAATAGTACACGTATGCCGCATACAAAGAACAATGTGAGATGATGCCCCCAATAGGATGCGATTGGGGGCGGGAGAATTTGGAGAAAGGCAATGAAACGGCGCTCAGCAGGCCCGCGCAGATCTGATCAGATGCTTGGCTTTCTTAGACTTCAAACATCCAGGTTCCAGACGGCGATATCATTCACCCAGCTGACAATCTCTTGTGTACAGAGGAAAAGGAGTGCCTCGAAACCTCCAGTCTCGAGGGAAAACCCCAGACCCCTATCGGAAGATTACGAGCGTAAACAACCAGACTAAACAGCACAGCCCAGCCTGACTAAAAATAATCAATTTGAGATGACGCTGCTCTCGACGTTCGTTCTACATAGGCTTGGCAGGGTTCATGGGACTAAGACGACACTCCCCTGCACGCTCTTTGCAGTTGAAATTGGACAGATTCTCCTCTCTTGGCGGCACGAGACAAGATGAGCCATTGTGCTGGGTGCCAACTAGATGATCTTTCCCAGGGGAGCGCTAATCAAGGTACAGGCGCGACAGGACAGAACGGCGCACAATCTTAGTGGCATTACAGATTACTTGCAGCCGATCGCTGAATTTTTGGTCAAGCTTTGGCTTCGAGGCCCCCACAGGCTGCGACCGCCCGCGAACCTTGCCCCGATGTCTTTTGCGATTGGTGACATGAGCCTTGAAATTTGAACCTCGAGTCGAAGTCATTCCCGTCGCGCTGTATGCCACCACGAATCCTCAAACCTTGTGACCAATGTGCCTATACTAGGTAATCATGCTGAGTACCTTACATGTTGCAGACTGGGTACTGATTGATTTTGCTTGAAAGGCACGCCTGTGTGCATCTCAGCAGAATTCTCAGCGGCGTTGAGATTGAAGGCTGCACTTGTGGCTTGAGTCAAGCTTTACCTACCTAGGTACCTGGTGTTTTCCACGCACCAGCCACATACGCGATCCCGTCATCCCCAAACACAACAAATGGTATAAACTGGAAGGGGTACTATCGTTTGAAAGCCACAGTATTGGCTGCAGGTACAACTCACTCAAACGATCATCTAATTGCGCCCTCCCTCAATCTTGGAGAAAGAGGCCCTGGCCAAGGGCTGCCTCGGTGAGAGACGCCAATATGCCGCCTAACTCAAACCCTGCATCTGGGGCTCCCTCAAGGTCATCGTCTGCAAAGCCTAATGCGCCAAAGAAGAGAAGAGAACAACCTGAGCAGAGTCATTCATCACAAGACACCCGGAAACCAAAGAGGCCGAAACCTATGCACGAGGTACGCGCCATTGTGACTCAAGACCCGCCTGTCAACGATGGCGAGCTCAACGTCCAGTCCTTCGTCAACTCGATGGCCTTTGAGATCAATGCCATGGACGAGAGCATGCGCCGTACCCGGAACTTCCACACAAGCCGGGCTTTCCAAGGTGTTCCTTTCACCATGAGGCGCAGAACGGCAGCTCACAACTACAAGAGGATCCCAAAGCGCCTCCACAGGCGAGCACAGAGGGAAATGGCCCATGACAACACCCCCGTAGTCACCTCGAGGACAAGAAAGCCGAGGACCACCAAGGCTAGGTTACGCGCAGAGACAGCACGGAAGCTGGGCATACTGGCGAAAAGGGAGCGACGGGCCGCACAGAGGGAAGCAAAGGGTCTACCCCCAGAAGGCGGCACCAAGAGACAGGGGCCCAAGATACGTCAGAACATGCTGAACGACGCGCCAATCATTTCTACAAAACATCGCAAGAGACAACGTAACAAGACCTGGCTGCCTACTCATCTGTGGCATGCCAAGAGAGCCAGAATGTCACTACCTTCAGAACCCCTGTGGGGCTTCTCCCTGCCACTCACTACCACACAGAAGAATTATCGGCCGACCCATCGCGTGCAGTGGCAAAAGGGTGCCATGGCCTGGGATATGAGCTATATGAGTACTATTGGCCTGTTTGGTAGAGAGAGCAGTGTCCAAGGCGTGCTCAAGGGCGTGGGTCTGACCCAAGACTCGCTGTGGAGTGACAGAGGAAGACGCTGGAGGTCTGGAGCTGTACACTGGACTGGGATCCTCAGTCGGCAAGTCAAGAATCACAGGCATTTCATCGGCCCGGCGACGGTAATATGGAATCCCGAGGCAGAACGCGCTGAAGGGGATGAGAGCCTAGCCAACAGACAAGTTTTCATACGCATCCACCCTTCTTCGTTCTTGGAGACATTCAATGAACTCCTCAAGGTAATCAAAGCCTACAAACCGCACCCCTATATTCAAGACCTGAGACATGAAATCGGCAGTATCGACCTTACTGGACCTGGTGCTACCGAGGCACTGCTTGGCGTGCTGAAAGCCTCCGAGTCTGACTCTAAGGAGGCACATGCGTTGAAGTTCAAGTCGCTCTTGGGACTAAGAGACCCATCATCTCTGCCTCTCGGAGCCTTACTGGCTTTCTCCGTCGTCGACCCCCGCCTTACGTATCCCCCTCGAAAGGTCGAATTCCCCCCAGTCGGCACAAATGATGCCCAGAAGACGCTCATGGACGCTGTCTCTTCGTTCCGCCAAGACGGACAATTGAAGCCTTGCCAATTGTTCGACCGAGATGCCCGCTACAACGCCTCCAAGCTGCCATCGCAAAAGTCTATCAACCGACGTCGTGCCAAGACGGCTCCGGGCACCGCTCTAGAACCAAGCGCTGTTGATCCACCGATCCCGATCATGCTCCTCGCCTCCCGCAACTCGCAAGATACTCCAGTACCAGGAAGTTGGACCATCATTCTCCCATGGAAATGCGTCAGTACAATCTGGCTCAGCCTGATACACTTCCCACTCTCAACAGGCGGCAACCCAGCATCCGGCGGGATCGACGAAATACGACAGCTCGAATTCGAGCGCAAACAGCTCTGGTTCCCCGGTGATTATCTGGGTACTGATGCTGGCAATGCCTGGGAGCAGGCCGAGAGACGAAAGAACGAGAAGAAGTGGATGAGGAGACCCAAGAGCAAGCGGATCGCATGGGACAATATTGACCTCGGGGCCGGACGAAAGGGGGAGATTGGTAACGGTACCGGCTGCGATTTCGCTGCGTTGTTCAAAATACAACAGGGAAGTTCTCTGGATACCAGGGATGAGAACAGCAGGGACGAAGAAGCAGAACAGAAGAAGGATGATGAGAACGCAGAAGACGCGGAGATGCTCGACTCCGATGCTCCACAAACACAAACAAGAGCAAAACCAAAACCCATACCTCCAACAATTGTCGAACCAACATATATCCCGAAGACAGTCTTCAGCAAACACCTCACGGACAGCAAGTCGGAGCCACTACCACCGAACTCCGTCATAACAGTGCAAATTCGGATGCAGGGCCGCGGCGTCGTGTCAAACTGTGCTCGGATATACCGCCTCCCATCTTCCACGCCAGCTATTACAACTACTGCCGTACTTAAAGTCCCTACTACTAAGCAGAAATCTCCGGAACAAGTATCAAACGCCGAAGTCCCAGAAACCGTCCCTGCACCCTCGCTAACCAAGTCTGATTCTCCCGGAGTACTACCCTCCAATCTGCGCGCCCAATGGCTGGCACAGCGACATACGAAGAAGCAAAATGGCAATCCTCACAACCCCGCCTCCAAACTCAATGCGAAGAAGAACAGCAAACCAACCCCCCAAGAGCGACAACAAGCCCTAGCCCTCTCCCTAATCTCCACACCACCTGATTCTACCATACCCACCTCAACACAAACGAACAGAGACTCGATGAACGGTCACCCGCTGTGTCCCAACGACAGCGATCTCATTGGCTTCGTTACGACGGGGGCGTTCAGCTTGCGCGAGGGGATCGGACAGGGGATTGGTTGTATTAGTGCTGTCATGGCCAAGAGCGAACTCGAGAGTTACAGTGGGAAGAATAAGAAGAAAAATGAGGAAAGACTGTGTGTTGTTAGGGATGCTGGGCAGAGTGTTGGGTGGCTTGCACGGTGGGAGATTGTATGAATATGATTAATCGGAGGGATTCTCAATTTTCGTCCAGAACCTACACCCTATAGTAGACACCAAGCGTGTTGGGGTATATCCCCATGTGAACCAATGGAATCTATGTCTCTTCCCCTCGGATTCCGTTATATTCCAGCATCTCGGAACGTATTGTTTCGGCAATTGCCAGTTATCCGCAACACAATTGCGCTCCTTTCTGGATGAGAATGGAACTTCCAGTGTCAAAGTTCGCCGTCTTTCGGCCATCAGCCGTCAGCATGGAACATGGTGGGTTTGCGCCCGCGTTCTGGTTCAGGCCATGTTGACCCTCGGTCCTTACTGTCCGTGTCCGTGTTCTTGGTAAATTCAACGGACTTGCCGCGTTCGACTGACAAACCTCGGCGTCGCCCACTGCGCCCGGAGTCTCTCCATGCCGTTATAAACCGCAATTGAGGTGTGGGCACCATTTCTAAACTATGTATCGTGAACGTCAATGCTTCTGGGTACTTTCTCGTGTACGTCCTCGGCGAGACTGGCATCAGCGGATCCTGAACTGTCTTCTCCCAGTCGAGAATCTTCGCGTCCAGTTCCCAATATCTCGCAGCGAGATTATGATCCTCGCCCCCGACGCGACCGTGGTACAGGATACGGTTCCGTGTCTCATAGAACAGAGATGGCTGTTCCCTTATGAGAAGGCCGCGGATACAGACCTATCGTTGCGAACAGGAGCACGAGCAGCTATCTTGGACCGCGAAGTGCATGAACATTCGCGGGTCGTTTTGCCGCAGCGGGGGACTCCAGATGTTTAATGAACTCCATGGGTTATCTGATTTCAGCTTCAGGGGCTTTCCGCTGTGGCACATGTAATCCAACATTTGGGACTGATACTCCTTGTCTACGGGGATGGTGTCATGCCTATTTTCGCGACGAGCTCTTCTCAATGTATCTGGAGATCCCTTATGGGTACATGGGGATCGTTGCGAGCGATTCATAGGCGGGCAGGCCTGTGACCTCAATCTGTAGCGGCGATTTTGGAAAAATAGCAGGCTACCACATGGCCCCCCCCAGTCACCAGGCAATCCCCATATCGCTAGAGGGATCTATCAACCCAATGGAGGCGATACAAACGCCATTGTCATGTGTTTCAGACGAGGAGTACATATGCTGCTGTGTGCTCCTGTCGTCAGGAGTAACCACCATGTCTGCGAATTCGCCAGAACCGACGTTTGCGGGATGTTTTCTGAAGGGGTCATGGAAAGCAGCCTGCTCTCCAAATTCGCTGGAGAGTCAGGTTGTGGGTAGGTCACCACCTGCATCTGTACTGTATGGCCTTGTATTGAAGAGCCCGGCTCTGATTCTGATAGCGGGACTCGGAATGTTTTATCGGCGCCGCTGACATAACCTGTCCCATGAACTGACCAACGCCAATCACCGAACTTGCGACAGAGAGGATTGACACAGGATTGAATGCAGAGACAAACCCGATGCGGGCAGACGTGGCTAAGAGAGTCAAGAGTAGATGGTCTGGCATCTTGTATACTCTGGTGTATTATAACGGAATGAATGATATCCTGAATAGAAAGAATTGTGAGGGGCCAAAGTGTCTCGCGCATGAAGACCTACCTTGAAAATATGCAAGTCATCTCATATACAAACGTCACATAGTTATCTATTGTTCGAGGGTTTGGCGGGCAGAAACACAGGCTGAGCTTCTGCCGTAATTATTACTGAACTCTCAGCTAAGAAACGAGTCCGATCGGCCCTTGTCCATGTCCTACTGTCGACTAACTCTAACTGACTGGTTGCGGTCTGGGTGCAGCCGAAGAAGATAATTGAGAGGCTCTAGTCCGATCAAGAGCAGCATGACTGTTTGTCACTCTATGTGCAAGTGAACAACTATACTTTACGGGACTTATCTCCAGGTTGATTCATTGCAGCATTGCTAGACTTTCGAGTGTGGTCTCACACTCCGGAGAAAAGATTCTGGGAAATCCTCGTTACGACATTGGAAATCTCGCTGTTGTAACCTGAGCTTATCCTCATTATCGTCGGCACGCTGCGGACTGTGAGCAAAGGGAAGACTGATATTAAGAGGTCATACATTTTGGAATCCTAGCTACACTAGTACCGCACAGGGTTGCAGCTCCAGATATTGGACTGTCTGCTATTTTGATGAAATTGGTCTGCGGGGAAGAAGGGCCCGGATAGAGGTTGATGTCGTGGCTCAAAGGTCCTCCGTAATACCAGAATCAACCAAGGTTGTCTCTACGGACTATATAGAAAAGTACGGCCAATAACTTCAGGACTCTTCTCTGCCAATCGCCATTGGGTGAAGGCATAGTTGCGACGAAAGACACAGTGGAGTTTACCGAGACTGAAACACCAAGGCGAAGCCAGATCCATTGATGATACACTTGTACCTGTAGTAGAAGAGGTGGCATTGAGTGCACCTTGACATTGAAAGCGTTTGTACAAGTTTTGACACAGCTCAACCAGGAGGCACAGGAGTCATAAAACTCACAGCTGTCCTCTCAAGGTCTCAAGAAATAATTCTCGGGATATGAGACCTTGACCTCTAGCATTCTGAAAGATAGATAAACGCGTTCCCAACAAGACGTAACCCACTGGTCATGGTTACTTCTCTTATATCCTCAAGCTTCAATACCTAATGCCAGTAATATTTCACTATTTCACCATGCAAGGCCCCGATTTTGAAAGACAAAGAAATGACCTTTGAATCTAAAATCGAAGAATTCTACTACAAAGAAAGAACTAGGTATAGCATTGACTTTAAGGCACAATTAAACCTCGATGACCTTTTGCTATGATTTGATTATCATTGGAATTGGGCTGATTTAGGTGTAGTTGACAGACTTTCAACCCCAGCTGCACTCACCTATCTTCTTCTCCCACTCTTTTTGACGAAGAACAAAGCGTCTGTGAGCTCCGACCCAGTGCCCACAAAGTCAGCAGACAACAATTGTCGCATTAACTTAACCAGCCAATAATTGGTCTTCTCCTATTCGATATAATGTTTCTGATTCACTTGCTGTACAGGCCATCTGTCTCCTTGTTCTGACTTGCCTACAATCACTATCATGACAGAAATCATCCAGGCTTTCACACAGTCAACGATCAATCTTCACAGCGCCGGTCTATTCGCCTCTCACCGTGCTAATCTATTCGTCACTTGAGCTAATGACTAAACTCTGCAGAGTGCACTAGCTCTGAGTGCCGATCTCTGTCCATCTTGCACTGAGCTATCGGATTCTTGCCGTCTCCCAGGACTTCGAAGAACACTTTGTTATGTGACCGAACCCGTCTTTGCCGTAAACAGACGCATGGGACTCACGTTATTTCCGAAATGCTATTTTGTTAAAGAGTGATCTTTATATATCGGCAATCTCTTCAGCTGCAAGGCAGTCGAGAACGGCGGTAGCCTCATGTGTTGTTGCTGGGAACGCCTTGGAATCTGCGCACGTAGTTGAATAGTGTAATGCATGCCGATTTTGGTCCCCGGTCTCTACTAACCTTCACAGCACATAATCAACTCTCTCGCCTTGATTCAATCACCCATTACATGTCTTTCTCCCTAAAGTGTCATGTCTGGCTCACTTGCCGCACAGCCAGCCAACAATCAACTCCTGCAGAGCAAGTCTCCTCATTCCTCGCCGCTCTTCTCCCCTCCGTCTTTTACACCATTACCTAAACTATAGAAACTGTATCAAATTTGTTCGCCGATATCTCTCATCCTCGAACTGCAGACTCACCTACAACTCTCAAGCCACATTGCGTTCCCCGTCGCAAGCCACTTCCTGCTACAAGTCGCGCACAAAATGGGACTTGCCGAGCAACTCCACGGCTACAGCCCACTCTTCTGGAGTTATTAACGACCATGTCTCAGTATCAGATATCGGCATGGGATTTTAGAACTCTTTGTGATGTGACCCGCCACCCTTTTAAACCAGTTCCTGTAGGCATTATGTTGTGGTTGATCTCCTAACTCGTCAAAGATCAGGCCCTGCGTGTCGGCGATCTTCTTCGCTGTGAGACGATCGAGAATAGTAGCAGACTTGTCTGTTCTGTAGATTTGATGTTGCCGGCCGTATTCGCTGTTCCCGTCTGGTCCTGCTATGAGTTTCCACTTGCTGAGATTCAATGAATCAGCGATAATACAGTTCCTCTAAGCTGTAACCGAGACTGTTCTTTGAATCAATAGACGCCTGGGGCTCACGATACGTTGTTAACTTATCCTCGTCAAAAGATCAAGCCTTGCGTGTCGGCGATCTTCTCCGCTGTGAGAAGGTCAGAACAGCGGTAAATTGTTCGTACCAGTGGATTTGATGTTGCCAGTCTTGTTTGCGGGTTTGTTCCTACTACGAGTTTCAGCTTGCTGCGAGTTGAATGAATCAGCGATTATTCGCTGCAAAGCCAACCATTTCTGTCATGCACAGTTCCATATAATAAGCCGCAACCGTGGCAGGAATGGAACCAGGTGTTTCCTCGGCAAACGATCCATGTTTCTCAACGGCTGTCTATCCCGCAGTGTGTGCCTTTGATTATTCCCCCCTCAAATTCCATCACTGAAATGCGGATCGCTATAGAGGTGCAGGTGTAGTAGCTACTGCATCACACACCGCATGTGCATCTCCATGACCGAACGACCACTTTGCTCTCCACTACATGGGGGTCACTGCAGGTCTGTCGGGTGGGTTCTCCGAAGAAGAATTCCAAATACTTTTCTACGCTGCCTCCAACTTTCCACCGTCATGGATCCTATATACTATCTCGCCTAACCAATGGACTATAAATAGGACCTCGAGCTTTAAACAAGCTTCTCCGACCCACGCACTTGTATAGTAGTTCGGTAGATTGAGCCGCACATGACCTCTGTTGCCCGCGCCGCACAAATTGCGTACCTGTTCGCTAAGCTCCAACGGGAGGAACTGCGATTTGAGCCCTCCGTCTTAACGCCGACCTGGCTAAAGTCGCACAGCGGGTGGCGTCCGGGTAGAATGTCGGGAGGTTACAGAAGCAATGTTGCACCGGTCCTACTAGTTCTCACATCTATGAACTCAATCAGGCTAAAATATACTCAATCTGGCCAAGGTTGTCCTCACTTTACCCACATCTTCAATTTCTCCTAGTGCATGCATGTAGCCTTATCTCTGATCCAGTATACGCGTATCGCAGCCACTGTCAGACAGCAATTCGAGACCCGACCTTCAAATTGATGATAGACGGGACCATCCAATAGAATGGTCATGATTACCAACATCAGTCAGTGTTTAGATGGGCAATGTTTGTCTTGAGGTCGGAAGGGTAGGCGCATGTCTCCTATAGTTGGTTCCGGGTACAATGGATCATCGGCAAGGTCGAGAGGGAGCTGTGATGGATCTACATCCGTATCTACAGGATATAAAGTAATAAGTCAGTCATGGCCATCGTGATGTTGTTTGGAGTCTGTCACGCCCAGGTTCGTCCTCAAACCATTCCTTAATCTTTGGCTTGATACTGAAGAAGAGCCAGACTCAGGTTTACCCATTTCAGGCTTGACTAGTATTTTACTTTGACAACTACGAAATAGTTGCCCTGAAAGTAATCTGACCGAATTAGGTAGGAGAGAGCTCTCATTGGTATCCCAAGCATATAGCTGAAACGTTCTTTTAGCGATATATTTGTCCTGCGCATCACCTTCACGATGCAGCTCTTCACTCTTCTCGCGCTAGCATCAACCTGTGTGGCGACGCCCATCGCCTCGGCGCCAGCAGCCCTCAAGGCTTGGGTTGAACCCAAGAGCACAGACTCTCGCTCTCCGTGTCCACTGCTCAACACCCTAGCAAATCATGGATATCTGTAGGAAACCCTTTCCATTCTCCCTCGCCCGTCATTCGTTCGCTGCACATCATCCATTCTATGCCCCTCCCTTCAAAGCCCATGTCACTATCGAACAATGACCCTTTTACTAAACTGGACATTAGCCCGCACGACGGCCAAGGCATAACTACGCAGATGATCGGCGACGCGATCCTGGCCTCCACGAACTGGAGCACGGACTTTGGCACCGTGGCCGGCGCCGCGGCACTGGGGCGTCTGAACGCAACCTCCATCTCCTTGGGCCAGTTGAACAGCACAGCAGGTGGCGAACATCCCGCCTCGCTAACACGGAACGATGCTTCGTCTGGCGACTCTCTGACCCTCTCCTCCACCCGCCTCAACGCGTTCCTTGCCGATAGCACTTCGAACTACATCACCATCGCCAGTATTGCAAAGACAAGAAACCGCATAGAGGCAGCTGAGAATCCCCAGATCAGCGCAGGCGACCAGGGTGTCTCCCAGGCCGAGGCTGCGCTGTTGATGCTCCTCATGAGGGATACGTATTCCGAGATCGACGACTTGAGTAAGATGAGGGCGCCGAAGGATAGGGTCAAGGCTTGGCTGGTCGATGAGAAGTTCCCTACTGCTCAGGGGTGGAAACCGGCTGATGTCGTGGTTCAGCAGGCTGCGCTGGGACCGGTTATTGGGGGGATTGCTGCTGCGCAGGCTAGTCTGTAGGGTGAGGGACGAACAAGAATGGAGACGATGAGGGGTTGTG
The DNA here is from genome assembly GCA_022432385.1 of Xylariaceae sp. FL1272. Classification (NCBI taxonomy): domain Eukaryota; kingdom Fungi; phylum Ascomycota; class Sordariomycetes; order Xylariales; family Xylariaceae; species Xylariaceae sp. FL1272. Next base: position 462,475 of record JAJJXC010000019.1, read on the forward strand.
ATGTGTGTCGCTGGTGTGTTCGTGGGTTGCCATTTCCGGTAGTAGTGTGGATGTATGCGGAAATACCGAAAGATGTTACTCTTATTTCCTTGCTCATTTTGTGATTCGTAACGCATATGATCGCACACTGGAGCCTAGCCCCTTAGTGCACTTCGACCGTGACAATAGGGTACTCGCGGTATGAGGTGTGTATCTGTCTCCGCAAGTGTGCTCAAGATACCGGTTGTTGATAGAAATTGGGACGTTTTCGTGAAAGGACGTTGTTGAGGGGTTCGGGACTTTTGACCCTTGAGTCATTTTACAACACCTTCGTGGGTGGAGAGCCATGTTTGATGGCGCTGTCGCTGCGGGTATGAGCGTACTGATGGGTTCTTATTATCCAAGAGTGAGCTGGTCGTCATGAACTTGCTTCCCATACAGGTTAACATCCCGTTTTCTTCTCGCTATTTTCTCGGTGAGTGACAGATGGTTAACGGTTTGAATGTTGAGTCCTATGAATGATAGACATCGGCTTCAGTAGTAAGTACACCTGTTACAATCTAGTATTAGCAGAAAATACCAGTGAAAGGGTTGGAAGGAGGATGCATATTATCACTTGCCGATCTTCATCCAAGATGTTGCATGTTTTCGTCGTCGAGCAGATATTGAATTGTCGAAAACGAGCAGAATATAACAATCGAAGAACCCCCAATTGGAACATTCTTCCAGGTATGACAATCCCCCTATTCAAGATGCTTCAAGATGCTTCACGATCTGACAATTAGCTCTCCGTTAAGTTGAAGTTCCCATGAGATCCATTTCTTCTTCGAGGAAGATTTCCTCCCTTTCTTCGACCCCGATGATTTCTTGCTTTCCTTGCACGTGTCTGGCACGTCGCACGAACCACATAGACATCTCCCATTTCCCTTCTGTCCATCCTCACTCCCGGCGAGGGCGAGATAAAAGGCATGGGGAGGTGGGAGAACATCGCAGCCTGTACATGGCATGGTGACCTATGTTTATGATCGGGTTGGTGACGACTGCGCGGAGAAATGCATTGATTATATCGACAATGTACGAGTTGATGCATCGACAGGCTAGTGAATGTTGATCCAGGATAGGGGGCGTCACTACTATTGTATATAGATGAGGTCATGAAGCATGCATGTGATGACTACCCAACGTTCAAGGAAAATATGACGCTAAGGTCCTAGATACAATGCGAGCGCGCCCCAATGTCTCATGTTTCATGTCTCATTCATTACAGGATATCAAGTTATGTTTAGTAGTCCCTCGGGTGCCTTCCTATCGGCTGATCCGATACATTGACTCACCAGCATTATAGTAGATTGTTCCTTGGCTACAATTTCCCCGAAATACGTCTTGGCAACGATCTCCAAAAAACATCCAGCCCTATCATATCGCGCCATGCTTGACGGACAGCGCCCCAAAATGGGACAAATTAAGCTCATTTGATCCTGTGCGTTGGCATCTCTAGTATCTACCGTCGGCCACCCGTGATACTCACGATCTGTATATAGTATGCCAAAGCTGAGCTAGAGGAGCCTGTTCCTGACCCAAATTTCCTATTTCTCTACCGACTACACCCGTCTCCGCGGAGATCAAATTGCGATCGACAAGGAAGCCCTCCCCTAATAACAGCACGGTCGAGATGCAATAACGCTCCAAAGTTCCAGAACCGGTTACACAGGTTGCACGCTCAAGGTACTAGATACACAGTCTTAGCGCATCCCCTCTCAGTTCAAGGCACACACTGCCCAACAAGGAAACGTCCAAAGCCCTATTCTCGGAGCGAGAATTTGGACTGCCAAGGGCAGTAGCGCGGGAACCAAACCCTTTTCCTCAAACCGAATCTCATGCTTAATAGTAAGACAGCATGCAAGGCACTATTGCTTTGGCCAACGACGATGAGGTTTATCTGGAAGCCTAAGCGGCTGAAGCAACCCATGTTACAGGAACCCTGAGACCCTGCCCGCCATGCCCTTGTCCCCGGTACGGTAAAGCTACCCGAGTCACTCAATAACGCTGCAATCCTACAACCGGGCGACCGGGGGGCCACACACGAAGGAGGCGCGATGAATGTTTAGATCACCAGCCAGATTTGAACTGGAGCAACATCGACTGCTCGCCAGCGGACGTTGATGCTTACGATTTAGAACTAAGCTCATTCGCCGTCGACGTTGCATCGAGAGCCGATCACCTGCCCCTCCACCTCCTCCACTTGGCTCTGTTCCAGAACGCACTTTTGCAGGGTATCCCAGGACACTGGGATGCCAAGATTACTTCCACATGTCGTTCAAACTGTCGGTCTGTCGTCTCAACTCACATTTCAGCATAATATCTGGCTGGTCATGGCTGTGACACACACATCTGCATGAAGAACTCGGATCCAAGAAAACAGCGGTGTCTGCCGGTCTGTGTGCTCCTCACGTGTCTGCTCTTTATATAGATTGTGGTCATCTTCTCATGATAGTGAGTCGAAAGAGAGAATGGGTGCTACAAGCGACGCGATATCTTCAGGAAAGGTCGGGACACATTCGATTTCAGATTCATCTTCATCTCAGTAACATACACTGAGTAGGCATTAAGCAAAGCTCCCGCGCAATCTCCATGTTAACACAGCTAGTCCAACGACGTCATCGCAGCGTCGCAAGTGAAGTCCCAGCACATGCCGTGCGACGGTTCCTTGACCGCTCCCCATTCTGTGGCGTGACCTGACAGATTTGGTGGTCGGGAGAGTAGTCCTGCATTTCAAACTCACATGTCCAACGTTGCATTGCGTGTAATAGTATGCCTCCGGCGAGAGATTAGTTTCCAAGAATATCAGGCCTCAAGGCATACATACATGCAGGACATGCATATCGCGCATGTGTCGATGACCCCCCTATGCACCCACCGACCCTTGGACTGGGATTGAGGCTGCGGTGTCAGCTAGCGTGTTGGGGGCGAAAAGAGGAGCAATATCAGGCGTTGGAAACGAGTCTTAGAAACCCATTTGATTCGTGGTAATTGCTATCGGCCGTCTCGTTGACAGCTCGTGAACATAAGCATCCGATAACATTCATCCGATTGCCAAGACCGGATACGATCCTTTGATATACATAGTATGAGCTGGAATACACCAACCTACCTGCCTCACTACTACTTGACATCGACACCATCTAGATATGCAATTACTAATCGGAATGACTTCATGTGCCGATGATCTAACTCCACCCTTCCGCGTCTAGGACATTCGAATGTCGCACAGCTGCACACATATCTAGTGTATCCCGGTCCCCACGTAGTTCAGTTTCCGAAAATAACTCCCGAGCTCACTTGGCCCACAATCGAGCTTGAACCTGCATTGATCCAGTTCAGAATATACAACATCAGTACATAGCCGCCTTCCGGGAGTCCGACTATTACCTATTCTCTATACGTAACTCTTCCGTGGCGTGGCTATGTAGCAGCTCGAGCACGAGACGAACATGCTGCAAGGCTCGTACCGACATCTCGAGGAGCTGCACGCCACGCCTATGCACCACCAACACCCCACACCACCCTAGCGCCTGAGCCGTTGTATATTCGTATAGTAATAGCAGCCCTACATCCAAGGCAGACTTTCTACCCCATCATTCTGTATTTCACGGTCGGACTAAAACGAACCACCGACGGGGGCACTGCGCGAAAAATAAAATATCTGATATTACACGTCTATATCGGTCATTTCCCATGCAACAGACTTGGCATCAGTGCCACGATGTGTCAAGTCAGCCTTACCTGCTTTATCGTTGTTTCAGGTCATGATGACTTACATATTCTATTGTAAACTAGTTCAGGAACGCTTGGCCCAGAAACGACACGTGCAGTGTGATGCATGAGGCGAAATATCGTCTGCCTCGGTTTATATTTCATAGATAGTAGAATGTCAGAGCAGCTAGAGTCTGGGCCATCAGCTTCAGCAGTGATAGTAACAATCCCGACCTCCCAGTGGTATTTAGTCATTAATAGGCGGCAAACTGATACTGCGATGGATCCTGGGATAGAATGATGAGCCAAGATGTGTTTGTAAGCAATTGTGTCATACGGCGTGATAGTAGAAGTGATTGCGAGACGTTATCGGTCGATTGCTGAATGAGAGCGCATTTGTTGTTGCCTGAGTCACACGGGATGCCAGGTGATCGATCACATGATGTCACGTGGCCGCCATACATTAGACTTCCCTTGTCTGTGAGATTGGCACTCTCGCTTCACCTCCTTCTTCAACTAATTAGTTATCTTCATCCTTACGTACCGGTCATTATAGTAGATGCCTTACTGATGCCTTCAGAAAATTTGCTGATGGGCTGAGAAATACTTTGATCACATCAGTTTCCTTCCCTTCTTTTCATCTTGCTCAATATATAGTACTTCTTCTAAGCTTCGCCTTCCCTTTCATCACAATCCTACGTTTATATAGAGCTTTTTGACCAGCTGTAACTCGACCACATCATTGGCGACGTGTTGACTAGACCCGCTAATTCACCAGAGTTGAAAACAGCCAACTCCTGGCGTTCCTGGCGTTGTCAAGCAGGCTGAGTGAAGATGTGAACGAGAGCAAAGCTAGTTTTGTGCCCTTTCTCTTTGGCTCAAGGCAGTGACTAGGAAGTAAAATGTGTACATTCTTTCTTTCATATCGACCGCGGGAAACAGATATTTCCCCGGCGAATCTAACGCGCATCACCATGACATAATCATGGTCATCGTGCTAGAGGAACTCCTGAAGCCTCATCCTCATAGTTGCTGTTTCGCTGTGCTCTTGTCTCCACGTCACGTTCGTGGTTTGTGCTTTGTCTACCGGGCGTACACAAAGCGCCGTGTATGACTTCCAGGGGATTCTCGATGTTGCGCCGTTTCACCCTCGTGTACACGTCTGCCTCAACCAGACGACAATGGGAAAGGTGAGTCCTGAGCCAAGGAGACAGAAAGTACTAACTGACATCCTTGCAGGACGACATGTGTGAGATCTACTGGGAAGGCGGGTTGCCGCAGTTGAAGTTGGCTGGGATTGTGGTGTATCTAATATCACCACCTCCACCAACGCCGACTGTCGTGGCTTCGGAGGCTCACTCACTTCTACCAACCCTGACTTCTTTCGATGTCGGAACCAGCGACTGTGTGATAGCCGCTTCCCTGGGAGTTGGAGAGTGGAAGTGTTGGAGCTTAGGAGAAATATGTAAAAGACATATAAGAAACTACTAGAATCGACTTGGCAAGGCCCCAGTGTATGGCTTATCACGTAGGTCTCAAGCTGGCGTCATGAGTTGTGTTTCCAGGCCACAACCTCGACCACCCTCGCTGCCGGCCCGCCTTCCAAATTCAACGGCAGCCACGTCATGCTTCATGGTACCACCATACGTATCGTTCAGAAGGGTCAAGGCAGAAAAGCTAGCGCTTGTCCCCGCTGAGTGAGAAGATTGGCCTAGAATTACATTGAACAGCGTGCTTGAGGTGCTTACCCAATTAAGGTAGCCAGCATCTGTCAATTTGAGGCCAGCTTCGACCTATCTCGTGCCCATCAATCATTACTTTGCAATCTGTATCAATCTCACATACTAGTGACCGTAGAAGTGTTCTCAACACCATAAGCAGTCAGTCAGTTTGTCGATTATAAGTTTGGTTGATTTTACCATCGGCTGGACACTTGAGCAGTCTGGAAGGTAGCAAGCTTGCCGACATGGTTCTAGGAGGGGACCAACAGCTGTGTGATATCTTTACATCTCTATTCTCATAGATATGCCTATACATGCAGAACCACATGTACTTACTCCCGATATTGTGAACTACCTCAGGTCGATGTCACATGCAGTTAGCAAACAAATCCCAAAGCCTGTTCCCCTGGATTCCTTTGGGCAACTACGAACTGACCGTGCCTTCCATCACTTTCACACAACCCTCTGCTCCCAACCTCCTTTTCTGCCACCACACTCTTTTCTGCCGTTCCACACCACCTAGCCTCGTACCTTAAAAAGGCTGTGCCCTCGCACGCATTTCCAGATCTCCTCTCTTATTCAGCCTCACACACATTCGAATCATCTGCGGCTGCACACACTCAATACACACCCTCATACACACTCACATATCAACCTCTACACACATACTCATACATACCTGACATCCTATCAACCTACTCATCATCTCCGTCATCACCACACCGTCACAATGGACGCCACCACCGCTGCCGCTGCCGCCGCCATCACCCCCATCAACGCCGCTGGTCGCCGCGCCACCATGGCTCCCATCGCCATCACCTCCACCTCCACCGCCGCCGATGATGGCAAGGCCATGTAAGTAATCCTGTTCAATAACTCATCATCCAGCATCGAAAGACTTGGCACTCTTCATGAAAGCTGGCACTGACGAGGTCACATGTAGCAACCAGGCCACTGCCCTTCCCACTGGCACCGTCACAGAGGATGTCGGCGCCCTCTCTCTCGCCCCCCTCTCCCTCACCCCTCCCTCTCTCTCACCTTCTTCCCTTGCCGGCACCGATTACTATTCGGACTATTATGCCGGTTGCGGCTCTGAGACGGATTCCGAGCTCGGCGACGACGACGATTCGGACTGCGAGTCCAACTTCGACTCCGGCTATGATTCCGACATTGATTCGGATCTCGACCGCCCTGCCACCCCCACCGACGATCAGGATGCCCTTGCCCCTGCCCCTATCGCTCTCCAGCGTGAGACCCTCGAGCGGGCCTACGAGCTGATCCAGGATAGAACCCTGATCAGCTCCGATGGCCTGCTCGTGGTGTCGATCGCTGCGATCGAGAAGGGAGACGAGAAGGTGCTCGAGGAAGTCGCCGCCATCCAGGCGTAAGTACCTGTCAATTATCTTTAATTTATCACCGCAAATCACCTACTGACTGCGACATACAGCATCTACAACCAGCGTCGCCTAGCCTTGCGACGCAAGGCCGAAGAGAAGAAGTAGGCCGGCGGATTGGTGGGCGGGCTTTGGGTTTTTGTGTTTTTTCCTTTTTTTTTTCACGTCACGGGCGCACCGGTTGCATAGCGAGTTGGGCGGATAGCATCACCATTGGTAGCGTCAAGTCAACAGGACTTCAGTAATACAGGCATTTCCCAGAATCATTTCCAGAATCATGGCTTTCTCTCTCCAGTGAACAACCGGATAAACTGGCATGTAATCAGCTGCATCGATGATCTATCGATACCAAGAATCCACATATGCTGCGTAGGCTGCTTTGCCCGAGGGCCGCACCTGAGTTTCGTCGTCGCCGAGCTTGGCTGAATGAATTTCCGGCTTTGTGCATTTACGCTCATTACGAGCTTCCCAGCGGAGTATCTTTCATGACACACGTTACGACTCCTCATTCGTTTCCGTTTACTCTCACTCCCAAGGTCCTTTCACGTGTATGCAGTACAAATCCTCAAACACCATCACCTAGATAGCCCTGTCCACCGTCCCTCATCACGAATCCCCAAGTCTCCTCCCCAGATCTTCCCTCGCCTCCTTCATCGCAGCATCAAGATCATAATCCCACACTTGACTGTAACTCTTCTTCAGCGTAGCCTCAAGCGCCTTCCAATCACCCTTTTTGATCTCCGGACTCTGCCATTGGTATTGATCACCAGTCGCTCGGCTATCATCTACTAGCCACTGATCCCGCTCGCGACGACTTGCGTCGAAGGCCGCGAATACGTGAGCAAGGTCGGCGGAAGACTTGACCCGTGGGTCGAGAAGCAGATGTGAGAGGATAGCGCTGTCTTCTATGCCGAAGCCTGCGCCTGCGCCGTGGTGGGGGGTTGATGCACTGGGTTTGCGTCAGTTGATTTTAGACTTTTGCTGAGAAGACAAGGGCCAGCAGCAAGTTAATAGAGTTCAGACTGAGAAATGGGATCACTGACTGCGCAGCATCACCTGCGAGGACGATGCGGTCTTTGTGGAATGTCGGTAAGGGGTTCTTAGCGGTGTCGAACAGAGCCCACTGCAATGTTTGGTTAGCCGCGACATGCCATACCTCATGAGAGCTTGATGAGAGCGACTTACTCTGTCGACCTCGTCGTTCACTAGCTCAAGATGTTTGCGGACGTAGGGACTCATGTTTGTGAAATCTTTAAATGCATCCTCCTTGCGTGCCGGGAGCGTCAGATGGTCGTCGCTCGGCCACTCGCCCTCGTCTCTAACCATCGCTACTACTGTTGATAATCATGTCAGTTACTCTCATGGGGCCATGGTCACCACAACGTAGCTCGGAGATAAGCGCTTTCCACGGCAATGACACAACATCGACGCGATGAACAGCGCACTCACAATTCCACGTCTTGCCCTTGTTGATGGGGAACGTCAAGATGTGTCGGCTGTCATTCAGCTATGTCCCAGGCGAATTAGCACATCTCGCAAAATCCAATATCCAGAGGCAAAACATATCGGCGACAAGAGTCATCAAACTTACCCACATGCACGCATTCATCGCCCTCTCCTCACCAACCGAGCTCACCGCCCTCTCCATCGGCATGACAGCCCTGTAGCAATACATATGCGCATACGACGCATGCGCAGCCGGATGATCATCACCAAGCATGATAGCTCGCGTCCGGGACTTAATCCCATCACACCCAATGATTCCATCGGCCTCAGCCGTAGTGCCATCGTGAAATTTCAGTTGCAGCCTCCCCGTCTTCGGATCCTCGACAATGTCTTCGAGCCGCTTGCGGAAATGAGCCACCCCGGATGGGATCAACTCTGCCATTGCCTCCATGAAGTCCCCGCGATGTGTCGAGTTGGCGCCAACCGTGCTCTCGAGGCTGAACATGGTCTCGCCGGATGACTGACTGCCGTCTATGAAGTCGAAGAATACGTTTGATTTGGATTCCCACTGGTTATGTGTTGCGACTCCTTGGAATGCTGTGTAGATGGCGGGATCGCAGGCTTTCATCTGGAACGGGTTTCAGCGGTGCTCTGACTCTCATCTCATGTTCATACTCCTCCATGCATGACAGCTGAATATGAGATACTTGGAGTGAAGCAAGACTCACTGCTGCGACAGAGTTAGGTCCAAAACTGACACCTGCCCCTATTTCTGAGAATGCATGGCCTTGCTCATAGACTTGAACACGGATACCGTTGTTCTTTAGCGCAATGGCCAAGGTTATGCCTGTGATACCGCCGCCAATGATGGCGATATCCAAATTCTTTTCGTTGGCGACCATGATGATTTTCGTTACCTCTGCGGAAATTGCGATTATCCAAAGATTACAGAGAAATTGTAGCGATATTGTCGTATTTCAGGTTCATATTATTCTAGTCCAATGTCGTTGTTACCTACCATATCAAATTTTGAGTTCTCACCGTTGAATCCCTGATCCATTACGTCTTCGACCCTACGATGCTCCGCCATCCCGTTTTTTTTCGGCGTTGGGACCAACCCTAACCACTCGTCTTCCGACCATGGACCCATTTACCCGTCTTTCTCTTCGCAATCCGGGATAGCGGGCGGTCTTGATACGCCGCGAGTTCCGTGGCGGGACTCCCGCTCGGGCTTTTGCCAAGATCCGACGAGCGAAGCTTAAGTTTGTATATGGAATCACTACTATAGACAACTACAACGGGTGCCAACGAGTCAGAAGCATCTGCAGGGTATTTCTAGGTTCAGAATGGACTTGACAGGAGGAGCATTTCAACCTGGAGCCTTATGATAGGGAGACACGACGTGTTATGTAAGAATTGAATCGGGGTGTAATACAGTAATCAAGAGTCAATGATTATACACGAGTCCGTCTCCATCAGTGTCAAAGACGACCTCAACGCTTGCCATAACGCTGGTGTGCTATGTAACCCAAATTTACTAATACATGTCGGACATGAATATTATCCTCTCCCCGCAGGGAAGGGAATACTCGCAGCCCCTAACACTGAAATCCTACAATCTCCAGTACATAGGTACATTAGGTATTCTTCTCATACATAATCCCATCATCCACCGGCGACTTCTTGTTCCCCAGCATCAGAGCATTCATCATGCCCGTCCTCACTACACATGTACCATTGCTCCATAGCATGGTAGAAGTCATTCTTGATCCAGCGACAAAGAGACTTTAGTGAAGCTACTAAAGAGCATAGGCCGACGAGCGTCTCCGTAGAGCCTAGATCCTGGGGTCCTGTGTGTCTGGATTAGAGCGAATGAATGTTAGTGAAGGGATATTGGGATTTAACGTATATAGCAATGGTACTACCCTCATCGCGAGCATAATAGATCTCCCATTTATGGCTATTGATTGTGATCAAAGGGACAGTCACTAGCTCGCAACTAAGTACTGTTTCTCTTGACGGGATATTGTTGTCTTGATCTTGCGTCGGCAACCCCTCGGAGAGCATCGATAGAGCGATGTCGAAGCGGACCCGTCGCATGCGTTTCTGCCAGGCAGCAACCCAGACAACTAACCGTGTCAAAGGGTCTGTTGTAATGCCGTGGTAGGTTGATGCGATTGAGACAGCGAAGGGATTCTCGTTGACTTGACTGTATTGCCTGAGCTCGTCTCTCCACCGTAATTCCCGAAAGTGGGAATACGCGATGGCCTTTGGAAGTTTGGTGTGCATTTGAGGTGCCTGTAGCAGGTGAGTATGCCAGCTGGTTTATAATGTGAAGTGAGCCCACTTACGGGAGATATAACCCATTGGACAACCAAATCCTGCTTCTGGTGTGTCTCTGAGGCACTAGAAATCACGGATGGGCTTTCGCTAACGCCAATGGACTCCAGGTGATCTTCCACCTGGAACCATGGCAACTCGTCTGCCGCGAGTTCGACGGATGCCCAAAGTCCAATAGTCGTTCCTGTAATCGGACGTACTTGCGGTTCGTGTTTGTTCACATCCATGCTAGACATGCCCGGATGACAAAAAACGAGCTTCAGTACCATGCCCTGTGCACGATGCATTTCGTCGTCATTACCCCGGCCCACAGCCTGGCTGGCATACTCGAGTACTTGAGAAAGCGTTTCAACCGTCGGCAACAGATCTCCATGGGTGCTGGAGTGGCAGATGTAGTAGTCTGGCAATTTGCCTTGTCGCTCTTCGACGACTTGTTGGGCCTCGAATGGGATGATTTGCTTCATCTTCGTCGCTGTTTTGTGTATCTCTTCGTGCGGATGCTGTACATCTTTCGGCAAGGGGGAATCTGAACCCTTAATAGCTTTGAAGGTAGGTGGCCGCTCCAGCAACCGCAGATCTCGAAATGGTGGACATCCGAACGTATTGAAAGGTGAATTTGGGATGTTGCTGCCAAAAGACATGGCATCACTCGTCGGATTGCCCTTTGGCATGGTGGACGGTTTGAGGAAGAGTGTTTCAACCGGGTTGATTTCGGTGGTTTCGGCTGGATTGACTAAGCCGACTTCAACGAGATTGATTGCAGTGAATTCATTGGGACCGATCTTGGTAATTTCGGCTGGATCGATCTCGGTGCTGCCGACAGTGGTCTGGCTTTCCTGGAAGTGTTGTAGGACGTCACCAACTTCGCTGCTCCCTCTGTCACCACTGGCTTCTGAAGCGACTGACTCACTCGAGCGAATCGAGTCGACCCAGCGTTGGACGACATCGAGATTGGTGCCGTACGTCCACATGGTGGCGGGATGCGAAGAGAGAAATAGAGCAACGGAGAGAGAGAGAAAGGGGGCTTGGACGGCGTTCTTCGTTGGAAACACAGCGTGTGAGCGAAACGCCAGTTATGAAAGAGGAACAAAAGCGAGTGTTTGAGGCTGCGCAGTCAAGCGATTCAACACTGAGTTTTGTGATGGAGGTGGATGGTCAGCATGACCCGTTTGAAAGTCTGGAGAACCACGTTTAATAGTGTTGCTGTGGGAGGAAGAATGACTGGGCGTACAATGGTCACAATAGGGCCTCGAATGCGCAATGGCAGTGAGCAGCCTGGGGCAACCCATTCCACTCACCAAAGTCATGTCATTGAATATCGAGAGCGCCTTAACTCTGCGCACGAAGATACACCATCAATGATAAGGGGTATTCAGAGTATAATTAACAATAAAGACCCCATTCAGTAGCTCAAACTTGCTCCGGGGACATAGTTCAGTGGTTTCCAACAATGCAACCCCCATGGGATTGAATGGATTTCTATAAACATGGAGATCCCAGGTACACACCATTGACAGGAAGCAAGTCCAGGTCTGCGAATCGCGAGTAAGTATCGCCATTGATTAGAACGCTAGCTAAACGTCAATTCCCAACAGATCGAAATGTATACACATTTATGAAGAACTCCAAACAATACTGATACAGAACAGAATGAGCAAAATTGGCAGCCAACTTCAGCCATTAAGGTGGGGTTTCAGCTGATCATATAACGAATTGAAATCGGACAGCTTTCAATACCTCAATTCCTTACGTGCCATAAGTAAAAAACTAAATGATATTTCAAAAGACTGGGAATAGCCCCTTGACGGCTTGGGTTGATGATTAAGCAGCCGTCGATACTCATCACGGATTGTGTGTACAAACAGAAAATAGTTTCCTTTGCGATATTGCGTGCTTGCTTGCTATTTTGGGACGGTTGTAGCCAACATACAACAGACTAAAAAATGTTTCCAATCGCGAGATTGATTCGCACTGGTTATGTGCGTACTGAATTCTATGCTATAAGCTCGAATGCATGATCGAAGAGAAGCGGCGGAAGACAAACGGGGAAAAATAGAATCCTGTTACGCATCACGACGCCAGGATGGTATTTGACATGGACTGTCATATTATGAGGTGAAAGTCGCCTTAAGACTACGCTCATGTTTTATTTGTCAACGCATGTAGCACTGAAGAAATCAGAGTTGTATACGTGGGATTATTAATACTGTTATCTTGCTTAAGTTGTGATGGTTCTCCGGCTTGTTTTCTGACTCTTATCACTGAAAGTGAGGTTTTGGTTTGTGAGTATTGCCAAAAGGCTCTGCGGTCTCTTTATCTTCTTCCTTAACTTTGGGTTCAAGATACGATGAAGATAAGGAGTACTCGGCTTTGAGACACGGCGATATGGAGAGACGACGTGGATTTATAACGATTTATTGAGGGGAGAATTATAGTAAAGAACAATTAGTCTCATGACGAGACCGTCTGAACCTGTTCCAGACTGGACTCTTATGTAACTACATGCGCAAGTAATCGGATGACAAGAACTTGCCCCATTTCCGTATGGAAGAGATTACTCCAGCCCCTCCATAGGTACATCTTCAGAACTGATTATCGACGTCGTATCCGTACTGAGATATGGATTAGTACTGCCGATACCATACGATCCATCCTCGTCACAAATATACCATTCCTCCAAGCGTTTGGTGAAGTCGTTGGCAATCCAGTGTTGCAAAGCGTCCAATGAGGCCACCAAGGCATACAAGCCAACGAGGGTATCCGTAGAGCCCATCTCTCCGGGTCCTGTTTGTTTGTGTCAGAGCCATTCGGCGTTGCCGAAAGGACAAATAGGGATGCTTACCGTATATACCAAGTGTGCTACCCTCCTCGCGGGCATAGTATATCTCCCACTTGTGTCCATTGATTGCAATCAGAGGGATTGTCGGGAGTTCAGTACAACGAGAGCTTGTGACTTTTGGACGAGCATCGTTGTGTTTGTCCTGCGTCGACCAGCTCGGCAGCCCAACGGGCACGCTCGACAGACCTCGCTTGAAACGAACGATCAAGTCTATGCGTCGCATGTACTTGTACCATGAGGCAGCCCAGATCACAAGTCGCGTCAGAGAGTCCGTTGGATTGTCGTTGTCTTCGGTAGCAACGAAGACGGCAAAGGCGCGACCACTGTTGATCTCAACGAATCGGCTATACACGGGCCTCTGACGAAGATCCCAGCGGCCATAATGATTAACGGTTCTTCGAAGGGGGCCGCTCGGTTCCAGTTCCTTTATTCAGATGAGCATACCGGCCTGTTCCATCAGTCGGAGGGAGATACTCACAGGTGTTAATACCCAACTGATCCGCAGATCCACAGCTCTCAATCGATCGCGAAGGGAGACCGTGTTGGACTCCGAGTGGGTTCGCTTGGACGGAACTGAGCTGATGGTTTCATCCTCGTTGGCCTCATGCCACGGCATATCGTCTGCCACGAGTTCCATCCACCAGGTATCATCCACTTGTGCTATTGTATCACTGAGGTTCCCCGTAACACGGTATTTGCGCAAGACGCAATGTTGAAGGACGAAATACTGGACGTTATCAAAGGGACATTCCTCAACGTTCTGAGCAGCTAGTTCGGCATGGTGATGTAGACGGACAAGTTCTTCAAGCTCCTTGTCGGGATTACCACCATCGTCAGAGTGGCATATAGAACGCTCTGGTAGCTGTCCTTCACGTTCTTCTACCGCCTGTCGGACTTTCGAGGGGATAATCTCCTTCATCGTCATGGCGGCATCATATATCTTCCACTGAAGATCCTTTACGTCCTTGGGCACGACGGGGGCCGAGCCATGGAGATAACGAAAGATGGGCGGTCGCTCCAGCCACTGTAAATCTTCTCTCTTCACGACTTCGTCCATGAATGCGTCGGATGGAACTCCAGGGCGACTTGTGTCAGGAGGCACAATGTCCATGGTTGCGCTGCTGACTTCGGCATTGCTGATGGAGCGAAGGCGCTCCTGGAGGTGTTGTGTGTTTGAGTTGGTAGTTTGATGTGCTTGTACTGAGTCTACCCAGCTTTGGACAGCGGCGACCTGTAGGGGATATCTCGCTCGGTAATCGCCGCCGAGTCGGACGACAGTTAGGTCGCTGTACTCAGACGTGTTGCCGCTGTTGTACTCAGACATGTTGGTGGAATACAACGAGAAACACAAGAGACAGATGAGGAGGGAGACTGGGGATACAGCCTGCAGATGGGAGGTGGGTGACAGATGGAGCAGGGAATGGAAGCAGGAACTGGGAAGCCTTGCAAAACGCAATGTGTGATGACGACGAACTGCCACCGTGTGTTGTCCGCAACTCTGGAGTACCACGTTTCGTAGTGTGGTTGAGGGAGCAAGCAGGAAGAAGGGCGGGATGTCCAATGGCATGAGCCACCTAGGTCAGGAAAATTAGCATTGGGTTTGCCATGGGAGGGAGTAACCGGGGGCAACTAACCCCTCAGCAACGACGAGATCTATATGAAGACTTTTAAATACTCGCTGTCTCCGCACAAGTGAGCGAGTCTACGGAGGGCCAGTGTCAATAGATGGTTCCGGAACCGTCACTGTTGTGAAGAGCACTTGCTCGACATCCATATGCGAAAGACTCAAATCTACTGAATATTGATCAAGTAAGAAAAGCACAATACCTTCTTATAGTGACAAGTGCTTATTCTCGTTTTGCGAAGCTTTTGGATAATATACGTAACAGACAGAGACACCTGGTAATGTCAAGTCTAAGTCGAACTAGTCAGGGGCTCAGCATATCCCACGCAAAGTACTCAAACATAGGACGTGCCGGCTTGTTTGGGCTACGAAACTTGGGATTTTCGGATTGCGTTCACCGCGGTCTCTTGAATCACGGTTGATACAACTCTTCAAATCGATCACCAATGCATTTACTTGTTTCACTTCCGACAGTGAAATGGTATGAACGTATGATCTTACCTTGATTGTTGAACTAAGGATTAATGTGAACATGAGCGACTCTCAAAGGTACCAGAGAAGAAATCAGATACTTGAAAAATGGTTGTGGAATTTAGATAAAGGATGGTCATGCACACCAGGTATACTGAATAATCCAAGATACCTTAGACCAGGATTTCTGGCGGCAATAAGACGGTTCTGATATCTAAACGGTTCTGATATCTAAGATTAAAGGAAGGAAAAAAGGGAAAGAAAAAAAACAAGCGCTATAACACACAAAATCATAAAGGACGAAGCAAAAAGAGAAGGAAAAACACAAGTGGCATGACAATAGAATGCCGACAAACCTAACCCTCACACAGAATTGGTGGTAAATCTATCTACGTCGACCTCTACCAATACTCTACCTAGATTCTATCTCTACCTAGGCCACAAATACGAATAAACTCTGTATCCGTGCGTATGAACGAGCAAAACAGCCAAGATACTAATTAGCGACAATCCATATCCTCCCACTATCGAGATTTTCCCAGACCAAGACACGGTCGTCTGACCAACTCCCACAAACATAATTCATCTCCCGACCCCTTATCATCGCTTCACCTATCCCACCCGATACCCACTCAGTCTCTGTCTCTTGAGCCCCTTGAATGGAATCATCTACAGATGTCAACTTTAATACGGTGTAAATTCCATACATGAAGAGAGGATTCAGTCTGACGCTGGAAGGGGGCAGAGTCCCTATTATATATATGCCTGAAATGTGTTGATCCACCTGTGGCGTACCTTTGTACCCCATATTTTACAACCAATACCTACTCAATGAACTGCTTGTGTCGTAACTGGCTCTCATTCGTTATAGCCACAAACAGTACGAAACAAGGCCGACATTCGTAAGAGTAATTGCATTCGGCGGCAGGATGGCAGCAGTTCATATTGGACATGGCATCTTTGAGAAATTCTGTCATTTATTTGCTGTACTTCGCACCCCATGTTGAGTAACTCGACCACTTGACTTCTCTATGATGTCCAGCGTCAATGCACGCTCTTTTTTTCGATCCCAGATGTGTTTAGTTTCTAGCATCAGTTTTCGAGATCGCCCTCATGGAGTGGGGGTTTACCCTCTATTCAGTAAGCTACCTTACTGGCATCTCAACAGTAACACCATTCGTCTCCCCCGCCTCCTCTTCTAGCAGTCTCTGGATCTCAGAAACAAGCTCCGTCTCCTCAATGAGCCTACCATCCTTCTCAGGGTGGCCTTCAGGCAGACCCATGACCTTGACCTTAACCTTTCCACCCTTCAACTCATCCTCACCAATAATAACAGCAAATGGCACACCAGCAGTCTCGGCAGCCTTGAACTGTTGAGGCAGCTTGGGCTTATCCTTCATCGAGAAATCCGCATTGATGCCGGCATCCCACAACAGAGATGCAATTCTTATACGGTCGTCTAAAAGACCATCGCCGCCGAGAGCCATGACGTATACGTCACTGCCTCGGATTTTCTGCTTCTCTTTCTTGTAACGGGCCATCATGATCGTGTAAATCCGGTCGACACCGAAGGAGATGCCAACACAAGGTATCTGTTTCCTTCCGTACATGCCAACGAGGTTATCGTATCGACCACCGGCTGCGATACTGCCAACGCGCGTCTCTGCGCTCTTGTCTGTGGGTATATAGACAGCTTCGTAGATGAGACCTGTGTGTTTGTGCGACACGGATCAGCTTTCAGTAATTGAGGTAAGGAGGTGATCATGGATAAGAGATTGACGGACCTGTGTAGTAGTCCAAACCACGTGCTAGGGCGAGGTCGAAAGTGACGGTGTTTTCTATCTTCGCGGCCTTGAGGAATCTGTTGAGGCGCTCCATCTGCTCGACACCATCCTTGATCTTGTCATTGGCCAGCATGTTCTCATCCTTTTTGATGAGATCTAATATGGAATCAATGCTTCCGCTGTGTTTCGTCCACTCGAGGATTCGGTCGGCGACTGAACCGTCGAGACCTTTCTGCTCCGTCATCTCCTTCTTGACCGTCTCCCGTGTCTCTTTATCTAGTTTGTCGACTGCTGAGCTGATGGCGCGGATCTTGTCGTCGGGTACACCGGCGACGGCGAAGAGGCCGTCGAGGATCTTGCGGTGGTTGATCTTGACGGTGACGTCCTTGGCGAGGCCGAGCTCGGTGAAGACTTCGTTTCTTCAGTACGTTAGCATGTAGCGCGGGATGGTGTGGTGAGGCTGTCGCGAATGGGGTGGTGGAGGATTCGACGAGGTACAACAACATTTCGTTCTTACTACAAGGAAGTCAGTTTTGATTTCGATGGGATGGTACAGCCGTAGACCGGGGACGTGGGAGGGAGGAGGGCATCGATGCATACCATTATTCTTAAAATTCTAGCATCGGGTATCAT
This sequence comes from Xylariaceae sp. FL1272, assembly GCA_022432385.1. NCBI lineage: Eukaryota > Fungi > Ascomycota > Sordariomycetes > Xylariales > Xylariaceae > Xylariaceae sp. FL1272. The sequence goes on from JAJJXC010000019.1 coordinate 480,459, forward strand.
GGCACCAAACTCGCCGGCAATATCGAAATCGCATTGGTAAAACTCTCTCATTCTTCCTCTGGCAATGGCAGGCTGGTCGCGTCGGTAGACCTTGGCGATGTGATATCTGCTGATGGTTTGAACGCTGTTCATGGCGAGCCAGCGGGCAAAGGGTACCGTCAAGTCATATCGGAGGGCCAATTCCTCGCCGCCTTGACTGTTGAGTTGGTGAGTGGGATGCGCTCGGGGGTAAACGTGGGATCGCCAACATACTCGGCAAGTTCGTAGATCAGTTTCTGTGGGAACCAGTTATTAGCAACAGCGATCTCCAAATGCATGTGGCATTGTAGATAAGTGCGTCGCGAGAGATCAGGAACGACCTACAGAGTCTTCACCATATTTGCCAGAGAGGACGGACTTCAGCTCGAAGACGGGGGTATCCAAGGCGACACCTCCGTGGCGGACAAAGGCATCTTCGGCAGCTTTGAACACTCTGTCGCGGACCTTGACGTCGGAACCGACCCAGTCACGGGTTCCCTTGGGCACCTTTACACCCGCCTTATCGGCCTTGGCAGCAGCCTTCTCTGCCATTTCGCCGTCGACGACGATGGTGGTGGGGTTCGTAGAGCGTTGGCGTGCAGTGGTACTCAGGAGGCGACGTGATGGAAGTGAATTGTGAGGAGGGGAAGAGTATTCGCAGTGGGAGTAGGGCTTGAGTCGCGGTGGTTGCGTCTTCGTCACAGCTTCCGTCGCAACATTTGTGAGACTCTGGCGCGGGGCAGTCGCTCGCACCAAAAGTGGGATGGGCAGGCGCATCGGATCCAACGTGACTCACTCATTCCTGACTGGCTGCGACAAGAAAGATTTCCCTAAACTTTTCGGCTCGCCCTGCAGCAAACTGGAGTCTGCATTTAGGCTTAACTGCAACTCAGCTCTGCACATACTGCCTATAGGCTGCACCTACCTCTTATAGGAATCTGGAGGGGCAGCGCTGCAGTTTTATGCGCAACTCGAAGCAAGGGGCACTTCTGCTGACCTAATCAATCATGCACTAGACTATCCCTTATCGGCCACAGCATCATTATATTCACCCAACGTTGAATCAACAACTCTTGTCATCAGCATGTATCATTTTGTCATGATGCGCGGGTACTTCCACTCATCAGCCTCACTGTCTTGGACATCACAAAACAAGCATTTTGGCTGCGGATATGCAGTGCAGTCCTCCAAGATATGAGTTATGGGACCCCACAACACCCTGAGCCAATTCTGCATTGAATTGGTCCGGCGACGAAGAACAATATTGAAATCAGAGCTACGAGCACTATAAGACCCCGTAGCCATTGGTTGTTGAAACTTCCTTTGCTCAAGGCGAATGTGCGAAAGATAGCTAGTTGTGTTACAGCCGCAAGTTGGCGGAATCGCCAGGTCGTAAACCCATTGGATCTGCAAATCTTGGCTACTCTTAGTTGACACTTCACGCTTCACACTCGTCAATGTAGATTATACCCACCTCGTACCAGAATTTGGCCTAGTGGTGATATCAAAAGGGCCATAATTCGAAGCGTAAATGGAGACCTAGCCTATTTATTTCTGCACCTAAAGCGGTCCATCAATTTTTTATGCATATACGTTGAAACAAAACGGGTTGCAGTTCTCAGATTGATTTCCCATCGCGCAACTTTACTACCTTGGCTTCTTCTGTTCTATGGTCGAGACTATCGCGCTTAAATTGATAGACTTAAAAACGGCTGTGGAGTGTATCGCGATAGTCTTGATTGTAATTCTCGACCGGTTGCTATGTGCCATAGTTCAGCAGATATGTGAAGTTTTATGCCCCAGCCGCAACCTCCCCTGCTGCACAGCCACTGTACGACGCCGTTGCCTTCCAATAGTACCTTTCCTCCTTTCGCATGTATGCAAGGGAGTGATCGAACCCGCCGATACACTTGTAACGGCATGACTGTCGGAATATCTTTTGTCTGACCGTGATGGGGGAATATTGTTGTCAGGATCAATATATTGGCGCTTGTCCGTCCACCAGCGTCGCACATCTCATCCAATTGCTGTCAATTAGTACTCCAATTGAGGTGTGCATGTGATTTTGACATCATCAAATCGTAATCAGAGTCCTTGATCATCATGGCGGAGCTGGGGGCCGCGCGGGGATGACGCTGGCTATCGCGCTGAACAAAACCCCACATGTCAAGATCTGGGTCTATGAAGCCAATTCGAAGATCTCGGAGAGAGGAGCTGCCCTTTCTCTTAGCACGAATGCCTTGAAAGAACTTGATCAGATATTGTCTCCTCGTGGCAGACAGCAACTTCTAACCAACGCGGCGGCGGTTCCTTTGAACTCTGTCCACAACATCGTGGTACGTCATGAACATCGATATAAACTGACACCCCCAGGGTCACATACATGATAATGCTGAGCTAGGGTTAGGGTCCAAACGCGGGACAAGTAATCTGCGACATTCCTGGAGGAGACGAGTATGGGGCGACGGTTTATCGCGCTTCTCTGTTACGAGAACTATGGGCTTCATTGCCTAGTGGACTCGTACAAGCAGGCAACCGGTTGAAATCAATTAACCAATCCCTCGGCGATGCTGGGAAGATTGGGGTCGTCTTTGATGACAGGTCCAGCGACCTCTTCCACGGTGTGATCGATGCAGATGGAATCTTCAGCTCAGCGCAAGCCCATGTCCTTCAAGGCGAGAGAGAAAGACACACTCACAAGGCAACACACGCGGGTTTCTGGGATTCAAGATTCCTGGTACCCATCGAGGTAGCCCGTGCTCGGCTCGGCGACGATCTTTTCGATAGTCCTCGACAATGCGGCCGGGTAGGAGACGGGGCATTCGTGATGCACGACGTAAGTATTGTCTGCCATCGAGGATCCGAAGTATGGAGACAATGAGCGCAAGAGACCTCTGAGCAAGAAACTACGGGAAGGTACGTTTAGCACACGGTTAGATGGGCCATTGGGCAGAAGATCGTCAACGCAAGCAAGCAAAGCTTTCTAGGGCAATTACAAACATAATCACTAACAATCAATGAAATTGCTGGCTTTGCAGCAAGACGAGATGTTCGCGTACTCTGAATTTGAGCATGAAAGCACTCCTCGCTACAATCGCGGCAACGTGGCCATAATGGGAGACGCTGCCCACGCCATGACACCATGGCAAACCTCGGGAGCAGCGATGGCAGTCGAAGATGTCATGATCCTCCAGGAACTTCTAAGTCATACTCAATTACCAAACCAAATACAGACAGCGTTCACTGTATTTGATATGCTCCGATGGCCTCGGTGCCAAAAAGTCATCGACTCCAGCCGGGAGACCGGGATGATCCTCTGCGGGCAGCTCTGTGAAACTGATCTGGACCTGGAAGAACTACGGGGACTCTTAGGCACGAAATGGGACTCCATTGCCAGGCTGGACATGGATCAACATAGACAAGACGCTGTAGTATGCTTGAGAAGGCCATTCAGAACTAATTGGCGTATAAATATCCATCAATATCTGAGAGAACAAAATTTTGACCTCGTACTTCCTCGACTAAGCACTCTCGGGCCATTTTGTCACAAAGCGATGAGATGAGCGACGAGGCGAAATGATGGCAGACTTCACATTGCTGTTCGCGTTTCGTCACTCTCGTGAATGCTGTGAGGGTTGGCTTATTGGCACTTAGAATCAGATTTCATTGTCGACGACACCAATGTTAGCAACCGAACAACCACAGCGACTGTCCGGTCATACTTTAATCGAGATTGCTATTTTGCCCTTCAATCTGACTTCATCCCTACATAGACCTGATTGATTAGAGCTGTTGTGAGTTCATCTGGCGTTTCAACAGAAGATTTCTGTTCATGCGTATGAAGATTCTGATAACATCACGGCACATTACCCTGTCATCGTCCCTATAATGAGAGATTCAGCTGGTAAATGACAGTGTGTTTTAGAGGCATTCTTCATTTCAAGCTATGATCGATCAACATCTCCCATTCGTCGACCTAACTTTACATTAAGCCGACAAGTTGCTGTCCAGTATTCGAAGAGCTTTGTCCTGAAATGCGGTAGTAGTTCGTGTCGCATGGGCGCATATGAGCGAGGTACTCATGGTTGCCGCACGCAGGTTGAAAAATAGCCCAGTGTGCTTTGCTTGTATTACCAAGCTTCGGCTTGGTTGGAATAAGATGGTTGGATGCAAGTTCTTACTTGATAGATGGGCAAATTGTCGATTGCGTGGCAAAGCCACGAAAACTATTGGAAATGCTTTTCCAATGGTCTGCTTTTGTCACCCCTAAGCCGCTGAAACTCCGCAGTCGGCGCCCTGGTGAGAGGCATATGCTTTCCATCCAGCAAATTGAGTACGTTAGCCATTTGGAAAATGTTGTTTGCGTCGTGGTGGGTTAGATCAGTCCTACCTTATATAGATGGCGTCGCCGTGCTCTAGCCGCATATTATTTGGCCGTGAATATCCCCATGGTTCGCTCATAGTGCTCGCTGAATTTCGGACTCTGGGCCATGCCTGGCGTGACAAGATTCGCTTCATGAGCATGCCACACTGCGTCGAGTATGCGCGATACCTGATTGACATGGGCGCCTGTGCGAGATGGCCGCGTATAGTTCTCTATGCTTGACGTGATCTCTGATGAAATAGAATTTCACGTCAATGTGTTTGGTTGCTGAGTGAAAACCCGGATTGCGAGTGAGACTCTCGCCAGTGTGATCGTCCATTGATCGTCCATCGCAAGTGGAACACTATCAACGAGATTGACATTGGCTGGAGCAGTATTGAGAGACAAGTCTAGCGATGTAGACATGGTTCCAACTATCACTTTTTCCGGCATCTACTCCAACTAACTACACTGAGCATTCTCCCTCTCGACCCATTTGCTGCAATTGTCTTTTGCCGCAAGAAGGGAGTCACGCCGTTTCAAGGCTCGGGGTCTTTGTCAACGTCGGTAATAAGGTTATTTTCTTCAGCATGCTGGACGAACTTAAGCATCTTGACCGCCACGTCAGTCGCGCCAGCACAGAAGCGTTTGGCTTCACAGCCTAGAACGGCAATGTCAAGTCCTTCCAAAGCTCGTCTCAACGAAACTTTCGCGCAATACCCCAAGACCTTGAATGCAAGTGTTGAGGTCCCTTATTCGCTAAACCGCTGAGAATGTCTTGCTCGTCAACAAAACTGCCACGACGCGCCAGCACTAAAACCCACGGAATTCTCGTGGGTGTAGTTGAAGAAGGCTTGGTCGAACCGATCTTCCGACATGATCTGGCAGTCTTCTGGTAGGTGCTTGCGGTTTCCTTGAAGGTTCCGTCTATCATCACGGATATCTAGTTGAGGGAGATGGTAAGATGGCCGAGTGAAGGCAGACTCGCAGTTCTGCGCGATGGCCGATTTCGCACTTTGGCCAAAGATCACACCGCCATTGATGCTCTTGTTGCTGTTTTGATTGACATTTAGACAGTGAGCAGCAATGAAGGCGTATTGTTTCTGGGATATCTCGTCGCGGGCTATCTACCGGAGTTCTTTCATAGTAGGCATCAATGCACTTCCGACCTGCACGGGATGGTACTTGTGAATACCTCCTGTGTGCTACAAGGACGCCAAGTAGGTTGGTGATATTGCCTGACGCATTCTGCCGCGAGGGAAATAGCCGTTGACGTGTATCGAACAGGTCTTGTTTCGATGGTGATTTTTCCGATTGCCCATGATTGTAGGCCAGGAACAATCCAGAAGTCATTGTAGCACCGAATACGAACCTGTCGGGACACATGGCTTTTGCAAGTGCCTGTGATTTAGAAGTTTGAGCATTTGTGACTCATCCTTCCCATGCGAAGGCTTGGATTGCCTCGTCCCTGAGTCCATGCTGGCGGGGCTTTCACCCGTCTCTTGACCAGCTTCGGCGTCGGATTCTGTTGGTGTCGCTCACGCCCTTCTCGACAGGTTGACGAAAACGCTGTGGGACTGAGTCATCGCTGTTGCGATTTCAACAAACTGGTTGATAAAGACAGATGCATTGTCGGAACTAGATTTTGCCGTTTCCCCAGTGGCCATCCTTGGCAGTGATTTCATCATGTGGTCCTAGGATGTATGGGTCGATCAGCGTAGGCTTCGGCGAACTTGCTGCTTACAAACTCCAGAGCGCGAAGCACGCTTGTAAGGCGTTGGACTTATCCACTTGGGTCGCCCATGTCCGCTCTGGCGGCGAGCGACCCTACAGTCTGTATCAATTAACCAATGACCTGTGGAGTATCGCAGTACCTTTCTGGTGAGTCTGGAGTAGCCTTGCACTCAGTCGTATGTTGAGACCGAGCAGGATGCAAGAGGAGCACGGCGACTTTCTCCTCCCGCCCTGGACCAAGATGAACATCGCCCACGGCGAGATGGTGTCTTGGGATTTCAAGACACTGCCCAAATCGATCGGGTGCTGTCTTTGACCTCGAAATTGGCACACTCAATTTTTTTGCGCCTTTCGCGCTTTCGACGTCTCGGTGATCTGCGTTGCTCATAAAAAATGGCAATAACACAATTAGTGGCATTCCCAATCGCGTGACTCTTAATCGTGTCGTTACACCCTTCTTTCGCATTCGGTCTTGCTCGCCAGGTCTGTATCAGTGTTTTAGTCTTTTGTGTATAGATATACGCCGTTCGACGTTATCCCGAAGGCCTCGCAAAACTCAAAATAAGTCGCTCGGGTCTCGGTAGTCGGTACGTCTCGTCCTTCGGATCATCCAGGTACTATGATAATGATGATAACGTGCACAGAGGACATGTCCGATTGTGACCTGGATGATCCGAAGGACGAAACGTACCGAAACCCGAGCGACTTACCTTGAGTTCTGCGAGGCCTTCGGGATAACGTCGAACGGCGCATATCCATACGCAAAAGACCAAGACACTGACACAGACCTGGCGAGAAAGGCCGAATGCGAAAGAAGGGGTGTAACGACACGATCATGGTCGTGGAAGGCGTACCATCGTCTTGGTGGCAACGCTAGCTGCCTCTGACGCCTCTCATTGAGGCTGAGAAAGCATGCGGCTAATCCTGTACTTGGATAATTTGAGTGGAGAATCATCAAACTCGCCGCTCTAGTTCCGGCATGGTGACAGTAAGTAGTCAATTCATTACGGGATTGGCCAAACCCATCTCCGACAAACATGTCAACAATCTCATGACTTACGGACAAGGAGGAGGATCGCTGTGTGCGAACGTGTTCCCTCTTGTGTGCTGGGTTGAATACGTCGTGAAACAGTAGAGCTTTTGGTGGTCACTCCATTGAAGTGACACTGCTACAACTTCGATTTGACTGTCTATCTCTCCGTCCTCGATGAATGGCATTATGCAGACACCGGGAGTAGACGAGTGGCTAGTTTGTTCCAGGTCTTCCGACTTTGCAATGAACGCTTTGCCGTTCGAGTTTTCGTACCCAAATCGAGTGCTCAACCGGTAACCGTATTGTGTGAGTGGGTATAGGGCGAGTAGGTTGTTTCGCTGTTCTTCGTGGAGCTTGCGTAGCCATCCCGAGAACTCGAGCACGTTTGAGGAAAATTCCCCGCGAGTACCTGCGAGTAGAGGTTCGACGAGCGATCACCTCCTTCACGAGTCCTTCCATGGAAGTATCGCAAACATTTTCTGAACATCCAGTGCTCTTCTATGTGCATCAAAGCGGTTTCTCGGTCCGCCCTGCCAGAGTTGCGTCTATCACGTTCTTCGGGACCGCTCTGAGCTGCTTCGATCTTACGCAGTGGTCGAATAAAGCCTCTATGGAAGAACTCCTGGTGTTTGCCTAAGAGCTGTCGGATATCTAACCCGATAAACTCATGTGCAGGTTACGGAATCTCAGCCCCAAGACGTTCAGGGCCTCGTGCTCTGACGAGCGCCTTTCGGAGTTAGCTAAAATTCGAAGCTCAGACTCCGTGGCTTGTTGACCTCCTAAGCATGGCCAAGTATGCATTTACTTGGTCATGTTGATTAATTACCATTCCAAGAGTCCATGCGGTTTCATGTCGGCATGTTCTTGATAATCATGTTGATTCAGGAACATAGATGCCGGTCTTTCGGCACTCTTGAGCTTGCGACATGTGATTCTCACCATGCTCTTTGCTCTGAAGGTCTAACGCTGCTTGAGACGAAAGTCTACCGAGCTGGCATCTAAATATAGTTCTACCCGGAAAGGACTTCGTCTCATTGTCCGCGGGAACATTCTAACGATGCCTGTTTGGGCCGTGGTGCACGGGAGCCACGCCGTCTTCTTGAGTTTGTAGAGGGGGTGGCACCTTATCGTCTTGGAAACCTGGGAGACTGGTAGAACGGTACGGACGTTAAACGCTGTGCTAATACTCATATTCTGGGTATCTTTCCTTCTTATCAGTCATATCGACGATTCACGAGGAGCCAGGCGTTTTCCCTCTCATTGTGTCAGACAGGGGACCAGGATTTGCAGGGCTTTTGTGTGTGTTTTCCGCAACTCTACATCCCCTCCCGCCTCCTCAGCTGTCGTGATCTTCGTCAATTGCGTACTTGGCATTTTGCCCCAAGTATTCTTTTGCAAGCGTCGGGAATATTGCAGGAGACTGGCTCTTTCGGGTAGTAATATCTTTCCCACCAAGCCTCCCAAGCCGGGGGGCCTTTGGTTGCAGTCGCAACTAGGTAGCATTGCTCTCCGGAGTTTTGGGGTGGTGCCGAGATTGTTTCTCCGAGTTCCACTTTCCGATGAGCTCTTGGATCTTGGATCAAAGAGTGCTCAAACGACGTCTGATGATCTAGGTCCAGCAGTCGCAAGAGTTCTGTCGCGGTCATGACCGTGAGAGTGTTTCTTTGCACTGCTCTTGGGACGCGATCATCCGCCTGCCATAGTGGTCATGACAGTCATATGGCGCCCGACGAGGTAATCCACTGCAGGATTGTCCTGAGGTGGTACTGATCGAGTCCGTCTCCGTAAAGACCTATATAATCATTTGTGACAACCGCAGCACCTTCAGGAGCCTGTCTGATGATGCTGTGTCTAAGGTGGCTGGCTGGCTAACCCTTCCCGCAGTCTTAGGCATAATAGATGATGCATCTAAGGTTTTAATGTGGCAGTCATCTTGTTCTCTAGTACGTAAGCTTCCACTCTCACGCGCCCCGGACATCCGTCTTGACGCACTGCTGCGTACCGAGCTCTCCCATTGGAGTGGACCCAAATGGAATATATCCTCGTCGTCCTTGCGACTCAGATCTTCACGGGGTAACTGCATTTGGGTGTTCGTGTTGGGCGTACGACCTTCGTTACGCCCGATCCCACAGGCCGCCACTACTTTGGGTGGTAATCACGCTTTTTGTGGACGGAAACGTGGTATCCTTTGATGAACTCGAGCGAGCTGCGCGAGCTTTGCGTAGTCGATGTGGAGCTTATCGTTCCGTCTTAAGCTCGCGCAGCTCTCTCGAGTTTATCAAGAAATACCACGTTTCTACCCGTTCAATCGTCGCGAAGATCTGGTCGACCATTTCGGATGATTTGGCCCGTGAATGAGATGTGTCGGCGAAGACGTGGTTGCGGCCGGCTTGCCAAACGGCTTCCCATCGGTTCACCACTCCAGGGTCGGGAATGATCTTGTTGCCCGACACCAACTTGTCGAGGGCCTTGCCCTCTGGCGTAATTTCGTCCGCCGTGACGAAAGGGCATATCATGTCGGGAAAGCAGGTGAAATCGTCCGATTTCCTGCGAGTGCGACCGAATGCTTGCGCATTTCCGGATCATGTCCCAATTGTTCCAGTTGTCTTTTGGCAACAAGAAGGGCGTCAAGTCATCCAAGGGGCTTAAGATCGTCGAATTTGCCGGTAATGAGGTTTTGTCCTCAGCATGCTGGACAAGTTCCAGCATCTTGGCCGTCACGTCTCTGCCAGAACGAGTTACTTGATGCCACTACGCCGGTTCCGCAACGACGTACATTCTTCGTCGTTTTTTGGCTCATCGCCTCTTGTAAGATCGACCGTTTCGTGTGGTGCAGTGATGATTCGGCTCTCAGGATCATTTGTGATTGCCAGAGCACCTTCCGGAGCCTCTCATGTGAGTCCGGTGTAGCCTCGCACCCCATCGAGCGTTTGCTTCGACGATACAGGGTCATCCAAACATCAAACCAGCGTTTGCTTCGCCGATGTGACCGATGTGCCGGGCGAGACGGGTCGTCGTTGCGACCGAGCAGGATGCAAATCTATCTTCTGAGATTGTATCTCTGGATTGCAAGCGCATTTCAAGCGCTTCTCGTTAACTTTCGCGGAGACATATCATCTCTTCTTTGATAATATCAATAATTAGCTTCCGCGTCGTGGTTGCCATGGTTCATTTTAACACACCACATCTCGGTCGTACGATAAAGATAGTTGTAAGCGTATTTTCTCCACTGCAAAATGGGGTCTTATTAATAAGGCTCCAAGAGTATGTTGTATTTGACCCGACTCCATGTCTCTCCATGCTTTTTCAGGTTGGTGAACTTTCTTGGGACTTTCCTGGTCAGCTGTGCAAAGACGTCGGCGAGCGGCTTGGCGTCATCCATGTATTTTCTGTGTTTATCGTTGGTGCCATGTCGACGCGCTGCTTTGCTTTTGGCTGATTGAGTTGTTCCGTTGTAGTCTCTTCAAACCCTTGCTTTGCAATTTCCCGAGGTCGCGGGAGCCGAGCCATCGGCATCGTTGTAGATGTCATCCTCGTAGTAGACACCAGAGTCGCTGTCATTGTCGCCGTTGTTGCGAAATAGGATCATCCTCAGCACATTCTCCTGAGCACCGGCCTCGCTGTTCCAGTCCTATGCGATATTTTCGTAGGACCAGCTTGCGCATCGTCTCTATTGGCCCAGCGGGTTGCTCCAGCCCAGGGATGAGGCAGTCCACGAAGCCCGCGGAATTCTTAACCTCTCTTGTGTTTGTTGCCAACTATAAAATCGTCGGAGGCATCCTCTGGGAGGTCGTTAGCTATGGGCCAAGTCGGGAAATAAAACAGCCGGCAGCACCTTCAGAAGCTGCTGACTCTTCATTTCTCTCAGGCAAACCATGGACATCCGCAGCGGACTCGTGTCGCACGTCTCCAATGTGCAGGGAGCATCTCATTGATGACGACATGGTGCTTTGGACGGCTGCCCAAACTCTCCTCCATGTCAAGAACGGGAGAGATGGCGCCAGTAGAGATATCCGACAGACTTGACCCGTAGCATTGTCCCCCCAGGTGACCCCGCGACCTTAGTATGGCGGTCTTCTGGTAACGAGACCTTTGTCATATTCCACAGGTGGCGTAATTCGACGCCTGATATGGTCCAGGTTGTGCTTGATTATTTCGAACTGAGGATGGCTTGTCAGCAGAAATTGGTCAAGATGCTCGAGGCTGCTCACCTGTTACAGCGCTGTTGTGTGTTGCCATCGGTCGTGATGGCTTTGGCTCAACGAAGGTCGTATTCCCGACATGAACAGCCAAATACAGTTACATATTGAAGGCTTGAGTCGCGAGGACGACGCCTGGAGTCCCCTACGTGCTAATTTGACAGGAAACTCCGATGGCGAGGATGAAGTGATATGTGCACTAACATCTAGTGTCGTTTCGGTGTGAGATTGACTGTGATGTTGATCCCAAACAGTCGAGTGGCGCATTGATATTGAGTCATTCATCTCACAGAAAGGAAAAATAGTGCGTGATGTCTGGTGCGAATGTGTTTGTCTCGTCATCACCGCTGAGCTCCTCGACTTCTTTGTTGCTAATAAGACATCCCTTCTCATTTGCAACTAGCATCAGCCGATGAGACTTCGACGGGATAAATTGAGACGAGTATTACTGAGGAACATAAACTAGTGAAACGAGTATCAAATAATATGTGAAGGGGAAAGGTCATGATCCATGGTGATGCCAAGAGAGACACCAGCCCTCAAGTTGGCATTGAGTCTGAAGATGATGAGTAGGAAAGGAATATCCAGACGAATTGAGAGGGGCGCCATGCTATTATAGCCATCAAGCTCAACTCAGTTCCAGAATCTCAACGTCATTTCGTCTCGTCAAGTTGTGTGCCTACGCACAGATTTCATCATCTCAAGCTCGGCAGAAGCCGTTTGAACATTTGTCTGAAACTTATTTGCGTAGTTACCCGCTTGAAAACATGCTCAATATCTCTCTTGTCGTCGGAAACTTTAGGCCTTATGCAACATGCCGAACGTTTTGTGGGCTATCGTCGACTTGACCGCCATTCCCAAATGCACGATGGTGACTTACTCAGACTTGTGTTTCAGATATTCTCGATACAATCCACAAACCTTTCGGTGATATTTGGCACATTTTAGCATTCGCTTTGCAAGCGTGTCTGAATCTCATGCCGTCAAGCGGATAGTGAAGCTGTCAAACTGTTTCCGCTGATATCATACATGAGAATAAGACATTGAGGCGACGGATTTGTGGATAGATTGGCTGAACACGAGCGAGAGGCAACGAAACAAGAGTTATGATCTAGCTGCCTGGCAAGTCGCATATCACGATGCCTAATGTGTATGCACCGACCCGGTAACTGGCAGCAACATGTCATTCCACCAGAACAACCACAGTAAGAGTCTGAAGTACCAGCTGAAGTCTCTATTCGACAGAACTGTGGTTGATGATAGGAGACGAAAGTGACTCGTGTAGGTAATTTAGTTCAGTTCTAAGAGGTTTCACAAATTTGATTGATTGGGTTGTGCGATGTCCGTCAAGATGCAGCTTGCCAACCGATGTTACACGATGCATTGCAACCCAACTCTCTTGAGATCTGAAACACCACAGTTAAATCAGAACAGTACCCGAGTTCGAAGAAAGTAAAGCGACAGACCCAGTATGACGTGACAAACAAGATGTTGTCTTCCGAGCGAAGAGCAAAGACTCATGAAAATGAGGCGGTCAACCGGTTTGACATCAACTCATCCACATCATAATTATGGAGCAAGCCAAAGGAAAACTGCAGGAAGAGTGGCCGGGATGTCTCATCAAGCATCATCTTTAGGATCTTGCATGTTTGATCTTGCAGCTTGCCGAATTCGGGACACCTCCGACTTTAATCCGATTGGCACTCGACTTGAAAAAACCTGACTAGTTTGACAGATCATGCGTCCGTGTAACATGAGCCTACACGTCACAACGGCAACGCGCTTCTGTGATGACAATCTTCGAGATGACTCATGAAGAGACATATGAGATCATACCATACTCGCAAATCTAAACCCTCTTAACCGCTTGATACATGCCGCACCTTGCATTGGTTCCTGGCGGGAATTCAGAAACTCAGAGCCCGCGTTTCACTTCTATTTCCCTGACCGCTCCGAGACGCGTCAACCCCCCGGCAAGTGAGCCGAGCTGGCGGGAATCTTACCTGGGTGCATCATAACAGTCGACATCACATCGCACACCAACAGCAAACAGGCACGTTGAGCGCAGCTGTGGTGACGTCAAACTTCACGATATCATCATGGAACTACTCAACTATGAGGCCCGCATATGCATAACGATGAGGAGGTACATCGCAGCTCACAAGAGTCACCTCTGCTTGTTGCTGAGATGCACGATCTATGATACCTGATCAATCTAACACTTCAGGCGGGGTTAGCGGAACAAAAGAGTGCTCTTTTGATCAACCCGTTGCGTCCGAGAATTAAATACTTCCTACATTACTATCTAGTTTGACTAAGTCTCCGATTGGAAAGTATATTCAACTTCCGCATAACAGAAATCTGAAGAGGAGGAAGAGGGTGTAGAGGAAAGAAAACAACCTGTTAGGAAGTAGACCCACTTATTCGGCTTCCCACATAAGGGAGTTTGCCGTGCTCTTTGGAGCACTTAGCAGGGGTTTAGACGTATATATATATAGTAGTTATCCTTTTTTCGATCCGGTAAATAGTTAAAATCTTATTTTTTTATTATTCCGTATTTATAAGCGTTTATAGCACTATTTAGAAGTTTTTTCGATTATTACGTTTTTATTTTTATAAAAGTTATAAGCCCGGCTTACAAATAAGATCCGGTACTATTAAACGTATTATAAAATTATTTATTTTTTAAGCTTTAAATTTTTATAAATATTTCTTATAAAAATTCGTGCTTTTTAGCTTATTATGCTTACTGTTTAATTTAAAGTAGTTATCGATTTTAATAAATTTTATTTAAAGATTTTAGCAAACTAGCTTATTTAATATCGTGCTTTTTAAAGCTTAATAACTAATTTCAACGTTTAAAACTGGTTTAATACTTTAAAAACCGATTTAGGTATAAAATTAATTAAAAGTATTTTAGTTTATATTAAAAATAAGTTCTTTTAGTACGAGCTTAAAAACGCGTAAAAATACTTAAAAAAAAAAGCTTTAATTTAATACGGCGTTTTTTAAATATAAAAAAAAACAAGGCTTATAATAATTAGTTTTAATATTATAAGCTTACAATTAATAAATAGGCTATTAAAAGCTAAAACTATATTACAGTATTTAATTAAATCGATAGAACTACAGATTTAAACTATATAAAAACGATTAATCTTGGCATTTTTTAAGAAAATAAGTTATGTAATAAGTGGAATATTATACGATTTTTAAAAAAGCAGTATAATTTTAGCTAATTTAAAGAGCATAACCGAATATAAAAATAGTATCGCAAAGTTTTTTAAAATATTAAAACTAGGGGGATATTTATATAGTTATAGGTTACGCGTTAAAAAACAGTTTATTAAAGCGTAAAAACGCTTAGTATTTTCAATATCGAAAAGAAGATAGGCGTTAAGGACTTTTTTTAATTAGTTACGTATATTATTTTTTATTAGGTCTTTTTTATTATTAACTAGCGTATAAATTAGCAAATCGAACTTAGTAAAAAAGTTTGGACGTTTAACGATTTTAGTATACGTTTAAAAAAGCTTGCTATTTTAAATACTTAATTTAAGGACAAGTATAATATCTTTTTATTAGCCGCTATTTTTAGGGGTAAAAACGTTTTTCTTGCTTTTTTTAAATATTAATTACTTTAAAATCTGTAAAATTTAAACGTTAACTAAAGTGGAAAACGATAGTTTTAAAACTGTTTTTATAAAAAAAGTAAGCTTGATTATAACTATATTTAAGTATTATAAACGTATTAACTATTTCGTTATACGGTGACAAAGGTTTTATCTAATAATTTAAAGCGTACTCCGAGCGCCTAAAAATGTTAAAAAATTAAGCTTTAATATAAAAGCTTAAAATAAAAAACATTTTATATTATTATTAAAAAAAGAGGTTTAAAGATTTAGTATTTAAAACTAGGGATAAAAATGTAACTTTATTTAGCAATAGAGGTAAAAAACGCGGTAGATTATTTAACCAAGGTTTTTATAAACGATCAAGTAATTAAAGCTCGTTTTAAAACCTATAAAGCAACTAAAATGCTAATATAGCCGCAATAATAATTAATCTTTTTATTTTAAAAAAGGCTTTTTATATTTTTACTACTTTTAAACACTGTTATAGTCCGTTTTTAAAAAGTACTGTATTTAATAATTATGGTGCTATATACATTGTTAATAACTTGGCCTTTTTAAAACCAAGCTTTATTAAAGAATCTTTTAACGGGAATTAAGTGTTATATAGTACGAGTTTTTTTCCGATTAGGTTCCGAAGTATACGTGTGCTTAAAAAAGCTTTTAATTTAAAAAAAAGACCGAGGACTATTAATTTAACTTTAATTAATATAGTTTATATTAAAAGCTTTTACGTTAATATTATTTCGGAGGCTTTTATATTTTATAAAATAAAAACATAATTATGTAAAAAGGATTATACTTTTTATATCGGTAATCTTAATAATAATAAAATTGTTAAATAGTTTATTAAAATAGTTAATATAGTTTTTTTTGAATATAAGTTTATTACTTTTTATTTTGTTTACGAAAACGACTTAATTTTTGCTATATAGTTTTGTAAAATTTTAATAAGCTTAAACGGCTTAGTTTTAAGCTTGTTTAAGCATAAGAAAAAGAGATATAGTCCGTTAAAAAACCTTTAATCAGACCGTTATAATACCTTAAAAAAGTAGCATGCTAAAAAAAGGCATTAAAGCCTTATAGTAGTTAAATAAGCAATTATTTACGTAAAAGGTATTAAGTTTATAAAAACTTTATAAAAAGATTATAAAGTTTGTATAAAAGTAAATACGAAAAATGTTATATTAAAAAGACCGAAAGAGTACTATTTAAGTTAATTTTTTTACCGCATTTTATAAGATCTTTTTAATTTTTTAATAAGCTTTAACCGCTTAAAATAGTTATTATTAATAAAAGATAAATATTTAAAGATATTATATATATATACGTTTTGTTATAAAACTTAGGATTACGTTTTTAAAGCAATTAAAAAGTTTAAAGCTTAGGTACGCCGTAGATTTTGGTTTATAATTGCTATTTTTTTTAGCAATAATAAAGCGGCAGTTTATAATTTTAAAGAAAAAACTTAATTTGTTATTTAGGCTAAAACAGAAAATATCTCGTTCGAAAAAACTTTAATAGCGATTTATAAACTTAATAAAAATATTAAACGTTTGGGATAAACTATTATTAATATAAAAATTAAAATACGTTTCGAAGCCGGCTTGTTTAAAGATTTATAGCTAAAAATCGTTCGAATAGTAATATAAATGTATAATATATTACCGTACGTTTTAAACGACTAACTATTTTTTATTAAAAAACTATATAAATAGTTTATAGCATATTTTAAATAATATAGTTTAAATATTATTAAAATCTTTATAAACGATTTAAAGTTTTTATAAAACGGTTTATATATATATATAAATATTTATATTACGTTTTGCGTAAAAAAAACTAAAGACTTAAATAGTAAGCGAGTATATAAAATATAACTACGCGTTTTTATAAAATATTTGGTAAGCTATGTTGCTTTTAATTTATATTGCGTATAGTTGTTAAATTTAAATAAAATAATCGTTATATAAAACGTTAAATTCGATAAAAACCGGTTTTATAAAAACGATAAGTTTAAAAAATAACGGATCGAAATTGTAAAGCTTAAAAACTATATTTAACGAAGCGTTAAATACGTTTAAAAAAACGCAGTTAAAATTTTCGATATATTCGAAAACGTTAATCCGGCTGTAACCATTATTTTAAATGTTTTTATAAGTTTTAATAAGTCGGGGGTAAGTATAAAAAGTTAGAAAAAAAGGATTAATTTTCCGATTACTTAGTATTTAGGACTTATTACGCTTTAAAGTTTAAAAAAGCTTCTTAATTTAGCTTTAAATATTTTAAAAAAACAAATTAAAAAAGAAAACTTTAGACAAGGACTAAAAACTTTAAAAATAGAAAATAAACAATAAAATTATAAAAACAATTATTTAAAGTTGGAAAAAATATTAAAAAAGGCGCTAAAAAAGCTTATACGTTTTAGGGAACTTATATTATCAAATTATAAAATAATTGAAAATAAAATTATAATTACGTTACCGAGCGATATAAAAAAAACTATAAGCTTTTAACAAAACAAACTATTTAATATATTAAAGCGATAGCAAGCTAATTTAAGCAAAACTTTTAAGAACTAAAAAAACAGTAAACAATAGCGCAAAAAAATAGATCGGGATTTTTAAAAACAGATTAAAACGTAAATAAGTTTAAAAGCTAAAGCTTATTAATAAAAATTAACGGAAAAATTAAGACAAAGCCGTTAAATAAAAGGACTAATATTAATACATTAAAGTATAAAAAGTAGTAAAATAACGTATACTGTGTTTTTTATAAGGGGTAAATTGTTTTCGAATAGTTTAAAGCTTTAAATATTTTTATATATTTTTTTTTAATTAAGAAAACTTGCTATATTTAAATAAAAAAAAGTATAAAATACTGTACGTAATATTTGCAATAGTAGTAAAAAACAGGCTTATTACCGTATTAAACGGTAAAAGCGCTAACGAGCTTTTAAAATACCGTTTTAGTAAGCGGTTATATAGAAGAGATATTAAAAGAACTTAGCTGAAAATTTGGACCTAACTAAAAAATTATTACCTGGGGAAATATTTTATAGCTAATATACGAAACGAAATAAAGACTTTCACGGAAAGACAAGTATTGATTATTATTTTTTATACTTAAATAGAATATTGTTTTATGCTTTTAAAATAAGTATTTAACTATAAGTATAATATAGATAGATATTTTAAAATCTACAAATTAAAACTTGTAATTAAAAGGGATTTTTAGGAAACTAATATAATATAGTCGATTTATGCGGCTACGCTTGCTGTAAAAACGTTTAAAATTATAGTAGCGTTTGTTATAAAGTTTAATATAGAATGTAAATAATTTGATATTAAGAACGTATTTTTAAATATAAACAAAACAAACTATAAAATAGTTACTACCAAGCTCCTAAAAAAGTTTAAAAAGCCTAAATATTGTTTTTAAATTAAAAGAGCTATTAATAGGCTTAAAAATTTATTATTATTATAGTATAAAAAGTTTTTAAATATTTTAAAATTTTTAAGATTAAAGGCTTTAAAAAAAGACCTGTGTTTTTTTTATAACGCGTAAAAAAAGGTTTTTATAGTGTTTTATATCGACGACTATTTTATATATTATAAAAAAAAGCATAAAAAAAAATCGGGCGATTATAAACGTATTAAACTTTATGTACGAAATTAAGCCTAAAAAAGACGTAAAGTAGTTTTTAAAGATTAAAGTAATAAAAAATAGAGTAGAACGTACTATAGTGTTGTTTTATAATTTGTATATCGAACGCGTTATAATTAAATACGGCTTGGCGAACGATTTCTTTATTTTTAAGACTTTTTTATTTGTTTTTAAGCTCGAGGAAAATACGGAAACAGTTTTTAAAGCCGAAATACGTATGTTTTAAAAACATATTAAATCGATTTTATATACGGCTGTAATAATACGGCTAAAGGTAGTTCATATTACGTTAATGTTTTTTAAATATTTATATAACTTAAATCGGGAGTATATTTAAACGGCGAATAGAATAATTAAATATTTATATTTGATTAAATATTTAAAAGTTTAATATAAAATATAGAATAAAAAAGCATAAGTTTTTATAATCGTTAAAGACGTATTGTTTATAGACGATAAGTTAATTTGGAGATTAATTTATAGATAGATTATTATGTTTTTTAAAAGTTTTGTTATTTAAAAATTAGCTCGATAAAATATAGTAATAACTTTAATAACTGAGGCTAAAATAATAGTTCTTTAATATATTATAAAAAAGGTAATAGTATTAAAGAGACTATTCTGTAACGTTTAATTCGATTTTAAAAAAGCGTATATAGTATTTAATAATAATAGATAGGTTATTTGTTTTATTGTAAAAAAGAACGAAAAAATAAGTACTTAGTTTAAATATATCGATATTTATAATATGTAGGCGCGTTAAAAGTACTAAAAAAATAGCTTTAAGGTATAATATTTTTTTATTAATTAAATACTAGTAAATAAACTAATAAAAAACTTTTTTCGGTTTTAATTTGAGTATTTTAAAGCTTTGCCAAATTTATATAAAATTTTTTAAACTGTTTTAAAAGCTTATAATATAAAGTTTTAAAAAAAAGGAATATAATAATTAAATTAATATATTTATAGCAATTTAAATATAGAAATAAATATACGAAGAACTTATTAACGTATAAAAATAGGTTTAAAAAATTTAAAAAATTATAATTAAATATATAAATACGAAAATATAAAATTAAAAAAGGTTTGATAAAATACGTAGGTATATTACGGTATAAATAATGATTAAGCAAGCAGAAAAAACGTGAAACTTAATATAAAAAACTTTTATTATATAGGCTTAAAAACTGCGAACTTATATATTAGCAAGCCTAAAAGCCGCTAAATTAGAACAAAATAAAATACTAACTTTAAAATATAAACGAGTATTATATATATATATTTAAGCGTTAAAAGCGTTATTAATAAAGGTCGAAAAAGCAGCCGAAAATTTGTTATAACGTTTATATTAAGTAATAAGATTTTTTTTTTTAATAACGATCGAAAAAAATAACGTAAATAATACGTAAGCGACGTTATATATTTATTAATATTTAAGCTTTAAAATATATATATAATACTCGAAAATAATTTATAAAATTAGCGTTAAAAAAAGATAAATCGGCTAAGACTTTTTAAAATTTAGTAAAAAAAATTTTTACTATTAAAAAAAAATAAGACGGACTATATTTTATTAGTATACGAATATAAAAAAAGGAATATAAAACGTACGTATATTGCAAAATATAAATGCTTGTTAAAACAGTTAATATAACGTTAGTTTTTATTAGTATTTTAAATAAAAAAAATATATAAACCGAAAGATATATTTTTAAAAAGAAAACGTATATAAAGCAAATAAAATACTGTATAAAATTTAAAATAGTTTGAAATAATATATAAGCTTTTAGGTATATATATAGTATTTAAAAGTATTTACGGCGGGCATAGTAAAACGTAAGTTTATAAAAGCCGAAATATGTTTTTTTTGCTTTTTTTTTTGCTTTTTTTAATACCGGCGCTGTTATTATTAAAGTCGTTATCGCTGATTTAAAAATATGACGTTAATAGTATTACTTATTAAAAAATATTAAATATATTTACGAAAAACGGGTTATTTATAATGTTAAAAAATTTAAAACTTTTTTTTTCTTATATTTATATTAATATAATTTGTAATATAATTATAAGCTTTTAGGAATATAAGAACGTATTTTAAGAAGGGCTATAAAGGCGTAGAAAGACGGCGAAAAAACACTATAACAAGTAATAACTAAAGTACTACGGGCAAAAGTAAGAAAACGGCGCTATTAAATATTAATTAGTATTAAAAAAACTTATTAAAATTAAAAATATTTATAAAGCGGTAAATAAAACAGCGGCCGATAAAAATAATTAAATTAAATTACGTTTAAATTAATAAATATTAATAAAGCGATAAAATAATTTTAAAAATAATATAGTATTTACGTAAACGAGCTCGTTTTTTAAGTTAAAGCTAAGGTTATTATTAATACGGCAACGAAAATAATAAGGAATACGTTAGGATATTTAAATTATATATATTAATATATATAATATATATAAAAAAGCAATTAAAATAATACGTAAAAATATTTACGATAGTAAAAAAAAACAAAAAGCTTAATAGTTTATTTATTATAATATTAGTTAAAAATTCTTAATATTACGTTAGCGTTTTTTCAAGCGGAAAAATAACGTATTTAACGAGTTTAGTATTAAAGAAAAAAAAAGAAAAAAAAATATTAAAAGCTTCGGAAAAAGTTTATTTATATAATTAAAAAGTGTTTACGCGTATATTATAATTATTACTGCAATGTATTTTTTATATTATTTTTAAGGTTTATATTTGTTTTTAAGTAGTTAATTTAAGGCTAAAGACTTATTTTAAATAGGCTAACGGTTATTTTAAATTAATTAAAACGTAAAAAATAACTACTTATATATTTAATTATAAAATTTTAATAATTTATAATAACGACGCCGTTTATTTTGTTTAATTAAAGCATAAAATTTTAAAAGCATTAAAAATATATATTAATTACTAAAAAAACATATTAAATAGTAATTTAAAAAAGTAAACTTTATTTTTTAATACTAATAAAAATATTACGAAAGTATATTACGTTTAAGCTATAAAGCTTTATCGGTAAGCTTTTTAAAATAGATAATCTTTTATTAAGCTTTATTTAAAAAGTGTATTAAAAAATAAACCTATTTATTTAGCTTTTTATATAAAAAAGTCTGCTATATTTTTTAAAGTATTTAGTAGAAGTTTAAACGTATATATATATAATAGTTATTCTTTTTTCAATCCGGTAGATAGTTAGAATCTTATTTTTTTATTATTCCGTATTTATGAGCGTTTATAGCATTACCTAGAAGCTTCCTCGATTACTACGCTCTTACCTCCGTGAGACAACCCACTAGAGCATCGTAGAAAAGTATACTCCACAAAAGCGTTAAACACACGACCATCGCACCACCAACACCACATTGTGTGTGATATTAGCGTGATGCTCTGAGAACCTTACGTAGAGTAGGACATTAAGTTGACAACAGTTGACAAATAACGTTCTCATTGGGCCTCTGCCATGAAGACGCTTATAGAATGTGCCAATAAAGCTGTTACGCCTTCATATCCAGGTATCGATAGTGACGTGTGGTGTAAAGATGCAAGAACAATGCTCACATACTCAAGTCTTTATTTCGAAGGCCTCGAAATACACGTTAGACCCTTTTCGATAACAAAGACCATGTTAATATTTCCGTTACAACATGGAAGAGCGTGCTCTCTACCAAGTGAACGCAGACACCAGCGCACGGGCTGAGCGACACACTTATTTGACGTCAAGTCCACCATTGTGGAGGTAGGGATGCTTCAAATTTCTACCCTGCGTGTGAATCCCAAACGAGCCAGCAGCTCGTATACCCTATGTGTATCAATACAAGTTAACCAGATGATTGTGCAAAGTCCAATCTTTCTCGTTCAGTCCATCTTCGACATGGGGCGCCCTTCGTTGTACCCACCGCAACTCGATCACATAATTGAATTCCGGCATCGTTGATGCCTGGCCCTGCCCAAATTTCGCAGCCCAGTACTGCGCAATCCGCCTCTCGAACTGGTCGATAAGCGTCCGCTGGCGTGTTGGGTCGTAGAATATATCCGAAAATTGGGCGCTGTAATCTCGACGACCGTGCATATTCATGATGATGATGGCTCTGCGCAGTTTCTCGATCTGAATCCGCTGGAGAATAGTCAGATGGGAACGAAATCAAGACAGTCATCGGTTCTCATGACCTACATCGCTCAAGTTCATGAATGCAGGCGACGATTCTGCAAAAGGCCCGAAGAAACCACAGTTGCAAGCGTCGGCGTAATCCAAATCCAACTCGAACAGATCGTGCACAACGTCACATTTTGACCTTTGTCTAATGAATTCCATTGACAACTCCGTTCTGTCCAACGGCCTACCTGTGATGAATGGCCATTGCCAAAACGGAAGGTAGATCGAAATGGGGATTCTTGGATCGTTGACGCGCTGGCGAAGATCCGGGGGTATATGATGGTTCTGTATACCGTGTGCATCTTCTAGAAGGAAAGTTGGGTAGGACTGTGGATCTAAATGGATCGAGTCAAACTTGTCATCGAACCACATCCTTCCACCTTTGAGGCTCATCGTTCTGATATTGCCTCTCTTGTATATGTGTTTACGAGCCTCGAAGCACACACGAGAAATCAATGGTGGCACTTTCGCACGCGCGTGTATTCCGGCAGGATTACCTAAGTCGTCGGTCCAATTGTATTTGGCCTTGGGCAGCCACAGCACGCCGACTGGACGGGATGGAATACAGCAATCCCATACCATGAGTCGAATCTCGGGGGGGAGTCGCATGAATCTTCTGAACGAGGTCGGGGGCACTTCAATGTCCTGGGGCTGAGACATGGCGAGGGCTTATGGAGAAGCGTGTAGAGAGAATCCAGTGATTCGGCAATTGACGAACGAGTAGATATTGCAACAGTAGTCGGGATTCCACGAGATGACGAAGGTCTGGGCTGTGTAGTCAGACGTGTTGACTGTGTCGGAGAAGTATGACGGGTCCAGAAGACTGAAGCGGGCAATGTTTGAATGGCGAATATTCATGCAAGCAATGATATAACATCAGTTGGCTGTGAAAGCAAACTGGACCATGCTAGAAGAAAAGATGTAATGAAAACGTTGTCATCGGGTATGAATGTGGACTTGACATTGTTGCTTGAATGTTGTTCTACACTCAGAGGTCCTGGAACTGTGCCCCCAATTCGAATTTGGAGGTGTCATTGCGTCAGCTTCCAGAACATCGTTCATAACTGGAAACCACAACGGGCAGTGAGCCGCAAGTGATGGCAGGCGAGATGGTTTGGCAACATGCCGTGGCAGGCGCATCGCGCATGGAACGGAAGTAGGAGACGTTGAAGATTCGACTGGCCCATCAGGCGCAGGTACCAAATGCGCAGATGAAGCACATCGGACCTGATAAAAATCAGACACCTTAGCTGCAATCCGAGTCGCAGTAATGAGGTGCAAATACATGGGCATGCAGTGATTGTACCACTCAGATCTTTCTTGAAATGGACTGTTGAGGATCCTTATTGTCGACGGTGCATCTGCGTGCCGGTACGCAAAGCACAGCTCTACTGCCATTGTTCCTACACCCGTCTCACCTCTGCCTATTTCCTCTGACTCTCAAGCGTAACCACGAGATTCCTAACGCCCTTCCCAGTATCAGGATGCCCTCGGCCCAAACTACTCCGATAAAGCCCCAGCGCCTCGCGATGTATCTGCTCAGCATCCGCATACTTCCCCTGACTCCACAGCGTGATCCCAAGTTTACTCATGCTCTGCAGCGTATCCGGATGTTGCAAACCGAGTACGATTCTATACTCGGCCAGGGTCTCGCGATGCATTTGTTCTGCGTCCTCATATTTCCCTAGGCTGCTCAGTGTGCGGGCTAGGCTGCTCTTGGATTTGAGGGTCTGTGGACGGTTTTCATCGAGAACATCGGCCAGTGTGGTAACTACTTGTCTGTACATCTGCTCTGCTTCTTCTGCGTGGCCTTGGCTTAGGCGTGTGCTTGCTAGGATGAGCGATTGTACCGGGTGCCAAAGAAAAGAAAAGAAACGAAAAAAAAAAAAAGAGGAAAAAAATTTGCATCGGCGGGATTCGAAAAAATAGCTCCCAGGAGAGTAGTCAGTATCAAGCAAGCAGGGAACGGATGAAACCGACCTCCCCCACAATGGTTGCGACTTTGCTCAGATCCCGGAAGTTGGAAACATGTGCCGTTAGTGCCGTCTATATACGTGGGATGGGGCTAGCATCGGGTAATGTGATTGGCCAGAGCTATACCCCACAGTTCTGCCGAGCTTGCGAAGCAAGTCACTTAGCCTCAACTACCCGGTAGTAGTAGCCTTTTGCCTGGCGCACATTCTATATGACATGGAGTTAAGGTAGTATCAAAGCGAACTTGGGTCTTGCCAATTCCTCCGAGCCCTTCGATAACAGTCTGTTGGTAGTCATGCGCATCGGAGTAGGGAGCAGCAGCAGCAAGAAGATTCTCGAGAATTGCCTTCCGGCCGATGCGGATGAACTGCTTGTTGCGACCAAATGGCAAGGTACAGAACGATTTCCGCGCAGCTTCACGGCGTGTCGTCAGCATTGAATCTTGCAAAGATACTCCTAGGAAAGCGCTTCTACCGAGTAGATACACTCACTCACAAGAGGCTACGCCATACGAGGGCCAAGTAACTCCCCGTGCGATGGTCTACCGCTAATCGATAACCTTTCGCAAGCGGAACGTCGCTCCTTCTATCCCCTCGCCGTATATCGGAAGCATGTAGCCATTGAACAAGCCCAACATGCAATACGCCCTATCCTCTGGACGTCTCGTCAACCGTCTTTCCGACCAAGCCATGCGCTCATCGACGCTGAACTCGAGATGAGAAGTCCCAGAAAGAGCGGCGACCGGAATTCCGGTAACACGATGGATCTTGACTGCGAGCGACATACGGTCTCCGAGGAAGTGGTGATCGGATGAGTAGAATTCTACTCTCGACGGCGCTAGCAGCTCCTGAAGCGTCCAACCTCGTGTGAACCATTTGCTTTGACTGAATGCCCGTTGCCAATCATGATCGCAAGTATTCTTGTCGTCTCCAAGAGTAACATCCGAAAGGTACACATCACACTTCACCGCCCGTTGATACCAAGCGAACATGGACGTTATCGCTTCGGACAGTTCGGTGTGATTGGGTCGATTCATGCAACAGCTATCAATCCAGAAGTACCCGAGGCCATCGCGAGCTGCCTGCTTCCCGCAGAGTAGTATCTTTCGGTATACTGATTTTTTCGATACAGAACCGTCGCACATGTCATTGTAAGTAACTTCATCCTTCTCATTCCGACTCCAGGTATGCGAGAGAATGGCGTATGGGGGTATGGGGTCAAGCAGATCGTCTGTTAGACGAAACGTCCCATCGGCTTGGCATACCAATAGACGCATTCTTGATCGTCATGATTCAAGGATACTTTGAGAACACAATGCAGAATAGTTTGGTATGTTTGGGAAGCCGATTCAATGATCTGGAAACAGTACGATCACCATACGAGGCAGATAAGGAGGCCTGAGGGATAACAGGCTCAAGCTGGTATTTGGGTGATTACGGGCGCGTCACGTCATAACAAAATCATTCTGAAGGTCGTTCAACTCATCCTCTTTTATTGTGTATTCTCCGACATTGTGTGTCTATGTGTACATTACGTCGCTGACTTAGTGTTGCTTCTCCATCGTACCTTTGCCACAATGGCAGCCGCGATCATCATCCAGGCTCCTCGACCAATGCGTTCCTGTTTGCGCGGTGCGCCTTATGTGGTATCATTGGCGAAACAAGCCCGAAGAGTAACATGCAGATTGCAGAACCCTAACAAGAAATCTGTTCATTTTCGTACGGTAGCAACAGACACCGAGAACCTGAATCGGTTCCTGATACTGCCTCGCGATTGAAAGAATCGAGATTGCGCCCTCCATCTCATAGACTGGTCCAACATGACAGCAATGTGGTGTGAACAACTCTCCCATCAGGTGCCGAAGAAACCATCAAAATGTGTCGTCGAAAGATACAGAGCACAACAGCAGCCAAAATCATGACCGTCCTGCACCCCACGCAATCTTCTTTCAGCACTCCTAACATCCACTCACACTGATACCGTAGCGCCATGAGCCTAGTAATAGTCGTGTCCGTCGTTGCTGATAGGAGCTCGAATCATGGCTGGTCCTTGGTCTTCTCGTCTAATGTCTTGTCAGACACGGCTAGGGATTTCGGTAACCTCAACTATTATGATGATGCTATTAGTAAAAACAATAACGAGAACAAACACCGAGGGACTTGCCTTTAGTGGGCGTGGAGGACTGCATCCATGTATTCCATCGAGAACGGCTCTGTGCGCTGTGACTGGCCTCTGGGTCTGGAGGGGTGGGAGTGTATCGCCCGGCTGAGGCTGAAGGAGATGGACGGTTCACAAGAACAGGACCTGACATTTCATCGTTGTCGCATGTGCTGGCCTGGTCATCCTTGGGAGCAGCGAGGTGGACTGCTGCGTGGTCAACGTCGTTGAGTTCCTGCTCGTAGACACCATTCGTCGCTCCGGAGCCCGGATTCTTATTCGCTCGGTTCCTGCGTGCTCTCCAGAAGAATAGCCAGATGACACTGAGGACAATGAGGGTGACAACGCCGACGATGAGACCGATCTCCAATGCGCTGGGCTTGAAGGGGCCTCCGCTGTTGCCAAGTGACGAGGGATTGGCGCCTCCATCGAGGGGTGAGCCACCGTCGTAGTGGTCAGGGACATTGCCACTGCCATCGGGGAAAGGCGACATGGTTGTCAATCGTGGTTGACCGCAGTCGTGAGAGAGCAGAGCGAGTTGTTGGGCGACTAGCTGCTGCAGATGGGTGTTTCGCGTCGGTTGAGAGACGCGATGGTGGGTTGGAACTTGGGAGTCAGATTGAGGGAGTGCTTCAGCACGCGGGGCATTGGGGACAAAATGGCCTTGTGCAGAGCGAGCGTCGAGGCAAACAAGTGTGCGGGGCAACGAAGTGAAGGTGGCAGGGTGGTGCTGGAGGTGGTGTTGGTACCTCCTGGGGCTGCCGTGAAGATGATGGATGGTTTGTCTGTGCACGCTCCTGCTGGCCCAGTGAGGCTGGATGGGACAGAATTGGGGAAAGAGCGAGCACCAGGAGTGAGGACTCGAGGGAGTTCTGGTGAGACGATGACAGGGAAGGCTCGAGTATGTATAGGGACGCAGGGACGCAGTTGGTGACAGAGAGCAAGCGCGACGGGGACACGGGTCGCAAAGAGGTAAATACCTAAGACCTATGATGTCTTGGGGAAGTGCAAAAGGCAAGATCAATGGCCAGGCCGGTTGGAGCTTTGGTTCTGAAGATGGGATGACATGCCACTTCCCATATTCCTTGTCAGACATCCAATCGCACCTTCCATTGCAGTGTTGGACCTGGGGGGGTTCCAAAGAGGGTGGTCGCATCCAACATCCACACCTCTGTGCAGAGTGATCAGGGTGGCCACCACCTTACCTCGGAGCTTCGAATATCCTATGGTCATCGGCGCATCGGTAGATGGCAGTCGATGATATGCATGCCTACATGTACAGTAGTAGGCAGAGCGTAGGTAGGTAGTGCTGCACATGTGCTTTGGCCTGTGTTCCCTGAACCACCATTCGAGGAATGCAGTCGGGCAACACTCAATCTCTCTGTGACCCGTTTCCGATACAAGTAGCTCTCCCTAGATGGTTTGTTGTACATCGTGCAACCTGGTCTCCATTGCATACATGTTTGGCTGTGCGCCTGGCTTCAAAAACGGTCATATTGGCACATGAAGTAGTCTACGCAAGCAGCTAGGCGCAGCGGAAACGCAGGCAACCAAAAGTTATATGGATGTCTTACTGATCATATTTTTTCTATCATGATGAGCATCATGCGAACATGTTCCATCTTGACGACATACGCTGGCTACCTACTTAGTGTGTTCCGCAGATCATCTTCTTTCTGTGGTGCAGAGTACTCGGCCGGTAGCAGCGAAGATGCATTGGGCCGTGCAGTACCAACCGGCTGCTACATCTGTCCGAGGCGATCACTCGAATGTGATCATCTTACCGGCCATGGACAGATGGAGTAGGCATCCGGCAATCCCATCTGGCCACACCCTGTTCCTGTCGGGTTGCACATGTACGAGCTATATTTGGAACATTCGCAAACAACTTATGTACTGTCTCACTTAATCCGACCTTGTTCGATGATTCAATCGTGTGCCACTTGCGTGTGCAATTTTTGCATGCCTGTATCCTTAAATCCGTACTTCGTGCCTCAATCTGTACGCCTAAACCTACTCGGACTATACGCTGATCATGCCGTGTCTATTCTACTGCCAATATCCTACTTTACGGACGTCTGCGTTTGTCTCGGGCAGCATACAGGGCTTTTGGCACCAAGTCCAAAGCATCCTTTACGATCTGGATATATCTACCTGTTGCCAATAATTATATGACTTTGTAAGAGTCCCATAATCTTCATCGTGCTGAAGTCAGTTCGACTCATACCGCGCGAGTTCCAATCCGCAACTTAATGTATCGTGGGACAGCAGACCACTTAAATACAGCTTTACTTCAAGCATCCCATTGTAGAGGCTTGGAAATATAGTGCTGGGTAATCTCTGAGCCCACTGCACTCTCCGTAGTCGGTTGCCAACGGTTCTTGGCTACCCAGTCCCGAATCACACTTCACCTTACCTCAAAACAGATCAACGCCAGCTTATTAGGTGAGGTTCCTATTGCACAGAATCCACACTTTTGTACGACGAGTCAGGCATCGGAGATACAAGCTTCGCATAAGTCATGGACCAGAGGTACTGGTGTATATATTACTTAGATATGGCCCATTTTCAAACCAAAAGGCATCCCATTTTTTATCCTTACAATGCGTTGCTATTTTCCTACTTAATTTCCATACGATGAATCAAGATCTCATACTTACGAACGAGAGTACCGTAATGACACGTCTGACTTCCAATATACGCAGCACTGGATAACAACCAGTTTGTCACGCAATGTTACACGCCCTGCGACTGAGCCGAAAGAAACACACCTATCAATCCCGCAGCGACATCACATCGATCGCTATTATCAGACTAATCGGCCTGTAAACAAACGACCTTGCACAGAGATGAAAGCTTATCACGTTGCGTAAAGGAGTGTAAGTAGTAGAATTCAAGGTCTATCAGTCACTGGGTACAGTAACAGCCCTATCGGCTGTCCTGTCCTGTTCAATCCCAAAAAGAAAATCAACTCCTCGAAAACCGACGTCGAAGACCACACCATCGCCAACCGTCCATAGATCCGAAGAGAAAGACCGCGATCGCGATCATCAAGGCCACTAATACTACGCCTAAGACAACAAAGAAAATAGAGACAGGTGGCGAGTAGGGCCCCTCGTGAGAAACAGCGAAGTTGGTCACGTTCCCCGCCAGCGTGCCGTTCATGGGCGCGAGGAGGGCGGGGGTTGCGGTTGTGTTGAACATGGTGGGTGCCATTGTGTGGGTTGGTTACTTGTTTGAGATTTGTTTGAGAGATATTGGTAGTGGGAAGCTGGATTGGATGTGGATGGTTGGTCTGATGATGAGAGTTTGCGAGTGAGTGACGAGGTTGCGATGATTAGTGGGTTATATGCAGAAATACAGGAGACAAAGAGTGCATAAATTATAAACACAATGTTCTATTGACAATGGCGATTGTTGCGCTCTGGTTTAACACATCAGAGCGGCCGTAATGCTTGGTACATAGTGGAATAATATGACTGTTCCAGATAAAGACATTGTATAGTTTCTGTGTGATTGATCATTTCTCTGGAAACTCGTCTCCTCACTTTGCACTCCCGTCAACCGTCTCTGCTGTCGTGAACTTGAAGCAAGATCCCTATCAAATGTCTTCTGCGTACCTCGCTTCACCAGCACTTCTTTGTGAAGAGTTTACCTTTAATACTGTAAACATGGATAAGAGAAATTTGTCAAATAACTACTGAGGTAAACGTGGTTCAAACTATTGATAAGAAGTAGCCAAGGCAGGTGAGTCTCCATGAGTCTCAACCAACGTACGCATGGCACTACCCAGCACAGGGTCTGGATTAATAAGGAATATGAGGCGGAAACATCCGCAATGCCGAAAGGGAACCAAAAGCAGCTCCATTAAAAGCACCTCCCTCAACCTCATCCCGAACCCTTCAAGACCTTCAGCGCCGCTTCAAAGTTCGCAATATCGCGACTAAGCTTCTCTCGCCGCTGTCTAACATGTGCGTCCTCGCCAGCAATCATATCGAGCTGCTCCTCTGTCAGACGCAGAACCATCTGCGTATTGAAGATCTTAAGCGGGCTTTTGTCACCGGCAAGTAGGTAGTAGTTCACGGCCTGCTGGCATACGACGTCGACGAAGCGCTTCCGCGATACTTCGTAGTAGCTGTGCAGCACGTCGTGCATGTACTCGCGGACGTGCGCCGAGTTGGCTTTGTCTAACGCAAGGCTCTGCAGAGCTGACTTCTTGATCTGGATCACGTCGTCGTCAGACAAGTCGTCAAGGGGGCTGGGCGCCTCGTAAATCCCAAGTTTTTCCATCGCGCGGACCAGTCTTTCACTCTGCGCTTTTTGCAGGTTGTCGTTGAAATAATGGTTCAGAGTGATGGGGCAGCAGTGGCGCTCTATTTCTAGCAGAAGTTTGGCGCATTCTAGAGCTCCGCGGTATGAGCTTTGGAGATCGTCGAGAAGATGCGCATCCCAGAGTTCCTGGTAGACTTTCTGGTCTGGACAGCTACCTTGCAGTGCTTCGTGAATGAAGTGGTGGACGTGGTAGATAGCCCTTGTCATGTGGACCATGGTTATCGAGTCCCACTTCTTCGACTGTTCTTGGAACATAGTTCCTAGAAGAGTTCCCGCAAACTATTAAACTTGTTAGACGACGGGCCGTCGATGACGAAATGGTGCAGACATACCGTTCCGAGCTCTTGTCCTCGACTGGACGTGTAGACGTGTTCAATGTAATCTAGAATGTCCGTATTGGCTTCTGCCTTGGGCATTTCGGTTATAAAAGGTTCTAGAATCTCTTCAAGCTCTGGGTAGACCGGGGGATCAATCTTAGGCCCGTAAGCCTCTTTCAGTGTTGGCCAAGAGTGTTCGGGCAGATGAACGCCTTCGTCTTCCGTCGTCTGGAAATGTCGCATATGGCCGTGCGTGGTCATCTTGTCCGAATACTTCTCGTTGGCCTCAACTACACGCGTCACCAGTCGCAGGTCATGATTGGAGAACATCTCATGATGAGCATATGACGCACCAAGGGCGTCTCGTACACGTGACTGGAAAGTCTCGCTGATTCCGTTCAGGTATGCTCGTTGCGTTTCTGGATTGTTCCTGGAAGGACCCAATCCCTCCCGTTGATACTTGAGCATGTTGAACTCTTTCAAAACCTCGAGTTTTAGTTGAGGGAACTCCTTCTTGATGAGGTCGATGAGAAGTTCGCGAACCCTCAGTTTGAGACATTCGATGCCGGCTCTCCCCGTATGTTGGAGGGCGGACCAAGGGGCTCGCGCAAAAAATCTGCGCTCATCCATTTGGCCCTCTTCGAGTGTCTTGCTAGCGTCATCGGGTCCTCTGTTCTTGACGATGTAATAACCCAAAGTGAGATCATTTCGTTTGCCGAGAACGTGGTCGATCGCAATTTGCTGAGTGCTGCGTTCGATTGCAAGATCGGGCTTAGTGAGTACAGCCATTGTCCTCGACATCGCTGGATCGGCTTGTTTGGCCAGCTTCAAGATTTCCTGTGTAGCTGGATCGACATTGCTAGGCATGATGGCAAGTATACTAGGGGAGGAACTCAGCTCATGTTAATTGTGCTTTTGGAGCATACAATGTCACCTACATTGTTCGTGGATCTTTCACTACAATGACACTGTGAGTTGACTAGTCCCCATGATAAGGAGGCAACTTACTGTAGGTTTTAACCATATTCATGACCAGAGCGATGTCGCTCTCGAGGGTCAGACCTGTAAAATGGTGAATTCATATTGGGACTACGACTGATCATGCTTTTGGTTCCGGCTTACCTTGAGTTTCCGTGCGAAAGATACCAGGGACATCGATGACGGTGAAATGCTCTTCCTATTTGAGTCAGTAATTATACTGAGGTGGACCAATCCCAGAATGAAGGGAGTATACCTCAGGACCACACTTCTCGATTCTGAGGATATGCTCGCTGAAGGCCGGAAGTGACGAAGTGCTTTCAGTTCCCACAGACTCCCCAGCAGCTCGGATACCCATTGCTTCATTTGCCTATCCTGATCAGCACAGCTTTCTCCGCAGTCGCACATAGATCTTACTCCTTGGAAGACGTGGGCTAGCGTCTCGGGGTCTAGTCCGGTAAACTCGCGATGAAACTCCTTGACGCGATCCTGTTGATCTTGTGGAGCGTCCGGGTTGGGGATGACTGGAGGCGAAAGAGTTAGAATGGCGAGGACATCGACTGGATGAACGGCGACGTTGAAGGAACAGGGGATATTGGATCATACTCGACACAGTGATGCTTTCGACATCCTCACGACGGCAGGTGATCTGCGTTGCGTAGCGAGTGCAAAGTTCGGCGGCGCGTGGGAACGCAAATCCTGTGAGGTTCTCAAGAACAGAGCTCTTTCCCGAAGATTGATCTCCGACGACAACAAGCTGAATACTCGTGTTAGTGCTCAAAACTTCGAGATAGGGCGAAGCAGACAAGATTTTACTTGGGGCAAGGCAATTCTGTTACCAATGAGCTCCCGCAGTTTGTCAACCTTGGTCAAGATGGTGAGGTTGCCAGAGCCTGACTGCTCATGATGATTTGATTCGCTCGTATTGAAAGAGAGCTCAGCGATGAGGTAGATTTGATGTGAATGATTTGTTTGATGTTATGGACAACGAATTTGAATATCAAAGAGAGGAGAGATAGTTAGAAACAAGGTAAGGACTCTTCCCACACCCGAGCGTCCTTATATTTAGCCGGAATATCTGATGCGTCGTATCTACACAGGAGAACAGTGATATCGTAGTCAATTCAGACACAAACGGATCGCCTCCAATCACATCGCGTTGCCTTGTTCATTATTGACCGACCCGACTGACTGCCGGATTCCGTGCCCAGTCCTTTCTAACGACGTCTCTCATTCGCCCGCAGCGAGCCTTGACAAACGCAGGAACAAGCATATCCTTGCATACTGCCGCTTGCGAAGATCTGCGAGGCTGCGTTGGAAGGTGCCGAGGGTGCATACATGACAATGAGCAGACAGCCGATGTTGTATTGATATGCTACCCCATAGAAACGGCGTCGTTTGCCTATTCAACTGCAGTTTTCTGAGTACGGTAAAAGGACGAGCAAACGGAGAATGCTACTTGCCGCTTAGATATTTGCACCAGGAGAATACTCACTTCCTATTGTCAGCAATGTTTCGGTCGGCTGTCATCGGTCAAGCTGTCGCGATGCTCTAGACTCATGCGTTTGTATCGCGACTTCGAATCAGGGGCTTTGTCTGGTAGCATGAAGTCAATCGCCACGCTGGGGAAGCCGCCCTGTCAAACGAGCAAAGAACCGAAGCAATAGACGATCGATGTGGTATGAGACGGGTTTGTGCAGTAGTGAGTCTTGCTAAAGTCAGGTCCTGGCCAAATTCCTGCTGAAAGCGGCACTGCTTTGGAGAAATCCAAATTGGCACTTGGTAAACCATTATTGTTTTTTTTATATATACAATCCCGTGGGAGATGTATTAGAGTACAAGCCTATCGTTCCTTTGACTCAACGGACTCGTGGTATCCATTCGTCTGCATGCCGGATGTGCGACCGTGTCAGCAGGGTTTAGCATGGGACCGTACATACAATGGCTGTTTGATGCTAGTATCCGGGGGCTGGCGAGGTTGGATAGAACAAGCTGACTGGCGATGGCGACATTCTACTGTCAATTGTGGAGCTTTATACAAAGGTCGTGAGCTGCATAGCAGAAGGAACAGCGCATTTCATGGCTGTCTTTGCATCCTCTCCCATGGCGAAGGCATTATGGAACAATCGGCAAGCGCTAGTTAACCTCTTATTTCCAAAATACTGGCACGTCTGAAAAGTATCATCCAGCTTGTAAAGTCAGACTAGCTATAGATTAAGCATGATGCGATAATAGTTCTGACCTGTATGATACAGACCATTTCCAGCATATGCCGTATCATTGCCGTCCCTTGTGCCAAACCTCTCCTCGAGTCCCGTGATCAAGATACTATCTATATAATCACGGACATCCTTTTCAAAGGAAATCCTCTCAATGTGCATCGCGGTCGTGATGCCGTTGCTCGGCTTCGGGCCCGCCCGCCTGACAAGCAAATACAACGATTCAAGTAGCCCTCTTTGCAAATATTAGGCCTGGTTTGTTATCTATGCGGCTTCAACACAATCACGCTCTAGCATCGGCTACTCGTTGCTTGAAGATGTGCGCAATGCCGGCACCAATTACGAACGTTATTCCTTCACATCCACCCTACCGAGCCTACCTAGTAGCTTAAGCAATGCCAGAACTGCGCAGTCGCTGAGAGGAAGTTTCAACTTGGCAAAAGCCACACAAGCACTTCTCGATTGACCGAAACACATGAAGCATGATGCAAATCAGCACACTCCGCATTCTTACAGTCTTGAGTGTGGTTGTAGTTGTAATTGTTCCCCTATTGGTGGTTGCTTATCCCTTGCTTCGTGATATCGACAACCGGTGAAAGCTGAACAATGCTAAGCGATGCAGATGCAACAGTCAACGGCAAGAAGAACGTGATTAATAATCGTATGCAGATAAGCGATCAACATGTTGCCATTCGCCCGGGAAGTGACTCGTAACAAGACCATTGGTAAGGGTTATATGTCCAAGTAATGTCCAGTACTGCTACTTCAACCGCGCAGAGAGTGCTGATGGGCAAGATGGCGGCCCCAAACTATAGCGGCGTAGCACCATAGTAACATAAGAAAGAGCATGCAAACAGATTGAGTATCAAAGTGAGATAAAAGTCTCAAGATATTATTATCAGCAATAGATATCCTTCTCATGCTACACCCAGCTATACCTAGAAAGGGAATTCAAAAACCTATTATCCAAACACCCAACGCATTGATTCATCCCGAAAAAAGAAGCACAAACAAGAAAATCAAGCGCCGCGCATCCTATTTCGCAACTGAACAGCGGGCCCATCCCTCGTCGCGACAAACATCTCGTAAACCTGGTACTGATCCACATCCCGACGGCCCTCTATTGCATCAGGACTCCCACCGCCGATCCTATTCCAACCATCCTCCTGCATCTCAAACCGGTACAGAAACTTGGCAAGCACGATATACATCTCCAGATAAGCCAGATTCTTGCCGATGCAGCCCCTCGAGCCAGCAGAATACGCGGAAAAGCAGCTCTCCGCCCTCGCTACTCTTGCCTCCGAGGAGCCGGTCTTGTCATTTTCATCGACGATCCATCGCTCTGGATTGAAGGTAAATGGCTCATCGAGGTACGTGTCATTGTGCTGCAAGCAGTACGTCGCAGTGCCGACTGTTGTCCCAGGCGGGATGCACACGCCATCAATGTACAGCGGGCTGGCTTGAACTTCGCGAGGAAGGTCCGCGGGCACGGGAGGACTCATTCGCAGTACCTCCTGTGTGAAGGCGCGGAGGTAGTGACACGCGTAGAGCTTCCTGCTGTTTGTCCCGATTTCTTCGAAGCTGCTGAACATTGACGTGATCTCGGCGGCGAGGCGAGATTGTACCGAAGGATTGCGGACGAGATAGAATAGCGCTGCTGAGAGGGCTGTCGACGTTGTGTCTCCTCCTGCCACGATGAGGTCTCCTGCCTCGTTTAGGAGTTCCGCTTTATTGTAGGCTGGGCGTCCAGTATGTGGATCAACGGCTTTGAAGAGGTAGTGGAAGAAGTCCTGACGACCGGTCGGTAGGGACGAAGGAGATTCAGAGCCCCGATGATGGGATGCCTCTTCGACTCGCGTCCGTTCTGCGAGGCATTTCTTGACGAAGGTGTCCCAGTCTTTCATTGTTGGCGGCGCGATGATCGCCAAGAGTTTGTCAAGACCTCGCGGCTTCAGATAGACCCAGATGCTTACAAATGGGGATGCAGCGATCTGATAAGTGCATTCAGTTAGATCTTGTTGTGAATGAGCGTGGGTGCTGAACAGGAAGCTACTTACCGGATGCATGATCTCTACGAAGGACATCATGAGTGTAGGAACGTATCGCAAATCACTCCCAGGCTCCTTCATGTCGAAGCATCGACCAAAGCACAGGTCTCCAAGGATATCGAAGACAAGGTACGTGATCCAATGCGACATGTCCAACGACTTAGACCAAGCTTTGCCTCCATCGACCTCTTGCGCTAGCAGTTCGCACCATCTGTCGACATTGCTATGAATGAAAGGTTCGGCGGAGCGTAGCGCCTTATCCGAGAAGGTGTTGCTAAGTACCTGTCTTTTGCGTGTATGGGTCGCTTTGTCGAGGGACGTCCATGTTGTGGCGGCATTAGGTTCCGGGTAGAATGTCTTGTAATACTCGCCCTTCCGGGTCACGGTCTTGGTGCCGTATATCGCCTGATATGCTTCCGGGGTGTTGAAGACCAGGTAATTTGGTCCTACGCGAACGACAGGGCCTGTGTGGAGATGAAGAGTCAGCCGTGCCAAGCACACAGATGCTGCTGTTAGGTTCGAGACGGAGATGTACCATATTTCTGATGGAGCCTCCAGAGCCAAACATGACGATCCTTCTTCAGAGTGTAGTGGAAAGCGGGAAGGCCTGATATTCTAGACAAGAAAGGCCCTGGGACTTTGGCGAGAGGATGGAGAAATGCTCTGTACAAGCAGATGGCGATAACGTAGCCTAAAGCTAGCAGCGCTGAGAGACCGAGAAGCTGCATTCTGGCAACCAGCTCGATCGTCTGTGTAAAGCCAGTAGATGTCGAACACGATGATCCAAGCCATTTCGAATTCGAGCCCGACTGCGGTCATAGGGTTTATGTAGTCGACTGTGTGACCATCTCCCAGGGGAGATACGCTTGGACGTGTATCTGCGTCCACATATTGACTCGCTATGACCTTTTCTCGAGTCCTGGCATCACAACGCCGCATTGCGGAATTCTGCCGCTGGCCAATACGGCGAGGACGTCGTGATGATAGTTCTCAAGACGAGATCCGAATGACTAACATCGCCTTCCGATCGCTGTAAGGGGCCAATAGGTCGATCGCAAGAAGATCCAGAGCTGTGTCACCGTTGGTGATACCCATTGCAAAAGTGATCGCACATTCTTGTCGCGTGCAGGGTGCAGAATCCTTCCCCTTTCACGGGGTCTATCGAAGCTGGACCAGGTTGAGGACCAGGGTTGCTCGTCGCCGTGGTCAAAGCTCCGACGGTAGATTCCGGCCTAAATTACAGGATACCTAAGCCATGTATCAGCAATAGTCACACTTGACGAGTTCCGTTCACGAACCATTACTTGGGAGGATACTGGCGAAGGCGCTCGACATTGGCATTCGATAGGATGTGGGTGAAACGTAGGTTGGTGATCAAGAAGCTGTTGGTCACATATGCGCACACCATATCGAAGGCCGTCGAGCTGGCGCCACAACACGAACTCGGCGAATCAGACGAGACTGTACCAGCCCGTCGGGTTCCAGACCCGTCTCGGCTCTGACCTGTCGCGCACATGAACTGGGCTGAAGCGACAGACCCAGGTCCTTGGGCTCGAAGCTCTAGGCTCCGTTTATGAGATGCATCATGCAGCTATTACTGGTACCAACCAGTCCCGAAATGCAAATCATGCAACCTGGTGGGCATGCATCCCCCAGATCAGATCTTTGAACAATGTCTCGCCTTGCCTTATCGCGAGCGTCACCATATGCATGCGATAGTGATAGTGATGTGGCATATGTTGAAACGTCGTCAATAGGTACAATCCGACACATCGTCCTGTAAACCCGCCAATAGCGTAGACAGGTTGCAGAACTCCAAGGAACTCGGTGCAGCAATCTCACACCAAGTCCAGTTTATGAGACTCACCTCCTTCTGCGTGCAGCGACGACACCTCCTTCTCTCACTACCTAGGTGTGCGACGCCTCTTCGCCTCTCGACCGTCAGCCGTCTGCGTCGCTCACATTGCCCCGCTACCATCGATGCACCTCACACACCCTCATCTGCGCTCCGATTTGAAAGTGTCAATACATCGCGCGAACGGAAAATGGGGGCGAGACAGTGAGCATATATCGAGTCAGCGGGGCGTCCAGAAACTTCAGGTTGACAGTTTGATGGAAACTCACAACTGCGTATTTCCCGTGATGCACCATCGGAGTGAAGGAAAACTTAATCCAAACCCTGCACTCAGTCAAACATGGCCACCCGCTGACACTGAGCTTCGCTTGAGTTGTTCAATAACATCTGTGATGGTTGCCCATGCTTGCTATGCACCCTCCGCTCTTTAACAAATGCCTGAATGAGTGAGGGGCAATCCGAAAGTTGGAGTGAAGTGAGGCTCATGTACATTGGCTTACGTGAGGCAAATGACTAATCGCACGCGAATCAGAACCTCCATAATCGTTCCGAGGACATCCGCCAGGGAGACAATGGAGTAGGAGGGGCTCGCTGTGCCATATTTTCGCCTCATAAGCCTCCATAGCTCAAGATCGCGTGTTCCTTTTTCTCTGGCTGTTGGCTTCGCAGCAATCATCACATGTGTTCAAGTCTATTAATAAGATGAAGCGTGACTCTTTTCAACCAGTCACACCCGGGATCGTTCTTGTTCCGGAAGAGGATGTGGATACACGATCAGATGCAGACCTCATTGACACCCTCAAGAGTCCCGTACCGGTACGCCACGAACGGAATGTCTGAGCCTTTTGAAATACGGGATGGGATGCTATGAAATCTTGGACTCAGCGCAATGTCCTCAGCTGAATTCGTCGTCAAGGTCCCTCATGGGACGTCCGTGTTCTTGATATGGTTCCAGGGTCGACAACAAATGTGCAGAACTTTGTTCCGCCAGATTACCTCCCTGATTGCTTCAAGAACAACATCATGGACGGACCTACAAAGGGTCGGCATGAGAGTGATCTTGCACGGTTGCCTCTCTTGCGCCTCTATGGAGGGGCTTGGCTAGATGTTGGTTCGATTTTGTTGCGGCGATTGGATGACATCGTTTGGCGAAGTCTCGAAGACCCTGTATCGCCGTACGAAATGGATGTTTCATTATTTCAATACCGAAAGTACCCGGGGCAGTGCATCACCGGATTCATATCTGCGCGCAAAGGCAATCCTTTCATAGAGCGGTGGATGAAGGTGAACTTGGAACTTTGGAAAGGAAGCGGTCGCACCAATTGCTTCGGACTGCATGAACACCCACTCATCAAACCTCTAGGCTTATGCGTGCCGCCGGACTGGCAGGAGAACGAGAATCCCCGGACTATCGACATGGGTGGTTCTGGTGAGGCTTTCGATCTCGCGATTCTGACAGATTATCTAGCGCTGAATATGGCGTATGAGCGTGTTCGACTTCTCGTGGACGAAAGCACGGGGTGGGATGGGCCAGCCTACTATCGCTCCCACGTGCACTTCATCGATACTATTGACGAGCTTTGGAAGTCGCATGAGATGATGGTCCAAGACGAGGCTTTTCCCCTTTTGTCGCTGCCCTTCCAGCCTTATTCCTCGATTCCTCAAAAGAAAGCTGCTGCAGAGTATGTCGGATATATTCTCGCCAACAGCAGTATCGCCAAGCATAGCCAGGGCCACTGGCAGCCCGGCCACCAAATTCCTTTAGCCATGTCTTGGAGCATGCCGGAAAATGATGGAGCTGATGTTAGGAAGGGCACCTGGTCCGAATACATGCGCTGGGCTAGCTTGTTCTGTGAGCAGACTCGCTTTCGGGGCCAGTGCTTGCCTAGTCTTGAGCTTAGGGCAGAGAAGGATGAAATGATAAGCGGGTTTGTTGTAGGGAGTTGGAAACCGATTCTTTCACTTCTTAGCTCCCATCAAACGTGTCGCTCTTCTAAACTTGAACAACTCTCACATGTCTCGCTATATTGCAATTGCCCGCAATCAGACGACAACACGCCCATGATCGAACATCGATTCGCTTTGAGGTTGATAGCATTTGCCATTACCCCTCCATTCCAGTGACACGGATGGTGTGTAGTACAGCCGTCAGTTCGGCATGTTACTCCAAATCTGTTTGCATCTACATGCTTTAAGGCGTCAGTCCAGCCATACGACAAAATAAAGTCGGGGCGACAATTTCCGGCCACCGAGCTCTCAACATTCGTCTTTGTTTGCGCCGAGAGGTCTTCCTATCCCGCACGTGATATCAACTCAGTGCAGGAATGTGACAAGGTCCACGAGTGGTCAGCACATGCCACAGCTGAGGGGTGCTGTCCAATAGATCCAATATGACACGCAGTCGACGTTAGATGAAAGGATTTGAGCCCGGCTCGGCGGGGCGGACTCAATACATTCTTCTGGTAGTATGTTCTCCCCCATTCCACGCCAGGCATCATTGTGACAAAAGCCTATAAACCGACGTCATTGATCACAGCCCTTGGCGGTGTGATAAAGTCATCTTCCGAGTTTTATATTTGTTCACGTCTTTCTGATCCTGGGTCGAAGAGTACAATCATGTCGGCAAGCACGGCTCTCCCTTCGTCCGAACTTGTCTTCTCGATTAGAATAGAGTTTCGCGTGTACACCCATGAATTGACAACCGATAGTGAGTACGCAGACCACACCAAGAATGAGGAAATACGATATGAGTGTGTGAGACAGGGGACTCAAGACAAGCTCGTGGAGACTGGAGTCCGCGGTGCATTGTTTGAAGGTATCAGAATCGCCCGTATGGCTCTGGGGTTCCCAAGGGTGACCGACAGCGACACCACTACAGAGTTGAGAAGGTGGTCCGTCTATTGTGCCGATGATCCACCATGCGAGCCTAAAATACCAGTTGATTGTCCAGGTACGAAGATTGAAACACCTTACGCCCCTCAAAAAGGCAGACTGACAGTTTGATAACAGTTCCAACAGTCGTCAGATCCCCACCATTCAATTACGACGATTCCCGGCGCCCACAGGTGCTTGACGCATTCCGTACAATTTACGATTACCTCGATGAAACAGCAAAAGAGGACATTCGGAATAAACGAACGGCACTTTTCTCTCCAGTCCTCCTTCGCATTTGGCAGCACACCAACCCCAGAACTAGATACTTTCCCTTCATACAAGCGAAGAACATCGCGAGAACGACGATGTGGACCAGAAATCTATTGGAGCAGCCGACGACGCATCTTCATCCATCACAAACCGAGAACGCCACCCGGATGAAAGAAATCCAACGCCATCTCGATGGCATCCGCAACAGGCCTCACCTCGTCCACTTTCTCTCCACACGGGTACCTGGACACCACATTTTCGACATTCCACAGCGTGAATGGTGGAGTCTCGAGGAAGTGATGGGTAGCGCGTCAGCGGCCAGTAAGTCATCCATCCGATTGCATAAACTACTTTCCAAATACTCTTCTCTTATGCCATCATCACCGAATAACAAGATCCCACTCATCCGGCGACAATAACTAACAGGGTCTGGCACCAAACAATCC
Source organism: Xylariaceae sp. FL1272 (assembly GCA_022432385.1). Lineage (NCBI taxonomy): Eukaryota > Fungi > Ascomycota > Sordariomycetes > Xylariales > Xylariaceae > Xylariaceae sp. FL1272. The sequence goes on from JAJJXC010000019.1 coordinate 522,761, forward strand.
GAAGCCCAAAGCCAGAGGGTCGACATCGCGTCCCATCCATTCAAACCTGGGTAGACGTGGTATACAACGCAGCTCTAGCGGGGTTCCGCATCGATGAAGATATCATGTGGGAGGGGTTGAACCACAAGATAACCACGATAGCTCTGAAAGAAAAGATGTCTGCATTTGTCGAAGAAAGGGAAGATGGCGAAAGGAGCCGACCGACGTCGGAGGAATTGATCACAATTTTGAGGCACATTCAAGATCCACAGGCGAGCTTGCCAGTGTAAAAGCGTCCCAACAGTGATTAGGAGGAGTATGGGCAAGAATGGTGCTGCAGGCGACCATATCTCAGGGTGGCATTCGCATCTCGAAAGGCCTTGGATCCTCTAGCAATCATCATCTTAGGAATGATTGCAACAAATAAACGGGTGAGAAAGATACTTGTAAGTCCTCAGAACCTAACCATATTCAAATACACACCCTATCATATCATAATCCAGTACTCATGCATCTAACAAAACACCGATCGCTCAAGCCCCAGCCCAAGCTCAAAGAAACCCGCTCTACACCCCCCATTACACAAATCACTCACACTTCCTCCCTCACATGACGAATAGAATAAAGACTGCTCGAATCCCCGACCTGTCCGCTCCCCCTCCACTCCAATGTCGACCTGCTCACGGGCTTCTTCACCTCCCTCAACCCCAGCGCAGCATTGGCCGGAGGAACAACAGCAACCGGGCTACTCTCCGTACTCGAATCAAGCACCTCCTTCCCCTTCCCCTTCTCGCTCTCTCTGCTCCCATCCTCAGACACCGACAGGACATTCCCAAGATTGACGGTAGACCTAAACTCGCTCCAGTTCTCGTCGAAGCTCTTATTCTCATCAGCAAGCATAAAGACAAGCGCCGTCAAAAAGGCCGCAAGGACAATGACCGTCACCAACGCAGCACCGGCTCGATCTCCGTCCCGGATCGGGCCATAATGCCAACCTACAGGGTCGATGCGTCCGTTATCCGAGCCACCGGCGCCGGGGTCACCCTCACTCGTGCCGCCGGTGGCGTTCGTGACGGGTGGCTTCGCGTCATGTATCATAGTCGCAAGAACGACTTCCATAGCAGCCATCTGCTGCCCAACTCCCGTGGTGCCATCCCACAGTCCGCTATTATTGGCCCATTTCAGCCCGCACATGCGACCATTGGCGCCGCCCGTGCATTGCTTCGCGGCGGCTTCGGCCGAGTTACGCAGCAGTTTCTTGATCTTTGTTGTCGTCCACGGCGCCCATTTCGTGGTCGCTGCCATCCAGCGGCTGAGATAAGCTTTAAAGGATAGTTGGTCCGTGTCGCAGAGGTTGACAGGCTCGCAGGCGATCTCGATCATGATCTTATCGTCGTCATTATCACCGAAAAAGAATATGAGCTCCGTGCTATATAGGAGTCCATCGACGCGGTTGTGCCATAGCGCAGTGTCGCCTGAGTTTTCATTCCGGTTCGAATACTCGACCATGGCTGCGGCGCCGAGCAGAAATGCGCCGACATTATATGAAAACTCATAGGGTGTAATAGTTGAACAGTTATCGGTAGTGTGAGCACCGTCGTAGATACGGTACGTGGGGCCCAAGAAACCGACGCCCGCCATCCAGTCCCATGTTTTTACCGCCCACTCCGCATATGTGGCGTTTCCGGTGTACAGCGCCAGTCGTGCAGCGATGTTGAAGAAGCAAGCTTGGGAAATGGAGTTCTTGTAGTCGTATCCATTGTTCCAAGTAAATATCTGCCACCGTAAACCGCCATTGCAGTCGTGTTGGTCCCATCGTGCTGCTTGAGTGTTGAAAACAGCTTGGGCGAGGGCAAGCCATTGAGGTTTATTGCTAGGCGGGTTCGGGAAGTTGACTTCTGCGGCGCTCATTGCGGCCATGCCCCAGAAGCCTTGGTCGTCATTTCCTTCCGTGAGTGTCTGATTTGGTGGCATGTAATCGTTATACGGCCCGACTTGGTGTAGCATTCCCTGGATGGTGAGATCGTTGTACGTGGTATCACCAGTGTAATACCAGTAGTCGATTAAAGCGCCCATCAATGCGCCACCCTCCCACCCTGCAGCGATCGGTTAGCTATGCCTTTGGCACGTCGCTCCTGTGTGGGTTTACGCACAGTAATATGGCTGTGGAAGAAGGCCAGGAATCCCTCCTGGATGATTGCCCGTGTAGAACGACATCAGGTCCGATGTCATCTGTTTCGCGACAGAAAGGATTGAGGCTGGGAGGAAGCACAGTCAGTTATCTTTGAGCATTTGTTGGTACGCAATCGTCTACCTACAACTCGAGTCGACATCAAGACCGTAGGCGTCGACATGATTGCCCGAAAGCAGCAGTGCAGTTGCCGCATTCCGCCCTAGGTATTGCAGGCCAACCATATTGTGTGGAGAGGATCACCTTCTTGCTTTCGAAGTCAGCAAGGAGCCTAGGAACAGATGTCCCTATTCCACATGACAACGAGGCCAATAAACGTCACTATCTGGACTGGTTGGATCCTCTTCGTCGGTCTCGAGTTCCTAACCCAACGCCCTGAGAACCAAGAGATTGCGCGAAGCAGGTAGGATGTGTCCCTTTAAGTTTGTGACACATTCATAGACGCAGGTGGGGATGCAGTCGTCACGATGGGAGTCGTGAGTCGCTGGTCAATGCTGAATGATGTTCGGAGGGAATGGTGGGCGGTCACGAACTTCCCTCTCTCACAGATGCAGTCGGTAAGCACAAACGAACGTGAAGCAAAAGACGCGAAGCAACCAAAGACGTAGAAGCGGCGAAGATAGGCAGAGGGTCTGACTATCCAGACTCGAGCCCGCTCATGTGGCAACGATGCGAACCGGAACCTAGAAACTCGGCAAGATCAGTAGGCGTAGCTACAAAGGCAATCCTTATTCCATGATTGCTGTTTCAACGAGCATAGCAGGAGTCAGCAGTGACTTGACATGTCAAGCACAACCGCCAAATGCACGCAGAAACGCCAGTTCCGAGGAGGTGTCCTGTGGTTATGGCAGGCCAGAAGCTGCTGACAGCAGCGAGGACCAGTGATTGAGTTGGGGTGCAGATATCGAGGCTACGAGCAGGTCATAGATTAAGTCGAGAGGCGGCAAAGTCTCACACGAACACAAAGTGCAATCTACATGGCTCTTTCTCGGTTGCTGAGGGCGGACCGTATATGTCTGGGTGTGTTCAATTGCGCTCATTCCATACGTCACAGGCGCCATGTAACTTTGCGCCGCAGCAGGGACGTCTGGAACCTAATTCCAGGGCCGGCACATCTGAAGATGCTGCCAAATGCGATGCCACATCCTCTTCGTTTGGCCGCCAAATGGCTCTCCAGAGCATACAATATTTAATGACGAGGTGTGGTTGCTGTTGTGGAGATATTGCAATGAAATGGACACAAGACGATGGCAATGGGTATCTCCCTTAGCTGTTCGGTGCGCGTGTAGTCGAAAACTTGAATCAACCCACCTGCACGGCATGTGCATCTGCAGATTAAGGTGATCGATCACTTGCCGTCCGTGCCAATACTGCTGACCTGATTTTCGCGACTGCAGGCGAGATTCGGCAAGCGCTAGGTCTTAGATCCTGCGCCCCGAGCCAACTTGCACCGGGAACATATAGGCTTAAAGGTATGTGTACTCTATCATGTGTCACACGGGTTCCCAACAAAGTAGTTGAATCTGATACAGTCTTATTCTGAAATACACAACAAGAGATGATTGTTACCGCAATTGCTGTCTGTGCGGCGAAGGTCAAGGAACCTTGATCTTTCAGCAATTGAAGTATTCAAGCCGTCGCCCCTCGTCATAAGAGACCGTGCTACTCTGCCTCGACGACAAGGGACCTTGGATTTCGCATCGAATCAAGAACTGCAGGCACCAGAATTCGTAGAGGCGTTGAAGGTAAAACTTAGTCCAATGCCCTTCCCTTTCCCATAGGCACCTAAGGTACGACACTATAGTCGGGAGCTGTTGCACAACGTCACCACCAATTTGCGAGGTTTCGGGCTAGTGATAACCCGACATCCGACGAAGCCCATGGCGTAGAGAATACCTATACCTCGTTAAAAGTCGTCAGTAGCGAATTCTTTGACCTTCCGTCTATACTTCTGGATATTGCATGTTCTATCTACATGGGCAAACATGCAATATGTAGATTGATTCAGACCGGGCGGGCCTGTTGTCAATTCAAGCATGCGCAGGGTTGTCTTATCGTTGTCGTCTGCTGACATGGAGACCCCCTTGCCAGGTAGTATTGCGTTGCTCATGGGCGACTGTCCGATAATTATGGCATGGGCCCAAACTTGTCGATACCTTCGCTGGCCACTCTACTGACACATTTACGTGACTCTCGCCCTCATTACCCCATCAGTAACGTTTAGTCACGTCGCGACACCAACTCCTTTCTCGCGTTGCGTAAGAAGTTGGTCGTGCATGATGACGAGTGCGGCGTCCAGATTCTCCTACTACTTACCTTAGCATTGTAATCCCGGAATAGAACACAAAAAGCATTAGGGACAAGACGACCTAAACTGATAGTTTCAGTAACAATGGATGCTCGGAAATCCCACCCCATGCCGTACGACGTACAATGGATGAAGTGAAGGATCAAAACATCTCATGGCCATATGTCTTTTGTGCTGGCTTCCCATGAATTGTGGCCGAGGCTCTGAATATCGAAGTTAATGGAGCCAAAGTTCATATTTTATGCATCTGTTGAGACGCAAGCCTGTCATTAGGTAGCATGATATGTCAACTTGGTTGATAATTAAGCAGGTGCGAGATCATATCCACGCCCGTCTCGAAACACTGTGGATGACCTAAAAGTAATGGAACTGCCTCCCTTTCGTTTTTATGTATCTAATTGGCCGCGCCGGGTAGATCGGTAACGGTATTCCAAGATATGGTGCAATGGTGAACGAATCCCACTGGCATATGTCGATCTGATTTCACTCTCTCTTTCTTGTTGTTTCGCGTACCTAAGATCCGCACCAACATGTGTCCTCAGTTCCTGTTACTGTCAATCATTGCAATGCACTGACATGTCATTTCTCAATCCTAGAATCAAGATAATGAGTGTTATGAAACTCACTACCTAGGTAGATAATCCGACAACTGTGACAAGAACATGTTGCCCCACAAATGCGACCAACTGCCATTCCAAATACATGACAATATATACGCACTCTCAAGGACTCGGTGGTCTAATGGTAGATCCACAAATGGGTCAATGAAGTTCAGTTCAGGGCCGAAGGACTACCATCTAAGACTGAGATTCTGCGCTACTCGCGCAGAGAATGGGAAACGAAAAGAACCGATTCATCAGATCAGCACTATAAAGTCATCTAGTAAATCAAAGGGTACGCTAACGCTTGATAATGATGTTTTCAGTATCACCACAAATCGGCGTGGATATAGTCTACACGTCACTAAAAAAGACCGAGAAGCAAAACACTGCATGAACCACGTTGAAGACTATGCACTTGGAAATCCCCACCGGTTAGCCGGTTCCTGCGTGAAAAACTGTTGACTGGGGCAAAGGTAAAACAGTCGCTGGAGATCCAAGCAGCTCTAGACTTCACTTTCGACGAAGATATGAAGCCATGACCCACCAGGTGCCACGCGATAAGTGTCGTTGTAAGAAGCAAAGGTGTTTTGTTAGAAAATATAACCTGGAGGCGTAGGTCTCCTTCGAGTCTACTACAGTACGCCGTTGTAGTCAAGCACCACCCGATCCATACATTTAATCAAGTGGTATGGACGTAATAGACTTGGGTGATGGGCCTCGGCGGAGATAGAGTATTGTTCTCCAGAACGAATTGGGTTCAGAGCGGCATTAAAAATAAAAATAAACTGAATTCAGGAGAGATAAAATGAGTGTGTTTCTAAATTTACGAATGTTAAAATACTGAACAATTTCCACAACACAATGGCTCAGAGACATGATGTATACGGTTTGGAGTAAAAGAAAGTAGGCCCAGCCGTGATGTCCCTTCCACAGACTCAAGTCCGACGCCCGATTAACCACCACCCCTTTCAGGAGCTATTAGTTGACGAGCCTACGCGTCAGTGCATTTTTCAAATCCATCCCCGGTGCCCGCTTGGTGGACAATCATGCCCTTGTACTCCGTCTTGCTCGTGCTCTTCCAAATCACACGGTAAGGTCCGGGCTCGCATGTTTTGAGGAGAAACAAACATGTTAGCGGCTTCCAAAGCACTTTAATGTCTCCTATCTCTTATCTTCCCCATACCCATCGTCATTACGCACCTTGACCAACCCACTGGGCTAACGCTCCATTTTGGTCATATATCAGAGGAAATGACTTCCAATTGGTCTTCACTCCGCCAGCAAAGAGGCCTTCGAGGTCCTGAAATTCCTCAGGGTAGCGCCCGAGAGTTGCATCTGCCTGTCTTTTGGCGTATCGAAAAGTTGTCTGGATGTCAGCGACTGTGATGACCCTGCCTCGACAGTTCACGTCCTTGACCTCGTTTGCTTGAGTGACGATTGCGGATGTGGTCAGGAGACCGAGTAAGAAGAGAGACTTGAGCGACGAAAGCATTTTCTAGAAAACTAAAAGGCAAAAGTGTATGTGTAATGATGTCTTATGTTACGAGTATAGTGGTATTATGATTGTTATGAAGTGCTGATGAGTAGAAGAAGCTCGTGACTATCATGACGCGTGAGCACGCGCACTTATACTCTTTCTATTCTCCTCAACTGCTGATAGACAAGTTGATAACAGAACACTTCTACAAACTCTTTTAAAGATAGTCCCCAGGAATACATCCGCTGACAGGCCACCATTGGCGGCCGCATGCTGAGACAAGTTGGAAGTCAATGTAGTTATCACATACGAACCTCTGTCCGGGATGGTTGATGCCAGAAGTTGTTTCCGAAGGAATCTAACAGGCATGAATGAAAAGGTTAGTGGTTGCTTCCGTAAGGCTGACGTTGTTCTGAAGATCTTCTTCTCAGATGAACATCTTTTCAAAATTCAGGAGCTGACCAGATAGGATTGACACTTTTTTTGTTACTTATAGTGTCAATATTCGAGATAAAGCTTATGTCATCTGCGATCTTCCAATTATATCAGCTGCCCGCCATGGACCAGGTGTCGGTTGGATATATGTCAGATGTAGGCGCCACAAGTGTAGGTGTCCTGCGAATCATCCCCCGGTTGGAGTCAACATCGGGAGGACCGAACGGATAACAACGGTGAATGTCCGGGGTACTCCGCCACGAATCACTACGTCACTGACTCCGAACGAAATCGAAATAATTTCACATGTAGTTGAATAAAGAGCATGGGCGAGCAAATCTCCCATCGTTTCCGGGTAACTTCAATTTCTCGCCATCTGTCTTTCCAATCAAATCAACTACCCAGCTTCACTTGTCAAAACTACGGCAATTCACCATGGCACCGCCGCTTGCAGACCCCCTCACCAGCACCCGAGAATTTCAGATTCTAGAGCTACTCGTGCAGTCGCAGCACGAGTCCAGGTCTACGGTCGCCGCAGTCCTACAGCAGATTCTTGCCCTGACCTCCTCGGCCCTTGCCAGTAACGACGGACGTCAGGGGAACATGAACGAGCATGCCTATCGCGTCTGCATAGCTATCGTCATGTTAGTAGAGCGGACACCGCCTCACCGCCAGTCTAATTTAGTGAACTTTCTTGTCGAACTACGGCAGCAGACTCTAGTCGTCGGCGAGGAGAGTCTAAGGATCTGGGAGAACATGCCAACCCTGGGATATACGCTACGTGACGCGTGGAACTTTAGTGAGTCCTTTCAGCGGCCATCTTATTATTGCCTTCATTCAGTTTCTGAAAACTAGACTAACAACTTCGACTTAAATCATAAAGACCCAAACAACCCGGCAGCAACGCCGGACAAGAAGTTGGAATGGGAGCACAAGACCGCATTCGTCGCTCAGCTCACGTCGCGTGCCAAAATCGACTACTCTGAAGGCGCGAAGAGCGTCTTTGATTTCTCTACCTACGCGCTCTGGGCTATGCGAGCGGCATTCGAGGGCTACGAACGGCCGGCTTCCGAGACAGCGCTACGCGCAGCCTGCCTCTGGTTCATCTACGCTGGAGAGGTGCTGTGCGAGAATGTTGAACACGAGGTTGTCTTTCCGGATAGGGTCGGGGTTTCTTATGAACGGTTTGCACAGAAGGGATGGCGAGGGTTTGAGCGTGAGCGGATGGAGGTCTGGAAGAGTGAGCTGGTTGCTGCTGGGAGGCTACAGAGTGGGGAGACCAAAGCATTGATTGAGCAAGCACTAGCCAGGATTACGGGATTGGAGGCTCAATAGTTTAATCGTAGGTTTGGTCGTCTGGTCGTTTCAGATCAAGAATAAAGTGTTGTTTTGGCAGTCTGTCCATTATAGTACTTCAAGACGGTCTATGCAATTTGCAGGCAATCGTTCACGTTTTGCAGACTCCCATATGCTTACTGCGTGAACTTTGGTAAACTCAGAAATTTCATTGCCAGTCCTTTCAAAGCATCGCATTCTTGAGGTAGTCAGCCGTTTTCCCAATGGCATTCTAGACACCCTATGGCGGAAGGCGAGAAGGCGAACCATAAAACATAGTCTGGTCAACACTACATGGCGACAAATGACAAGTGCAGGATCCTGATCATGAACTGCAGAAGAGGGAAAGCGCTGAATGACTAGAGTGTTACGACCGCCCCGGCATCCAACCAATCAGATACAAGACTCTACGTCAGAGCTATTGTGTCTATTCAAAAGCTCATAATAACGTAATAGCCTATTGGAATAAAATGTCAGTCGAGCTGGACTCTCGGACTCGGTTGCTTACCTACCTTTGAAAGATGTACCCAAAATGGGAAATAGCAGCGCAGATCCGATAGGACTTTAGAAGGGTCACAATTGCTAATTATATAATCGAAAACAACGTCCGACGAAGATCTCTGTCCCGATCAATGCGAGTTTTCAATAAGGACTCGCAAATCGAGCAATGGAGAACCAAGAACGTCATGCCAAAGAAAGAATAATGATGAAAATGTTATACTGACTCATTCAGAACACAGGAAATCGCTATAGGCTCGGAAATCCAATATAAGTTCACCTTTCCTCGCCTTGGTCACCTGGTGTTCTACTCAATCACCATCTTAAGCAATATCAACAACAACACAGAGTCTAATCCGATCCAGCCCAGCCTCAGGTTCGACTATCCCCCTCCACTGCTACATTCCATCCAATCCAAACATCCAATCTAACAAGCCATCACAGCTCAACACGCCCCCAAACCGTTTCCCTCCCCATCACAATCCAAAATGAAGACCAGTTCTCTCCTCGCCTTCCCCGTCGCCGCCCTGCTGGCCGGATTATGCCACGCCTTCGATGCAATCGATTGCGATGCCGGCAAGACGGTATCTTACGGCGAAGCTGGCAACTGCAACTGCCACACCTGGACCACCATGCGCACGACTTACTCGAGCAAGCACGGCTGCACGCTCACCGTGTACGAGGACGCGGGATGTAGTGGCGAGGGGCGAAATCCCACTACCGATGCGCAGAACGACTGCCAGAACGTGCCGTTCAAGCCGGCTAGTATCATGTGCTGTGAAGCCCAGCCATTTGAGTCTTGATGGACGGGGTCATTGTATATGGAGGATGAAGGGTACTTTCTGTTTTGTCGAATAGTCACTGTAAATGGCGGGATACATTGAGGCATTGGGGATTTCTTACGGGGATGGTGTTTCTTATAGACCCAAGTCGCTCATTATCTATCAATATATCTCTTTTGTTGCTTCACCTGTACAGCTGTGCATGGTCTATTGAGCGACGGCAGTGAGCAACTTTGGCAGTTACGCTTCTTTAAGCTTATATTCGACAAACTATAGCTCACAGGCGAGCTCGATTAGCTAAAGTCCGCAGTGCTTGGAGCAGCCTTGAGTGTGCCATGGAAATCCACCGGGAAGCGATGTTTGAGTCTCCATCCGTGTCCATTTCTGAAATGCTCACCGGATAATGGCACATTTCAAAGAGTGCTTCTGCCTGTTTTCTGGTCCACTGAAAGGCTCGCTACACACTTGCTTCGTTTGAAGAACGTCCTTTTTGGGGTGTATGAGCAACCCCGATCATGAAGGACTTCTTTTTAGGGAAATCATAGCCACCTAAAAAGAATTCGTAATAGTGACTCTCAAAGTTGTTTTAGTAACAACGTTTGTAGGCTCGTATTGTTATATTGCCCTTTCGGAAAGCCTCTTCACGTACTATCAACGGTTCGATATACACAGACGGCTGAGTTGGTCCTGTATAGCTTGTTACTCCGATGTGATCAATGGTGCTGTCGGTATTCTATACGTGGCGAATCCGTATCTAACTATAGTCGAAATCACTTCCTGAGCTCTGCTCTAAAACCATGAGATTTCTTTCTCTCGCCTACTGATCGTCCAACTGAACTCTTCAATCTTTCCTTACCTGTTGCGATCCGTAATCACCTAGGTTGTGTGCTAAGTCAGAATTGCGATGAGCCCCTAGGGAAAGGGAGTTAAAAGACAAAGCACAAGTAGCGTGGCAGGTCACCAGTGAAACATAAATGGGGGCCACACAATGGCGAAAACTACGCCTCTTTTGATAACAATAATCCTTTGCTTTCATTTCTCTTTCTCAAATACACACATTCCGGGACACATTGGTTCGCAGCGTCTGGCCACATGCAATATTGGTCCAGCTTTCTAGAGGTAAAGCGCTTATTGTCCTTATCTTTCATCTGTCAACAGCCGCAATACATATGAACGTTGAACACCACGTCGTCCTACATCATCAAAGCTCATATACCAGTATTGCAGTAGGCTTAAGGGACACACATCCAAGTTACCATCCAGGCCTGCTTCTGGTCGTCTTGCTTGTCGCAATAAAGCCGAGCTCTCTGCAGAGTGCAGTCAGCGTCCTGTGAGCCATTGCTGAATGCTGGACGGTCCACGAGATCGAGGTCGCAAACAGGTACATTGTTGTATCAAGTGTTCCAGCGGTGGATTTGCCAGGTGTGAAATTCTGCAGCCTATTACCGTAAAATAATCGGTGCCTGTACTCCAACCTCCTAATCCGCACCGACCGAGCCTCCGGATCTCAAATTGGAAGTGGGTTCTGCAGGTGGTGTCTTAAGGTCGGGTTGAAGCAACGCCACACTTGGCTGTGGCGAGTGTCTGGATTCGACTAGGCATCGGGGCCGTAGGTAAGACACAGCCTCAAATAGCGACAGTTACGTAACTGCCGCAAGGCGCGCTTTCACAGGCACGACAGGACATGTGAATGTACTCCTTTGTAGGTACAACTTCAATTGTTGTCGAGCAGACTCACGGTGAGTCCGTGATTCTCACGCGAGTCGCAATCTCTAGTCAGGGCGAATCAGGGAAGTGGTGACTTGACTTGGCACATATACCTGCAGGCATCTATGTTACTCAATACAATGCTATTGACCTACTTCGAATACCAACATTAGGTGTAGACAGTTTAGACTTCGAAGCAGAATAAACTTGCCGGCTACCTACATGTAGGTACATCAGGGAGAAAGGGAAGATCGAGGCTGGGGTTTGATTCAGCACAGCCGAAACAAATTATAGCGTCCATAGCGGGCTGCTGGGCACGTGAGAGCCACTCAGAACCCCGGTCCGTGCCCTGACTGGCGTCTCAGAACAGCAACAGACCAGCCGCGCCAACCAGGCCGAGGACCAGGCACCAGAGAAACAAAGCGGTACGTACCTACCTACCTAGGTACCTATTCTCTGACTGCGGATTAGCGTGAGTTGCAGTGAGAGAGGGAGGCCAGGAACCCTGCCAACAGCTACGTACCTCATCAAACCTTCTGACCTTCCAAATACCACCCGAGCCACCTACGCCGACCTCTCCTCAAACTCGCCGTCTCTGCTTCCCATCTCCAATCCATCCATCCATCAACCGACCGCCTCCATCATCGACGACGTCAACGCCGCCGCATACTACCATCACCACCACCGCTGCGATCCCTCAATCATCACTCGAGACTGTCTTAGACTTGCATCTCGTGCGCGACCGACCGCATTACTCTCAGCCCCAATCCGCACCATCCAACCGCCATCATGTCCAGCCAAGACGCTCCCTACGACCCCTACATCCCCAGTGGCCAGCAGGGCGCTGGTCCCCAGCAGGGCAATGCCAGAACCCAGGCTCTTCAGGCTGTAAGTCATTCCTCATCTCCATTTACACTCGCTATTGGCGAGCCCGTCTGTCCCTGCCGATTGCGCCGACGCGACCACGACCAAAAGAATTCCGATCGAGGCGCCTGGCAACCAACAACCTCTGCACAAGACCGTCAGATTCATCAAAGCATTCGACTCGAGACGACCATCGACATCAGCGCTTTTCATCCCCATGTCCGACAAGTCTCAGACAACAAGCGCGGGAATCCCACCACGTTCTATTCCCCTTGGCTTCGGGGGTCAAGAGATAACATGGTAGGGTTTTGAGAGATTGCTGGCGGGCTGTCAACTGTAACGAGTCGACATCCCCTCACCAATCCATCGCAACAACCGATTCTGTACGGCGCTGGCGTCGGTAGCAGGCAGCAGCATCTAATCCACATCTTCACCTCAATGGATGAGCGCCACTCGGGAGAACGAGCGCCACACGATGTCGAAAACGCATTTACAACATTTCGCGCTCCAGGGACAGACGAGGCTAACCAGATTATTCACACAATTTTGAACGCATCTAACTTGGTTCATGAACAGCAAATCGACGACACCGTCGGTGTGATGCGCGATAACATCAACAAGGTTTCCCAGCGTGGCGAGCGTCTCGATGCCCTCCAGGATAAGACCGACAACCTTGCCGTATCCGCCCAGGGCTTCCGCCGCGGTGCCAACCGTGTTCGCAAGCAGATGTGGTGGAAGGACATGAAGATGAGAATGTGCCTGATTGCCGGTATCATCATCCTTCTCGTCATCATTATCGTCCCTTCAGGTATGCCTTCAACACAGTTTCTCTGTTTTCCCACATAAAAATAAATGCTAACCACTTATGCGCACACAAACAGTCATCTTCGGAGGCAAATAAACCTGCGTTGATCGGCATCCTTTACTAGCCTACGTTGGGTAGCAAGCAGCATACAGCCTTATGGGAATGCGGATTTGGTTTGATTGCAACGAGGAACGAATTGTCATTGTTTTGCCACCTCCGTGCGGGCCCCCTTCAGAACTAGAGATATCCACCTTTGTATCATCAAAAGCTCTAGTCGCACAGCCCGGGCAAAGGAAGGAAAGAGGCCACACAAGCATGGCACAGAGGAGTTTTTACATCTTTGGAGGGTTTTCGTTTCGCAGCACGGGTTCTTTAGCCTCTCCACGATGTGCAGAGTTTCTGCCTCCCACCCCCAGAGTCAGTCACTGGGAAGGAGAGCATAGGAGAACCGAGTGACTTGTATGTATGACGGCGAGGCGTTTTACCCTGACCACTAATTGAGACATGTCACGACCCCTGGTTTTGATGTTCATGCTTTTGTTTAGTAATATGAGAGTGAGAGGATGTACTTGGCTTCTGTGTAGAGGATGTTTGATATTGCTATTGATGACGAGTGCTGGTTTGTAAAAGTGTATAAATGGTAAAACGCATCTGTGAGCCTGTCGCCAAAAGTCAAAGCCTGAATTCCTTCATTCGACCTGCACGTATTGCATTTGCATCATATTAACGGGGCTGGTGCTCAGACACATCTGCTTTGGATTAATATCATCATGTCCCAGGTTCCAGCAGGGCGCCGTCAGGTAACAATGGTGTATACCCTATGCTGCTAGCCAGTTTTCTCCTCCTGGCATTCTATAGAGGAAAACACACTCCTCAAAGGCATGTAGTGTATGTTGACTCCGCGCTACGGCTGCATGAGCAGTAGGCTGCTCATCACCACTATTGTGTATGTTGACATACGGCGTGCTCATCTATGGACACGCTGGCAGGGTACAAGGAAGCAGATAAGGTAGTGATCAATGATCAGCGAAAGGCAGAACCAACAATGAAAAAGACAGATAAAAAAAGGAGAAGGGGGAAAAAGAAAGGCGTAAAAAAAAGCTACAGTCGGTACCGACCGGGCTACTTGTGCTGCCCGTGATGGCTTCTCTATGTGCAAAAACACACAACCAGTGGAACGCCGATACCACGGGGTCTCCGTGGTGTCGGCGCTCACATTGATTGTTGTTTGGGTTGGTAGTATTGGGGTTTATATACTTCGTGCCTGTGTTGACATTAGCAAAAAAAAGGTGAAAAGAAAAAAGAGGGGACAAAATGGGTTGAGCTCGTCACCGACCTAGCCAGCTTCGCTGGGGATGGCCGCTTCTTTATGGGCAAAAAGGAGTAGCCTAGTCTACTGCCCCATTACGGGATCACCGTAATAGGTTAGCAGACTTGGCTCCTGTGGTACGTGCTTGTAATCAAGGCTTATATGCTACACGCTTACTCCCTCAGCTGGTAAAAGGCGGCAAAGGGAAAAAAAAAGAGAGCAAGAATGGCTGTACTCGTTACCGACCTAACCAGCTTCGCCAAATATTACGGCTTCTTTATAGAGCAAAAACAAAACAAGCACCACGGCATGCATACGGGATCACCGTATGCGGGCCGTGATGTTGGCTGTGTTAGTGCTGATGGTACTAATGCTTATATACCTCACGCCTGTTCCTTGAAAGGTTTTAAAAGAGGGCTAAAGAAAAAAGAAAAAAGAAAATAGGTAAAGATGGCTGCACTCGTCGCCGACCCAACCAGCTTCGCCAGGTATTACAGCTTCTTTATGAGGAAAAAAACAAGGCCAACACCGAAGCGCGCACACGGGACCACCGTGTGTGGGCTCTGATGTTGGCTATGGTTAGTGCTAATGGTCTAATGGTTTATATATCTTGCACATTCAACCAAAACAGGAAGTGTAGCCTTGTGGATTGCTGGTCGATTTGCAACTAGATTGTTAACATGCATGTCAGTGCTACCTAGGCACCGCATTAATTATATTTAAGTTAGATCATGATCTCTAGGTATCCGACAGCACCGAAAAGAAATGGAACAATGGAACAGGAGTGAAAAAAGGAACAGAGAGAATGCTGCGCTCGTCACCGGCCCGTCTACCTTCGCTAGCTATTGCGGCTTCTCTACAGTAAAAAGCTGACTTGGCGAGAGTGTCCAAAAACAGGGTCTCCGTTCCTAGACACTCCCTCGAAGTCATTGTGATGGCCGGTTATATCCAGGCTTATATAGCATATAGCGACCTTTAATATCACGTCGTTTATAACGTCGCATTATCCCCCGGTATTCTTTACCCTTATATAAGCGATAAATTAGTATGGCAGATCACGATACAATGCCTTATAAGGATAGGCCAACTAGTATTATGTAATTATAATCGTATAGTGGATATGGAAGCAGGAAGAGAGGGGGGAACGTCAAAGGAAACCAGCTCCAGTCGCTTCTACCTAACAGCCATCTCCATGGGCAAGAAGCTATGTCTATACAATTGCCATAAGAAACAGTTGGTGACTCTTTAGGTACGTACACCATCCCCATCATTAATACGTGAGTCAAATTAATCTTTTATTAAAGAACGACAGTTTGATAAAAGAGTGTACAATCATACAGTGTTTGGCTGCGTCCATCTCGATAAGCCGACCGACTGAGGCAGCGAGTGTATGTTCAAAAGAGCCCCCAAGTCTCATCTATAACTGTATCATCTTATGATTAGCCAAAATGAAAATGTTTCAATGTTGGGAAAAGTGTGTCACTCACCTGGACGTACCCCTGCTTTAAGCCGATTAGCTTCGCCAGAACATCTCATGGGAATAAGTCCAAGGGGGGCATTCCTCCCACTCTGCCATCTTCCTAATGAGCCACTCGTAGTGTTCGAAAGACTCGTGGACATAGAGCCGCAGCTCACCAAGCTTACGGCGCACAATATTGGCCGTGAGAAACTTCATGACCTTATAGAATTCGCGCTTCATTTCATCCTTCAAATCAGATCTGCCAGGACTCCAGATATAGTCCAATATCATGTCAATCCCAGCAACCAGGCAACTAGGGTTTTGTCGGCAATCTTGGACACCCCACGTTTCAATGAAAAGGTCGGTGAGATCAGCTCCTCGAATTCGTGAAGCTCGTTGTTCGGGATCTTCGTTTTGGCCTAGGGAATAGAGCTCCGCTTTTTGGTAACCCGCAGTACCTCGAACATCCAATTTGCAAGATGCTCTGACTTCGTCATACACTCTCTTTTTAAATGACGCCAGCCAATACTGTCGAGGATACCTATAGTCTGGCGTCATAATCAACACTTTATAGTCGTCAACCCGTTTTGAATATCCGTATTGCTGTATTCCTCTGCTGAGTTTTGCATATCCGTCGGAGAATGCCATAGCTAACGGGTTGTTATAGTCGCCCCGACACGCCAATAGCTCGAGGAATCCGGCCGGTGACCCGCCGACGTGATACCAAGGCCCATCGAAAGAGTTGGTGTCTATGTGTCCATGCCTTACGAGAGGTAGTAGACTGCCATAGAGATTAAGGGGTTGACAAGAAGCGGCGTAGTCTAACCACCGTCGTGTTGGAAATGCACCTGGGCTCGAGCTCGATGGTGCGGGCAAAGCATTGTGATCCATGGTCGCTACCTTGGTCCCCCGTGTTCGAGACCCAAGTTTGGCACAGAGCAGTAAAGAAGGATGGGTGAACAGGTGATGCTGTACGGCGTCGATGCTTGAATAGAATTGCTGACGGCGAGTATGACTGTCCAAATAACAGCGAAAAAACTCCCGATGATGCCGCGATTTGGCTGCGAGTCGGCAGAGCCAGACATACTACGGAAGTACGCGAAGAAATCATTATATATCGGCTTCACGCCTTGTATTATTGGGCGTTGGTAGCCTTGCCATACCTGAGGCGACCAACAACCACTTCGTGACACATGATTGAAGTGGAACGGACTATGTCGGATAAGTACCAACGGCGGCCCAACAACAAAAACAAATGAGAGGACCTACTATAAAGACGAGCTTCTGGACGAATCTAGGAAACGGAGTGAGAAATTATGCCGGTGCACCAACATCAGGCATGCAGTCAAGACTTCAGAGACGGTCCACCGACTTGGTGACAGCTTGACACATTTCCGACATGTTTGTTCGTCTTGACATTGCAATTCATTTTGCACGGGATGACGGGATATCGAATCGCCGGTAAGATAATTAGCACGCGGTTTCTTTGTTCTGCGATATGTCGTAGTCCACACGCCGAGGGACCGATGCCGTTCTTTGTCTTCAACATGCCAGCCAATCCCGAGTGCCACCATACACTTTTCGGGTCTGACGGGAACAACAGAGTCTACACGTACGAACCGCCATGGTAACAGCTCACAGCATTCCTCTCTCAAAATCTGCATCCGGCGTCTGGAGCCGGTCCTCCTTTGTCGCAGACCCTGCCCTGTCGCACAGGGCAAGCAAGCCATTTTAAACTCCCGATGGTCCTCCTCTGATCGCTTGAATGCGTGTAGTGTAGAGGTAAGAAATCACCTGTTTTATGCCAGTCGATTAGCATCGCGCTACAGATTAGTTTTATAGTGTATAAGATAATTACCTCAACGTAAAGCCTTAGGAAAACAGGCATCCCGTACGCTTCTTACGTGGGCATTCTGTTTCGATGATAGACAACCGCCACATGGCCCAGCGCCAACAACGAGGACTCGATATGAGCCTCGTGAGGCTGGGTTGCCACGAATCAAACTGGATCAATCTCGTGGTGTAAAATTTCTGAAGCTCCACGTAAGTAGATAATCGAATGATAAGTGATGCCCACCCCTCGGTCTTCTCGATATCATAACATGATCCCTCGGCGGTGTCGAGCATTCATAGCCGACGGAATTGTCTTCCTGCTCTCATTGCAGCTGACTTCACCTGCAAAGAGTTGCGTAAGTTGCGTGACTCCCGATGTGATCACCGCGATATTGAAGCGCAAGCGGGCTGGTGAGACATGAAGATCGTGTTGTATCGATAATGTACAGAATCTTGGTCTTTGATAAGACTCTATGACGATCAATTATTCCCTCGACGGTGGTGGAGTTGCTGGGACGCTTGCTTGTCACGCAATGGACCTGTTGTTTCTAAATCGTCTCATAAGTAACTCAACGATGTGGGCTTTCTCTTAAAACCTTCAAGTTGTATTCCAACATGTTGGACAACATCCAGGGTGTTAGATTGGCATAAATAGGTCAGTCTCTCCACTCTCTCAAGCTAATCCTTCACTCAACACTTTCAACTCACAACAAACCCTTCTAACTCATAACAAACTCTTCCAGCCTCTCTACAACTCAACAAACTTATCACATAACAACCTCTTTCAACTTCGACCTTTCACTCCCAACTATCAAAATGGCTTCTTTCGGCTCTTTTCTAGCGAAGTTGTTCCTCTCCTGCTTCGGCAAGGATGAACATTCGTCTAGGGCGGTTAAAGAGCACCGGGCAGCGCGCCGGGCGTCTCGCGATAGGAACTTTTAGTTTCTTAATGCTAGCTCCTCAAGAAAGCCGGCTGTGTTCAGCTAAGGCTTTCTGCCTGTCCTTGTCCCCTTTAGCTTCCAAGAGCATTTCTAAAGGCCCTGGTGGCCTCTTTTCCTCATATTTTCTACCCATAAAGGCACCCGTTCGCGGTAAGCCTACCACGCTCTTTTGTCACTCCCTCTCCTTTGTCTGATCTCCCCTGGGACTTTTTGTGTTGTGCAATTACAAGTTATACAACAGAATAGAAAATCGATAAAAAATTTCCTTTAAAAGAAATTTCAAGTTGGCCCTATATTAGACCTGGGACCGCATGGTTTAATTGCTTTGATGTTATCTCTGTGCCAATGAAGTGGGTCACTGTCTATACATCGTAACTTACACATTAAACACTACTGTCTTCAATTTCATAGCTCGCATATTGTTGTGTTGCTGAACATTCGTCGGTCTACGCGGTACTTTAGAGGACATCGAAGCGTTATCTGTGTCCCGATTCGGGTGAGGAAGAGGAGTGCGTAGTCAATCTATCACTTAGTTCACAATTTGGCTGTTTTGATGGAGCTTGAGACCTCTGCCTTTAGAAATTGTGATTTGCTTGAATAACGAAGAAGCCGGCGAAGCAGTCCCATGTCATCTAAACCCAATATCAACTGCTCTGTTCGATTACAGCAGACTGTTTGCTTCAATACACATAGATGAAGGTAGGATGAGTTCCATCGTCAGGTTGTCTCTTCTCGTCTTCCTGTATATTAATCTCCCCTCTCTGAAATGCCCCCAACTCTGTTTGCCGTGCGACTCTCCTCCTCCCATTTCTTGCATCGTGCAGTAATCGAATACCGAGACTGGCCAGCATGATTCTACCAGCCACGACGAAAACGGTGATCTTTGGTGGAATATACTCGGGCGCATTCCGAGCTTGGAAAGTCTGCGGACCACTAATATTGGTAATGCTGAATGGATCGCGATCATGGCGTTCGCTGTCACCCTTTCTGTGTATCTGCGTGTGTTTGCATCTACCAGTGCGTAGACGCGAGCAGCTGGCGCGACATCGCAAACGATGAGATATGTGCCTGCGAGGGACCCTGCCTGGCTCGAAGATTAAGGTAGAATGACTTGAGTCCGGCCTCAATGACTGTTATCTACTTTACATATTCGCTAGCTGGCCTCTCAAAACTGCGCTAGTCCATCCTGATGTAGAGAGTATTAGCTTCGTATATCTGGACCTCGCCACTCTCGAACCTGTGTTTCACACCCGCCTATACGAAGCGCTGGCGTGCGTGTCGAGGGCCATGGTGCAATGGGACAAAAACACACATCCATCACGGTGGTCGACGACCCTGGCTTGGCTAGAAGGCTATCTGATTTTGTCGTTGCTTCTTCGCCGACGGGACCAAGGTTCCACGCAGCCTACTAGTTGGGGCAGAAGGGAGGTTTTTCATTCAGGGGGGAGTTTTTGACGCCTGGTACATGTCGCAATCAACAGTTTCCTGTGTGCTTGATATGCATGACCGCCAAGTTAACACCGGCGCAGTCCGCACCGCCGTGCGCCATCGATCCTCCCGGGGGCGCATCCGGCTACGGGGGACTTTGCTATGCTAGCACGTGGAAACACCGGGCCCTAAATATGTACAGAAGGCGAATACCGCTGATGGCATGTATCGCTTCCAAGTGATGATTTTTTGGCTCTTTGGGATCAGAGAGGAACAACAGGAAGATGAAAATGGGCAGAGATGGCCAGATGAGGTGCGACTGGCAGATTTGAAAGGCGAAACAACACTTCACCATGTGCTTTGTGATTTTATCCACGACGCGCCGTCGTCGACGGATGTTATCGAAATCAGTGTGCAAGACTACTTACCGACACCCTGGGGAACTCACAACGGCAGGGTCAGAATGATCCATGATGCGGCATGCGGCATGAATTTGAACGTGGTGAGGTAGGGTCCCACGGCATTTTGGATGCTTATTGCCTCTGCGAGGGGGTGAAGGTTGTGTACAGCGAGAAGCCACCACAGGCGTGGGGAATCAAGCACTATGATGAGGGAGCGACTTCGAGAAGTCGGCGGTGTTGAGACGTAGAGCTGTAACTGATGTCTAAGGGAGACCGAGAATAACACACTGCGATACAGGAACTGGATATTCGTGAGGATCACAGCGAGGAAGTGTAGCCAAATCTGAACGTCAGACAGAGCCTCCCACAATCCACAAACCATGAACTCGCTCATTCGCCAAGACCACGTGAACGTAGTTAGCGGCGGGAACCCCAGTCCTGACAGATTCAGGGTGCTCCAAACACGTCGGATAGGAAGAAGCGATATTGAATTTCCCTCTTAGCGCTGAAGTCGAAGTGTTTGGCCTCAAGACGATGGGGAGTACGTGCGAAGAAGTCTTGCATGGCGAATCAACTCATCATAGTAAAAGAGTTCTGTGGTTTGATTACCAGCTGGCGTTCAGGAAATCATGCCAGTTAATTATGTGCGGAACAGGTTTCTCGCATCGTGGACACCAGCATCTGTGTCTTCTCGGGGCCGGCCGCAGTTCGCTTGTGATGCCATCACGCTTGGAGATCCGAAACGCCCTAGAGGTTAGTATCGTATCTATATCCCCAATTTTGACTTGAGACGTGGCGGTTATC
The DNA here is from genome assembly GCA_022432385.1 of Xylariaceae sp. FL1272. NCBI lineage: Eukaryota > Fungi > Ascomycota > Sordariomycetes > Xylariales > Xylariaceae > Xylariaceae sp. FL1272. Next base: position 543,919 of record JAJJXC010000019.1, read on the forward strand.
GTATGGCGCATAGTATGCGGGCACTGCTCTCGGCAGCGGTGAATACTATTGATGAGTAGTAGTCTAGCTCGGTGAGATTCTCATTTTCATTCAAGGCTAAACTTTGTGTCGACCTATGTTAATTGATATGAGCTGACTTGCGACTGGTAGCCGAGGTGTGCGAAGGGTTACAAGACTGGATGGCTCGCCACACATAGGCGCAATCCTCAGCTTGAGTCCCTGACTATTGGCAGAGACAAGATGCCGCTTCGAGTCAAGCTGCGGACCCAAGACAGCGGCGCCCAAACAATGACGGGGAGATCCTTAATATCCACCGCTGTGGGCATGATTCCTTTTGATTCATTCGACTCGATGGGGACGACACAGGGGCCAAGAATTGTTTCCAGAGTCCAGATTTGTAGGATGGGGTTGTCGTTTCAGGACAACAGGGGTCACGGGAGCCACCAACAGCCCATCCCATCGTGACCGATCAATTCGACCCGTGCTTGGAACTTTCGAGATTTGTCCAGGGAATCCAGCCGTGGCCTCGTCGAACTCTATCCAGCTCAATACACTCGGTGCATGCTTCAGCTTCAGGTCACTCGTTTGAGAACGGTGGAGGGAGCCTAGAGTGTGCCACGATGCATACTGTATGCAGTTACCAGTGACCATCTGTCCTCGCTTCAATCTGACGACGACGACGCAAAGAGCCAGGGGGCATTTGGCTTCCAGTGTCTGTGGCGTGACAGAGGCGCCAGGGAGGTGGTTTCTTCTAGCGCTGGGGAAGGTTCGTTGTTAGTCGACTCTTGAGTTGAAGTCATGACGAACACTCTCTGCGAGATTATGATTAAGGACTGGAATGTTGTCAAGGGCCCTGAATGGATTGAACTAATAACGGCAGACCACTGCCCTTTTGGGCAACACTCGCGGCCGCTGGTACCAATCATAGATCAAGCCGTTGAGCGGTCTAATCGTTTAAAGTGTTGGTTTTTCTTGTTCCTACTCTTAGCCTCTGCCGCTTTGTTTAGCGGCGCAGACTCGATCTTGGCAGTTTCGGCTTGAACCGACGCCCCCCAGCTGCTCTGGAGGACCACCCATGGTAGGTGGAAAAACGTTCGCGATTAACGCCGTCGCTCCACCAGGCCGGCCCAGCGACCGGGATCCATGCGTATGGATCTACGCGGCCGGAGAGCCTCCTCGCCTCGAATGCGACTTTGATTATTTCCACATGGCAAGTGCCTTGGCGCTCATCTATTCACAACGTCCGGCCTCGCAGAACCGTAGTGCAGCAGCGTGGCCATTGATGATGGCCGGGTTCATGCGCGACTAGGCGGTAAGAGACTGGAAGTCGGCGTTGAGCCTCATGCCATGATGCCCCACGCTGCCCCTGATGCCCGCAGTACTCGTAATCAAAGGGCGAGAACGTCTACGGGGACGAGGTTGAGGTCAGATACCTGGGTTAGGTCAGGTAGGTATATAACGAGCAACAGGCGGCTATCACATCTCGCTTTCACTCCCTCTCATCATCCTCGTTCTCACAGGCTTGAAGCACTTGACTCGGTCCGCCTTCGTCCATTCTTTCGTTACTTTCACTCACTGGCTGTGCCATTCATTCTTTTCTGATTACCCGCTCACTCAGCTCGTAACCCTAGGCTTATAAACGTTCGCTCATTGAAAAACCGACTACTCATTCAAGATGCGTTTCACCTCTGCCGCGGCCGCTATGGCCTTTGCTACAACCGTACATGCGCACACCCGCATGTACAGCGTCTGGGTAAACGGTGAGGACCAGGGTGATGGACGAAGTGTCTACATTCGATCGCCCCCCACCAACGACCCAGTCAAGGACTTGACCTCCGCCGACCTGGTCTGCAACACCGCCGGTGGTACGGCTGTGGACAGCTTCGTCTCGGCCGCCGCCGGTGACACCCTCTCTTTCGAGTGGTACCACGACACCCGCGGGGACGACATCATCGATTTGTCTCATTTGGGCCCCATCATTACCTACATCGCTCCCTACACCACGGATGATGGCGCGAGTCCGATCTGGTCCAAGATCGATGAGGAGGGTTACTCAGACGGGACCTGGGCCGTGGAGAACCTCGTCTCCAACTCTGGCAAGAAGGACTTCACCCTCCCCTCCAACGTCGCTGCCGGCCAATACCTGATCCGCCAGGAGATCATTGCCCTCCACGAGGCCGACGTTGCTTATACCGAGAACTCGGCTCGTGGCGCACAGTTCTACCCGTCATGTGTTCAGGTCGAGGTTACCGGTTCGGGCTCTGACGTTCCCGATACCGACTTCGACTTCAACACTGGCTACACCGAGACCGACCCCGGTATCGTGTTCAACCTCTACGCCTCTTACACCAGCTACGACATCCCCGGCCCTGCCATCTGGACCGCTTCCGGTAGCTCCTCTGGCTCGTCGTCCGCCGTCGCCGCTACTACTACCGCAGCTGCCGCCACTACTTCCACTTCAGCTGCTGCTGCTACCACTACAACCGCTGCCGCTGCCACCACAGTCACTTCGGCCGTATCTTCCGTCGTTTCTCAGGCCCCCACCACTCTGCAGACGTCCACTCGGGCAGCCACGAGCGTCTCGACCGCTGCCCCGGCGCAAACCAGCTCCGTCGACTCGTGCGACGACACTGGCGACGACTCTGATGACGATGACTCCGACGACGACTCTTCCGAGACTGCTGCTCTGTACTACCAGTGCGGTGGTGCGAACTGGACCGGCGCCACCACTTGCTCCGAGGGCACATGCACTGTCATGAACCCCTACTACTCGCAGTGCGTCAATTGAGCGAGCTAGCGGAGCGCTGCTCCACTCCATGAAAGCATGATGTATTATGTATAATTGAGGCCGCTTGGCCTTGTAACGTGAGGGCGATCGTGCTTCAAATCTGTATTTTCTTGTATATAAGCTTTAAGAATATATAACATGAACTGCTCCGTCATCTGTCTTAAGTTGGGGTTGTAAATGCTATGTGCCCTCTTGTGTCAAACCCGTACCGACTCCTGTAACCTATGAGCACTCGCCCCGCTACCCTTCTGGGCGGACTATTGCCTTCTCATGCACTAAAGAGCGAGTGGTACGAGCCCGAGGTTTCTAGAAAAGAACCGGTCACCTTGCTGAGAGAGGCGGTTTCCAAGCAAGGTAGAGGTCGCTGCGGGACTTTTCTGCCACGACCTTCCAGCTTGCAAGGGCACTCACAACCCTTACCATTATGTCAGCATATTGAACCAAATATATCCCAAACGTACGAGTGCGAACGGCTATGTCCAGTATTGTATTTCGGCCGCTAGACTGTCCTTGGCATGTCGTTGGCAGCCTTCAAGTCATCGTCGAGTCCTCAGCGCGACCAGCAACCGGATCACACGAGGGCCTGTTCAATATCATATCCAATGTGTATTCTCCGAATGCTATGTTGTAGGGATAGACCCGCCGACTATGAGCGCGGAACCACTTATCGGATGGCTTACGACCCCGCAGCTAGTTGACTGTTAGCAACAGGCGTTGTTATATAGGAAAGTCGGACCTAGCGAGGATCGAGCTCTAATAGGTCTTTACTCACTTTTAGTACTAAATAAATTTCGGGATGAACCTGTTTACTGAAAGCATAGCACCGGAATAAACTAATCAATTCGCACTAACATGTTGTTGTTTATACGTGAATCTAAGCCATCTAGACCTATGGCCTTAGTCTTACTGCACTTGAGCTCTATGACAAGATACTGTAAAATGCTCTCGTTCCGTAATACAGCAAGTCCAATTGCGTCTCGTTTTATCGGTTAGAACACTAGAGGTACTCCTTAGGGAGAAACCGTGCGATGGCATCCGCTACGTCATCGCCACTGTGAATATAGACATTCTCATCCAACGTCCTATGCCATCTTTTTATTCCCGGTGGAAGGAACCTAGCATACTCCTAGTCGATCAAAGCTTGGATCTGCAGAGTGTGAGGGTCAACGAGTATAGTATGGGCTGCGAGATCCCCATGTTGAAACATGTATATGGGCTCCTTTAAGCTGAGAGTTTTCCAGCACCCGACCTATTGCGCTTATTACGTACTTACACGACGTTGAAGAACTTGTTCCAATCCCAGTTAACGAGTTGGTATCCCGAAAGCAAGTTCGAAGGGACCTGAAGCCTTCACAGTATGGTGGGGTCCGCCTGAGGAGCCAATACTGTCAAGATTATACATGACTATCACGGAGAACGGAACAGTTGAAGAGGTGAAGGAAATTTTGAAGACGTATTTGCGCGCCATCAATGAATTCACGACGTGGTAGTGAGCTCGTACTTCTGCCTTGCGCTAGCCACGATTATGAGTTTCGTTATGGCGATAAAAATACAGTAGGTGTAGCCGAGATCTTCTTCCCGCCCTTTGCATCTACAAGTTGGGCCAACGAAACAAATCCAAAAAGAGCCGCGGCCCACAGCTTCAGCTTATCTGTCCGGAATGAGTATAGACGAACCACGACGTGCCCCCCAGCTGATGCTAAGTCTTCGAGTGTCTTCGCGCTGATTTCGCCAGGAGTCGATGGCACGTAGGAATCACTCGAGTATAATTCCGGGGTTCGAGGGCTAGACTGCTCTGGAATGCTACTGGGCAACAAGGGCGATGAAGCGAGGGGTGCACCCCCATCCACAGCATCGGTACCGGCACCGCCACGCTTATGCTGGTGGCGATCGCTAGGCGACACGGTCGAGCCGGCCGTCGAGTTCGTGTTTCTGCGCTTGCCTCCGAGCGGTATGGGACTGCTCAATTCGGATTCGGCCCTGGCCACAACATTGCTGAGTGCAGCAATGTCATCGCTGCGATTCACGATGAATTCCATGAGCACGATTTCTTTGTCGGATACGCAAAAGCCAAAACGAGTCTTGCGGCCAACGCAATACCATAATACCTGACCCAGATCAGACGGCCTCAGCGCTAAAGTGTTTGCGATGCGATCTTTAGGTAGACCGGCCCCATATAGCTTAACATCACCGACGACAAGGCTTGCATTGTCGTCCGCCAGAAGGCTAGGATCTTGCTCGACGTTGCCCTTGAATACAGTATAATCAGGTGTATAACTCTTCGTCTGCTTGACAAAGTCGTGGGACGTGAAGTGGGTAAAGGGGATGTGAGGTAGGATAGTAACAGGGTGCTTGTGACTGCTGCGCAACGCTGTATTGACGCCGTACATAAGAGAATGGTCGAGGAAGTGTTGCAAGTTGGCCTCTACAGCGAGCACGCGGAAGGCATCGAGAAGCACGGGCTTAGCGGCTGCAAAGTCGTCGTGCAGGGGGCGGTCAGGCTCAGGACCGAGATGCCCAAGGGCTGGAAGAGTCTCGAGCTCGTGCCACACTTGGACCTTGACCGACCCAGCAAGCGAGGTGTAAATCTGATGGCTTCCTGTCACCCGTACTTGATCTTCCGGATAGATGAAGGGCTTATCATTAGCTAGCGTTGAGTTGAGCCACCGGCGCACCGACGGCTGTACCATGACGTCAGTGGAAGAAAATATAATTATAAGCAATTGAATGTTCCCTTATGAACATGTACCTATCTGAACTTAAGGTACATGTGCTCACAGATTATTACACAACGTAAGATAAATAAGCTAAACAAAACAAAAAGGCGACGGAGACCGACCGACAACCCCTTTATATATATGTCTTTCCTTCTTCATGTTGGTTCGAAGAAACGCCGTGTTGGGTCTTGAATAGACTGTAAATAGGCTACCTATAGGTAGTATATGACCCACTGCACAGCCTACCGATAGCCTAACAATCGCTAATGTGTATCCGCTTATAGCCTATGGGGCGTGTCGTATCTGAAACACTTGGGCGCGTAGACGCACGAGGCGGCCATCGTCGCCCACCATTCTGACATCCAACTAAAGACGACGCGGCTGTGTCGAGGCCGCGCGAGAGCAACGTCGGTGCCATGGACCGACTGCGGACACTCAAGCATGCCACTCAAAACCCTCGCTCGAGAGCCGCCTCATCTACGACGGCGACCACCACCACCACCACCACTTCGGCCAAGACGCGGCGGAAGCATGGCCACAGACGCAAAAAGAACATCTTCTTCGTATGTCATCCCATCCACACCTCAAGAACCCACGCTGACGTTGTTGTGTTGGGCCCCCCAGTGCCCTCAGAAACACACCTACACCTGCCAGCAGACGCTGCTGGATCTCCTGCATGCTCATTCCTTCCACTCGCTCCATCCCGTCCGCCGCAACGACGCTGAGCGGAGCATCGAGTTCGACTATGCCTGGTTACCCCCCGCCAGCTATCGCCTCGACTTGGGCGACGTTCTATTGCAGCTCAGTTATTCACGGAATGTCGCTGCTCAGCGGCCCTATCTCGATGCCGTGCAGCAGAGTCTCGTCGACGCCCTGCATCTTCTGCACGCTCACAACATCTCGTTTCCTCTAGACCCCGACCGAGTCCAGTTTGCCCGAAGCTGCGACGCCGACCAAGGCAATCTCCAGTCCTTGAAGCTATTTCTGCCCTTTAACAAAAAGGCCCGCTGGGCGTCTAGCGCACTGCCCCCGACTTGGAAGGCCGACGAGCTAGCCAGCGCCGCATCCATCTTCCGTGTCCCCCTGGTAAGAAGACGCACTCACACTGCCTATCCTGCCCCTCACACCCCGCTGACAGTGCCCCGACCAACAGTTGCTCGTTCGACTCGCTGCCGCCCCCGCGCTCACACCACTCGACCTCGAAAGCCAGCAGCTCCTCGCAGCTCACATCAAGGAACACCCGGGTCTTCAGCACGACAAGCAGTGTCGGGGCATCTTTCCTATCACGACAGAGCTTGCTCATGAAATTGCCTACTGTCTGGTCACGCGCAATAAACCCGACGAGAGTTGCGACGTACTCGACACCTTTTTCGGCGATCGCATGCCCCTGCCCAATTCTACCGCATCGCCACACACTATATGTAGCACATTTATAGACCTCCGTCGTCGAGCAGTAGATTCAAGGAGACAGCGCGAAGACTCTTCCGGGCCGGACCGAGAGCCGGAGGCCGAGTTCTTACTTGACTCTCCTGCCATGGTTGTGCGATTCGTCTGCTGCAGAGCTGAGATCGCCTCTCAGCGCAGAGAACCGGACAGAAGAGAATGGTGGCTCACAGCAATGAATCTCTATGACGCCTTCCTCGCCGATCAGGAGCCGATTTCGTACCTGGATAGAGTCTGCGCCTATGACTTGAATCATTATCGGTCAAAATGGAGTCTGGAGATAAACTCGGACTAGGTGTTGAGAATTGCTTGATGTCATGGCCAAATGCTTCTGTTCATTGTCCCCGGCTGATGGCTTCGTATATTATAACTATTTTCATTCGTCGTCTATGTCTTGAGTAGGACCCCTCCAAAACCTATAATAGTTAGATTGGACACGCATAATTCAAGGCTATGCAATGAATAACTGTCTCGCGCCATCGATGAACGGACTATATTATACTTCATGGTGCTTTACCCACAAATCCAATTCCAAGGGCTGACATGGCGTAATGATAGCTTTTCCAGAATATGATTTTAGATGTCGGGGAAAGTTATAATGATGAGTCGGTCTAGCGACGACCAAAGGAGATTCTCGAGCTGTATGTATGTTATTATCGATTATTCCCCAAGAACCGAGCTGCTTCCGCTGTATCCTCGACGGCTATTGCAATCACCGAGTTGAGAGCGGCGATTTGTCAACGGCTTTTCGAGAGTACTATCAGTGCAACCATGCAAAGCATCCATCATGTCTTTGAGTTAGCGGATTGCAGGTGTGAAATTTCAACAGATGTTGATTATCGCAAATGTAACTATGCTACAAATTCTTCAACATGTACATCACAGCACTTTCCTGGTATGCAGGAGATTGACAGACGGTGAAGGATGACTTGCGACACCACTTTGCATGTTCCATTTGAAACTTCAGACCGTGTTCCTGGCTGTCAATAGAGGTACAGACCCCGGCTCTAATTTTGATGTCCAGGATGGACGATATTCAGTGCTCAGAGCTTCGCAATGTTTGTGGCTGTCACTATACAGATCTGATGAAACTGTATAAAATGCCATGGGAATAAGTTGCTTCATTGGGAACTGCTTAAAGGTAGTATCCCGATGCTTAGCAACGTAACGGCAGTTGGTATCATAACGCTGTCGCCGTACCACGGCTCTTTTAACTACTCACGGCTTGGCGAGAATCTCAAGCTTCCTCAATCCCAGACCCATCGTGAAGTGAGGGGGAAATTGTAGGCCAAACCAGTATAGTCGGTTGTCGTCATGGCTTGCCAAGCCATCTGATAACGAGAGTGCTCCGCATAGTCCTCGTAAGAATGAGCCCGGAGTACGATGAATCAATTTGGAAATGTCGGTTCCAGATGCCGGATCCTCTTCTAGTGCAACTGATTGATCTGATTGATAAGATAAAAAATCTCGCATCCCCCACTCCCACTGATCCTACTTTACCCAAGGCGGCAGAAACTGGGACTTCATGCTTGATGACTGCCATTTACTGTCTCACCGCATGCGCAAGTATGCATCTCGTGCAGAGCTTGGGGAACAACCTGGGAGCGCGAATTTGTTCACTGTAAGTCTGGGAAGGCATTTGCCATTAAGTGTGTTACCTTGATGCATCAGTTGGCATCGTGGTCAGATACCCTGTGTCAAAACACCTACCAGTCTATGTCACGAGAATTGTCTCTGAGATCCCGAAAACAAAGATATGTACACAATTCTGACGGCTTTATATAACCAATATTTTTCACATGGCACTGTGGTTCCATGAGGAGTACAGTAGATGGGTCATGGCTATCACGACCGGTGCTGTATGACTACCTGTGCGCATGACTCCCCGGCCACGAGGTCGGATGGGGGCATAAGAAAGCAGGCAAGAAAAGGTCTAGTCATAATTCGAGTGTTGCTTTTGCTTCCGCCGAACCAGTCTCGCCAGTTTATGGAGTCTATTCTACTGGGGTAAACGGAACGAATGGACATAACACCTTTGATGCCCCCTTCGGTACTTGAACGCCAACGCCACCATGCACTTTCTAGGAAAAGGAAAGCCATGAGCAACTCGATTATGGAGTGAGTAGATCCTAAATGTAGTTATGAGGTAAACACAACATTAATCAAGAAGCAATTCGATTGATTATCCGGATTTCATTCAGACATTCAGACTCAGTTGTCACCACGGTCTTGGATGAGGTGCCAAGCCAGCCATGCGTACTAGATATGGAAGACGCAACTAGGACTTGAAACAGCATCACAGTTTCCTTCAATGTCGGTTCACAAGTTCATCTGCTTCTGAGCACATATAAGTAGCGATATACACCATCAATTTAGCCAACTGTCTATCCGGACGAGTGGCGGAATGTCGATTCGATTCATTATTCCAACCTGCGAAAATTGTCTAGTAGACTGGCCATTCCTACCTCGAAGGGGCTAGCGCGGTATGGAGGCGCTACGGCAGTGGGCAGCGATGTTCGGCGCAATTTTTACATAAACCATGCCAACGCTCTTGCCGGTCACCGCACCTGGACCATTCGAGGTGCGATGTGAGCGTCGTTTCCCGTCAATTGTGTAGTACTCGTCGTCGCTGGTAAGTTGGTTGCACTTCACTCCCTCCCAGCTGAACACACCTCACAGGGGCATTGAGCTTCCTTGCTTCAACTCTGCGCCCGTCCCCAACAACTGAGACTTCGTCAGTGACTCACCGCCGCTATATACTAGGTAGGCGAAAGACACGTCCGCTGCTCGAAGTTTCACCGACCTGTCCGCCCTCCAACAGACAATCTCCTCTCTTTTACCCGGCTTCGACCGACTCGCGATGATCCCCGCACGAATTGCCCGCGCCGCCATCCGCGCGGGCGCTCGCCGTGTCGCTCCCAGGGCACGGCTGTACCGCTCCCCAGCCTCGGCCATTTCGTCTTCACGCCGCTACACCACTCGATCCAACGCCAACGATTCGGCCACCCGTGCCGCTGTCATCCAGGTCTTGAACAATGTCGGCTCCAAGCGCGAGGTCCAGCAGTATCTGTCACATTTCTCCTCCGTCTCCTCGCAGCAATTCGCTGTCATTAAGGTCGGCGGCGCTATCTTGACCGAGTACCTCGACGAGCTTTGTTCCTCGCTCTCCTTCCTCTACCACGTCGGCCTGTTCCCTATTATTGTCCACGGCGCTGGTCCCCAGCTCAATAAACTGCTCGAGGATGCCGGTGTCGAGCCCCAATTCGAGGAGGGCATCCGGATCACAGACGGAAAGACCCTGGGCATTGCCCGAAAGCTGTTTCTGGAGGAGAACATGAAGCTGGTGGAGAGACTGCACCAGATGGGCGTCCGTGCTCGTCCCATCACCTCCAGCGTCTTTACTGCCGACTACCTGGACAAGGAGAAGTGGAAGTTCGTCGGAAAGATCACCGAGGTCAACGAGGCCCCCATCCAGACCGCCATCGAGACGGGCTATCTCCCTATTCTCACCAGCATGGCATTGACTCCTGAGGGTCAACTCCTGAATGTCAACGCTGATGTGGCTGCCGGAGAGCTTGCCCGCAAGCTTGAGCCGCTGAAGGTTGTCTATCTTAGTGAGAAGGGCGGTCTGTTTGATGGCGATTCCCAGAAGATCTCGGCCATCAACCTGGACGAGGAGTTTGATCATCTCATGGCTCAGCCCTGGTGTAAGTTCGGCACTCGCCTGAAGATCAAGGAGATCAAGGAGTTGCTCGAAAACCTCCCTCGCTCCTCCAGCGTGGCCATCATACACCCAGCCGACCTCCAAAAGGAGCTATTCACCGATTCTGGAGCTGGAACCCTCATCCGCCGAGGAGACAAGCTGATGACCGCATCCAACGTGTCTGATTTTGCCGATGTTGAGAAGCTGAAGGAGGTCCTGGTTCGGGACCGCGAGGTTCGAGATGCTAGGTCCACCGTCGACCGATACTTGGAGTTTTTGCAGGAGAGACCATTCAAGGCCTTCTTCGATGAGCCTATGAAGGCTCTGGCTGTCGTTCTTGAGAAGACCGCAGAGCAGTCATACTCCACTCTCGCTACGCTCACTATCTCCAAGTCTGGCTGGCTGACTAATGTTGCTGATAATCTCTTTGCTGCTATCAAGAAGGAATATCCCAGCCTGGTCTGGACTGTCAAGTCTGATGATGAGAATCTGACCTGGTTCTTCGATAAGTCTGAGGGCAGTCTTGTTTCAGGCAATGATGTCATGTTTTGGTATGGCATTGAGCCTGGTGAACAACTCAGCAAGCTCACCAAGGAATTCACTGCCAAAGGGCGGGCTATGCTCGGGGACTCCAACCTCGAAGCCCGGCTACACCGTGCTGCCCAGGTTGCATCTGAGAATCTGCGATCTCAGTTCGCTTCTAGCTCTGCTGCCAATCAGGCCCGTGGCTTTTCCACGCTCGCCCGTCGCCCCGTGACTGGAGCGATCCGCTCAGGCGCATTGGCCCCGCGTGCTTCCCGAGGATATGCCACCACCACAAACCCCAACCCTCCCTACGGCAAGAAGCACGCGTCCAATGACGCGCCTTCGCGCGTTGCCTTGATTGGTGCTCGCGGCTATACAGGTCAAGCACTAATCAATTTGATCAACAGCCATCCTCATTTCCAGCTGACAAACGTCTCGTCACGAGAGCTCGCTGGGAAGAAGCTCGAGGGCTACACTAAGAAAGAGATCATCTACGAGAACCTGAGTGTCGACGAGGTGGGCCAGATGGAAAAAGACGGAAAGATTGATGTGTGGGTCATGGCTCTGCCTAACGGTGTGTGCAAACCATACGTCGAGGCTATCTCGGCAGCCAAGAAGTCGGCACCTCGTGAGGACAGCAGCTTGATAATCGATCTCTCTGCTGATTACCGATTTGACAACACCTGGGCCTATGGTCTTCCCGAGCTTGTAAAGCGCTCCACTATTGCGCAATCTACACAGATCTCCAACCCCGGCTGCTACGCTACAGCCGCACAGCTTGGTATTGCTCCTCTTGTTGAGCACCTGGGTGGCGAGCCTACCGTCTTTGGTGTCTCTGGTTACTCGGGTGCCGGCACCAAACCATCTCCCAAGAACGACGTCGAGAACCTGGCCAACAACCTCATTCCCTACAGTTTGACGGATCACATACACGAACGCGAGATGAGCGCACAGTTAGGCATTACCGCGGGATTCATACCCCATGTTGCCGTGAGTTCTGTTTCACCCTTGATACCGCATACCTAGCTGACTTGTGACGACAGGCTTGGTTCCAAGGTATACATCATACCATCAACATCCCGCTCAACAAAACCATGACGTCCAGGGATATCCGACAGCTGTATCAGGACCGATACGCCGGCGAAAAGCTTGTCAAGGTGGTTGGCGAGGCTCCTTTGGTCAAGGCCATATCAGGAAAACACGGTGTCGAGATCGGTGGATTCGCAGTCCACAGTTCGGGGAAAAGAGTAGTAGTTTGCGCGACAATAGATAACTTGCTTAAAGGAGCTAGTACCCAGTGTTTACAAAATATGAACCTCGCACGGGGTTATGGGGAGTTTGAGGGCATTCCCGACGTAGACTAGTACATATCTCTTGCGGAGGTGAAAGACGATTGGTCTGGGAAGCCACTGGAAGCGCTAAAGATGACCATGTAGAATGAATAATGGATTATATTTACAACCATATCACCGAATAACCATATGAATAATCATTGTATATCTACATATCTGAACCCCGGTATCGTGTTTCGTGGTGCATGTCGTATTCCAAGATTTGGGAAGTACCGAGTGGGCTGGACTTTACTCAACAGAAGTCTGAGCGTAGATGAAACTCGATTTCCGGACGGAGGATAGCTTGGTCAGCAGGTCAGTATTGCCGCATTCGCGCTGAGTTAGGCATGCTAGGGAATCCTGTTGTCCAGTCTACACTTTTCGGCCATGTCGACATTGTTTCAAAGATGGCAATTCTCGTTATTGGACCCTCAAGGCATGACCGTCGCCAAGTACAGAGTATGCCTTCTCTAACACGCCATTTCCGAAGCTGATGGAATCGGGATAGACCTACTCAACGATATATGACATGTCCATTGTGGATGAAGTTCCTCATTCCCATGATCCCCAGAGGTCTCAAGAGAACCTTGGCCTGGCTCTACCTCGGTGCCGTCCGCGCACTTTCCGGTAGTCGTTGGCTCATCAAAAAGAGAAGCTTTCGATCTCTTCCTACATGGTACTGCTTTTCGCGTGCACCATGTAATCGAGAACACGATGTCGCATTTTCTGAGAATGGCGTCCCTCCCGATCAGGCATGGCGTGCTGAGCCCCTCCCCCCCTCCCCCCATGTGGGAGAATACAACGCTGTTAATCCCGATGGGGTTAACGGACTACCTTTCTTATATTAGAAGCGACGGGCAGCCTACTGCTCATGTAGCCCTAGCGCAGAGTGAGTAGGTACTGCAGATACACCATTGAACAACCCATCGTCTCGCTTCCAAATCGGTGTCTTTCGAGTCGTAACGCAACTCGCCAGCCGCTCTCTTTATGGCGTACAAGAAGCGCGCATCTTAGTCCATCAGTGCCACAACCCAAGTCGCGCGCTTCCTCGGTGGTGTGCCCTCGACCCACAATGGCAAACAATGGAGCGGTGAGCGCGCCGCCAGATCGTAGAAAACGCAACAAATGTAATGAGAGCGCCGAACATGGAGACAAGATCTAAGAGTTCTACTGTCGCCAGAGAAACGGCACAAGCTAAGTCCTATCACTCGCAGGTTGCTCGAGAGCGGTGTCTTCTCCGACGTCACGCTGAGGTGTGGCGCGGATGAATGGAGACTACACCGCAACATTCTCGTGTCCCGCAGCAAATGGTTCATGGCTGCGCTAGGCGGAGAATTTAAAGTGTGCCTTCACCATGCGTTTGCGAGAGAATGGTCTGCTGACGTCGCCATTACAGGCGGCCAAAGAAGGGGAGGTCACGATCCACGAGCAAGACCCGGAGGCAATCGACATCGCAGTTCACTGGATCTACACCAAATCACGTATGTTATTCCCAAGTAGTTGACGCCTGGCCTAACTATATCAGCAACATAGACCCTTACCTTGAGGATGAACTGAAAGGGATTCTCGAGCTGCCGTTCATGATCCGAGTTTGGGCCGCGGCCAACTTTCTCTGCCTCCCGGCCCTCGAAGACAGGGTCAGGTTCGTGATCTACCTCGCATTTTGCGGAATCGTCAACGCCATGACAACCGTCGGCAAGATGATCGCAAATAGTGAGGATACACGAGAGTGGGATGACCAGCACAAGAAACACATATCCCTATTCTTCGCCGCCGTGGAGCAGATCTACTCATTCGACTGTGTTGCGCTACGGAAAATTCCGGTGGACGTTATGCTAAAATTCCACGCCGCGCCGTTAGCATCGGTACCAGAGCTGCTGGATATTGTCCAGGAAGTCCCGGAGTTTGCAAAGAATATCTTGAGAAGTATGTCTGTGGTTTTGGAGGAAAACCGATAAGATAACAAACACTTTGTTATGCAGTGAGAGCCATTGGTTGCTTTCGCTCTAGGCACGGAATCGGAGTAACACTGTTTCCACGATGGAAAGGAAGAAGACCTAGGTAGCCGACCGTCGAGTCTTGCGTTGCATCTGCCCCCACACCTGTAACTACAACCGCGAAGGGGCAATAGTTCGGCGTCCGCGAGTACGATAGGCAACCTTGCGAAAAAGACGAGGGTGGCAGTCAATATCCATGTGCTGGCCTTCGGGGCATATCACGTCTGCCACATTCAGCGATGCGCAGCTAAGCGGAACAACAGGGAATTTGCATGATTTGAATCTATTAAAACCTGAAGGACAAGCAAAAATAAGAGAAAACTAGAACTAAAAGCCGTCGTCAATGCACTTCATTATCTCGGCGATGTCTTGTATAAGAGCACCGTGTCGCTGAAGCCAAGTTCTTGATAATCGCTTTGCGGAATGCGAAACGGTCATAGTGTCGAAGTCGTAGCCGAGAGAGCCACCATGGAACTGGGCCTCGAGACTAATGGAAATGAGAAAACAAGACTAAGCGACCTGTAAAATGTGACAGGTGAGCCCTTATACCGACTCAAGATCTGTTTGCTGCCGTGCCTCTAGCAATGCTTGATCGGCGTGACTCTGATTTTGGTTTACAGCACGATCATTTTCTAACGTGGACTTGGACCCGAGACACATACTGAGTTGTCAGTACTCGAAATGAAATAGTCCTCGAATGCTTGGCCTAGAGTGACAGACAGATCCGATCGCCATGTCGCGCTTATGATCAGTGATTGCAAGGAAACACTACATAGACTCGCTCGATGGGGACAATTTACCTGCATCATAGATTGCTGTTAATATAAATCAAGCTTGAACTAATTAACCCTTTCCATGTGTTAATACACCCGTTGCGTGACCTTACTCGCCACAGGTCTGCATGTAAATGGCGCCCAATTACCACAACTCATTGGAGACGCCTGAGCACTGAGATAAGAGACAGTGACATTTGTCCGATATACACCCATCAAGCCTCATTGTCAGCAATCTTGCGGGCAATGCGGTCAGCAATAGCCATAATGGTAATCATCGGGTTTACGCCCGAGGCCGACGGAAACACGCTCGCGTCCGCAATGAAAAGGTTGCTGGTCTCCCATACCCTCCCACAATCGTCGACGACACCATCGGCAGGATGTGCGCTCATACGACAAGTCCCCATCTGATGCGCACATCCAAACACAGTCCCAGAGGAATCAAGCTTGTGTCGCTCTAACGATGACAGCCATTCGGTGAAGTCCGAATCAGTCACGTTCCGACTTGAGGTTGGCTTTCGGCTCTTGAACGTAGGCACATTCGTCAAAAACGGAGTGAGCTCCCGCGCGCCTCTCATGTAGCACAGCTTGGCAATCGCTATAAGTCCCTGCAGGATGTTACCCCGATCGAATTTGGACGGTGTATACGCCACGACGGGTGCGCCGGTGACAGCGTTGGCCGACACGCTGCCAGAATCCCGATCTCGCGCAATGGCAACGAACTGGTTCATGTGCTGAAGTTTGAGCATCTGCGTCTTCCACGAGAGTGCGCTTTGCCACGCTAACGAGAAAGCAGTCATGTAGGGCTTCGTATGGGATGATCAGCTAATTAATCGGCGAGCGGCGTCCTGCCGGCAGGATGCTGATGAGCTCGGATTGACACTCACGACCATTGCAGACCTTTCGATCTTCACCCCATGCCCCTTTCCATCAAGATTTTCGAACTCGGTGACTACACTCGTAAGGATTGTTCCTGTCGACACGCGGGTCAGTTAACAGTCCCATATGTTCGGGCGCACCTCATTTGCTCACCCTCCCAGCCCTTGACCTCTTCTCCAAAGGTGGCAATGAGGTTGCCAGCAGGATGTGCGTGGAGGTTCTTCCCAATGTGGGGGCTCTGACATCGATCAGCACAGCGCAATGCAAGTTCGACGGATGCTCCAGAGGGTTGGCACCTTCAGTCCACTTCGCATTAGCAAGAGAGGTGTGTTTAGGGTACCTGCAGCAACAATGACTTTCTTCGCGCTGATCTGCACGTGTCGTTGGACTCTCTGTGCAAGGGGAGAGTGCAGGTTTCCATCTGATTCGCGCGATGTCCACATGCCAAGAACACCAGTAGTCTTCCTGTTTCCTCCGTTGTCTTGATCAAAGACCACCTCAGACACCGCCAAGCCTTCCATGAACCGAGCACCAGCCTTCTGTGCTGCTGGAAGCCAGCTTACAGCCGGTCCTTTCTTCAGTCCTGATCGACATCCCATTCCGCAATGACCACAGGGATGATCCTCACCCATTGCGTTCTGCGGGCACACCTCAGCTTTCCAGCCGAGAGATCTTGCCCCCTCGAGGAGGGTCCTGTTGCCATGATTATGGCTGATGCCTTCTGTCCCTACGCCCATGAACTTGGAGACACGATCAACACTGACTTGAAACTCGGGTTCGAGGAAAAATGGGAGCCCCCCATCTGCCCACTCCTGGAGAACAAACTGTTGGGGTGGCAAACTAGCAGCCCAATTCACAGTACCTCCACCTCCCCAACAGCTACCGGCCAGCAAGGCTAGAGAACCATCCTCGGATTGCATACCTTGTTCGAAGAGATAATCCAGGCAGTCCACAGACACAGGGAGCTGGGCGGGTGGCACATAGTATCCTTTGTCAACCACGAGGACCCTGTGTCCGGCTTCCGCCAGCACTTTTGCGCAGACACTTCCACCACAGCCAGAACCAACAATGACAATGTCGGTGTCAAGATAGACCATTTCATGACCCTCGTCGAATTGCATGAACTTGAAGTCGTGTGCCGAGGCAGGCTGGCATTGCTCTTCGGTGTAGTGTTTACAACCGCTGAGTTCTGCCAATAAAGGCTCCGATTGAGCCCAGCATATCTTCGCCATGAGCGTGAAGGACTTGGCGAGCATCGGCCATATCGGGAGCCACGACTTTTGCCATGTTCGGAGGACCATTTCTCTTCTCGACAAGGATTGGTCGTATGGGCTCGTCCAAGACCAGCTGCTTAGAAGGCTACCAAGCCGCGATCTGGTGTACCATTTTAGTTAGTAAGTGAGTTGATGCATTAATAGGCATGCGACATCGCACCCACCCTAGAAGATCAAGTATTTGTGCCAGTTGGCGCTGAGCATTTGGTGGGAACCCATGGACCGTACGCTTGACAGCGGAGATGAAATCAGGGTTGTCTACCGCGCGGCTCGCGAGGTAGCTTCGGAAATCCTCAAGAGTAGGAGGAGATGTCGTTGAGCCTTTGATGTCCGCGAATGCTTCCAGAAAGTCTGTCTCGGATATAAACAGCGTGTTTTCATCGTGGTGATCATCGGCAAACGCCCCAGCTACGATGCGCGGAGTGACGGCATCTAGAAGAGCGAGAAGTTTCTGCCATTGTGATTCAGAAAACCATGCATTATTGCCAAGAACGCGCGGGTGGAGAGAGGTGCTGTAGGATATTGACATAGTGCAGGAATATGCGTCGACGGGAGAATGGCTCGTTGCTGTCTATGAGCTCGTGTGAAAGACTGCCAACCCCAGAAATAGTGCGCAGTGATCTGGGGGAAACCAATACCTCGTCAAGTTTACACAGACTACGAGTGTTTTCCGCGAGAAACAGCGAGAGACGGCGAAGGCCGACTGTTGCGAGCGCAGTCTCTGACTCCCTGGCCATCCGAATGCACAACAGCAAAGCTACAGAGGTGAGCTCAGCGACAGAACGCTAGGATTTTAGGAAGAAAGTGAGAAATATGGTGACACTGGGAATGATGGTCAGCGAAAAAGCCAAGGAAAGCGTGCGACGAAAGCGAGATTCCTCCGCTGCAAGGGATGCACGAGCTTGCCCCGACGTTGCATCGCTCGAGGTTTTCCAACATTTCCGAGAAGCTGACCGTATTTCAAATTCAAGCGTATTAGGGGAGGTTGTCGGTCGAGTTGCGCCACTTGGACCTGTTGTTCTACTCTAACAAAGCTGGCCTGCTCGAATGTCAGCAGCTCAAGGCCCAAGTTGATCCTGATCACGATGCACGCACGTGGTATGGCTTAGGGAATGAGCTTATACTGCACTACGTCGTCTCTACGTAGGAAGCGGACCATTATTATGCCTCTGGAACAACCCATATATCAGCGACGTGTGTACATGTGAATGTTCGCATCAATGGCGCCAACAACTACGGCACGTACCAGATCGATAAGGTAGTAGGTCAGCTTTCAGGACCTCTGGAGCCGCGTCTCGCATATACGAAAGCTCTCTACCACGCCATCACATCGCCCTTCCTGCCCGATGTACCAAATAAACGCACAGGTACAAAAAGGGCATTTTGCATTCTTCGATCGGGTGAAGAAGCCGTGCGAAGAAGAGGCCTAGCGGTTCTTCAGTCTTATCCCGGGGCAGTGGCGAACTCCAGCCACCGAGCTGTCGACGTTGGATTTTGAAAGACATGATCTCGATGCTGCCTTGCAAGATGACGCCCGAATGGTGATGAAGACGGATGAATAGCGAGTTGGAAGGTTACATCAGCCAGGTTCAAGAGGTTCAGATCGCTTCGCGGCCCTTGGGATGGTGCCGCAGGAAAAGTCAACAAACGGTTCCAATGTCTGGAGAGCGCGGGGCATATAGCTAAGTATAAGAAAGTGTAATTAACCTGCATGCCACACGCCACCCTTGGCGTCGGCAGCCGTTTGAAGAAGAGGGCTAACCAGAGCCTCGTCCATGTTTGGTTGCCGTCTTCTCATTCCCAACTTGTAAGCTCCAAACCAAGCGCGGCATCCGTTGCATTCTGCGTTATATTCTACACAAATCTAGTGAATCGGGTTGACATTGCCCACCAACACATCCAATCTGACATCCCTTGTCTAATCGAGATTTGCATGTAACCAGCTCACGATGGATCCATCGCTATCAATCAATGCCAATGAGCAAAGCGCGCTGCTGAATATACTTGGAGAAATGCAGGATATCATATTCGAAAAGCTGGGCGGCATAGAGCGCCTGATCCTTCGCCAAGTATGCAAACGCTTCCAAAATATCGTGCCGCCCCTCAGAGCAGAGGAGCTCCGCGACGCGGAGGAGGAACCGCTGGCGCTCAAAAAAGACTTGTACGGCTGCTACACTTGTCTGAGACTCAGACGGCACACATCCTTTGCAGATGCCACGAGGAAGAAGAAAAGGCGCAGGTACGGCCCAGAGTGGTTCAAGCGCTTCTGCATCGACTGCGGACTGGACGACACGAACGGTCCTCCTAAGTACCTCCGAGGCAACGCCCTTACGATCGATGGAATGCGCTATGGCGTGTGTGTCGTCTGCAAGAGATTTGCGTTGGCCTCGAAGCCAGTGGGTAATGAACTACGACCGTTCTGCCAGCCTTGCGCTGCCCCACGCCTTGAACAGATCGAGCAGGACAGGCGCCGGGCTGATTGGCGCGCATACAAAGAGGCCAGAGCCAGAGACCGAGAGAATAAAGCAGGAAGCCACCGAGTGCACAGGGCCCCATCGGATACGGAATCAGAGGTGTCGGAAGATTTGACCTGGGAACAATGGCTGAGGCGCGACCATCTGCCGTGGGACTATCTCGATGAGAATGAAGATATGAGGTTCTATGACGCAGTTTAGAAGGTTAGCTTCTCGCCCGAGGGCGCTTCACTCGCCGACTTCGTGCAATGGCTCCGGGATGGCGGATAGGTATTGAGTTAAGTTCAGTATTCACGTCGTCGCTTGGAAGACGACGGGGCCAGGAATTTGGCGCATGAGATCATTTGAGAGACACTGAGAACACAGAGGGTGATAATTGCTTAGCGGGAGACGCTTGCAGGTGGTGAAGATTGACTGGAAATAGACTACATGCATGATTTGTATCAGACTACAATCTGTTTCAATCAGAGTGTTCAGTCAAATCATGACCTCATTCCCATACCGAATGGGCGGGTCAGCGACAAGACATGGGCCTCTTTTCAACAATGTACACACGACGGCATACCAAGTGTGCAGGGTGAGTGAAACAACAACATTGAATGTAGGCAGATGCTTCAGATACCCAGGCCCACGACATGTCAGCGTTCCTCAGCATTGCACAGGTAGCCCATGGTGGCTGTTCATCCCAGCAACGTCCTCGCGAAATGTGCAGAACCAACCAATTGCAGGGTAAACGTCCCAGCCCTTCCTCCTCACAGAACTTCCCTCCCGACGAATCTGACTAATTGCAATTACACCCGCTCTGATTGGTTCAATCAACCTAGTACCCTCAACTGCGATTGGTGAGCGGGTGCCCAACTCTCCGTCCCAGTCGCTGTGTCAGCTTGTCAATGGCCGTCATCATCCCCTACTCTTCTCCAACTCCTGTGTACTCCTGTGTTTGTTTCGACATAACCTCCGCGTGGACGTTCGTTCGTTCGTTTGTTCCTATGAACCTACCCAGACAGATGACTCAATGCATCACACCTACATGTAGCATGGGGTCAACCGTCATGTACCCATCCGCCAGTTTGAAACACCTGCATTGCGTCACTACCTTAGGTATATGCTCTTGGTCTCACCTACATAAGACAAACCGAACAAGTCCCAATACTGGTAGAGATTCGCTTTTGCTAAAACAATTTCCTCACGTTTCAATGTGACAGGTACGAGTTGAAATCCTCAGCTCGAGTGAAAGTACTTGCTAGGAACTCGTCGCATACTGGTACCGGGTGTTGCATCACCACATATACTACCTCTTCATTTTTCTGGAGCTCATGATAGCTAGGCTGTTTATTGACTACCTTGTGTTATTCGCGAGCAGCATGCGTGCAACCAGATGCACAGTTTTATCAGCAAACCGTATCCGAGTAGCTTGACATCTAAGCTGCCTAGATACATAGCCAGCTTCTGACGAGAGTGCCTCGAGATTCCGAGAAGCTGTTCTCGGCCAATCCCGTCACCTTCCACTCGATCGTATTTCCTACAAAGACGGACGTTGCGCCGACGCCTCAAACCCATCCGTATTGACTAGCCCAATCCACGTATAGCAAACCTAGACCACCCACAACTCAGCCCAATGTAAGAGCGAAGATAACCTAGCTTAGAGGCTTTTACTGGGCTTCACTGACTTGAGTGCCACCTCCAGGGCCCACATCGAATCAGGAGGAAACTGCTCTGGCGTTGCCTTCGAGGCGTGACTTTTGTATGCCTTCAGAACTTCATCTCCTCGGTTCTTCAGCAAGAAGACGGCGACATCCTGCCAGAGCGGATTGTTCGGGCCTGTGGGGCGATGCTGACCAGGAGTCGGTGACAGCCAGGGCATGATGCCGAGGCTGAATGTGTAGCCGGCGATCTTCTGGTTGAATTTCGTTGACTCGCTCTCGTTGGCGCGATTCTCCCTGCCGGGCTCGTTGTACCAAGGTTTCTCGCAGAATATCATGGTCTGGATACTGATGAGTACCTGGAGAATCGTCGACTGCTCGGGCCGCCATGGTTCGCCTGGCCATGTGCCAAGAAGAGAGAGGCAAACTGTGGTTGCCAGCAACGGTCAGCAACGTGCAAGCAACATCAATAGTGTCTGAAGAGGAAAGAGACACGGTTATACTTACTCTTGCCATCCTGGTATAGGTTGGGGTTGAAGGCCACTGTACCACCGCCGGTGGTCTTGAATCGCATCTTGGGTGGGACTCGAGGGTAGTCCGTTGGGCACCACAGATCGAACTCGAAGATGCCGTACTCGTAAGGAGTGCCGGGGGGCCCGACAATCATGACCTGCATTACATCAAGACGAGACTCGCCGTGTCGAACAAAAATCCCCTCGGGTAATGAGGTTCTCAGCGTCGATAGCTCCGTGACCAGTCTCTTCATGCGTCCTAGGGCTGGCGGAGCGCTGCGTGAAGCTTCGCCCTCCAGACTCAACTTATGGCCCTGAAAAATCAAGGTATCGTCCACATCGAGCACGCTATTTTCGCTGTGCCATTTGTGCCAATCAATCTTTGATGAAACGGCGCTCGTGCTTAGGTGGCTCTGTGCAGGTTGAGACGGCTGCTTCTTCCGATTGCGACTGTGCATCATCGTGTTGACAATGGTGGAAAGGATCAGCATTCCGTCACCACTCTTGGCCAGGTCGTCCTTGATCTTGGGACCTGCTAGCTTCACGAATGATTTTGCTTGTATGTGGAGGCTCTCAATCAGACTCATCACAGGTCTTCCTGTGTCTGTCGGTCTGAGCTGAGAGGACAGTGGACCAAACGACAGCGACAACAACGACTTCTCGTTCCCACTGTATATCTTACGGACATCCTCCGACAAGCTGGCTAGCTCGGGATGCTGTCCCAGTCGTTCCACGAATGCGAGCACGGCGCGACTCAAATGGAATCGCCGAGACATCTCCTCAAGACTGCCGACGCTCAGGACTTCAACAGCTGCGTCGAAGACAGGACTATGTGATAGCATGAATCTGACCATCATCGCAGTAGTGGCTCTTACTGCGTCGCCAGACTTCAGAGACGGAAGTAGGACAGTAATCAATCGATAATAAGCTTGCTGGGTCCGGGATTGCTCTCCAGTCAGCGTCGACGGTGGTGGCTCCCGAGTATCAGTTGGTGGACTACGACCGAACAACAGCGAGGCCATGCTAGCATGAGGATCATATCCGGTCCCTCCAGGAAGGGCAATGGGGTTCTGCTCCTTTGCTGGCACTGGCACTCGAGCAGCGTTGTTGGAGCTGCTCGATCGCAGATTGTGTTGCGAGCTGGCAACCTTGTCGGTCTTCCACCCACAGGCCAAAGCCCAAAGCGCGGCAACCCTGCCCCTTTCACAGCAGAGGTATACTGGAATCTTGTCGCGGTCGACGCTCATAGGCTCAGAGGAGATTGTATCCTGGTATTGAAGGCTGGAGACCGACTTGCCACATCCAAGGCATGTAACCGGACATTTGGATGAGGCTGAACATTGCCGACCAAGAAACACCTTCTTCTCAGGGCTAGTTAATGTCCATTGCGTCGTGAGAGCAACGATGGTAGTAGCGTTCAAGCGAAATCCACGCCCACATTCTGCACAGCACGTCTTCTTAGTCTCGGCCACAAAGCGCTGAAGAGATTGCTGCATGGCCGATTCTTCAATGGGGCCGTCTTCTGGCATCTGGATATCGAAAAGCTCTTCGCTGCGACTGGTCGTGCCGGCTGCACGACTCGGGGCGGGTGCTGGGGCGGGTGCTGGGACTGCTCTCTGGGACGTGAGTGTCGATGAACGCGAGAGTCTCTTTGGAAGCGGGTGTGCCATGTCGTCGGAATGGCTCTGCTCAGAGGATCCACTGGTGGCGCTGTCGACGTGACCGTCTTTCCTCTTGAGGCTGGATGTGTGGTGCGGATCCATTGCGAAAGGAACAGCACTGGTGGGTGCGTGAGGCGGAGAAACGGCAGACGCAGGGTGTGGATGATCTGGATAGGCTGCCTCGTCGGTGTCTGGCAAGAGGTCAGGACAGTTCTGTGAGGGTGCCGCGGCATTAGTGCCGTGATGGTGGGATTGAGATGGCTCGCCTTCGTCTTGGTCTCGGGCGTTGTCTGTTGCGTTGCCGCGTTTGGAAGGCCGCAATCGCAATGCCATGCCCTTGAGCACATCGCGGTTAGGTAGACAGGAAGGCATGGTGAAAGAGGCTTACAGGGTCCCCGATGGTGGGGTGAATGGCGAACTCGTGACAGAGGAGCGCGAGTTGAACAATGCTGTCAACGGCTAGTCGAACCCGTGAGGCTGTACAAGCGCACGAATGGTTTCCTTGCTGATGCGCAGGGCCTCTCAATGCCCGAGGCAGGCGTGTGCGGGCAATGGAAGTGTCTTGCGCCGCGTCGAGGCCACGCGCGGAGGGGTACCGAGGGTGCGCAACACCTTAGGTAGGTAGTTGGCAAGGCACTGCAAATGATGCTGTTGTAGTAATCTGCTGGAATGATGTGCTGAAAGATGATGTTCACCCGTTGTTTAGTGTCGGGTCTGGTGTGGTCTGGTGTCGTATGTGTGTGAATCTGCCAGGCCCCGCGGGTTGTGTTTTCACGTGAAATTCAATTCGACCTCACTGGCGCGTGCCTGCTTGTAGGTAAGCTAACTGTACCTAGGTACATATGAGGTAGGCGACTGGCGTGTGAAGCAGCGCACACAGCAGGTGCCCCCGAAGCTGCCCAAGGTCAGGTACACATTGAAGTGCTTGCTCTTCCCGCCGCGTCAATTGAAGCTTTGACTCGTCCAATCATGCTGCTGCTGCTCTTTCATGCAACATTCAATCATTCAATTTCGGCTGCAACATTCTCCTGTGTATGATCAATACCATAGGTAAGGCCGTCTGAATTGACCGTTGCGTACCATTCCCAATACGACATCCGTCCCATCAATGTCTATGGTGACTTAATGCTTGCCATACTTATCGTGCTTATTCCATCCGATCCAGGTAACGTTTCCAGCTCTTCAGACGAGGCTGTCGGGGCTTTGAATCAGCCAGCCTCGTATCTCCCTTTTCAGCAGAGGGGTATCTTTCAAAGCTGGTTGCATTCACCGCAGAATTGATTACGGTGACATGACTTTACCGATGGGGTATGAGCAGGTATGTTGTCGTTCCTATTTCTCTACACACGCTGTCGTGGACATGGTAGGTGATTCAATCCCATCACGAGTCACAGCTTGGGCGAAGAGTGCCAAATCCCATTTTAAAGAGCAGGTTGATATGAAAATATACATAGGTCATCCTTGCTGTAAATAAAGAAGACTTCCTTCCAGCCTACACCAATTAAGCGACATAACTTTTGATACGAAGAGCATCTATCTGTCACCATTAGCCACGTAATGATTACCTTAGTTCCTGCCTGTCACCTTGATCAAAAGCGGCTCTCGGAATAAGGCAACCGGCACAACGGCCAGGCAGGAAATGCTTTGTCTATGCTTTGTTCAAGGTCGTCTCAGCTGTCATCATGGCAACCCCTTTCAAGACATAGTCCTACCTCTGGGGCGATCAATACGATGTAGATTACAATCTTGTTCCATGTCCATTGTCTCTCATAAACTGAACACCCTATCTTGCCATGTTTGGCCTGCATTCCACAAGCAACGCATTTTGCCCCCCTCTGTTCTTGACTTTACTGTCTTGATCTTGAGCCTCGAGGCAGATGAGTATCTCCTTGCCTTTAATCAAGTACTCACCCAGAAACTCTGTGTGGTTAACAAACATGGAGCTTCGCAATACATCTACTCTTATGCCTAGTGCTCGAACATTCTTACTTCATACCATGTAATCAGGCAGCACCATATCGGAGTTGCTGCCCCATAATAAAGGTATTCATCTTTGTTTCGGGGCTGACAGTTGTCGATTATGCTGACATTATTGCCGAACAGGGACCTTAGACTTTTCCGGACTTGCCACCCTCAAGGAGTCCTCTTTTGGACACATAAAAGTCATATTCTACTCATTCGATAGGCCTATGATGCATGCGACAGGTCGGCCTACATAGAAGAAGATTACAATCCTTGATCGGAAAATGGTTATAACACAATAGTTGTTCCCTTCATCTTTCGCAGTCACTACGTCAAAATCCGCTCGACAAGGCACTGAAAGAGACCTAGTCGTTCTCAAAGTAGAAGATGGGAGTCAGTGATCATCGAGTCCACCTCAGGACTTATAACACGATATTTAATCCAGTTGTCTCCTTCAACTAGGCTTTATCGCCTCGCTTGGTAATTTCCATCATTTTCTAGCTGATAGTGAAGAGTACATAGGTACTTGGGAGACTTCAAGCCAGTTGGCTAGTAATAGAACTCACTTCGAGACCCTCGACTCTCCTCCCATGGCAAGAGAAGTCCTACCCCTCTCCTCAACATCATCCAATCACGACTAGAAGACTTCGCAGGAACACCAGAATGACTACATGGTATCATGCACAACATCGAAGATGCCTTGGGAAAGACAGTCCGCATGTGAACTCCGTGACAGACATACACAACTATAAGTAGGGGGGATGTTAACACTAAGGCACCGAATACAAAACACTTCAGCTATCGGCAGCAGTAGCGGTGCCCACAATTCTTGTATGCACCTCTCTCGCTTCTCTTGACTTTATAAGCAAGTTCGGGCAGAGACTAGGAATTGGTGGCCTGGCCACTCGAGTAGGAACTACTGATGTCAAAGGAGGCTAGAATTATGTGAAAGAACTTTTGGGCGCTAGAAAGCCAGCTGTTTTCAGTGGTTACAGCGTATTGGGCGGCGCACTAAATTCGTATTCAGAGAAGTTGCAGTGGCAGTACGCTTGAAGCGACGGGTTATCACATTAACGTTGCGAATCCCAAAATTGACCTGTGCTCGCCTAGAGGTTACGCGGTAGTCGGTCTGAACTGGAGAACGTGAGTTTTCTCTTTGGGGCACTCAGTGTCGTCAATATACCGAGCGCAGACAGCTATCAATTGGCTTCATCGCATGACTTGTGCTCTCGACCACACGTCAGAACATGAGACTACGAGTTGGAAGTCTGGTATTTCATTGATCGACAATTCTTCCCAAAAGCCCCTACGTAGTTGTGACATGCGACAAGATGTAAGCATAGGGGGTGGCTGTGCACTGCGCTCAGCCACATGCGATCCTTCAGAACCTCGCGGTGCCGGCGTTGTCCGTGATAATTGCTCGATCCTCTCATCGCCCTTCTGGTTGTCGATTGACAAACATACGTTTGTCGTTGTCGCTTAATCATAAAAGTCTGTGTTTGATGCTATTGTACATCGCTATATCTCAGGACTTGTTTGTGTCTGTGCCACAGGGTAACCGCCTACTCCGTAACTCAGGAAATATCTCCAACCATGGTTGCATTCCGACAGTGGATGGAGAGGAAAAGAGGGGATCCTGATTCTGGCTCCAGCGACTTTCTTTCAACCGTATGTACTCAGCTCATCACTATGCGATAGCACATGTCGAGATAGCGCGCCTCATGGATGCTAATGCGACAACCATGTCAAAAGTCTTTGGATCTCGCATCAATCAGCAGCGAACAAAATATTACGCGCTCTCTGTCTCAACGAGCGCGAAATCTGGGTCGTCGGGTGTCGTTCATGACTAAGTCTAATCATTCGCGTTGCCTCGATTGTCACGATGTCGACTTCGCACAGCTCTCCGAAAAGCCCATAAACTTCCAGCACAACCCAGATGGGATATTCCTAGGTTGGCTGCCCGACGGTCCGCCTTCCGGCAAATGCGGGCTCTGCCAAACATTGTCGCAGGTCCGCATTCAGCATCAACGCGCAGCTGTTTCGCCAGAGGAATTGACTGGAGCAAGATTGCAAGTGCGCGCCTTTCCACTGCTTCTACACGTTTCAGAGCTGTTCGAACAAGGCTCTGGCTTTCAATCGATACCCTCGAATAGCTCAAACGCCGACATTTTCATCGCAGTGGTGCCGAATCATTTTACTATGCACCCAGGAAGTCGCAATGAGACCTTACTGAGCAGACTCGCTACACGCCGTGGGTTTCTTGTGTACACTGATCAGTACACTTCACCACGTCGCTTGCTAAACCCGCATCTTGTACCGCCAAGTTTCAATCCTCAAACTGTCAAGAACTGGATCTCCACCTGTCAGAGCAGTCATCCTGCATGTCGATCGGATCGGCGCCAAGAGCCATCGCTCAATCTCATTGATTGCAGAACCAAGACTATCGTGATTGCTTCTGACATTAAAGAAGCATCGTGTCCCGAATATGTTGCGCTAAGTTACGTTTGGGGGTATGCGGCTGATCAACGGAAGGCGGTACTAGATAAACGCAACCTGCCTGCGTGTCCACCGCAAGTTGTCCAAGATTCTATCGATGCTACTCTGATGCTAGGCTACAATTACTTGTGGGTAGACAAGTACTGCGTTGACAAGGATGACAGATTGAGGAAGCATGAGCAGTTGATGCACATGGATTCCGTGTACCAGAACGCTACCTTGACCATTGTCGCAGCAGCCGGATTGGACGAGTCGTATGGGCTACCGGGTATCTCGAAGATCAGAGCGGCCCAACAAAATCTCTTCGATGGTGAAGAGTTTGCACTTACGTCTATCTTGCCTCTGCCTCATGACTCCATCACGAAGTCTCGTTGGGCGTCGCGGGGCTGGACATATCAAGAAGCCATCCTATCAAGAAGGCGCCTTGTCTTCACTCATACGCAGCTTTATTTCGAATGCAACTCGATGAGCTGCTGCGAGAGCTTTGACCTCAATCAAGAAGACAAGGTCCGGACAACCGGCCTGAACCCTCTCGCTTTTGCACAGCCATCGCTCTTCGCTTTGAAGCAGCTGCCCTCGGCGTCGACAAACACCAAAGCAGCAAGATTAAGCAACTTCTTCACTTATGTCACTTGCACAGAGGATTATTCTCGAAGGGCTCTGTCATACGACCACGACTCTCTGACTGCCTTCAGCGGGATCATCAGAATGCTCGAGTCTTTCACTGCCTATCCAGTGCGGCATATTTGGGGCGTTCCATTTTTCCATCCGGACGACGACAATCTCTCCCCTCAATTGATACAGTCCACGCTACAAAGTTTTCGTTTGACTCCATTCTGGAAGAGAAGTGGCGCCGAATACGGAGTATCGCCACCGAGGGCTTCTGCCAACGACGAAAGTGTGGACTATCTCGCGTTCTTGCTACTAGGTCTCAGCTGGCGACACGAAAGTCGATCCGAACACCCGCGCAGACGTAAAGATCTTCCGTCGTGGTCATGGACGGGCTGGAAAGGAGCCGTGACGTGGCCCCAGCTGGCACAGTCAACAGAGGTCCGAATGCTCCATTGGACGAATTCGAGCATATCGCTGGGTGACAGCAGTACAGAGTCCGTGCCGACAATGTATCACAACACGACTGACTCACATCTCCTCACTCAAAGCAACAAGTCTCTCTACATTCGGACACTGTCAATCTCGCCGACGGCTTTTATTCTCAGCAAATCACCTCCCACGTTGGCATTAGCGACGGGACACAGTGCCAGGCTCTATCCCAGCAAGGCTGATCTGGATGCGGCCAAGGTGCTCAAGAGAATCCACAGTATGCGGTACGAAGTTATCGTTTTGGCTACCGTCGACCAAGATACATACATGATGCTTGTCAAGAAGTATCGGAATTCTTACTACCGAATTGGCACGATGGCTGTCAATACCGCATACCTAACGACGCCTTTGTTCACTTCTGATATAAAGACTTATAAACTCAGATGAAACATATATCAGGGGCTTCGCGCAAGTCGAACACGGCTACTATCATACGGTAATAGGCCCTACCTGAGAACGTTGAAATGATCTTCAAGTACTGCAATAGAAAGGAGCTGGGGGCTTTGGGAGTACTTCCCCAGAAGTTCGTGTCAGTTCCTCGTGGAGGGCCGCCACAACCCTATCGTAGGTCATTCTCCTTTTTACTCCCGCTCGTTCCTGGGTGGTAACAAGATCCATGGGCTGATCTCCACCAAAGTACCCCTTGTAGCAATATCTGAGCAATTCATGATGTGTCGCTTCGGGAGTCTGGCAGCTCGGCTATGGCTGTTTCAGTACATGGTATCATCACGGAACAGTGACCTAGCCGGTCAAAACTCCGTTATGATCGAATACCCGGTATCCAGTCTCGCTGATGAGGACATGTTGTTGATCAGCCTAGGATTAAACCGGGTAGTTCGCAGGCAAGTTTGCGTCGTCACTCTTGCGAGCCCGCGTGCATAAAAGCTCGTGGGAAGCACGGAGAAATGGCCCTGAACATCTCCTCTATCAAGAATCGAGGGTTATCTCAACATCGAAAGTTGCCAAGAAGACATTTACCTTAAAAGCGCGCATGCCGGACTGTTCTATAAAGACGGTCTGTAGAGAAGATGAGCCTTTGGCTTTTGTCAATCCGACATGGCGAAAAATTCAAGTAACGTCCTTAGAGATGGCTGACTAATGGAAATCCAGTTCTTGATGGAAATTTTCGCTTTAGAGCTCGACCGTCTATGCTATACGAAATACGTTTGATTCATTCGCCCGCTGATGCGTAAATTGAGTGTTATACAACTATTCGGACCTGTGCTAGTATACTGGCGTGCGGCTGTTGTAGACCGCAATACCTATCATCCTTTTAGATGAAAATCCTCATCTGCTCTTAGCCCCCGTCGGGAATTTGAAGACCACTATTTAGGAGACAATGCTTATAAGTGCTAGACGGTCAGCAAGCATAGGGTCGTTTTGAAAATGAAGCTCGGAGGGGTCTGGACATGGCGAGGGGCACAGTCCAGCTAAGAATGCCATCGTGTAAGGTAGCCTCGCGATAGTGATAGCGAGAAACCCTTTCGCAAGAGAGCCGACGGGGAGACCGGTTGTTAAATCTGTTTCTTCACGTCAGTAAAGCCGATATTGTGCTTCAAAACAACTCCGTATCCGCACACAACATATCCACAGTCATTCTAGCTATGATAAAGGATTCAACCCGGGGGAAAAAGTCGCGTAGTCTGCGATTGCAGGGAGGGAGTAAGGCACCCTCCGACATCTTGGCAAGCACCATACAAAGAGTCAGTTTTCGCTACCTAGCACGATTGATGGTCTAACGATGGGTATAGCTAGTAGATAGATGGGTATTGGAAATGAACGAGAGTGGCAGCTCCGACTGACACACAATATGGCCACAATGGTATCATTGGTACTTATTGCCCCCCTCTCCCCAAGGGCATGACACTCCCGTCTACGGCAAGATAGATACATGAAGTTTTCCGCTGCCAGCAGTACGAAGTAACAAAATATGGTCCTGGTTGCTGTCGGGTCATTCATGAATGACGAAGAGGGGACATGGGATAATGTGTAGTTTTATGGTCAATAATTTACGGACATGTCAAAAGATCATTGCTTTCCATGGTAGTGCAGCTGAGCTTCCGCATTCGTCCTCGCCATGTTCTGAATGCATTTGCTGCCGCGCGCATATATGACTATTATAGAAATTCTATAGTTTCAACTTATTGTGGGTAAAAGCAAAGTTAGGAGGATCACTGGATGAAGATGCTTTTGATACCTGTCATGTAATATACATTTAGATAAGTGGATTGCAAGTTTGTTCAGAGATGTCTATCTGTCACTAAAGCTAGAAGCTGGGAGAATGGAATTAACAAGCTTACCTGTAAATATCAGTTTCATCATGAATCGAGATGTCGCATCAGAGCATTTCTCGATTGTAAGGATGATTTCGGCCTATGTAATGTCACCCGGCTTCACCGTGGAATGCTGACTGACGACACCGACTGGAGGCTAGTTCAAGATCCCAAACGGTAGCTTGACCAGCTGACTCAGCTTAGGCACCTTTTGAAGCAGTCTTGCTCGGAAGCTAGTGACCAAATGCGAGGTTTTTCATTTCTTTAACAACAGCAATCGCCTCAGAGTAATCCTTGTGCACCACTGCCTCCTCGCTTTCAATCACAACAATACCGTCACTTCCTGGATGGCGACGAGCGACGTACTTACCCTTAGAGAGAGTTTGCATGTTGTCCAGAATCCTTTGCGCCCGGTCATCGTCGCACGTCTTAGACACCGACAAAGACCTGGTTCCTCGCAGGGGACTACTATGTCGGAGGATAAAGGTGACCACGCGAGGCATGATTGTTAGTGGTGGAAAGACAAGGATAACTTGGAAGCGTTGGGTATACGGGGGCCTACCTTGGCAATGGGCTGTTCTGCTTTCAAGTTGGTTGTCTCAAAGGGCCAAAGATAGTAATATGGGTCGATGTTTTCTGAATGCGGTAGTAATCATTGCTTGGAGGAATTAGAGATTGAAGCAATTTGGTAACGGACTGGACTGCCTATACTTATACTGATCGCTCACACAAGTTTGCCAATATTAACCTCTTTGTGTCGGGTTATAATGAGTGCCCGGCCGATGAGCCAAGCATATTGTGAAGGATTTTGTTGGATTCGCCCTTTGTTCTTGATTTAGTGGTGGACAAAGGCTCTACTCGACCTGTTTTGCAGACAATAGCTGTGTTGCCAGATAAGGTTTGTTTCCGTACTATTTCGATATGACGACACTCAATACCGTGGCCGCGCTTCCAGTGGACACTGCACCGAACAGTGATAGGATGTTTTATGATCCCTTTCGTTATGTTTTCGGCAGAATTAGGGCATACTGGCTTTCATATGCTGCTACGATGTGTACTATCACACTCGCTGCTACACAGCTTTGCCCCCCGCGCCATATGAGGCCCAGTCTGGCCTGCACCAAGCAGCTGTCGCGATTTCCCTGATAGTAACAATAGCACTTTTATGCAACTCCAAGTCATCATTGGCAATAGTATGCCCTGAGTAGTGAGTTGGCACGATGGAGCTCTTCCGTGCCGCTTGCACCAAGAACATTGCTGTGTACAAGGCGGTGTGAACGGGGCCATCGTTTCCTAAGAACGGTACAAGTGTCGTCCACATCCAAGCATTGTCGAGAAACACAAGGATGGTCTACTTATTTCCCTTCTAGTGTGTCAAGAACAGCACGTCTTGTAGGAATTATAAAAAGCTAAGTTTGTCCAAAGGTATCTCACGCAGGAAAACTCTCCCAACCGAAACGGATCTATAGACGAAACTCTCCATATAATACAAGTCTCAATACCAATCGCTATGGCCTTCACCATTACCTCTCCACTACCTTTGCCGTGGGAATCCACTGAACCCCACCCCACACACGACGAGATTGTTGCAGCAGTTCGACTTGATCCAGAGGTACTATACGTGCGGAAGACCTTTGCGTTCAAGGAGAAATTCTTTTTCAAGTTTGGCACAACCGTCAGACCCGTGGAAGGCGAGAACATGATGCTTGTCCGTCAGGCTACCAGTTTGCGTGTTCCTAGGGTATATGCGATTTACCGCTTTGGCAAAGACAACTTGATGACGATGATTGTGACGGAGCAAATCTTGGGTGGGTCGATCAGTTCATGGTTGGACCATGTAGAGCTGCTGTATCTGACTCGCGCACAGAAGGATGCCATGAAGGCCAGAGTCTTAGAGCAACTGCGAACGGGTATGCGAGAGTTGCGTAGTATCCCTGCGCCAGACATCTACGGCTCCCTCTGCAGTCGACCATATTGCGGGGGAATAGCGGGCGAGGCTGCCGAACAAGGGCCTTTTTTTGACTTCGAGGCCGTTGCGGAGTTCTGTCACGGACGATTCCATGAATGGGATGGCAGGTATGTGCCTGATGCAGGGAAAGCCGAGGTACAACGGCAATGCATAGCCAAGTTGTGCACCTTGCCATCTCAAGATCGGAGACCGGTATTTTCGCACGGTGACTGGGTCTCGTCAAACATTCTCGTCACTAACGACGGCGTAGCCTGGGTGGTTGATTGGGAATTTGCTGGCTTCTACCCTGCTTTTTATGAATACATATTGGTGGTAAAGCGGTTTGGCCATCGTTATCAACCAGCAACGGAAGTTTTGGAGCCCTTTCCAGCCGCGGACCAAATTGTGCAGGAAACAGCAGAGGCATACAACAGGCTTTGAACCAAGAGCTCACGACAACAACTAGTCAACCGCGTGAACTAGACCTCGTTTGAATAACCGAGCGCAATTACATAGATTTGAAATTTGTAGTTAGCCAGATTAAATTGACGTCTTTTGAGCATTATCGATTTCCGCTTTCCTCGTGCAGTCCCTTTTTGTGAGCACAAGAAGCAAGTTACCATGGCAGAGTTCTTGCCGATTGGTAAACGGTAATACGCGCCGTGTCCCTCCGGACTACGAATTGGGTTCGATTCTGCATTCCATTCGTTTATGCGACGGCTACCTATGTAGTAAGCGGCCCGGACTTAACCAACTACTTGAGTCACACGTTTTTCCACTCTAGACGCCCAGCGCCCTCGGGATTTAGATAAATGGGGTTAATAATGATTTGCAGAACTCCAGATATACTAATGTATTGATGTAAGACAAACAAACTAGAGACTCATTCCTCTATTCACTCATACATTCCCCATTAGACCTTCGGTATCAGCCACCATCAACCGTATTTGTTGATCATCCTCCAGCCCTTCACAAAAATGAGTGCGCAGGGTAAATTCCCACGGGTTACTAGTTATGAGGCCCAGTTGGGAAAGTCATTGCGTCGTGGTTGGCTTCATAGCCCGTAGTATCAGGCTTGCTAGCTCCAGCACGATGAGCAACTTCCTTGCCATTCTGGACTAGAACACATGCGTGACAGCAGCATGCCGTTGCCAGGTCCAGGAGAAAATTGCCTTGCAGATTGTACCGCTTGCGGATCTCAACGCGCTGGAGGAGAGTCGGGAGCCACCACGCGCCGCAGTGTGACGCCCCGCAGAAAAACAGGCACTGCAAGTAATATGTCAGTGTGATTTTTGTGAGAATGAGACCCATTTTTTGACATACAGAGGTATTCACTGGCTTGTATCCCACGAGGTTGGCACCCTTGTTCATACGGTGGTGTGTCTTGCCGAAAGTGACAGAGGGCAAACACCAGGTAACGAGGCACTCATCGAAAGGGTCCAGGCAGGAGAAGAAGCTCGTGAACCAGCTACCCGCTCCCGCAGGGGATGAGGACATGAGACTGGCGGCGGGATTTTCCGCAACCTCGTTGAGCGCATCAGTCCAAAATTGGACATCGGCATCGTCAAGGAGGGCGCGAGCTGCGCTTTGCTTCCCAGTGTTGGCGGACATGTTGACAAGAAAAGATCAAAGGAGTGAATTAGATGAAACAAAGAGCGTAGATTTCAGAAAAGAGTGAATGGAGAAAGAAAGGCAAGATGAGTTCCATTGTTTCGCAATCTAAACAGAGGAGACTTCGAAGCTTTTAATATGCGAGGCAAGTAGATTTCGAAAAGTCCTACGTCCTTCCTGGACAATTAAATGCAAATACTCTTGTTCAAGATGCATTCAGGCTCGAAAATTCTTACTCAAGCGATGTGATGTGGTCAACTTGCATCCAGCTGCCTGTATACCTAAAGTACCAACTTCATGTTAGGACACCTCATTCGAATGGCCTTGTTCCACTAATAATTAGCTGTGTCTAGCTGATATCTTTACAGCTGAACATGTTCAGAACTTTTATGGTGATTTCGGAATCCGAGTTACGGTGCGGCTGAGGTATGCTTGGCGTTAACGTAAATTGCTGTCCACGTTCGCGGGATTATTCCTTGACTAACCTCCGATAGGGCGGGTTCTGATGATTTTTGACATAATGATCATTTTTAACAGGTTCACTGGAAGTCAAGCTTGGTTTATATAGTTCAAATTTGACGGTGAACGGACGAAAAATACCTCTCCGATCAACTTTGGTCTCTGCGGATGTCTTGACTTCTCTCCCTCCATGACCTAAGCTGATGAGAGCCCTGAACAACACAATGTGTTTGATCTTCATATCTCGTTGCAGCCGAGGATTTATCTTGAAGACTACCTCTCAAAATCTGGACAATTTGTATTTGTTGATGCGGATAATTCAGGCCGGTTGCGTCTCCTGAATCTCGCTAGACTAAGGCTGAAGAGCGGGTTGCCCCAGAGTAGCAAATGATCCGCAGGACAATAGCAAGGCGCATGGGTAGGTCAGGACTCGCTGCTAGTGCTAGGACTCATGCAAGAGAACATGGTGCATTAATAGGCGACGACGAAGTCATGTAGGACTTAAATGTCTGTGAATACAGGAAGGCCTTCAGCGCGGCTATTGCTCTCGGAACAGAAGTTGAACCAGGTCGTTCCAAACCATGGCAGTATGATCCCAGTGGATTGTTTCTTCTTTGCTCTTTCCACTTTTGCAATGGGTTTCGGTAGATCGAAATGGGATTATAAGGCATTCAACATATAAAAACACGAATTAATATATGTAGCGATCTCTCCGTACCAATACTGATTGCGTTGCATCTCGCCAAACATATAATTCTCCCGATGCGAGCAGAGCAGGCAGCATGTGAGGTGTTCGAGCGTAACCTCCATGCTAAGCAGCATGATTCGTGGTGAGACCAGCAAAACCGCCAATATGAAGGGGCAAAGATCGCTAATTATTGATTACCAGTTTTCCAACCCCAACATCTTCATACGTGCATACCTGAGATGTATCCGACATTTACTAGCGGGAAGACTTGCATCCACACCCTAAACTTCAGTTTAAGCAAATCCCAATACGTCACTAGTAATGCAGAGCGGTGGAGATTGTATCAAGAGCTCTTGTTATACGCTTTTTTCTTCTTTTTTTCTCAACAAGAGCCATTGCGAAACCTTGCCGATACTACCTTTGCAACGCAATGCGCCTCCTACTCATATTAAAAACTGCCTCTTGGTCGCGTACTACTGCATCATATATACCTTAGGCCCTCATCCACAATTCATGACCCATAACCACTCCTGGGCCCCCATAGAGCCCTAATTACCTTTGACCATGCCAGACAGAGTGATGCCGTGTTCACCAGGTACATTCCCATAGTTATCGTAATGCACAATGATTCAGAAGGGATGTTAGAGAGTCACTTGACATACAACGTGACTCTCTTTGTCTTAAGAACTCATTGTATTAAACACATGACAAGCATTGGTTCACCTGAGAAAGTGTGAGGGACCAAGAAAGAACCAAGCCACGTTACAAGCGTCACTATCAAGATTCCATAGACTGCAACTCTCCAACACGTCACGCCTACGAATGTCTCCTCATCCTGTGATTAGCAATTGCCAATGTCCAAGTAGTATAAACACAGATCAGTCCTTGAGCTCCGGGTGAAGGGTCAGCTGACGATGTCCTCATTAAAGCTGGAGTTGAGAATGAAATTGCCCCCCAGCCTAGCCCTAGAGTCGACGTCAATTATGTGCTTTACAGTTGCCAATGACATCCATGTCTCTCTCGATCTAATCTCACACACTACCACATTACGCCGTAGTCATCTGAAAACTAGTAGACTTGTCCATCACATGGCCTCCTTATTGCCGAAGCCAAACACAGCTCCATTGTCTATCCGGTCGCGGCCGGACTGTCTAAGCGACACAGTGGTCTCCTGTCTATGCAATACAGTGCTCTCCTGTTTATGCGATACAGTGCTCTCCCGTCCGTGCTCTGTGTCGTCACAATTTATAACAGAAGCCCCCCCCTCGTTGCCGCGGCAGTGCGTGATAGTTGCGGCTTGATGGCATGCCCACCAAAATAATCCGCTGTTCCTCAAGGCACCGGTGATATTTCATTTCCCCTTCATGTCATCAACCATTTTGATTCACCCTTCAGAGATCAAACAGAAACAATTCGAAACAACCGCTCTGCTCCCATAACACGTCAGTCTCTTCAAAAGATCGGATTACTCCACAATGCGGCTTTTTCGCTTTGCCCCTAATCCGGAGGACATCCACCCCAGCGCACAGCCTGCCGTCGAAGGTGCCAACGGTGTAGTTCGTACGCTTACCCCGACCACTGATGCCTGGGGTCAATGCTGACAATTACGAAAGTTCGTAGCGGTTGGTACAAGTGCAATGTCTGCCATTCCAAGCTTTTTAATAACCCCTGGAGCATCCGAAATCACCAGATAGATTTTGATCACTAGTAGCTTTTAGCTCAGTGCGACCAACGATACAAGATTTCGGAGACGACGCGTAAGAACTCGATGACTTGGGAGGTAAGCTCACTCCAAAAGCGGGATTGTACCCTCAATTTAGAGGTCGCTGACAGTCTTGTTTCACAGCAACGATGGAGACAGTCGTCGAGGGAAAGAAGTGAAATGGACAGCATGACTTGAGCCTGTGTGAAGGTTCATCGTTGGTGGTGAACGGGAACTTGGTCATGTAGTCAATTGCAAGACATTTTATCAGTCTCACAATCTGACATACGTGAAATGGACCATGATCATCGTGATATCATGACGACTGCGTAGACAAGGTATGTGCTGACGATATGGATCGTTGAAAGGCCCCGTCTCATGTCGGGTGGTGCCGTTTCGTACGATTGGACGCACATACTTGAAGCAAGCATGATACCGCCGTGGAATATATCTGCTATATCATGTGGCTCGCTCCTTGGGAGGATAAGGTGCTAGGAGCAAAGAACACAGGAAACAATATGGAGAGCCCTCTCACCTTGAGGTGAGCATCCGCGGGGGGGCGTGAGATGGAAGTCTGTATATTACTCACGCTCTCAAATTGAGGCGGGATCTGGGTGAGAGGGCAGTTGCGGCGTGGTCCCGGATAAAAAAATAACAACGTCAACTAGATGCAGGCCTACACGTAGCTCATCTACGACGGACGGCCCCAAGCTCAGTCTGCTCGATATCACGATGATTCATAGTGCGATGACTCTGTTCTGTTTCTATCTATGAGCCATGTAGTGCTCGTAGCCGTAAATGAGGCGAGACTGCTTCGTGTCGTCGCCCCTTTCGTTCCTGCCTCCTCGATCGACGCCCTCGCACCTGCCGTCTGTTCCTTCCTCACGAGTCCACTCTGTGCACATTGAAGACTGGCTCCTTCCTCGCCAGTCTCACCGCTGCTCCTTCCCTCGGGAGACGCAAAGTACTGCCGCCTGTGCCCACCTGGACCATTCACCCTTCTCTCCCCCGCCCTGGCCCTCCAGTGTCCACCACCTGATCCTCAGCACAACACTTCATGAACACCCCGCAACACCAACAACACCAACAACACCAACAACACCAACAACACCAACAACACCAACAACACCAACAACACCAACAACACCAACAACACCAACAACACCAACAACACCAACAACACCAACAACACCAACAACACCAACAACACCAACAACACCAACAACACCAACAACAACAATGGGCACTTTATGCACCATCTCACATCGGATCACACCCTCTGGAGCGCGACACCAGTTTCGGCGGAGAATTAGAGTAAGGTAGGTCACCACGACTACGTCCTCATCCGCAATTCCCCTCCCCGATCTGCCACACGTACATCGACCCGCGCGCAACCGCCACTCTCACGTTCACGATGCCTCCTCCATCACCACCAGCCGTACTCACCTCAACCAGGATCAGGACTTCGACCCTGCAACTCGACGTCGTCATATCACATGGAGGTAAGTTTCTCACCGTCTTGCGCACTTCGTCGCCACTGTCCGGCACACATCTCTCCCATCTCCCACATGCGCTGGCTCCCACCCGCAGCGAGTCTTGACAGTGGCGATGAGCGCCCCTCACCGCCCGCCTCTGTATCTCTCTCGCCTTCACCTGACATTGCTCATGCACTTTCATTCCTCGCTCAGCCGGCCCTTCGTTGGGCATCGCCTACCCCACCTTCCACAATGAAGCTGCTTCGTTCCCTCTCTTCTCCCACTATGCTTCCCATCACCCATTTTTCTGGCCAACTTCTCCCACCAGCAACTGCCCCGCCTTCCGGCCATCTCACCATCATTTTCACACATTCTGACGACTCTGGCTCACGATTTCAGAGCTCCGGACACGCCGCACGAGGCAGTATTCATGGTTGGAAGGTACGTCTACTTTGTCTCGTCTACCCGTCGCGTCCGCCCACCGCAACGCGACGGTGTTTTTCTCATGACGCGTTTCTCATCTCCTACTTCTCCCTTCGTGCGTCTTCGGGCTGCTTTCTACATACTTACGCCGCCACCTCCTCCCAGTTTCCTTATTTCCCATCACCTTGTCCTCTCCCGCCCCACCCCCCGCCGCTCATCACCACACGACGACGACGGGCGCGTATCTCCAGTGAGATACATGACACGGGTATCTGTTCTGACCAGCAGTAAGTCATTGCTGTTGTGAGAATCGAGTGTATGCCGGCTCGATTCCTCATTTTGATCCTGCCCACCTTCCTGCCATGGCTCGATGCCGCTCCCACGCGCCATGTCACCCACACGCCTGCTGTGACCATCAATCCTCACTCAAGTTGCGACCCATCAGTTTCTCCTGCTTTCCCTGTTTCTTCACCGTGGCATTAGGAGTACCACCGCCTCTGCCCTCAGTCTCATTCCAGTACTAATCATTGAGCCTCAGGAAGGATTAGGGACGCGACCTCGACTCTCGGAACGGCTTGTCGACGCCGATGAATCAATACATGGTAAGTTGATTTCATTTTCTCCACTCGAATGTT
Source organism: Xylariaceae sp. FL1272 (assembly GCA_022432385.1). Lineage (NCBI taxonomy): Eukaryota > Fungi > Ascomycota > Sordariomycetes > Xylariales > Xylariaceae > Xylariaceae sp. FL1272. The sequence continues at coordinate 584,412 of JAJJXC010000019.1, forward strand.
GCTGCTCTCGCTGCGGCTGGCTTAGGCCCACCTCTTTCGTTCACCATTGTTTACATTTACTGATTATCCCACAGATAGAGAGAATGGGCACTGGGCAGCACAACCCCTATATACCTCGACAATCGTCACTTTCTCGGAGCTTTCTCGACGACAACCCCGACGACAATCTCGACGACAATCTCGACGACCATTTTGATGACAATTGTGATAAATGTTTCGATGGGCATGGACAAACGAATACATGGAAAGCTTGGCAGGGATGACACAAGGCACAGATCGACACGGAGCATTGGGTTGGATATATACCGCCGAACATCGACCACGCAGGAAGGGGACATTGGATGGGATACACCGCCGAACATCGACCACACAGCGAAGGGTTATTGGATGGGATACACGCAGCCGAACATCGACAGCGAAGGGACATTGGGTTCGAGAGAATGCGACCGACCACGACAATTAGCGATGACGCAGCAATGCCAACCACCGCCCAGGCAGGAAGAGTGTCGGTGAGTCCCATTTCACGGCTGAGAGACCTCAATGCTCCGCGACAGTGTCGCTATCACCCTGGCTTGAGTCCCTAGCCTGGCAAACTGGCTGCAGACGGTTTGTCAGTTGAACACATCCGAGATCATGGGTCTGCGCCTCTCGAGTAGATCGTCGTCCCGTACTGGAAGTTGTTCCAGATGGTTTGAGGAGGCTTGCTTTTCCCTCGCTTTCCATCGGATCCACGACGAGCGTGAAGTACGCCTAGAGAGAGAAGAACAACAGCATTCCACCGGCTGGCGTTTGGATTTCGACGAGTGGGCAGGACGGTCCGAAAGACTAGGTGGCCGGGCCGTGCCGGGGGTGTGCCATACGAAAATCGGGTAGCTGTCCTGCGCCATGTGGAAGGCTGATTGAAAACACGGATGCCTGGAGGTTCGACCTCGCGGATGCTCGAACGCAATTGCTCTTTCTGAACTCCACCCTACTGACGCCCATGTCTCGGGTGGCACGAGATCGTGGGATCGGGATGACGGGAGGGTGAGGCTGAGCTAATTAGAGCGCTTGACGACTTCGTTGTCAGCGCGCGTCGCAGCACCAGGTGTCTCATCGAGAGTACATTGTACGAGACGGACGACCGTTGAGTACCCAGACTGCGCTATGTTTTGGTTAACCACTGGAACAAGCCCCGGGGCCGGGTTCTCTCGGTCTCTCTTTTGTTGTCTTTTTTGGATATTTGATTTTGGCGTTTGGCGTTCGGCGTTCGGCGTTTTGACTTGCGTTGTGCTTTTGATGTTTTTGATTCCGCACACCATTTTTTGGGACAGCTGACCACAGACATACTCGCAGATCCACACTCACCATTACTTGTTGCCTGGTATTACACTGCCTCCAGGTAGCAAGATTACCCGACGATGCTTCGGCGGAGGGTAGGGACACGCCGGGCGCCTTTACATGGTGTCCCAGATAGTATCGGAGCCATCCTTTGATGACTACGAAAAGCCAAGACCCGGCACCTCTTTTTGTATTTTTCATTGCATATCTCGAGTTCTTGAGGATGTGAAGAAGAATTCCCAGCCCAGCGATGTCATATTGATTGCTTTCTACTACTGCTGTGCTTCATCACCTCACCAGGTGGATCCTTGAGGTTGCATCTCTTCGTCCGGCTTGTCAGCGAACACGAGCTAAAGGTGTCGCGGCGCTATGAAGACGTCTCCACAACAATAGAATCTTACATACCCATTGACATACGCTCTGAGAATGCACTCTAGAGTCAGTCAGTGGTGCTACCTTTGCGTCTTCTGTTCTTGGTTTAATCTCCCCTTGTAACGAGGAACTTGAACGGTGGGATCAATGGCTGCGCATTATCCTTTTGCACTCAATGCATGACCCGTTTTCAAAGATTCCTGGTACACTGGGCTTCTCTTTATTACTGGGATCATTTACCGCAGATTTGTTTGATGCAAGGGATTAAACGCATTGGGCTGTGGATTGTACGCGAGTGTCTGGCCTGACTGTATCCTTGGGCTGAAGGGGATGTATTTGTCGACTTTTGGTTGAAATACTTGAATGGTTTGCTGAATCACCGGGTGTAAGCGAAGGGTGATTGAGTTTTTATGATAGATCTCATCATATATGGCACTATTGTGCATTGCTTGGCATGGCCTGTGGTTCTTTTGATCGGGTGTGTACACGTTTAAGGGCTGAGCTGACTGTGTTCAGAGAGGCTATTAGTGTTTGTGGACGATGATATATCTGAAATGAATCTTAACATTGGGACTGTTTTAGGCGAGTGCGTGATACTCTCGGTGTTCGGTACAACGGAGAAGCTCTATTATGTTTTTCCCTTTTCTCTTTCTTCTTTTTCCTTTCTCCTTTGTCAACCCAATCGAGGACTATTTTTTAGCCATGCTCAATTCTCGACAGACATCATCAGTCGGACGAACTTCGATACGATTTAAATCGACGTATATTAACTGCTACCTGTCTAAATCATAGTCTTGCATTGTACCTCCAAAGTCCTGTAAATTTAGTGTTGATTGCACCGGGCGGTACCCGTTACTGTATTGAAGCCAGGAAGTCGTCTATTCATGTCATGGAACGAGACCAGCATGGCATAGATCAGGTGCTGCATAGGCCGCGATACGGTGTATATAACATCATTCCCCAGCCCCTATTTAGAAAGTTACTTCTGTTTTTCCTTGTATGACAACAATAGTTACTGGACCTACCTACAGTCAGAACTGTGACAGCTCACATGTAACTCCAACGACGTGAGCCCGGCGACGCCCTCTTGATCGAGTTCTTTCCGTCCGCTTTCCTCTTATCCACTGCTTTACGAGCGACCGACATGGCTGGATCTGGTATTTGAGGTGTTTTGTGTTTATCCGACGTCCAGATACGTGGGCTGGGCGGCGCTATGGCTCCCATTTGTCGATCTACTCGTCGCACTACCTCGGCACCCTGGAGACGTTTGACGAAGTCCGCGCCAAATCGGGATTCGACGACGCGAATTAACTCCGGACTGTAGTCGAGTTCGTGTTTGCGAGGTATATTGGTGGCCGTTGGAGGCATAGTTGGAGATTGTGGGTTTCAGATTGGTGATCTGCTTATCAACCAATGACGTGCGCTAACTTGCGATCAAATCCCCGGTTGCTTTGGTGCTTCGCAGGACCTTTTGCTTTTATAGAGTGGAAAAAGAGATCTCTGATATATAGGCTTCGACAAAATGTTCTGTTTAAGATAGTAAAGGATTGGTGGGATGTTTGATGAGTGTGGTGTGAATGGCAGGAAGTTGGACGAGGAAACCATGATTGTTGTTCGGAGGCCACCAAGTAGACCTTTCGGAGTTGTGGCTATGCTGATGAATAGAACTATGCCTGATTCTGAGTCGCACGAGAGTTTGTTTCCTGCAGGTGTCTTGTGTCGAAGAGTGGCAGTGCCTCCATAATTGGGGTACTGACCACGCAGGTTGCGTGAATCTGCATGGGCGGCCTAGATGTGTAAAAACCGGAAAGTGCGGGGATTGTTCCCAGTCACCTTCTTCCTACATAGAACACGAATGGCTAGAGATCGAATGTTCATCGGCATGAGACAGTAGCAATGATTCCAGATTCAATATGTCTGCAAAAGCAACAGACGAAACCGGTCATTCTTCAACTACAGCACTAGACTCAGCATGTATCTCACCTACTAATGTCGACCTGGGCAATGTCGTCACAAGAGAGGATATCGATCTCAAGCCGTGGAAATATATAGGCTATCCTAGCTATGCCACTCTTGTAGCCTCTGAAGATGACTTCTTCATTTTGAGGCGATTCGCGCGGCTTAACGTTCGGATTGCGCTGCTCCTTCAAGACGAGATAGTTATGTTAGAGGATGAACTCGCAGCAATGGACCATATTAATAGCAAAAAGAGCTCAGAAGACATTCACAACGGCTCATTTCGCGAAGATCAACCAGACCGCAAGGCTCTCCTAGGAAAGATCCGGCTACGGCTGAAGGACTACAGTAAGGCTAAGCTTCTGCTCACAGTTGATCATTGGCACTCATGCTCACAATTCCTAGATGAGTTCGTGTTGCAACAAGCAGCAATGAAGAGATTCCGTAAAGCTCCAAAAAGTGATGTCCAGTCTTTATGTAATTGGCATTTCAACCACGACTACGCAGCTATCTCGCCAGAAGAGCAGAGATACCTAGATCATGATGATCTTATTGGAGTTGTGCCAAAGGACAAGCTACCGCTACGCGAGTTCATCGATAAATCTCGTCGCCTACGAACGCTCTCAATATGGCGGATGAACGACATCGAAAGTGAGAAAGAGGTCACTTATTATTCAGAGAAACGCAAGAATACATTCGTCACGAGCCTTATCGTGGGCTCTGGGGGGATCCTGCTTCTAGCACCACTCTGGATTCTGTATGCACTTCAGAGCACGGCATCGAAACTTGCGGTGATCACAGTGTTTGTTGCAATCTTTCTAGTGACGCTGTCTTTCACACTTGTGACGAAACCACTGGAAGCACTAGGAGCTACTGCGGCGTATGTATTCATCTTCTTCAAATGCTCGTTTCCCTGGACGTACTCAAATTCATATTTGTCTAGATATGCTGCCGTTTTGACCGTGTTCTTACAAGTCGGTGCGGGCAACTAAAGACCAAGTACCAATTTGCAACCCAATGAACCTAGCTAGGGCTACCGATTAAATCAATCAACGCTACAAGTTTATATAGCATTAATACTGTATTATTTTCTATTTGGAGGGGCTTCTCAGTATATACAACATCATGTGTCTATAATTCTTTCAATCCCCTCGTCATTGAAACGTCCCTTCACTTTATCATCCACTCATCAAGCATCATGATGTTACCTTCTGTCATATACCCTAGCACATGCCAAATGCACTCTATACGAGTATGCATCTCGAAAAGATAGTCGTGTTCCCTGCAATTACAGGAAGCTGAAATTACGTGTTTGTGCTCGTTGATAAAAGGTTTAGTCTCAAACGATAGTCGCAAAGTCAACGTGAGCCATGATTTTTCAACCTATTGTTCACATAAAAGCGCAAATTAGCCTTAGAGTTAATTACTATGAGAGATTTGCCTCGCACTAGCCAATCCTCACTGACCGCTGCAGCATAGATTTTATAGCAAGATATAAACCTCCATCTTTGCGACTTTTTCATTTTCCAACTTTCCCCCGAAAAGAATCGTGCCCAACCATCAACGGAAGACCTCCGTACCACATCCCCACACACAGTCTGTCAACCTCAGCTTTTTTACAGGCTTTCTGACTGACGACATTTGATCCGGACTGTCATACAAGTCTGAACGACGAGTTTCCCAATCTACGACCCCATTCTTATCGACAACATGTCCGGTTCGGAGTTTGTCCATGATATCTCGGGATTCACCCACACGAGGTCGTGTGGCCATTGGGTTGAGCTACACACCATGTTGGGCTGTATTCACTACTCGGCCTGCGCAGTGGCCCAAGACAATGACCGGCATATAACTCTATCCCCAGAACTGCAGGTCCCAGTGGGTCATACATATCACCCCGGCGTCTTCCACGCCCTCTACAGAGCCGCTACCCTCGCGGCAGAGACCACTGCCCGCGTTGTCGTGCAGCGGTTGAGAAAAGAAAGAATTGATACCAAGGAGAAATTGTTGCTCGAAAAGGAAAGGGTGGCCCGAATGGCAATCGACGAAGCAGTGAAATATGCCGACCCGTATGCGGCGAGCGTCGGATATGAAGACGACTGGAAGGTGAAGGATGCCATTCTCACGACTGCAAGCAAGGCTGCCAATTCTGTCAAGGACGGCACCTTATGGGATATCTTGTCCCGCGATATCTCACGGCCGGGGTCTGAAATGACTGTAAATGACGCCGAAGATGAAGCCATTGGTCTCTGTCTCTATCACAAGGCAGCCATTGTCGATTTCAGTCCAGGTGCGATCAAATATGCGATCTTTGATGGCTTCAAAGCTGGACATACGTTTCTGGACGAATGAGTGTCAGGTTGGAAGAACAGAGTTCGAACACGACAACGAAGACAGCGAATGTCTTCTGATTAGCAAGAACTATATTGTCACGAGATTGTGCGCAGATAGTCCCATGACTAAGGTGTTAATAAGACTATACCGACACTGCAATACAGCGCTTCTGAAAATGCCATGACTTCAGTGGTGTAAACCCAAAACATTATTTTTACTGCAATAGAATTTAGCTCACAATATCGACACGCTTCAGGCTACAGCCCTCTGAATTCCACTCAATCTGGCCTGCAATCGGTCGAGGCGCGTGTCGCGCGGCTCCTGAGCCCGAGGGCGCCTCAGACGATGCCCCCCACAACCTGTCTCAACGGCCACCAACGTCAATTCAAAAGCACCAGTTCCCGTTCCGACTCGTCAGACAGTCTCTCCAGCCATCTTAAATGCACTTTCCGCGGCCGCGACAGCCGCTGCGACAGCCTGTAGTCACGATGCTGTGGAATTGCTCACAGAAGACAATATGACTACCAGCACTCTGCGCCTGCGCTCGGTCACCGCCGTGAAGAGTGCTTCTGGTGCAGGTGTCGCGGCAGCTGAACCCTTCCTGGGGAAGTGTAAGAATGCCAGTGATTCAAATCTACGCTATGCCATATACGCAGCCGCGCACGCAACCGCTTACGAATGTATTGGGAATCTTCTGATCTACGACCAGACAGGGGATCGGGATGCAATTGTTCTGCTTGGTCTATCTGGTGTCAAGGCGATTAGCGACACTGGTGTTGACGTGGGGCTCAAGTGCTTGGCTGTATAAGGTAGTAAGTTAGATTTCAATAATTGAGATGGACATGGGAGGATCGGTGCTGAATGGTAGCCGAGATGTATTTTTGTAATCTACGGAGATACGATATGGACAATAGATAATCAGGTACAGGTTGAATAGCAATGGGCTGACCATTTAATCACAACCTAGCCTGATGCCTTCATGAACAATGCAAGCAGGACAGACCCCTTTACGAAACGCACTACCCGGAAACACGACTCCGCTCCACCATGCCCACCCACTTGCTCTCTCGTATGAACCACGCTTTGGGCCGCGAGCATTGATAGGCAAACATAATAAGAATGCCAATATCAACCAATCAGGTCTGCTAGCTCAGTTGGTTAGAGCGTCGTACTAATACTCCAGCCATGGACTATCGTCCAGCGATGGATTATCGGTGATGCGAAGGTCATGAGTTCGACCCTCATGTGGACCATTCAATTCTCTTTTTTCTCTTCACTACTACTCTTGTAAAACAGCTTATCTTTTTTACTGTTTCAACGCGGGATTTGCGATGGGTTGCAGGACCCTAAATTTTTGTTGCTGGCGGAGAATTCGGATATGCGACCGTGTGTCTAGGTAGAAGGCTATCGTGTGGGAGGACGGCACAAACGAGATGGCACATGCAGTCGGATCACAGTCATTGAAATTGATGTTGTTGAAAAGTTCGGATTATTTGACTATATGTTACATGGTGAAAGACAACTTGCATCAACATGCTTGAAATCGTGAGCGGTAATTATACCTAGTATTTTGCGAGCCTGTCGCATCTCTACCTCCAGTGTAAGCTGCCGAACACTCGAAGCTACACAACGCGCAGAAACAAGGACGCCGCACAGCCAATCAAGATACAAAATGTGTTCCCTTTTTTTACTTGATAGCCTCGTCACTCTTAAACTCACTCTAGAAACTTCATATCGATGTCGCTGCCGCAGGCAGTTTGATCCCCGGAGGTCCAAACATGGGCTGGGACGGCGACGACGGCGTTCGATCCGATAGCGGATGGCGGGGCATGACACAGCGACCGCGGGGTTGACTTTTTTGCTGTCCCGGAAATCTCCTGGCATTTGGCGTGCAGACGCATCACGATATCAACAATATATTCGAATTTGCCTACTCTGTTTCTTCAGGTCTATATTCTGAACTGATTCTGCTTCAATTGGGCCGGCCGGGCATAGCATTCCTCAATTGAATCCTCACGACAAACATGGCGTCCCAATTCGCCACCAAGAAGTGCGGTATGTTGCTTCGACCGACGAGACCCTGAAATCATCACCTGCTAAACAGATACTCATGTTCCAGGCGTCCTTGGTGCCACTGGCTCCGTCGGCCAACGCTTCATTCTTCTGCTCTCGCAACACCCCCACTTCGTTCTCCATGCTGTCGGCGCCTCATCGAGATCGGCCGGCAAGAAATACAAGGACGCCGTTCGCTGGAAGCAGGCCTCTCCCATGGGCCCCGTTGGAGAGCTCATCGTCAAGGAGTGCAAGGCTAGCGAGTTCGCAGACTGCGATGTCGTCTTCAGTGGGCTAGACTCTGATGTCGCCGGCGACGTAGGTGAGTTGCGCTCGAGCTCGTCTGAAGCGTTCAAGCTGGAATTACCCGATTAACAACTGCATCTAGAGATGGAGTTCCTCAAAGCCGACCTCGCCGTCTTCTCCAACGCAAAGAACTACCGCCGCGATCCCCTCGTGCCCCTCGTCGTCCCGACCGTCAACCTGCCACATCTCGACCTCATCCCCCACCAGCGAAAACACCACGGCCTAGAGAAGGGTTTCCTCGTCTGCAACTCCAACTGCGCTGTCATCGGGCTCGTCATACCCTTTGCAGCTCTGCAAGCGCGCTTCGGTCCCGTCGATACCGTCAGCGTCGTCACCATGCAGGCCGTGTCGGGTGCCGGCTACCCTGGCGTCAGCAGTATGGACATCATGGACAACGTCGTTCCCTTTATCAGCGGCGAGGAAGACAAGCTCGAGACCGAGGCACGGAAGATCCTGGGTGGCATGAATGGAGATGCTACGGCCTTCGTCGAGCAGGAGGAGCTCCGCGTCTCGGCCGCTTGCAACAGAGTGGCGGTTCTCGACGGACACACCGCATGTGTATCTCTGCGTTTCAAGAACAGACCCCCTCCAAAGGAAGAAGACGTCAGAGCCGCACTCAGGGAGTACGTGTCTGAAGCTCAAAGATTGGGGTGCCCGAGCGCACCGGAACCGAGTATCAAGGTCTTTGATGAGCCTGATAGGCCACAACCAAGACTAGACCGCGATCTGAGCCGTGGATACACCGTCAGTGTTGGCCGTGTGAGAGAGGACGAGAGTGGCATCTTCGACATCAAGTTTGTTGCTTTAAGTCACAACAGTACGCCCTTATCTGCCTTGAATGGTCGCACCCAGACCTCGATACTGACATGTCGTAGCTGTCATCGGTGCCGCCGGCTCCTCGATACTAAATGCCGAAGCCGCTGTTCTCAAGGGCTACATCTAAGCATATGCATGCATATAATGGCGTTTGGTACGTTGCCATCTTACATTCATACATACTCGCCTTCTTCGCAAGCTGACTTGACCGTAGGGATTCGGAGAATAAAAGTTTTATATCATATAGGAGTAGAAAAGACAACTTCTGAGTAAATAGACTTCAGACAATCAGACCTGTACACATCGCTCCTGTGTTACTAGATGTCTCAAACATGTAATGACATCTAGTCTCGCAATCGTGACACATCCTCATCAAGCTGACCGGCCGCCACGTGCTCGGTCCCGGCGCCATCAGGCCCCCTGATCAGTACTTCACGAGTCACGACAAACCATCCATTCCGATGGCGTGTGACTCGAGGATATATAGAGCTGGCTGCTGTAGTGATGTCGGAGAGGTTTGTGGCCAATAGCGATTAGATGGAATTCCGACGTAACAGCGCGCGGCAGTATGACTTGCATCTTGTCCTACCCCAGTGCGCTGGCATTCTCGTCGCAACGGCGGGCCAGTGGCTGCATCGCATGCATGGTGATGATGGGGGGTGCGGCTCGGATCGGCGCCCAATTCTCTTGCCATCCCGCTTCCACGCCACTCCGGATGCGACCTCGTCTGGGGTTATCTTCAATGTTCATTTGGGGATGTGAATAGGCACTTACACTAGCTTCTCAATGTACATCTCTCTGACGTTCTCGTCGGCGCGGATAGGCAGATTGACATGATCTTGCCCTGTTGTACGTATCGGAGATGAAGATCCGAGTTCGATAACGGCGGATGCCGTGAGCGGAATCCGAAGCGCCAAGGCTTCGGGAGTGTCTGACCTATCTGTGTCGCAACGACGGATTCTTAGTCGTGGCCCGGCTCGCAAGGACTTGCCCATTACAGCCTAAGATCAACTAGTCATTGGGGGAATCAATGATGCACCACTTGGCTATCGGCTACCACCCGCTTATTGACGCTGTGTTTGACATCCTCTTACCTGATTTGGGGATTCGGCGCTGGCCAAGAAAGACATACAGTCGGGGCGATGATAAGCACGCCCGCGATATAGGACGCTCTTCATTCTTACGGTAGATTACTTATTTAAAGTCTGAGAGCCGGCCATCCCACATACATCGGCGCTGTTTCAACTGAGTTTTGGGGTTCAAATTGGGCACCTCTCCCTTGCTCCCCTGTCTCTTACCCCGACGGGCTATTCAACAAAGAGACTATACACCACATCTACGGTACTATAGTACTACCTTAGCCAAAACGTCTTGCTCCCGTCCGTCAGGCCTAAATAATGTCTAACACACAATTCGGGGCACACCCGCTGCGGCCGCTGTCAGAAGATGAGCTACTGCGCGCCCGCAGTCTCGTCATCGACAAGCACAGTGGGGACGGCATCGGCTGTGTGTTCAGATCCGCCTATTTCGACGAGCCCAAGAGAGAAGAGCTCATGCAGTATCTCGCCGCCGAACACGCAGGCGAGAAATCACCGACTACACCTACAAGGCGCGTGAAGTTGCTCTACGACGTCGTGCAAGATGGCGTATTCCAGCTCACCGAGACGATTGTGGACGTCGAGGCGGGGCAGATCTACGCCAGCAAGGAGTTCGCGCCCCGGTACCAGACAAGCTACACAATGCCGGAATTCGCCATGTTCCAGGACGCATGTGTATCGTCCGACATGTTTAAAGAGGCCATGGAGGAATTCGAGTTGCCAGAGAACTTCAAGATCACCATTGACCCGTGGCCATACGGTGGTCTCGACCCGGAGGAGGACGTGCCTCGGTACATGCAGGGACTTGTCTTCGCCCGCGATACGACGAGCAATAATGATGATTCAAATCACTATGCCTACCCGGTGCCAATCATCCCTGTCATGGATGTAGCGACGAAGAAGCTCATCCGAATTGACCGCTTAGCGACAGGTGGCTCGGAGGATGGCCTTGCACCACAGCCACGCGGCGACAAACCTAAGAAGCTTTTCCAGAGTGCAACATCTGCTGAGTATGCGCCCGACCTCCTCGACAGACCACTGCGCACAGATCTGAAGCCCATCAATGTCACCCAACCTGAAGGCGCCTCATTCAAGGTTGACTCCGAAAATCTCGTCGAGTGGCAGAAGTGGCGATTCCGCATCGGATTCACACCGAGAGAGGGTGCGGTGTTATACGATCTCTGCTATGACAATCGACCCATCTTGCACCGTCTTTCCTTCTCGGAGATGACAGTGCCATACGGCGACCCTCGCCCGCCATTTCACCGTAAGCAAGCCTTTGACTTTGGAGACGGCGGAATCGGCCGCGCTGCGAATAACTTGAAACTCGGATGTGATTGTCTTGGTGCTATCCATTATCTCAGTGCTGTTGTTGCTGGCACCGACGGGAAGCCGGAGACGGCCAAGAATGTTGTCTGTCTTCACGAGCAAGACAACGGTAAGTTGAAGTGTGAAAAAGCTCTGCTGGTTTGACTAACGTGTATGCAGGTATCGGTTGGAAACACACCAACTTCCGCACAGACCGCGCCGTCGTGACGCGACTGCGGGAGTTCGTCGTCCAGTTCGTCGCCACACTCGCAAATTACGAGTACGTATTCGCCTACAAGCTTGACACAGCAGGCGGCATCACCGTGGAGACCCGAGCCACAGGTATCGTGAGCGTGGTGGCTATAGACGAAGGCAAGACTTCCAGCTACGGAAATGTCGTCGCGCCGGGTGTCCTAGCACAGAATCACCAACATATCTTCGCCGTCCGCATCGATCCTTCGATCGACTCCTACAATCCTGACGAAACTTCTATCGTCCTCGAGGAGACGCACCCCGTCCCCATGAACCCAGAGACTAACCCATACGGAAACGGGTACGAAACCCGTCGCACTGTAGTAGAGAAGGCGCTGTACGCAGATGCCGAACCAAAACTCAACAGAACCGTCAAGTTTGAAAACAACAAGAAGCGCAACCCAATCAGCGGGAAGAACGTAGCATACAAGTTCTCCCCGCCCGCAACGCAGCTCATGCTCGCGGACGAGAATAGCACGCAAGCGGCAAGGGCTCCGTTCGCGAGACACCATCTCTGGGTCACCGGACACAGAGACGGAGAGCTTTGGGCTGCGGGGGAGTTTACGAATCAGAGCAAGAAGGAGGAAGGTGGCGTGAAGGACATGGTTGCACGGGGTGATTGGTTCGTTGATGGGGGGGAGGGTGAGGGGCAGGGCAGGAGGAGTAGCCCTGTGGTGTGGAATGTGTTTGGGCTTACGCATAATCCGAGGGTTGAGGATTGGCCTGTTATGTGAGTTTCTCCGATCACTCTTCTCTTTGATGACATGGGTCATTCTATCACCAATGACCCCTATTCCACATCCTTAGTCTGACAGTATAGGCCCGTGGAAATCCACCAATTCCACATCCGCCCCGCGGACTTCTTCACGTCTAACCCCGCTCTCGACATCCCGGGCACGAAGAACGAGACGTCTGTTCTGGTGTCTTGCTGTGGGAAACCCACTACTTCTTCTGAGGAAGGCCTGAAGACTGATAACGATGCGGCTTCCGACGCTGCGGCTCACCTTCAGGGTACGGGGGACGTGGATCCGAAGGATTTGGGTAGTGGCGGGGAGAATAGGGATGGAGGCAAGGACGGAAGGAGGTTGTCCACAACGCTGAAGGCGATTTTGGGGCTGAAGAAATAGCGTGAGTTTTTGTCTTTGGCGAGATGGTGGCGTAGATGCGGCGTTGAAGTGTGGGGAAGTAAGATGATAACGTGAAGTATCAAGTTGGTGGATGTAGATTTTGGCGAAGACGAGAGAGTGGTAACAACCTGACAACACTGCAATGCCGACGACACGACTTTAAAACTGAACAGAGATCCGCTTTCGTGCAAGGGGAGCGTTATACCGTAGATCGGGGTTCGGGATTTTTTTCTTGGTAATCTGTCTGTGAGATGGATCGCCGCGCGCGAAGCATTGCCGTTTAACCTAATGTGTATTTCGAACTCGTATGCGTATCTGCTATGTCTCAGGGTTTTGTTCTAGGATGTACATGGTGCTCATTAGAGCGAGTTGGCCCGATATTTGCCGAATGCGCATTGTCGCTTGGAATATATGTTACGTATAACTTTGTTATCTAGTTTTCTATTTACTTTTTTTTATCGTGTTCCTTACGTGTTTATAAGAGCGTGGTTCTAATTATATCATTTCAATGCAACAGTATTATAGACAGGACCAAGGCAACCAGTGTTAAGTCCTAATTCTACTGTAAATGCTCTACAGATTCGACTCCTTGCGACCCTTTTTTGGTTGAATCACCGCATGCGTAACTCAATGTTTACATTGAGAATCTATTCCTAACTCTATCAAAGGGCCGTGTCCTATAAACCACGATACGACACTCTTGAGAAGAAAGCGTAGACTCAGTGATGGCACACATAGGGCCGATGAAGATCTAAAAGAAATGTATGTTCCAATATAAAAGGAAGTCAGTGGGCCTACTTGTTCCGTGTGATCGCAAGCAAAACGATTATCTGTTCCCCATGCAGTAATGCATACAAATAGCCGCGTACCAAACGCTGAGCCACTCATGCAGAGACAAGTGCCCGTATTCCACGGAATCTATCTGCTTTCGCAGCTCTCCGGGCAGGACCTTAGCTTCGTTGCAATGATGCATGAATCTAGGTGCCCCGTGTCGGAGTTCAAGCAAGCGACAACGACGTGCACTAAGTCTTGTGAGACTTGTTCTACTTCTGTGAGATCAAAAAACCCTCAACATTAGCTCCTATACTCTATGATGTGCTATGCGAGAGCTTTCATAATGGCTGGCGCGAGATCTTGTTCTGGAGCACCACGGCCCAGGATTGTGTCTGGCACGTTGAAGACGAGTAATAACAGGTCTTGCCTCCAATCAAAGAGAGCGAGATAATGCACGAATCTCTATTTCCCAGTACCTATGCCTCTCTGCTGCTGCAGAGTCCGGCTGAAGCAGAAGATCCATGCCCCGGATGGTACTCAGTTGGAACAAGCGTGCCAGAGTCACTTCGATGCCGAATGCAAAGTGTAAGGCTGATCTAAGACCAAGGGCCAGCATTGAGTTGCCGCCGATGTGGAAGAAGTTGGAATCCGCTGTGAGAAGCAGATCAGACGTTGTTCGGCCACCGAGAATTTCACTCCAGATGCTCGCTATTTGCCGCTCTGATGCTGTCGGCTGGGCTGTGGGAATTGGCAAGCTTCGGGTAACGGCTCTCGAGTTTCCCATTTACGTTGACCGGAATGTGATCTACCACAGAGGTAATATCAGGCATCATATAAGAAGTAAATGACACTGTTTGGGAAACATGTTGGGGTCTGGGGCATTTACGACCGCGAAACTGTTCCTGAACACCGCCAGTTTGCTGCAACGCTACACATAACAGCCCAATGTTTATTGGAAAGGAGGAAACTTGCGCCTATGAGACTCGAAACTCGGGAAGGTGGCTTGGCAGCTCTTGAAAATGGGATCAAGGATATGCGCAAGAGAAGTACAAGAAGTGGCAAACTGGTGTATCCCTTAAGACATTAATGCAAGTTGGCAAAGTGTTTTTTCCGGGATGATATTTTGTTCCCGCTGCATACATGTCCCATTACGTATCATATGGTGACTGAACTCATCCTTGGTGACTACCAAACGCTCCACGTCAGTATGCAAGTGTATCATCTCTGTATTCTGGGATAGAGGGTCAATGGAAATAGTAAAAGGTAACATTTAATTACAAACGCAATTGTAACCATTTGCCAACAAAACAATGCCCCATTGACGAAACACTCCGACATCCTCCGGCGAATTAAGTCGGACTCTTCCTTAGATTCAACAAATGCTCCGAATCATACTCCAGTTAAAGTAATATGAACTAATATGCCGATGAGTATTGATACCCAGGATCAGTCGGCGAAAGACTCGGCGATGCAGTATCTCGGCGTTCCCTCTTCATATAAGAGCTGTAAGACAGCGCGGTCCTACCACGCCCACTTACGGCAAAGCTCCCTAGGGGATTGCACCATAGAGAGTTGGCAGATTATTCTAGGAGTAAACTGAGGGTCAAGGAGTAGACACGGCGTTATTACCTACTGCCATAACGGAAGTTGGTTAGACGGTGGATTGACAAGGCAATACGTAGCAGTCAAAGCCAGCCCACTGGCTTTATGTTTTCGGCCAATATGAACGCGCCAGTAACGAGTCTACTATCGCTGTAGGATAGGAGCCGAGTCGGGGACTTGATTTTTACATAACAATAAATGACAATCAGGTGCTCTTTAGAGAGGCTTACATTGCCGTCGTGGAAACCCTCCCTGTAGTGCGGTAATAAACTT